>CM063503.1:88181182-88281182 GCA_032207245.1 Pardosa pseudoannulata | reverse complement strand
AGAGTCTAATAAAACTCACCGCATATTTACTGTTTTAGGAAGCTAGTGTAAAAGGCATATAAAGATAATTGGGCTATCGAACGTCGTTTATAGGCTGATGTTTCTTTGGGGCTTTACAGTAAAATGAATGATAATTAATTGTAAACTAACTTTTTCAATAAACTTTAAACTTACTTCCTTTTTTTTTTTTTTTTTTTTTTTTTTTTTTTTTTTTTTTTTTCAAGATAGAGCTAAGTTTGTAGATCTTTTTGATTGTAGCTGCATCACAGGGTTGTCATCTGGATGTCGGATATTTAGAATTGTCGTGTATGTTGAAGAACATGTTAAGGTTTTCAAGCTTATTCGTTTATTCAGCAAAACACTCTCACACACACTCGGGTAACATGTATTCAAGTCAAAAAGAGCACAAATAAAAGGTTTTCTAATCAGTAATGCTCGTGATTCTTATAGAGTTAGGCATCATATCGAGTGGTACTTCATTCTTTTTTTACAAGGTTGTTCTGTATGCCTTAAAGCAGTGGTTTTCAAACCTTTTTCACCTCGGCACACTTGTCGAGTTAGAAAAATCTTTTGCGACATAGCTATCCTTAAAGTAGTTTAAGACGAGGGAAAAAAGTATAAATTTAATACTCACCTGTCAAACTGTTATGAATGAAACAGTTTAGAAGGATATTTGATTATTTATTATTATTTAATTCGGCACCAAGATTGAAAACCACAACCTTATAGAATAAAACAAACATAAAGAGAACAGCTAGCTGAAATCATTCTGGGGTGAATCATTTTTGAAAAGGATGGTCTCACTTAGAACTGGTCAGAGGGAGAAAGGATTTAAATTTTAATATTGGCTTTACGAGGAAACAAGACTCCATACAACTTTCCCGCTACTGAACAAGTTTACTATACTGAAAAATAAGTCTTCAGACTCTACTATAATTCGCCTTTATAAATAAATGATAACTGCGTTTGAATTGCATAATAAAATTTTTGCATTCACCTTCCATGCAATATCATTCAACAGTATTAAAAAAAGACAATGAACATCTAGTTAATAAATCTATGCTACTTTGATCGGTCTATGACTATAATTAACATTTGACTGGATAACCTATAGTTTTTGAAAAAAAAAATGAAATAGAATTAATTTCTGAGCAATTTTCAGTGTAACTAAATGTTTACTATTGTTAAGTTGCTTCAAATATGTAAATATTATAATCATTGTGATTATCTGTAAATATTTGTTCAATATTGTAATCAAAATATGTTGCTACCACTGAAATTTTAAGACAAACTAAATTATTTATGATAGATGAAGCAACAGATGGTAAATCTTGTAACGTTGTTTTGTAACGCAATCTTCTAAAAACATTATTTTCATTTTGTGTTGTGATACGAGTATTTATTAGGCATTCTTATTAGCTTTTTTTTTAATAAGGAAATTGCATACAATTTATGTATTTTCTATTACGTTTCTGCAGTTCGTGATTAATGAAACAAAATTTCCTACAACGGTCTTTACTTTATATAGAGAAATAAAAAAAAGACATCAGTATGACTTTGTTAATCCTTAAAACATGTTATTTAGCATAAATAAATGCACAAAATTTACTAAATAATTCTTTTAATTAGAAGACCTAGCATTAAATAAAAACTATGTTAAAAATAATATAAAGTGGTTTGATTACTTTTCTACTATGTTCTTAGTAAAAGAAAATAACTGTAAATATATAAAAATAAAATGTACCTGTTTGGAGGAATATAAGCTGGGAGACAAATGGCGTGCGTACATAAAAGAGGGCCATCAGAGTGAATTTCTGTCTAAAAACTTAATAACTTTTTTAATCTGATTTTTAATATTTCAATATCTGTGAAAAAACTGAAAATTTATGTTTAAATTAGATTTTACATAGAAATTGTTTATAAAATCAGTGCTACAAGTTTTCATTACTGTGAATTGTTCATGTCTAAAATATCTTTTGAAATACTTTGTAATTATAATATCATAAGGGTTATTTATTAATCAAATCTTATTAAATATCATTGATGTTTTATATGAAAATACAACAACGTGATTTTATCGTCTTGTGCTTGTACATCATGTGCAGTATTTTGATGAATCATGGGATGGTGATTTCTATCTAGTCCTCAGATTTGCGGCTAGAAGACCTATTAGGTTCGAAGCATCTGCACAATTGTGATCTTCTTTAGATTAAATCGGCATAATTGCTGTATTTTTTTAAATCAATTATTTTTCTTAAAATCAAGGAGAAATAATTTTGTCTTGATTTTTTACACCTCTATAACCTACGAACCAGTCAGGAAAGGATTTTCGTATCTACAGGTGTCATATCTGTTAAAAGGGAATTTTTTGGGGTTTTATGACATTATCAATCATCTCGGGATATTAATTCAGTTACTACGTATTAACCCTCTGACTGCTCATCCCGCGATTTCCACGGGCAATTCAAATGTAGCAAAATTTGCTCATCCCGCGATTTTCGCGGGCATGTGTTTTTCTTCCTTTATTAAGCACATTCCACCTTTTCACCATTTAACCAGTGGAATAAATTATACACAGTATTAGACATTTAATTAGGTAAATAGAATTATATGACTAGAACTATTATAGTTATATTAGATAACAGAATGATAGATAGTATGTTATAAATAGAAACTATGTTAAATTTGAAATTTATTGTAAAATTAATTTTTTATGTGATAACATCTGAAATTAGTTTTTCTGACAGCTTATTTTCTCATTATAAAATTCAATATAAAAAATCTTTTCTAGAAAAGAATTAGTATTTCAATTCTCCAATATATATATATATATATATATATATATATATATACTTAAATATATATATATATATATATATATATATATATATATATATATATATATATATATATATATATAATGTATATGTATATATGTATGTATATATATACATATATATGTATGTATATATATGTATATATATCTATGTATATATATGTATATAGATATATATATATGTATGTATATACATGTATATATAATATACATATGTATATGTATGTATATATATGTGTATATATATATACATATTTATATGTGTATTTATATATATATATATATACATATGTATATATATATGTATATATATATATATATATATATATATATATGTATATATATATATATATATATATATATATATATATATATATATATATATATATATATATATATATATATATATATATATATATATATATATATATATATATATATATATATATATATATATATATATATATATATATATATATATATATATATATATATATATATATATATATATATATATATATATATATATATATACTTAAACTATGCAAAAAAATACGCAATTTTTAAAGAGATCTCAGTTTACAAATTGAGCAGTTAGAGGGTTAATCTCGGAGTGTCTTAGAGTTTACTATTAGTGTTACTTTTATTTAGAAATCTAGAATACCAAGCTTGTCTAATAATTGTCATCTAAAGTGTTTATGTTGCAGTTTCGGCCGAGATCGCCAGTGATCTTAAATACGCAGAGCCCAAATTCCACAGATTGCTTCTTTTGTCTCCCATTTTGTTTCTACATTGTTTGCTCGACTCCCACATTCGTCTTCCGGTAGCAAGATCGCCATAGCAGTAACTCCTCTCTAGGATATATCTGTGTAATGGTCCCCTTATAAATACTCCCTTTTAGCCGATCGGCTCGTGTGATCCCCGCTGGCATACTGCCTGGCAGAGGGGTGGGAATGGGGATCTGCTGATGGAGTGGTCGCCTGCTGCGGCCTAACATCGAGGATTAGTCCCGTAAGACAAGCTGGTGACAGCGGCCCGATACGCTGCCGATATCCTGTCATGCATATCGGCCCAATGTCGGTGCCTTGCTCTCCATTTAACCCTCTAACTGCAGGGTTTTTATTTACTTTTTTTTTTTTTTTTTTTTTTGTATTTTCTGTATGAGACCGAATAAAACTATTAGATGCAACGCAATAATAGTATCTTCAGGAAAATTATATAAGAGATTCTGGATGGGATTTCTACATCTCGGTTTGATTTAATATAAATGAGCTATTTAGTTCTAAAAGGCAATAAATACCTCTTTTATTCTGCCTTTTAAAAGATCAAAAGGGATATGTTATGAGAATCATTATAGCTATTATAGAAATATGTATATATATATATATATATATATATATATATATATATATATATATATATATATATATATATATATATATATATATATATATATATATATATATATATATATATATATATATATATATATATATATATATATATATATATATATATATATATATATATATATATATATATATATATATATATATATATATATATATATATATATATATATATATGTGTGTGTGTGTGTGTGTGTGTGTGTGTGTGTGTGTGTAATATGGGCGAGACTCATTCAAAATCACAACACAGTTTATTTCTGGTAAGAAACATGAAATCCGTACAATAGGCAATAACCTTTACAACTTCGTGCACACAGACAATGTGATCCCGCACATACGCTTTTCAAGTAGGGATTCCTAAGGTAAAAAGATTACGAATAATCCCTAAGCACAATTGATCACATGATACAAAATACCCATGTTTAAAGAGAACGACCTAACTATTGGCTAGAGTAGTAGAGACAGAGGCTGAATTAAGTCTATAGCGTGTCTGGAGGGAAAAAGCAGAATTACCGCTCAAACCCTGAACGTACTTTATGAACAAAAGTTAAATTAATATTAAATTAATATTAAAATACGTAAATAAGGGATTTTAATGTTACACACACACACACACACACACACACATATATATATATATATATATATATATATATATATATATATATATATATATATATATATATATATATATTATAGAAATTATTCCCATTATATAACTCAAAGATTTTCATGATTGTTTTACACTTTATAGTTTAAAAATAATGTAATACATTGACTTATTCCTATTTATTCATATAATTCTACTATTTGACTCAGGAATTCTTTTCTTTTCAATTTGTTATTTGCCTTTTCATTCCTCATTCTTGTGTGATGAGTATAATGCATACTTCAGTCACAATTATAACAGATATGTGTTTATAAGATTTTTTAGCTGCATTCTTTTTCAAAAGCATAATTTAAAAAATGAGAGATTCATAAAAAAAATCTAACTTATACTGCTCAACATTGGTTACATTAATCATCAAACAATAAATTTTATCTCATCTTAAAAATAAATGTTGTACTAAGTATGATTGTAAATCTTAGAGCAAATGACAAGAAAATAAAGCCCGCTATAACAAACTAAAATTATGAGACAAATGTTATTAATATTACATTATTTTAATATTCTGAAAGATAATAAATAATTTTAATAAAGTTTTAAAGATTGTAAATGGTTATAATAAATTGGTATTTTTAATACTCTTTAAAGATTTACATTAAGAAAAGTAGTGTATTATTCCCTATAGCTGGAATTTTTTAAATTTTATAAGATTAAACATTCATTTATGTATTGGTAAATGAAATCAAGAATTGTCTTTTATAGGTTTAAAAACACCAATAATACGGAATAATTCCAAAGTTGTTTGTATAATTACTGCTATGATATCCAAATAATTTCTATTTGTAAAGTTTTAATAGGTTTTCTAACTTTTTGAAGCAATCATGTCAAAGTGACATTTTCTAGTTTTTATTATGTTATTTTACTTAAATTGGTATTGTATAATTTCACATGAATATAAGTGTGAAAATAATCTTAGATTTGTTTCGCAAAAGTCTATCAAAAATTTATTGCTTTTTAATTACGTCATGATCAGTTTAAAAACAGCTAATGAATGAAATATCTAATTATTAATCTTTGAGGAGCTTCAAGCGTCTAGTATCAACGCAACATTCATTATTGATAAATGGAGGTTTTTATATACTTGATTAAATCGTGTAGTCGCTATTTAAGAAGAACATTAATTGCTTGCCCTATTTGATTGATATAGATACATGATTTAATGACCATAGATAGATAAAAAAAAACTGCTAAAAATCACACTTTTGGGGATTTGTTTTAATTATGGAAGTTTATTATTTCCATGATAATAGTGTATTTTCCTTTCATACGGGCAAAAGCATATACTTTAAGTTTCTCTAGTTTAGAAATAATTTTTTAGAAATCTTAAAAATAGAATTTTACAAATTCCATGCTAAAAGCTTGTAAAATGTTTGCTAACAACAAGATAAAAAATTTAAAAATATTTAAATACAAAACACGTTTTAGCTTAAATCTTAATTTTCAGTTGTAAACGATCCACAATGCTTCTAGATGCTGAACATATCTTATGCCTAACTACTAATGTCTTATAAACTTTTGAAAGTTTAGTGGTAACTTAAGGGCAGTAAGTAATTTTTAGAAATTCCAATAAACAATTATTTCGTTTTACTGCTAAAATAACGTTCGTTTGTAATACTGGAGAGTAACTTGTATACAAAATTTTAAAAAATCAATAAGTGATATAGAATTTAGGTAATGATTATTGAATCTCGTAAAAAATATTACTGTTGACAAACAACTGAACAACTTTCAAAGATAAAAGATTTTTTTATACTCATTACATTTTCATAGATTAATCTAAACCATTTTAGTTAATAGTTTTTATTTGGATTCTAATTGCATTAGTATTAGACAGACTTAGATTACATCGTAAAATTCATTAAATCTACGAGCATTTATTAAAAAAAGAGACTCACTTGTATACAGTAATTACATTTTAAATGGCATCTTACTAAAAGCTATATATCGTTTATATGGCTCAACATTTTATGCTGCATTACTGCAATGATATTATAAGATACAATAATTTCTATGCCAACATATATGAAAATTATGTACTACAGCAGCGGTTGCTTGTGAAGCTTTTAAGCAGAAGTACCGTTTCTAAATCCTAGAGTGAGCTATCAAAAGAAACCAGAACAGAAATAAGAGTTTATTTTTTCTTTTTCTCAAATCTTACTTTTGTTTATTTGCCTGTAAACGATATACATACATATGTTTATGTATATATATATATATATATATATATATATATATATATATATATATATATATATATATATATATATGTGTGTGTGTTAATGAGACGGACTTCCTTATGGGTGCAGTCATGGCCATAAAAATGATACCGTTTTAGCTAAAGACCTTTATTAAGATAACGTTGGAGGACGGGTTCCCACTTCATCATAGGGACCGGACAAACTGAAAAGTCAGCTAGCATAAAGTTATATGTACAAAACCCTTAACACCTGGGTGAACATCTGTGGGAAAAATCTGCCTCAGACAGCGTACATCTCCTTTTTATTTGGAAATTTCCTAAATTGTCCGTTAGGGTCATGTACAGTTATAATTGGTTAGGCCCCTTCTCTGAGGACCTAAACTGTGAACCCAGTGGTCAATTTAGGTAAGAGGTTAAAAAGGGGAATGCAAAATGACGGGAATTTTTAGCCCTTGATTTAAGGTTTGAAAACCCCTGAGAAGTTTCCTCACACACACACACACACACACACACACACACACACACACACACACATATATATATATATATATATATATATATATATATATATATATATATATATATATATATATATATATATATATATATATATATATATATATATACATATATATACATATATATATAATATATATAATAGTATAAATTAAATCAATTTTAATAAAACTTTCTATAAGAAAATGGGTCCAATGTGTGAGTTTAGTGTATTATTTTCAGGTTAACCTTCTAGAATGTGACAATGTTTAAAAACTTCGCGTTGAGTTACTACATAGTAGCTAGCAATCGATGTCTTGCCGATATCTGTACTATAGAATTTTACTTTTAATCTTTTATTTATGAATAACGTCAAAATATACAAACATTTTGAAAGTATTGACTCAAAGAATATTCATGCATAAAACTTCAAAGTTTAACAATGCATAAATTACAACACGTGTTTCTAAAATAAGGTCTAATAATTTATTTAAACTATTCTGAGATAGAAACGCTTCCAAATTGGATAATTATAGGTACACTCCGTCATATGAGCATGCAAAGTCTATCAGAATCGTGTCTTTTGGTGGGTACCCGGTATGCCGTAGTATAATAAGAAATAATTCTTTTTATTTGAGATAAAAATTATCTTTTATTCAATAAAAAAAATCAAATTCTCAATAAATAGATACTATTATTTCCAATGTATTGTTATTTCAAAACATTTGGAGAGCTTTTATTTTCTGTTATTTGCAAATTATATTGATCATGTTTGAACAATATGTAATTGGATATAGAAAATGCGTTATTTCCTAAACAAATCTTCTTTTGTCCGTGTAAAATAAAACCCATTTGTTTTTACAACGTGGCAGGCACTTATGAAAATGTCCTCCCGTTATCTTTACTGGAGCAGGAAACACCCACTTCTGATCCCATACTGAGCTATGAAAGAAATATTTATACTTTGAAGTTATTGTGGAAACACCTTCAATATTATCTAAGTACCAATAATATTTTGACTTTTGACAACTGATAGATTGATAATAAGGAGAAGAGGATAGGAATCATCTATTACATGTGTTGATTCCAGAAGAAAGAACCCAGAAACACAAGTCAGTAGGATATGCAGAAAGTGCTTATGAAAATATCCTCCCGGTATCTTTACTGGAGCAGGAAACACCCACTTCTGATCCCAAACTGAGCTATGAAAGAAATATCTATCTTTGAAGTTATTGTGGAAACACCTTCAATATTATCTAAGTAGCAATAATATTGTGACTTTTAACAACTGATAAGTTGATAATAAGGAGAAGGGGTAGGAAGCAGCTATTGCATGTGTTGCTTCCAGAAGAAACAACCCAGAAACACAAGTCAGTGGGATACACAAAAAGTCGATTTCATGGAATATCATGGGCGATTTCATGAGCAATACATTCTTATAAAATGAAAAGACAAAAAATATCAAATGGTATGAAATTATAATTTAACTCAATCACATGACATTCTCTTTAAAATGGAAGATCGAGAAGTACACTCTCACTAAAAGACTAGAATATTGAAAGACATCATTTTATGATTGAACACAGCATCAAGTGATGCTTTTTTGAAAGTGATATTCTACTGATTTAACTGAGTTTAAATTTCAGTGTTAAATTTGATATATTTTTAAAAAATAAAATATTGCAAACTAATTTTAACAGAAGTCAATATCAATATTTATATATACATTCACAGTTTTTAATTCAAATATTTTTTTAAAAATATTTCCCCTATTTTAATTAATAAAACTTCCAAAACGTTGAAAATATTTTACTAAAGTTTGTTTCATCTCCGAATTCTTTAGTTTTGAATAGCAAATTTAGTATTAGTCACTTAATAACATCATTTTTTCGCATAGAAAATTTATTGGCAGTAAAGGTACTTAATAAATCTTTCAAATATTAACTTTAAGTTATATCTAGCTTACTTCCAGCTTCTCTTAGACTTATTTTAAAATGAAATGAAACAATGTTTACAAACACTCCTTCAGCCCTATTGTTATTTCCGCATTTCCGATGGAAGGTAGGAAGAATGAATTGAGTTAATGGTTTTGGCATAGCATCCAAACACTCTTTCTCTTGTTCGAATCAGTGTGTTTGATCTTTTCACTCGGTAAGTGAAATGCACCATTGAATATCAAGATTATCTTATTTTTAAAAGATTCTTATTCGGTATTTAAAAATTAAGAGTGAGTTTTTCTTCTAAAATTTCACCACTTTTTACGCATTTTATTTTTACACTTAAAATAATAATGCGTAGAAAATGAAATAACGATTCAGGTTAAAATTAATATTTTGTAATAAATGCTACAATTCCCTTTGTAATAAATGCTTAGACTTAGATGACCCACACCCACATTCAACTGAAGAAGTTTATGGATGCAAAAGCCTAAGTGGATGGGGAGAACCTTTCGACATTATTTATTTTAATGTTATACACTGAATTATTAACTTAAAAAACACTTTTTTTTATTACTATCACTATTTTTACCAAGTATTTTCCCTCATTTTAAAATTTTAAAATTTATTTTGTATATAAGAGTAATTTGAATTTAATATATTATAAATTTCCTTTAACTTTTTAATATGATTACGATTATTATCTATTTTTTAAATATTTTATCTGTGTTTCGTTTTCGTATTTTTTAATAAACATCGGAACGAGATTACATCTTACTTGCATGTAATGCTGAGGGGTGCCTATCATTCCACATTTACAGTTTGGTTGTACATTCCACTACAATTGTAATAAATGCTTGTAGTTTTATGATATCTTTTTTTACAGTTCCCTTTATATCAATTAAGAATAATTTTAAATTGTAAGAAATCTTAGTGCAAAAGCACAAATAAGTCAAATAATGGCCAAAGTCATTAATGTAGAAATGGTAAAAAATATATAACTATCCTCTGTTTAACACCGAAAAAACTTGCTACAGCTTTGAAAGCTCATATGCTCGGATTACATTCATGCTTTTAGTTAAGTTTTATTCTTTGATTGTTATTTTTATTCTTACAATTTCGTGTTATAAATGTTCGTTGCTTTATAGTTTGTTTATATTAGACATAATTTTACATAACATTCCATATAAAACAAAATAAAAACGACAGTTCTTTACAAAAATATTATTTTATTAGTTGAAAATGAATGAAGGAATAAATAAATAAATAAATAAAAATAACAGCAGAATCAATTGTTTTGTCTTTCTATGAGATTTGCTTTTCTTCTAAGCCTTAGGTGCCAACTTTCTTTCTTGTTTATCTAAAAATTAATCCACTAGGAAGACATAGGCTAGAATGAAACCTTCTTTATAATTACGCGAAAATTTCCCTTTTTATAATTTTTTTGAAGATCCTCGAATGATGATAAAAAGAAATTAATTTTCCATTCGAGAAAGGTTATTACACTCATTTAACGACGATGTTATTAATTTTTCTTTCAACATCAAGATTGGATGATCCATCGATCCCCGCCTTTCAAACATCTAATCGATTAATCTAAAAAATGAATGATTAAATAATTTCATAATTATTCTACTTATGGGTCTAATGGCGAACATTGCAGCATTTTATGAAATAACAGCATACCCTAACCTATACCTTAAATACCAGCAATTTTTTCCCTACGAAAGCTGAGGTATAGGTAAAAGACGATGAACTTTTTCTATGAGGACATCACAGGGCTGTGCTTAAAATGGAAGTGAATTATCGCTTCGTTCTATTTCTTTTTTTCGTTTTTTCCCCTCCCGTGATGAGTTCGTTCCAAGGCAAAATTTTCTCGGTGAAATGACTGACGGCAGTTCACACACACTTTCCACACTTGCAGATACTACATGCTTTGTTCCTAATGTTCCAAAGATAAAATTCTGGAAAACTTTCGCCCACTGATGAAATTTTGTTCTTATCATCCCTTGTATCCCTTTCCCCCCGGTTCTTGTCAGAGGGAGCGCTTGGCAGATTCTTACGGAAACCCGGCTGCAGGGTTGCTACTATTCAACTTTCTTCGTAAATGTAGGCTCGCCAAAAAGGGCATTACGTCGCCAACCTTTAATTTATGGAGCTGGCGACAACCTGGAATTGGAGGAAAATATAAATAAGATGACTTATGTTTTTTTTTTTTTTTTTTTTTTTTCCCTTTCCTCTCTTTCAGCAACGAAGTATGATAGTATCGGAGACTTTTACTTCAAATCAAAAGAAATCAGATCTTTGACGATGCACTCGAATTATTTTGCTTTTGCCAAAACAAGCGCATTTAACCCTTTTTACCACCGTGCTGCAGATACCCAAAATTTGATATCTACACAGTGAGCTTTAAAAGTGTTGCTGATTGCTGCTATGCAACAATGAAATTGACACAATTTTTTCGTAAAATTCCTATCAAATGGCGAAACAAAGTTTGCATTTCATTACATTTTTTACATCAAAGTTTCATTTATCATTAGATCAGATTTACACGGCTTTTACTGAATTATATTAGTGCTTAATGTATTAGTACATGGCTTATACTGAATTATTTTTATTTATTGAACTTTTGATTTATTAAATTTAAAAAGTATGTTGGAGACAGGTGTAAATTTATGACTAAAGACAAATAAAAAGTAGTTAAGTCATAGATTAGTCATAAAAGAATATTTATGACTAAACTATGAGGTAAATTTATGACTAATTTATTATTAAAATAGTTTCAAATTTTTTTGTAAAGATAGTTTTTATTCAAAATTATTTAGTATAGAAAACACTTTTTTTTACCAATAAATTTTCATTTTTATGTTTTAAATTTTTAAAATTAATTTTTGAAATAAAGAATAAAAGTAAAATCTTAAATGAAATAATGTATTTTAATATTTGGGGAAATACTTTTTATTTCGCTGTTGGGTAGATATAAAGAGTTAAATCCTCTTCTTTATTTTACATTCCAATATTTGAAAGGGGTAAATGTCTGATACCTCCAAATATTTTCCACTTACAAATAAGATTAAAAAATGCAAACCATAGTTTTACATGCAATCAAATTGCCTATTTTCGTTTAACAGACTTGGATAGAGAAAGAACTTTTATTTTTGAACGGCATTATTTCAATCTGACAAAATTACTATATGGGACGTGTTTTCAAAACTATTTGTTGTTTGATTTTTGAAAGTAAAAAAGTATTCGTTTCAAAAGTATATAAAAATAATGCGTTAAAACTTTAACTCGAAATAAAACTTTAAGCTCTTGAAAACTACTTTAAATATATCTGGCCTGTGGTGTAGAGTGAGTATCACATTGCAGTAATACGGAATATTTTGAGATTACAAGATTGATTATCTGTAATGTAACAAATTTTTAAGCATATAACTTTTACTAATCTTGAAACTTTAAAGATAATAAATTTAATAGAAACGCTAAAAGACAACATTGTAGACTAAGCCCTGTCCACCCAAAAGACTCCGTGGATATTAAAAGTATAAATTATAAAAACTACATCATTATTAAAGCCTTTATTATTCATAAATTAATAACAAAACAGCTTATAAATGTGCATAAATAGTTACAATAATAATCAGTAAATCTATCGAATAGTATAATTACTGCAATAAATGCAATATTCTTTTTAATTATAAATTTTTTTAATTCCACTGCGGGCTGCACTTGGCCACCCCTTTCTGTTGACAAATTGATTTAAAATTACTATAATTCAGTTAAATTATGAAATGCAGACTGTCACTTTACAGGATAATTTAAGTATCCAATCTACCTTAAAAACTGCCAATTAGATGTATTTATGGTGACAGTATATTATAAACTTTGTATTTTAGAAATTCATAATTAAATAATCAAAGTGCTCTCTTCCACACAGACAGTACGGTGGTAAATTTCTTTATTGTTAATTTTATTGTATTTTTATAATAATTCGGCTTCAAATAGAGACTTATCTCTAAAGATGGTATTTCTAATGTGTCTTTTAAACATTTTGATCAAGAAATATAAAACTTTTATAACATTATTCTTTGTAACATATTTTACTAACTGTCCTATTTATTTTGATTCTTGCAATCATTATTTTATTCTTCCACAAAATATCTGAAGTCGTTATGTTATATGAGAACTCATATTAATAAGGCCTATTTCCAGATAATTTGAAGTTAAATGTAATAATCTTTTATACCCATGTAACTAAGATAGCACTGCTTTAATGTATTGAACCAAAGGAATTTACTGAAGAAACAGTAAAGTAAGCAACATTTTAAAACAAAAGGGGGTACAGTTGATAAAAAATTTCTTTCAATTTAATGAAACAAATTCCATCTAAATTAATGTACTGATGTACCTTATATTCTACTTTACATCAAACACATTTGCCATTTTTTTTAAGTTACATTAACAGAAATCTCAAGTTTTAAATAATTTTTCCTCATTTTTATATTGAATCTTTAAGACAGAAGTATAAAATTCATTACAACATTTTTTGAAAGATTTAATTTAATCTGTATTTCATATATTTTACAACAATTTTTAGGAGTTTAAAAATGGTATAAAACATAATAAAATTGTGTCTAGTCTCTTATATATAGAACAAAACTCAACGCTATAACTCCTTAATACCACAGTAAAATATTACGAAAGATAATCGTTAAGAATTATATTTTTTAAGGTGAACTATTACTGCCATAGATTAGCAGAAGATGACAAACTTTTTGCATGAGAAAATTTTTCATCATTTTTGCAACATTTATAATTTTCTAATTTAAAATTTTACAAAAAGACAACAATTCAATGCTTGAGGTACTTGAGCAGGAGTAGAATAAATTCTTAGTAAACAGTTATTATCTGAAATTATTTGGCGCAGATTATTTTTACTGCATGTGAAAAAGCTGTATGCATTTTGTTAAGCTACCATAAGTAACATTAAGCCACGGTAGGCGCTCTATCGGGGAAAAATTAATTCAGTAGCAATAAAATAAATTATAAGTTAATATAGTGTAAAATCTATTATTTGAACAAAGAGTGTATAATAATTAGTTATGAGCTGCAAAATGGAGTTACTTTCTATCTGACGGAATTATTCCATATTCACCATCATTAGTATAATTTTTTTCAGTATTATGTCAAATTTATTATAGTAATCAATATATTACGATAGAACTCAGATAATGACTACAAAATAGAGATATATTTAGAAAAAAACTACTTGCTTTTAATTATTTTATGGAATATAAAAACAACAAATGAACAGATAATTTATTCGTCCAGAACTGTTAAGATTATTATTTAATTCTTAAAAAATTAGCAATGCAAGCTAAAGATTTTTATACGAGTTTTTAGTTTTAATTATTAAGTGATTATTAAGCCTTGAAGCGTAACTAGTTATGAAATTGCCAGTTTATTCACATAAATGCAAGTTTAATCAAGTAAAATTATAACAATAATAATGGTATGGGATTTAATAAAATAGTTGAATAAATGACGCTTCAAAATGCTGATTTTTTTTCTTCAAACTTTTATGCATTTTACTCATATCTTTTATAGATATTTTAAATTGTACACTCTTTAATTGGTCAGCCTTTCTTATTAACCCATATTGGACCACTGTCCTATAAACAGGACAGCAAATAGAATTCCATTTAATAATAAAGTTATAAACGTTTTCTGAGTGGATTTTATTTTAAGACCTTTAAAATAGACACACTTTATCATAGTAACAAAAAAAACTGAGAAATCAAAATATATTGTATTGTAAAATATGTTTTTAGCAACCCCTTAAAAATTGTCATTTTTTAATGTTTAATTTTATATTCATTATTATTTTTTAAACATAGTGGAGGTTACTTGTAGTATTACAGACATTGGCTCTACATTAGTGAGTAATGCTAGGTCTAGAAAACGGTATTATGACTCAAAACACTTTATCCATTTTAATGATGATTCTTCAATTGATCTACACGATCGTTTTTGTAGAATTCGACTTTTTAATGACAAAATAATCATAACATTCACGCAAATTGGTATATTTTCTGAAAATCTCACCATCAGTGAAAGAATGGTAAAATATTTTGGAAGGCAGTTGAAAGATGTTCATAAAAAATAAACCTGTAAAATTTGGATATAAATTTTGGGTATTAGCATCCTACAACGGATATCCTTTTTCTATTACCCCTTACCAAAGATGCCAGTTCAAGAACTGCAAAAGAAAAGCAACAACATTGTGCTTAAAATGTAATGTTGAAATTTGTATTGATTGTTTTCCCAAATTTTACCTGTGAATCAGCCTAATGCAATGTAAGAGATACTTGTTAAATTTTAGTAGTGTATTGGACCGCTGATATAATTATAGTACAGTTAATTACTTAAAATTTAGTTTTAAAATTTTGGTTTTATATGCTTAGTTACACCATATTAATGTTATGGATAAAGTTTTAAAAATTTTCAGAAATACTTAGTTGGTGTGGTACAATATGGGTTAATATTCCTCAAACATTCATATATAAGTACAATAAAACATTTGAATAAGCTTGCCTTTAAGAGGTACTATGATATATCAGAAGGATTGCAATGACTTATGCCTTCTTTGAAATGTGATCTTTATTATAATTAGAGTATTATTATAATATTCAGAAATACCTTAAATCAACTTGGCACTTATTCATCGCATTTTTTGCTCACTATAGGCTTGCGTGGACCAAACCTAAAGATGGATTCGAAATTATCACCTCGAACATCCATGCATTCCCCAGTATTCGACCATGATATCTGTGGAACTAAAGGTATGAGCGCTAAAACTTCACCTATCCATTCTTTCCTAACTCAAAATAATTCTTGCTAAAAGTATGCGACACTTAAATTTCATTTTTCTTTTTCTTAAGTTGCATATAAATGCGAGATTTAATTTATATAGTTACGATTTAGAAAGAATGAGAGCTCGTGTAAAGAAAGCCATGTTATTTTAACGCGAAAATTTATTAAGAAACTAATAAAGTTCTAAGGAGTTATTGTATACAAAGGTTTACCCATTAATTTTTAATATATTATACATATAATTTTGATAGCAGTTTTATATCATTAAACTATCATATTCAAGTTGTTTAAATTTATTTATATGAATGATTAAAAACACCGAAATAATATGAATAGTTTTATGGTTAACCCTTAATTTGGCTAAGTCTGGCAGCTGAACCGGACATGTATATTTATAACTACTATATAACATAATTGTCAGTGTTCGCCACAGCGGACATTAATTATCTCAAAAATGGAAAATGATATATTATTTTTGTTTATTTTACAGAGATCCTAATGTCTATACAGACATGAGAAAATAACAGAAATTAAAAAAATATTTGAAAAAACATCTTGTCAAATTAAGGGTTAAATACTACTAAAAACATGAAACAGTTACTTCTTTCAAACGCACTAAATATCATTTGAGTTTTTCTTTTCAATATGCATATTTTGCTGTTTCTACGAAATTAACAATTTTAAAAGTGTAATATCATTTCTTTGTATATGAGAAATTTCAAAAATTGAAAATCGAAGGCACATATGGAATTTGTCTTTGTTGTGTGTAGATAGCAGGATGCAATGCACTTAGTACGATAAATTATCTTAATAAGAAATATTAAAGAAGTATAATTTTAAAGGAACACATCACTTTTAAGTATAAAGTTGCTTAAGATTTTCTTTTCATATTTCGCCTTAACGTACGCTTTTTATTTATTATAGTAGACACATCGTATTTTCAGGTTTTGTTTTTTAATTTTATTCAATTAGTTTTGCTGAATTTATTTTGTTCCTAAAACATAAAAACTTTTTTATACAGTGAAAAGTAAGAGCTTGTTTAAAAAAAATTTTTTTTTACACATTGTGCTCAGACTTACAATAACCAAAAGGGAATTCCATTAATAATTTTTGCGTTTTTGTTTTGTGTTTTGTACAATTATTATTAGGTACAATTCTCTACCTATTTAATTTTTTTAAAAAGTAACAGAAATATGACACACTAGGGGATTGAATTTTCAAAAAAGTTAAATAATGTTAAAAATTTCCATTTCAAATACTATAAATGGTTAATAAATTGAAAACAACAGCAAAGTAGGTAGAGTTCTATAATCTTAGTTGCTAAATTTATTTCATTCCTAAAACATAAAATTTTTTTTATAAAGTGAAAAGTAAGAGCTTGTTTAAAAAAATTAAAATTTTTTTGACACACTGTGCTCAGACTTACACAAAGGGAATTCCATTAATAATTTTTACATTTTCGTAAACAGTAATTATTTGGTATAATTCTCCACCTATTTATTTTTTGAAAAAGTATCAGAAATGCTA
This sequence comes from Pardosa pseudoannulata, assembly GCA_032207245.1. Lineage (NCBI taxonomy): Eukaryota > Metazoa > Arthropoda > Arachnida > Araneae > Lycosidae > Pardosa > Pardosa pseudoannulata. The sequence goes on along the minus strand of CM063503.1, from coordinate 88,263,241 downwards.
CACTCTAGGGGATTGAATTTTCAAAAAAGATAATGTTTAAAAATTCCATTTCCAATACATACTATAAATGCTAAATGAAAAAAAAAAATAGGTAGAGATTTATCGTAGTTCTATAATCGTAGCTGCTGAATTTATTTCGTTCCTAAAACACAAAAACTTTTTTATAAAGTAAAAAGTAAGAGCCTGTGTAAAATTTTTAAAATTCTTTTTGACACACAGTGCTCAGACTTACAACAATACATAATGAGTTTCATTAATATTTTTTTGCATTTTGTAAACAATAATTATTAGGTATAATTCTCTACCTATTTAATATTTTAAAAAAGTATCAGAAATATGATTATGATTATTAACACTATTGGATTGAATTTTCATAAAAGCTAAAATAATGTTTAAAATTTCCATTTAAAATACTGTAAATGCTAAATGAAATAAAAAACAACAACAAAGTAGGTAGAGTTTCATCGTAGTTTTATGATGTATTTATTGTGAAATTTGGAAATCGATGTATGCAAGTTTTTTATTTACAGTGTAGATGAAAAAACACTATCTTCGGTAAAATGCATTTAAAGTTTTTACAGTTTTCATAAAAGATATGATATTAAATGCACAGAGTGTATAGTTTTACATATTCTAATTTGAATATTTCAGTAGGGTTTGTTTTAAACGATTCAGAAGTGTATAGAAATTTTAAAATGTAAAAATCGAAAAACAAAATTAGAAGTTTTGAAGGTTTAAAAGTGATGTATCCGTTTAAGAAGGACGTCATTTTGATTTTAACAATGAATAAGTCATTACATAATTGAAAGAATCTTATAATTATTGAGTGAATGACATGCAGTTAACATTTTTAATTTTCAAATTTAAAGTTGTTAACAAATATTTCATTATTAAACTTTGTATAAAAATATTATTCTTGTGATTATCAATCAAAATTCTTAGTTATTAAGACAAAGAGCGATATAATGTAATATGCGCATCTTATAAACCAAAAAATATGAGGGTTTTTGAGAAAAAGAAACAAAAGCAAGATTCTGATAGTTGTAATAATCTAAATTATCATTTGCATCCGCATAGTGTTTAAAATATAAATATGATTCTAATTAATTTCGCAACTTTCATCCGTTTGAATTTTTAGATAGGTTAGTTAGATTTTGTTTTGTATTTTTTAGGAGTTTTATAACATAAAAAGGCAATTTTTTGTTTAAATGGAAGTGAAATAGATTTACAACACAGTTATATGTTGTTTATCCAGAAGAAAATGGATTGCAGGGAAAATTATAAACGAAACTATAGCTTCAATTTTTATAAAATATATTTCAAATAAGCGTTAATTTAAAAACGTTTAGCAATGCTTCATGCCTTGCCGTGTAGAGGTAAATGAATGGATGGATAGTTGAATCCCACCAAGAGTGAGACGTACTACTTATGGTTGATGCCCAAAACAGACACTCAAAGCCAGGATGTATGACGTCAAGTCGGCAGTTGTAATTTTCTAACCTATTATGAAAGCGAATCCTGAAGAAAAAAAGAGTGAAGACACAACAGTATAAATAAGTTTGAACCAACGAAAGCAAAGATATTGTTCAAAAATGCCACTATGTTTGTTTTTATGAATGTATCTATGGCGTATCTATGGTATCTTTCAAGACCTTTGATTAATGCTTAGCATTTACGCGATTGACAGCATTATTACAAAAGATTTTTGGAATCATTTTTTTTAAACTCCTCAGTTTACTAAATTCAGAAATCATGTTTAAGCATGACAGTAGTCTATCCCACCTTACGTTGTAATAGATTAAAAGTCACCGTTGAAAATCAATATACATATATTTTACGTAATGAAAAATTAGAAGATAATTCCACTCTGATAACAATTCAATTCCTTAGTTAAAAGTTATATGAAATATGTTTCATTCACTACATTAGTTTACTGAGATTCTTTATAATGCCTATTTAGAAATATATGTCCATCAATGACTATGCCTGAGGAAAACATGATTTGATATTATTTATTATGAAAAGCTTCAAGGGCAACTTTTAATTACTTGAAGCAGGGCTGGCCAAACTACAATCCGCGGAACAACCTAATGATTCTATTCATACCAGCTCAAACTAATGTATATATATATATATATATATATATATATATATATATATATATATATATATATATATATATATATATATATATATATATGTATATATATACACACACACACACATATATATATATATATATATATATATATATATATATATATATACATGCGTATTTCATGCAAATTACAAAATAAATTATAATAAGGAAAAGGATTATCTACATTTTGAATGTAATGATAACCCCTTTAATTATATTTATAATGTGTTAATTATATTTATAATTATTTTATTATATTTATAATGGGAATTTCATCCAAAAATTAAAAAACATGGAGATATAGAGGAATTTTTTTTCGCTGACTAAAAGAATCCAATCTATTTTATCAAATCTAATTAGAGAGTATATTTGAGTGAATGTTAATTTTAAGCTTCGCTCACAGCCTTTCTCTTTCGGCACAAATTCTAATATTACTTATTTCTTATGGAAAGGTAGTAGACAGATAAAGCCACTGTGAATAGTGGTAAAATTATTAAAAAAAAAAATGTTGTTGATGCTTAGTTTGTTTATTGTTGATATTCCTGAATTATTTCCAAACCAAAGACTCAACGTCCAATAAAATACGTAAAGGTGAATCGAAGTTTCTTGACCTTAAAGATGACTGGACCTGAAAAATTTTATACAGTTGTTACAATATTAGAATAAATCATTTTAACCTGCTACAAGTTTTCTTCTGTTTTTTATCCCGCTCCGAAAAAGTTTGCCATCTTTGATCTAAAGGATTCAAAAGTTGGGGTTTATTAGAAAATCTGCTTAGCTTTAATTCGAATTCCCCCGCTGTATGCGAATACAGCTATGAAACATTCAAGGTTTCTTCCCCCGCTTTAATTTTAGAATCTATTCAAAGGGGAGCATTCTGTTGACTGAAGCACTTCGCCCCCTCTTCATATCATTCACCCATCTGCAACAAGAAACTATCTCATCCTACAGATTTAACAGATCCCCTTGTAACATATATTGGGCGAGTCTTCAATGAAGTAAGGTCCTACCAAAACAGCGACTTTCGAAATGTTAATTTATCCTATTAACCTTAGCGCTGCTACTGTAAAATTTTATTTCCTGACAAGCTTCCAATATAGTAGACCAAACTACTGTTATATGTATATACGCATGTGTATGTGCATTATTTTCTAATATGAAAGAATTATTATGATTCTTCTTTAGCAGCGCTACAGCCTGGTACATGCCAAGGCTTTCTCTGTCTGCTTCCTCCAAACCGCACTACTTTTTGCAAGGTTTCTCCATCTATTAATGCCCAAGATCTCCAAATCTTTCTCCACACAATCTAACCACCTTGTTGCTGGTCTACCTCTTCTTCTTGTACCCTCAATCTTTGAAAAAGTTAATTTTTTAGCTGGGTCCAAATCTGCTCATCTGAAAACATGTCCCAGCCATCTAATTCTGTTGGATTTAATAATTCTCAAAATGTTAGGTTGTCTGTATTTAGAATATAACTCATGGTTATGTAAAACTCTCCATGTATTATTTTCCTTTACTGCTCCAAATATTGACAGAAGGATTTTTCTTTCAAAAATGAGTAGCCTAATTTCTTCTGTTTTGTTAATTGCCCATGTCTCACTGCCATATAAAATGATCGGTCTTATAAGGGTTTTGTATAGGTTTATTTTGTATTGATGCAAAGGAGTTTAGATTTTATTTGGCTCTTTAAATCAAAATAGCACCTATTTGCCATCAAAATTCGGTTTCTAATTTCAGTCTTTATCTCATTTCTACTGGCAATAAGTGTGCCCAAGTATTTAAACTGGGTGACTCCCTCAAAAATATAGTTTCCAATATTAAGCGATTGTACATCATGTATTCTAGGACTCACCACCAAAAAAATTTTTTGGTGGTGAGGTTTTTTCCTCGTTTACTGCTAAGCCCATAATTATTATGATTGGACATTCAAATAAGATAAAATTACGGTCTGCATTTTGACAAGGATAAATGATGCATAATTCAATAGATTATTGTTTTGGAATATTTTTATTATGCTTTCGTAGATGTTTGAAATACCTAGATTTGAAAACCTGTAGCATTCTTTATGGGTATATGAATAGTAAGTTGCTTAAATCCCCCTAACTCACCTCAAATATGTAGTTTTTAATTTATGAAATCCTATTTGTTTCATAGAAGTGAAAAAACATAAACAGTAGCATATCTATCTGCAGATTAATAATCACGGAGAATAAATTTAATTATGTTTTAATAGAAATAAACAAGTTTTTGTTATGTAGTTTACAAGCAATTAAATATCAAATTCCGTTTCATGGAAAATATTGATCATATTTTGCATTCTAATGTGTACAAACCCTATTTGTGGTATTGAGAGCAATAGAAAAATGGTTTGTTGTATAGAGATAAGTTAAAGAAAATCCGAAACACAAAATTGCCCACTTTTCTCAAATTATACTTATCTTTACGTAATATAAAAATTATATTAATGCATATCTAAGAATATTAGAATAGGCGGATAAATTTAAGTAACAAAGCTTATATTTTTTAGTTCTAAAAATATATCTTAATGTATTTTTAGGTACTTACTTTATTGTTACAATAAAGCAAGCAATACAATTTGGCATCATATTTATTTTAACACTATTTGCATTATCAACATAAATATCGTTTCTTAAAAACTCAAACATAAAAGTCACTTAAACACTAAGTTACATATTAACATAAATAAAGCTATTGTAAACAGACCTGTGGATTTTTGTTTTTAAACCTGCCTAACGGTTATAATGTTGATGATATTTCACAGCATTAATGTGGACAGGGAAAACCAGAATTTCATAGAAATACAACCCCTCCCCTCCTGTTTACGGAGATAAACTACGTGCTCAGAAGTAATGTATAGTATTGGTTTAAAATGCATTGTGTTCCATTTTTTTTCACTCTTTCTTCAATTGGAGGACACGGAGGAAGAATCCAGCGTAACCAATTGCGCTTCTATCACCCGTATTCCCCCATACTTCAGGTGCCCCTTCAGTGAAATGAAAGAAGCTTTCTTGTAGCTAGCCCGCGACAATCAATAGGCAGCGTCTGTGAAGAGAACAATACTGTCAGGATAAAGAGTCATAAAAAGGATTTGTTTTGGAAACTTACCAACGACAACGGTGAAAAAAAAATATAGACAAAACATCTTGATGCTTTGCTGGCTACACAAAAATACCAATGATAAATTCTTTTTGGTTTTAAGAGATGCTCTTGGTAGAAGTCGAGTTTTAAGAATAGCGCACTGTCTTCAGTGCGTGTCATAGGTACAAAGCGCTCTCTGCTCGTAGGATGGGTTCTCGCATAAGTACGAATAGGTCAACCAAACTGAAACAATGTACAACATACTAGCATTGTGACACATCATGACTTTTTTTCTTTCTTTAAATGTTACTTATGTTATTGAATTTCAGAAGTTCATCTTAAACATGGCTTGTTTTTATATTTTTTTCAAACCTGAAGCGCACACTGTCAGATAATTTAATTAGTTCCAGAAACATTTTATTCTAACTTCTTATGCATGACAATGTTATATTCAAAACATTTAGTAATGCAAAATAAAAAAAAAAGACTCATTTAAAGAGTATATACCAGGGGTGGCCAAGCTCCTTGATAGTCCGAGCCATTTTTCAAAATTTGAAATTTTTCGCGAGCCGCAATTAAATATGTATTTAAAAGGTATGCTAGAAAGGTATTAAACATTTATTTTTACAGAAATTATATTTATTGATTGTCATTTGGAAATTCTTCGTTCTTTAATTTTTCAAGGAAATTTTTGAATTGTAGATGATTTTTTGCATTGGTGCGAGTGTAATTTACAATGTGTTACACTATTTTCATAACATCAGGATATTTTAAATATTTCGTAACGAGATGTTCTCGGTGAATTAATTATGCAGTGAATCGGTATGAATTGTGGAATTTAAGAATCATCTCTTAAAAGCCCAACAAGACCGATTTTTTTTTTTTTTTTTACCCAGCAATGCCGAAGCTCCATCATTTGTAATAATTTTTTAAAATATAATAATACAAAAATGAAAAGGGAACTCGAGACATTTATCGAAAGCCACAAATTATCCTTCAAAGAGCCGCATGTGGCTCGCGAGCCTTAGGTTGGCCATCCCTGGTATGTACCATACAAGGTTATAGACCCCAAACTGAGACATTCCACCAATGTTCTTAAGAACTGTTACACTAGTCAGGGAGGAATTTAGCTTTTAAAATGACATAAAAGGCTTGAAGTTTTAGTCATACTTTGGTTTTCAAAATATCTTCGGATAACTTCAAATAATTATGAAACCAAAAGCAAAGCTTATGAAACAACTTTATTTCTGGACGAAGAGTTGAATAAATAATTACAATAAAGTTGACTTTATCATCTTTTCACAGTACACAGTTAACCATTTACTTCGGTTCAGATTGAAGCCAGCAAAGTAAAAAAAAAAAGAATTCCCTTTTCCATTAATTAAGATGTCAATTTGTTTGGCTCCATCAGCAATAAATGTATGCAGTCACAATCACGTCAAGTTGTCAAACAAAGAAATTAATGATAATTCAATTAAGCACTTCCTCGTAAAGGCTTTATTAAAAATGAAATGTTGCTTTAACAAAAGCAAGTAATCCTAAAGAGATTCATAGAATTCGAAAATTTTTTTAAAATGTGTTTAGTCTTTGTCATTCAAAAGATAAAAAAAAAAGGATTTTAAAATTCAAAATTTTGACACTATTAGGTTAGGAGTACGAGGGATTTATCTATTTATAAAAATATTCCACATACAATTGTATTTTTAATGTAAGCATAAATTATGTTCTTGCATAAAATATGAGACACGAAATTCTGCAATGGAAGAATTTTAAATTAAATTAGAAAACTTTTTCATTTATAAAATTTTAGTCATATAAGACATTGTCATAAAAATGCTACAAGTACATTGCTTAATGTCTTTATCTATAGCATTTATATAAAATTAAAACTGGGTGTCAAATCATAATTAATTACAAGTTTAAAAAGACAATTACTTAAACTTGTACTATAAACTTTCAGACACACTCTGTATCTTTATAACAACTACTTTAATAAATAATGGCCAGAACTCCAAAAGAAATCTAGAAAAAAAATTCATCAGGCACATTTTTAAGTTGCTAATAAGGTGCAAAATATAAAGCCAGAAAAAATTATTTTTATGTTTTAAAACAAGGAAGTAAAAGAAAATAACGCAATAAAATAATTATTCGATTGCAAAGCTAATCAGACTGCTTGTTAAGATTCTGCCGAAAGCGAGGAGATGCTTAACGGAATAACTGAATTTTGTTCGCTTGTTTAACAATCATTGCGTAAATAATTCTAAACATTTACAATTACTCTTAGTGCATTACTCATAGTGCTGTTTTACTTCTGACAATATTCCTTTTCTGCCTAATGAGAGCGTCATTTTTATTTGTTGTTGAACAGTATCCGGAAGTAAGAAACTTTCTTGTATTTTATGCATTTTTCTCTTTGAAGATACTGAACATCAAAACTCGCCAGTTTATGGAAAAATAAAATGAGATGTCATATCTTCCGATTTACGGCAGATATCAAACATGGACTTTCAAGGTTATGCAATGTCATGATATAATAAACAATAATTAAGGCAGCATTGCTTTTAATTTATGTTTGATGAATTATTTCTTCAAATCTGAGACAATAATAAACGTTAAAGTCAGATATTTGACTCAGAGAATTGACTGCTCAGTATAAGCTTGAGTGACGCCTGTGATAGGAAGTGACGTGTGCGGTTGTATACTCGGATCCAACACGTGACAAACATGACTTCAGCTCCTCCCCTGACATAAGATGAATAATTCATGCAATAGATTATGATACGGGATTGCAGAAATTGTGTGATTTCTGGTCTATTGTAATTACTTATTCTACTGGAAGAAATGCATTTGTCGAAACTGAATTAATAAAAGCACCGTTCCATGAAAAGAAATAGTAGCTTTATTTCAGATTCGTCTGAGAAGGAATCATATTAAAAATGGTATTAAAAAGGGAAGTAGTGAAATTTTGAACATTTGGTATTTCTTTCCGAAATGTCAATCCGAAATCTCAAACAAACATGTTGAAACTTCTTCCTAATAATCTGTTCTATTGGAAAAGAGTAAATAAAAGAATAATCTGTTATTTTTAAAGAAATAACTGATAATTTAATTCTGAAAATCGTATTGGTTATTATCAAGAGCGAATAGCGGAACTGTTGATGAATTTAAGCTAAAAAATAGTTCATTTTATACTTTTGATTAAAAAAAAGGTGAAGGGAGGAGTGCTGGATATTTTTCCTTTCATATTTTACTTCTTTTTTTTAATTAGAAAACATTGCACGCGTAATTAAAAGATCACTAATGAAAATATGTCCCTTTTATTACAGCAAAATATTTCTTCAGATTTTGTCGAATGAATAAGATTTTGCAAACAAAATGTTAGAATTATTACTATTATTATTATTTTTTAACATAATGCTATTAAAACACTGTTATTTGGTAACTTAAGTTATTTAGTAACTTAAATTTGCCTGAATGAAATATCTTATTTTACCCCATCAGCTTTAATTTTTACAGTTACATAATACCTTAACGAAAAAAAACTTGAGTAGTCTTTATAAATCTCATATCGTTTTCACGTATCCACGTCTCATTTTATTGTTTCGACTCTTGTCTCTTCTCCACAGATTTAAAAACAAACTACTTTCTTGTTTAGTAAAAACACTACTCTTGTAATTCTACGTTACAAAAAATTTTGCAGTTATATAATGTTACACTATAATAGAGTTTTAAAAAAGCTTGGGTAGTCTCTTTTATTACTCTGCAGTGTACCTACTTCTGAATTCCAAATCTTATTGTTTTGATTCATATGTTTCCCACAGAGGTTTAAAAAAGTTACTTTCTCACGACTTAGAAAAAGCCTTGTACGGCTGGGCGTGCACTGGATACTTTTTCCTGAGCCGCTGTTTTGCCTGTCCAAACAAAATGCTTCAGTAATATACTAAAAAAGTGTTCCTGCTGTGGTATTGCTTCTTGAAAGTTCCCAAGGATGCTTGTGTAGAGCTGTTTTAGATAGACAAAACAGCTGCTTAGAAAAAAGTATGTACTGAGTGCCCCACCCGATTCTACGTTATAAACAATTCTCAAAACAAGAAGGAATGTGATTTTCCCTTCTTGAAAAGTATTTTGTTGCTTACCTTACCTCGACAAAACACCAAAAAAGGGGAAAATCAAATGCTTCTTTTCACTTGCACTGCTGGCCAAGAATAACACTCGAGAAAAACGACAGAAAAAAGTATTTAGAACACTTTCAAAATCCAAAGAGGCCTATTTTTTCGGCGGCAGTCACTGCTTTTGCTCTTATTTCGAACTTCCCCTCCCCCTCTGTGGACTTGCTTAATTATCTAGAACGGTATAATCACCGTTTCCGTTATGCTCCGCGGTAGCAAATACGGAGCAATGGACGCATGGTGGAAGTGACCAAGGACAAATTGCTACAACGCCGAGCGGCCTATCATTATTTAATTCGCGGCCTAGATGCTTCATTCAGTCATTACAGAGAATGGCGGGAGCACACAAGTGAAATCGTGGCTAAATGGAAGGAAATTTAGAACAGAATCACATGTCAGTGAAACTCAAGAATGTAAACACAACACATGGTAGTTTGGGTTGGGCAAACAAAAAGAGAAAAAAATTGAACGAGAACATTTTTTTTAATGCTATCACTGTTGTCCAAGAAATTGCCTGTCTACCCTATGTATTTAAAATTCTCATAAGTAGCACGCTATTTCCTTTAGACGTTCTTCCGACTCATGTTTTGAAGTTTAACAATACCTTTAAAACATATATAGTGATAGCTATTAGCACTGCATGCACGAGGGTATATCAATAAATAACCACATAATTGTGAACATAATTTTAAATAATGTAATTAATGAGAATGTGAAATGGAATTTAAGTACAGTGTTAGCAAGAAATAAGTTTCTCCCTTCAGAGGACTCTAGCATGCGTTCTTTTGTTCCAAAAAAGATAAAATATGAATCACAGATAGTTTAAATAATGAGCTTAGCTTTTATTGCACAAAACGTTTAGTGGTAATTTTGTAATACACATAATAATATTTAATATGCTCTATAAATGTTAAATAATATAAAAAAGTAGCATTAAAACTTTTCAATACGTCCTCCTTCATGTTCAACAATGTGATCTTATTGCAGAACCATATTTTCCACGGCTTGCTGGAATAAGTATGCCGGAATATCAATAACAGGGCTCAGAATGCTGTCCTTTAGATCTATCTCAAATGCTGGTGTTTGCGTTAGATATTGTCCTTTAGGAAACACCGTGACCAAAAGCAGCAGGGAGTGATACCCTGTGAACGAAAGCGATGCTATTTATCGGAAACTGACTGCTGATCAGATGGGCACATGTTGAAATGCCATCTTAGCAACTGCTTTACACGGCAATCAATGTAAGGAAGTGCTTGCATGAAAATGATGTACTCAAGGCACCAACACAGTTGAAGTTGTAGAGTTAAATATTACTCAATAAATCACAGTACTGTTGTTCTATGAGGGAATTGATTTGGATTTCATTTACAGTTCTCTTCAAAATAAATATATAAATAAATAAAATATACGGGCTATTGAACTAAGTAATCCTAGACACACACACACACACACACATATATATATATATATATATATATATATGTGTGTGTGTGTGTGTGTGTGTGTGTGTGTGTGTGTGTGTGTACTAAAATATTAAAATAAGTACCACTTGTATTATAGTGTTACCTATCGATGGGATTTTGTGCTAAAAGTTTTATATAATAAATGTGAAACACATCATTTGAGTTATCTGTGGTTGGAGTAGTAAGTTCAAGGGAACTTGCTTACTGTTAGGGCTTCATTACCAGTGAGACGATGGTTTTTAATAATTTTTCAGACATTGAAGCCGATGTTTTACCGTTTAAATGCTCATACACACACATATATAGTTATTCGTAATGCATTTATTTATCCTGTGAAGTTGTTAAAAATAGTTAACGCAAAGGAAAATGGTAGCAATAAATACAGAAAGATCTCAAACTGAAAATATAGAATTTGTTTTCAATTTTTCTATTCAGACAGATTTTTTGTTTTCATGTACCCCAGAAGAATTTATTTTCTCTAAAATAATAGCAATGCATTTCTAAAACAATAAAAGTTTATTTGAAAAATGTTAAAGTGAATTTATTTTCACTAAAATAAATATAAGAGTGAAAAACAATTATTTAGTAATTAACAATTATAAAATTAAGTTATTCATCACAATAATCCACTATTAAATGGATTTTCTTTTAATAATTTGAAACCGCTAACATAATAAAAGGTAACATATATTTAAATGCTCACAATATAGAATAAATCCACACAATTTATGTATCGAAGTGTATGAGATTATTTTATTAAAACTTGAGCAAATGTCTTTAGTGCAAAAGAACTTATTTCACTCAATATGCATGGAGAAAATTTGTAATCCGTTCACATTTCATTTGTCTTTAAAAACAAGAAAAAGGTATCAAATTTATTTATTTAACATTTCATTATTACTAGCGTAAGTTATGACAGAGATCTTGTCTACATACTGGATAATTAAAAGAAAATTTATGAACAAAATGCAACGAAACTCGATATTGCGAAGATCGTTGTTTTGAACATTAGAATATTTTGTGTCTACTAAATATTAAAATATTTTGTGTCTACAAGAATAAAAAGGGAACACGTTTTATTCCTGAAAGCCCGATTTTAAATAAAATTGTGGCACCCAGGTTTTGGAAATACTGGAAAAAAGTAATTTTCAAATAAATGATTATCTATCTACATCATAGCTTTATGTATAAATATATAAATGAACATCAACACACTTGAGCTTTTTCAGAGGAAACACAACTGTACATAATTGAGTGTTATTTCAGAACAACTTTGTATACTGTTTATGAAACTTTGTGTCACCGAATAGATATTTTGAACTTGAACTATTTCTAATCGCTTGTACAAAGTATAGATCAAAACTAATTTATGACAATGCAAGTTCTAAATCAGCATTCCAAGTAGTTATCTAATAGTTTTCTTGGACAATCTGTGTTCTTTAAAAATTAGTATTTCATTTGTCTATGGATTAACTTCATGAATGAAACTCACGTTGATATGTAATATATCATGATATTCGAAAGATCATTACACATGCTATTAATGTCTCCCGATTGAAATAATAATCTTTCAAAGTGTAAATACTTCCTTTTCATGCCTTTTCATTTGCGTTCTCAAATATCATTCAGCTTTAATGCATGGTATTAAGATGGATTAAATCACCAAAAGAGTGTCATCAAAAGTCACGCAACCGTCTGATGAGTAGCAAAATGACAGTTACAAAGTGACACCGACATCACAGAACTTTGTAACGCTGTTACACCGACCACCAACGGAGAATTTTCTTTCGCTTTCTAAATGGATAAAAGGCGTAGCTTGTTACCCATTTTCACTGTTTAATGCAGTAAAACATATATTTGTTAGGACCTAGAAAAATATTGCTATAGACTGGTTATCGTTATATACAGCCTGATCATTCCGTATCAGATAACTATGTACATAATATACTTATGATATCTTATTTTATATTTATAGATCTAATTTCACTTTATATAATTGGAGTGTAAATATTAAAATGCAATTACTAATTTATTTCTGATTTCGTTTTGAGTAAATAAGCATTTCAGCGGGACAAGAAAATATCGGTATTGACAGGCTATCTAACTGACTAAAGGACATTGTATACTCCCCTTATGAACTGGTTGCTACATTTAAACGTGTCTAAAACGGTACTGTAGGGACCTAGAAAAATATTGTTCTAGACAGGTTATTGAAATAGACCATTCAATAATTAAATATCCAATAATTATGTACATAATATATCATATCTTGTATTGTTTTAGGGATATAATTTAATTTTATTCAAATACTTTAAATTAAAATGTTTATAACGTATTTACTAATCTCTCCCTGATTTTGCTTTCAGTAAATAAGTAATTCTACGGGGTGAAAGGAAATATCGTTAAAGACAGATTTATCGTTATGGGCAGTATCTCTAGTCTCATATTTTACTATATATTCATGCTGTTATTTTAAAATATGGAAACTATTTAATTTTTTTTTTTGAGAGAGAGAGAGAGATAGAGAGCCTATGGTATGCCTCTCTCTCATTAATATATAGCAAAATGTAGTGTAATGTAATTATGTACCTTTAATGAAATTATCGACGGAAGATCGATTGAATCACTCTCAAAGTAAGATGGGAAAAGAATGAAAACAAATTTTTTACCCACCACAGTCTTTTTCACTCATTAAGCTGAAATCTTTCTCATTCATGAAAAAATGCAGTGACCTTCACAGATTTGAAAAATATTTCTTAATAAATGGGGATTTATTTCAGATTAAAGGGGTATTCTTGTGCATTTTTAGGGAAAAATTAAAATTATTTGAACTTAAAAACAGAACAAAATAAAAAGAAACAAACTGCTGTACTCTGCTGCTATTGTATCTGATGAATTTTATGGTAAAGGATGAGTAAAACAGCTCTGGGTAAACATTTTATAAGGAAAATCAGTACAGTCAAATCTCATACAACATGAAGTATTAATAATTTTTGTATCATACGGAGAGAAATTTGTTTTAAATTTTGTAATAATTATTTCATTGATAATTCAATCAGGTTATCTGTATCTAGTTCAAGTCTGAGATATGACAAACATGTTCATCCCACTCAGAAATTATTTTAATGTATAAATGTTTAATAAATTATTTATAAAATTAAAATATGTTTAATTTATTATTATAGTTTTAAACTAAGCTAACCCCATTTTCTACATTAAAATAACTAATATTTTGATTCAAGGTGATCTGGAAAACTTCTGACATATTAATGGTTCCGCGAATGAAATAGTTTAGGGACCACTGATTTAAGAAGTATTTGGTGAGACAAAAATGAATTTCAATTGAATGACTTATCATATCTGAATGGAGAAAAGGGAGTGGGGGAATTCTGCGAATTCGTCTTTATATCTTGAACTAGTTATGAGCGTTAAGGTCAATATTTTGCTAATTTAACAGCTTTAAACATTCTTCACAGCCCTAGAATTTAAATCCATAGACTACTGTAATAAAAGAGGCACCCTACGTGTAGTTTGGCTTGACTCTTAATTGTGCACTCTCTATGTTAAAATGTATTAATAAAGTAAACGAATGTAGCATTAGAAATCTGTGAAAATGTTAGTTTAAAATAGATTTTACATATACATTGTATAATCTGTATATAATTTTTTTTAATAATTTTTAATTTTTTTCTATTCTCATTAATACTAATTATGTTTTACTATTAAATTTAAAAGTAAAGGCGATTAAAAATGGTATTTTTATCATTGATTTAGTTTAACCTATAAAGTGTATAATAATTAAAATATTTAAAGAAAAAATGTGTTATTATATATATTTATACATATATATATATATATATATATATATATATATATATATATATATATATAATGAGATGGACTTCTCGATGGGTAGTTGCAGTCATGGCCATAAAAATGATACCGGTTTAGCTAAAGTTCTTTATTAAGATAACGTTGGTGGACGGGTTCCCACTTCATTACAGGGACAGGATAAACTGAAGCGTCAGCTAGCATGAAGTTCTATGTACAAGACCCGTAACACCTGGGTCAACATCTGTGGGAAAATATATCTAGAAAAATCTCTCTTCGACACAGCATGTATCTCCTTTTTATTTTGAAATTTCCTAGGGCTATCTAGGATTATAAATGGTCAGGCCCCTTCTCTGAGGGCATAAACTGTAGCCCTAGTGATCAATTTAGGTTAGGAGTTAAAAAGGGGAAAGCAAAATGACGCGAAAATTTTTGCCCTTAATTTAAGTTTTGAAAACCCCTGATAATTTTCCTTACACACACATATTTGCATATATATTAAACACTTGTAATATATGCATACATACATGGATACATACATACAATTATAAACTTCTTAAAACGCTTCAGATTTTCGTATGTTTTTTCTGAAGGCACATTAAAAACCAAATAAGTGTCTGTAATTATTCTAAACGATAAAAATGTAGTTTTTAAATATTAGTTTCTTTAAATCGTTTTTCCTGTTTATCTACGAATCATTAAAAATTTATTTTAAGTTTTGTTGAATATACTATAATGTAATACTATATAAAACTGAAATTTTCATAACTCGCCATACTAAATACATTACATATAAATGAAGTAACTAAGGTTGAACATTAAAAATACAATTCAGCTAGACTGCGTTTAAATTGTCTAAAGTATTATACATCAAAATCATATAAGTCTGCGTTTTTCTACTTATGGTTTAAAATCTTCTAAAATTTTAATAGTCCTGATCAACAACTGCACCGGGTAACACGTAGAGTCGAAAAGTAAAATTAAAACCTAGCCGGAATTTCACCAAAATTGTCAAAATATTACACAGTAAAAATTACTTATCATCGTGTTTTATTATGCATGGTTTATAATCTCCAAAATTTTAAACTGTTATTAGGTAAACTACAGTTTAATAGGTTAGGAAAGCAAAAAAAAAAAAAAAAAAATTGTTAGTTTTGATCATGCGATACATTTTAACGCATCAAATATTAAATACTCTATTTCATTTTATATCTATTCTTAAGTTACTTTGTGATTTGCTATTCCTATGGGAAGAAACTCTCAAGTCAGTAAAAAAGCATGAACGCATAAATCAAAGTCCCGTCATAAGTAACTATTGTTGAAGTTATCTCTAGGTGACTTTTAAATTCAGCCCATTAGTATCCTTTAATCCTTTTGGTTAGATCGATCAACCGGACTGTCTTCTCGTCTCAGCTTTTTCTTAACTTCCATAAAAGCGCATCTTAATTAAATGAGCTTTGTGTTGCTGCAACTCCAACACTTATTTATTACTCAGAGTTGAGATATTAAGTAACTAGAGTGTTTTGCGGTTGATAGCCATCGTCCAGGAGTTGAAAACTCTCTTTTAAGGAGTAATGGGGAAGGAGATTTCTTCCTTTTTAATATTGAATTTTATTTAAATTTTTTTCAACAGTAACCGCGTATTATTCAATGTCTGTTACTTGCTTGAATTAAGTTTTTTCTTTTTTATTATTGATATATATATAATATTTATATATTTTAGATATATAATATATATATAGATGTTTTATATATATTTTGCCCTGTTTCTATAAATTTATACATAAATAAAATATATAATATATATATATATATATATATATATATATATATATATATATATATATATATATATATATAAGTATAATATATATACCATTATATATATAATATATATATATATATACCATAATTACTTTTCTATAAATTTATAGGTAAATAATAGGATATATATATATATATATATATATATATATATATATATATATATATATATATATATATATATTATATATATATATATATATATATATAATATATATATATATATATATATATATACATAATATATATATTATATAAATATATATATATATAATATATATATATAATAATATATATATATATATATATTATATATATATATATATATATATATATATATATATATACGTGTGTGTGTGTGTATGTGTGTAATCCATTTTTTATAAAACTCCTTGATAAGGAGAAAGCTCAACAGCTAACAGTAATAAAAATGCAGTCGGGCCAACATTGAAGAGATCGAACATAATTGAAAACTTATTCCAAATTTATAAAGCACATTTTTTACTTCACTGACAGACAAAGAAAAGGACAGATTCACTCTAATAGAAAGAGGTGACCAAGAAATGACAGAAATTTTTTCTACTTTTTAAAAAAAAAAACACTTAATACAATTAAATGCCATATCAGCAAAACGCGGCTTTTTTACGACAGCTTAAACATGCTGAATAGACAGAAAGTTACAGTTTTATGACAGAAAGGAATGTTAAGTGGAAATACTCTTTTGATTAAACTATTTAGAATTGGGAAAATTTTTAAATGAATTAAATTAAGAGGATTTTTAAATATTAAAGTTAAATAATTTTGATATATTACACACACAAATAACACAAAATACACACACAATTTATATATATATATAGATATATATATAAATATATATATTAATATATATTACTTTATAATATATAATATATATACCATATGAAGCAATACAGAAATCAGAAAGGTTAAAGAAAACTGCATAGCATATGCTTACACAAAAATTTTAAATTATGTTTATTTTTGCGTTTTAGACACTAACACTTTAATATCATGAAAAGCAATTATGTCTGTAGTACTAACAATATACAAGTATATTGTTTAATCATGCATAAATCGAACTTTTTTACAAGGCTGTGTTTCGGGTTGCATGCTATATTTTTGGTAGGTTAGAAATTATTTATTTTCCTTTACTTTTCTCTGAATTATCAGAATAAGGACTGATTTATACTTCTAATTAATAAAACTGTGACTGTAATTTAAGTGAGATTTCTTAGTTCTACTGCTTTTATTGTGTCTACTATCTTACAAAACGATACAAATGAAACTGATTTTTTCATTTGAAATTTTTGGCTTTCATTGTAAGAAATATGTTTGCATTTAATTTTATATTAAATAGTTTATACGCTGTTTAATATATATATATATAAAAGGGAATATATTATGTAATTATAATTATATATATTATATATGTAATTTAAAGTAAATATTATATATATAAAAGTATATAAATTAAATTTTTTGTTTATTATAAAAGTAATATATATAATATATATCTAAATATATATATACATAATATATAAACATATATACAAATATATATATATACATATATAGAATAAATATATATACACCATTAATATAATATTATATATGCTATAAATATATATAATTATATGTTCTATATATATATACTATATATATATAAACATAAATACATGTTATATATATAAATATATATATATACATTATATATATACATACTATATATAATCATATATTATATATATATATGATATATATACATTATATATATATATATATATATAAATTTTATATTTTTATATATATACATATATACATTATATATATATATATATACATATATATATATTTATATATATACATATATACAATATATATATATATATATATAAAATTATTCATATTATATATACATTATATATATATATATATATATATATATATATATATACATATATATATTTATACATATATATATACATATATATATATATACATATATATATACATTATATATATATTATATATATATATACATATATATATACATATATATATATATATATATATATATATATATATATATAATATATTATATATATATATATATATAATATATATATATATATATATATATATATATATTATATATATATATATATATATATATATATATATATATATATATATATATATATATATATATTATATATATATTGGAGAATTGAAATTAGTTTTTCTAGAAAAGATTTTTTATATTGACTTTTATCATGAGAAAATAAGCTTTCATAAAAATTATTTCAGATGTTATCACATAAAAAATTTGTTTTATAATAAATTTCAACTGTAACATAGTTAGTTTCTATTTATAACATACTATCTATCATTCTATTATCTAATATAACTATAATAGTTCTAGTCATATAAATCTATAACCTAATTAAATGTCTAATACTATGTATAATTTATTCCACTGGTTAAACGGTGAAAAGGCGGAATGTGCTTCTTATAAAGGAAGAAAAACTCATGCCCGCGGGATGAGCAAATTTTGCTACATTTGAATTGCCCGTGGAAATCGCGGGATGTGCAGTCAGAGGATTACCCCTCGTGTAGCAGAACAGTAGACCGTAGCGCTACAAACAAACAGAGTAAGACAGATACTCATATTTGATAAAAATATTTGGTTCTAATATAAATTGTTCAAAAGTTATCTTTCGGGTGAGTGAAATGGTTTTTTCGATTTCCCAATTTAACATCTTTTATTCTTTGAACCTTAGAATGTCAGATACTTTTAAAGTTTTGGTTTATAACATAAAACTATTATTATGTTTATTTTTTAATATGATGTACAACTTTGGTTTCCATTGTACACAATTTAATAGCCATCTTGCAATTAAATTAATTTCATTTTCTCATTTAGTGTAAATATTTTTTAATTTTAAAATTATATAATTAAAATGATAAAACTAGATAATTTTTTAAAGCTACAGCATTGCTGAAAATCTCATTAAACATTTCTTCTGAAAGATGTAGAACATTTTGTTTTATGATGAATCGAAAAATGATTGTTATAATGAAGATTTTTCTCAAAAAGTACTATGTCCAATTAACTACAGCAGTAAAAGTTAAATTAAATTCATTGAATGCTTTGTCACTAGTTTATTAACTTAAAAAAATAAATATGATGTTTTTAATGGAGTTTAATAACGCACCTTATGAAAAGAGAAAAAAGACATATAACCTAAGCTCTATGTCTTATAAACGAAAATGCATTGGGTTTGGTTTGGAGCACTACGGTTTACTTTTTCCAACACGAGGGCTAACGAGACCGGCACCTACTGCTTAAGGCCGATTCCGAACGGCTACGAACATCCATGCCACTGTAGGATTCTAACCCACGAACTTCGGTTCCGAAGGCTAGCACCCTAACCATTCAGAAAATGCAGTAAAATGTCGTGTAAATGTATGAATATTACTCATGTAATATAAATGAATATGAATGAGAAATTTATATATGTTGCTTAATTGTACTTCAAAAATTTCTAGTAGTCAGTTAAGTGAAAAGAATTATTAGTTTCTTTACGCTAAGATAAGTTTTGTCTTTGATTTTCTATTTTATCCCTGCCCTACATACTTTAAATTTGTTGTGTAATTTGAATTTGACTTTTTTAACATAAGAAAAAAATTAGTGAAAAATGAAACGAAATTTTAGAAAAATAGTTAAAATTGTAAATAGAAACAATTTTTTACGAAGAAAAAAAAAGAAAAAATGTAACATATATCAAAAATAGGATTTAACTTAATTTTCCTTGTTTGCCTACTTTTTTTTTTGTAAATTCCATCTCTATTACATTTCCCGAGATTTACACAATTTCCTTGTAATTATTTCCTTAAAACAAAGGTATTTCACAATGTATAGAAGGAAAATGCCGAAAGAGAGTCGTTATGACACATAAGAAATAAGAGTCTGATATTATGCATGAATGTTTGGCTTAACAACTTCCTTTCGACTCAACAATAATTAATTCATCTGAGACAGTGATGGGCAAAATGCGGCCCGCGGGTGAGATGTGGCCCACTTAGAAGTTATATTTAGCCTCCAAGAAATTTTATAACAATAGTTGTGATATTTTCAGTGTCAATCGTTGAAAAAATTATTTGAAAATACTTTAGAAAATATTTTATTTATTTTTTGCACATTCAAAATATCGTGAGATTTTTGTTTGAAAATGGTTTATCCGTCTCAAAAATTTAAATTGCATATAACTCAAGAGAAAATTTTTTACCACTTTTTTTCTTGAAATTCATTTACAATTGGGAATGTGTATTAAGTATATTTAAATGGTTTGGTTTTGGAGCACGACGGTCTACTTTTTGCAACGCGAGGGTTAATGAGACCGGGACCTACTGCTGGAAGCCTATTACGAACATCTATGCCATAGTGGGGCTCGAACCCACGAACTCCGGTTTTGAAGCCAGCACCCTAACCATTCGGCCATCATGCGTCTGATTACCCAACTAGAAAAAAGACTAAATTGTGAAAAATGATATATTTGCCTTAATATGCTTATACTTAATCTGTAAAATATATATATTTTGTAAATAGATTTCCTACGTAAGAACATTTCATTATAAAGTTAAAAAAAATGAATTTTTCAAAAATTTTCCTTTCGCAAATAACTTCCTTTTTCGCAAATATTTAGGAAAATGTACACTTGTATTATTATTAATATTTTCTCTTTTTCTTTCCCCGTTATGCCCGAATGCTAGTTTTATTTTCTTCTGCAGATTGCAGTTTATCAATTAGGAGAAAATTTCTCCAGCAGTTATAGTAGAACATCTATTTTTTTAAACATCTCATTATTAAATGTTTGCCATTTTTAAACTTTAATTTTTATTTGATTGTAAAGAAATGTATATATCATACACTACACTTATTCATCCACATAATAGATAATTTAAGATAAATATAAAGCATATATTTTAATAACATGACAGTAACTTAACTGAAAATTTTAATAGTTTAACAAATCTTAATATAGAAAATTTTGTAACTATGTTTAATTCAATATAAATTACACCGAAGGATGGCATAATGGTTAGGGTGCTGGCCTTCGGAACCGGAGTTTGTGGGTTTGAATCCCACTATGGTATGGATATTCGTAGCCGTTCGGAATCGGCTTTAAGCAGTAGGTCCCGGTCTCATTATCCCTCGTGTTGCAAAAAGTAGACCTTAGCACTGCAAACCAAACCAAATCAATATAAATTATAGCATTTCACTATTTAAATACCAGGATGAAACAGCCGTGATTACAATCCTATAATATGCCACTCTGTTATGCCCCCTATGTCATTTTACCTACGCTATTTTAAGAATTAACGTATATGTTTTTAAAAAAGTTGTTTTATGTTAACCTAAAATAATAGTGACGATCATGTGAATTGATTTTAAAGTTCAGTGTCGAAGCGCATACAAACTGAAAAATCTGTCGGTTGCTCACAACACATTGACACTCATATTAACATATTGAACAGTATTAAATAAAACAGTTTTGTCGTTTTCAAACTGTTATATGTTTCATCTATGTCTTTCGGATTTAATAAAAAAAGCGTTAAAATGGTTTAATGTCCGATGTTATACACTCTTAAAATAAGCAGGTGACACTTCACAAAAGGCTCATAGATGATAAAAAGTTATTCTAAACGGAAAATAGCCCAGAAATGCAATTTCTACTAGTGTTTCTTTGTTTAATGATGTCTGTAGTTATTACCAGCTTTGCAAAATATTGGTTTACATGAAACCTTACATTTTTGTTTTGCGTCATGCTTAGGGCTTTTACTTGTACTTGCGTAAAGACTATGATTTTTTAAAAATGAAATCTTCAGGTAGGTGACTACGTTATGAAATAAAAAAATCAAACTTTCAAAATGTTTAAGCCTTTTAACATGCTACTGAGTAAAACAAAACTGCTTTTTGCTGAAACTCTGGTATGTGAAAAAAAAATAATAATAATACTCGAAAAATAATATTTAAAGCATCCGACACTTTAACTCCACTAAAAGTGACTTCTAATTAATCTCATTGATAGAATGTTTTCCTCTAAGGTGTAATTAAATCTATGTTTGGATAGTGAATCACGGAAGTGATTTGAACTGTCTTCCATCACTACCACTAACGAGGTATTCTACCGTAGGCAAAATACTACAGCGTCAAGCACATAATGAAACAACGCCTTGTCTGACACAATTTTGATTTATGGGACAAGATGCTGGGATAGAGGGGTTTTAAACCGCGGGCGGTCACAGGAAGACCAGCAGTAGATTTTCAGCAAATCTGTCATTCTCCTGATCGTGAAAAGAATTCAGCAAGCCAGTTCACTTGCAAGAAGTCAAAATATTTATCGTAAATAATAATAATAGGATCATAATCAAAGTTAAATAATAAAAAGTTACTTAAATAGTAGATTTTCAGCAAACCTGTCATTCTCCTGTTCGTAAAAAGAATTCAGCATGCCAGTTCACTTGCAAGAAGTCAAAATATTTATCGTAAATAATAATAATAGGATCATAATCAAAGTTAACTAATAAAAAGTTATTTAAATAGTAGATTTTCATCAAATCTGTTATTTTGCTGTTCTGGAGTAGGATTCAGTAATCCATGATAATTCCCTTGCAAGAAGTCAAAATATTTATCATAAATAATAATAGGATCATAATCAAAGTTAAATAGTAGATTTTCAGCAAATTTGTTATTTGCTGCTCTAGAGTAGGTTTGGTTTGGTTTGGTTTTTGGAGTACTACGGTCTACTTTTTTGCAAGAGGGCTAATGAGACTGGGACCTACTGCTTAAAGCCGATTCTGAACAGCTACGGACATTCATGCTAATGATGTGGGATTCGAACCCACGAACTCTGGTACCGAAGGCTAGCACCCTAACCATTCGACCATCGTTCGGGCTCTAGAGTAGAATTCAGTGACATAATTCACTAGCAAGAAGTCAAAATATTTATCGCAAATTATAGAAAGATCATAATGAAATTAAATAATAATAAAAAATAGTAAAATAGTGGACTTTTAATAAATTTGTTATTTTGCTGTTCTGGAATAAAATTCAACATGCCAGTACATTTGTAAGAAGTCAAAATATTTATCGTAAATAATAACTGGGCCATAATCAAAGTTAAATAAAAAAAATAGTAAAACAAAAGATTATCAGAAAATTTATTATTTTGTTTTTCTGAAATAGAATTCAGTATGATAATCCCTTTGCAAGAAGTCAAAATATTTATCTTAAATAATAATAATACGATCATAATCAAAGTTAAATAATTTTTTAAAAAGTTGTTAAATGGTAGATTTTCAGAAATTCAATCATTTAACTGTTCTGTAAAAGAATTTAGTATGCCAATTCATCCAAAAGAAGTTGAAATATTTATCGTAAATAATTAGATCATAATCAGAGTTAAATAATTGTTAAAGGGAACAGTGAATATTAGAAACCTTTTCTTTGAAATTATTAACTTAAGGGTATAAAACTTTGTACTCATTTACATTCGCTTATGGCTAAAATAATTATATTTAAAATTATTTTTTAAATCAGATAATTATAAAAAAAGTTATTTTTTTAAATACTTTGTTGATTTTTAAAAAGTACCCCAAGAACTAATTTCCATTTTTTTTAAAACTTTTTCCTTATTGTAGCATAGAAATATCTTTTGAACATATTTGGGTATTGTTTTGGTGATAAATTAAATAGTTAATTCATGAAATATTTTTATGTCTCCACATAGAATTTATATTAAGCATTTTTACTTTCTCAATTTAAATTGAGCTCATGAGATTTTTAGAATATAGATACAGCTAGAAGCAACCGTGTATCTTTCATTTACGGAGACAAAAACTCATGTTTCTCACAACGGCGTTTATTTCATGCCTACAACTTTTGTTTTGTGCGCGTTATTTAAAGTTGTATTCCCATACAGTGCTTCAGATACCTAAGCACACCAACTTTAAATCCTCATTTTAAGTTTGTATGAATTAATACTTTTAAGACGATACATAAAAAAATTTAAGTAGTAAAAATTAGTTATATACTTATTTGTATATTTATATTGTAATTATTGAATATTTTTGTTAAAAAAACATTTAAATGTTTATATTTTATCTCCAATAAAGTTTACTATTTTTCTTTAAAATAAAAACACACAAAGATCATTATATGTATTTAGTGCTTATACCTACTTTGTACGTTATTTTTTCTGAAAAAATTAATGGAAAAGCGTTATTCAAAAGTCAATTATTTACAAACATTGATCTTAATACTGAAACAGAAGGATATTATACGAGAACAATCAAAGTGTAATCAATACAATGTTATTTTAAAAACAAGTATTTACTATACAGGGGACCTAAATTGTGGTTTTATTTTGAAAAGTAACAGAATGATATCATTACAATTACTTTATCGGAAAATTGAATGCAACTATTTTATTTCTATGTAGGTAAATGTTACATATATACATGGTAAATGTTACATGTTACATGTGATTATTTGTTATAGACACCACCAAAATGAGATCAACATCTTTTTTGTAACTAATAACTTTTCATTCACAAAACAAATAAGCTACTAATTTCTTACTGGCAGCGGTTTTCTAATCGAAGCAATTTTTTAATTATTTCATATCAGAAAGTTTGAGTTTAATTTAATTTAATAAAAACCTTGTCACAACCAGGTTGTGCATTATTGTTCAATATAGCCTTAAAGATTCATTCAAGTGATAATAGACTGTCTAATAGATTAATTTTGATAATGTATAATTACTCTTAATTATTTAGTCGGATATTTTTAACAAGTCGAACTTCTGAGTTTGCCGGGCCAAACCTATCTAACCATGGATATTTTCTATAAATTATAATTGAATGACAAGTGAATATGTTTGCTATTGAGTCGTTTAATTGCTAATTCAAATATAGATTTATTATGCATAATGTCCGATTAATACTGAAAACAATTAATTTTGTTATGTTGGAAGTTCATTGAAATGAGTTTTGTAACCGTAAATGAGTATATTACTACTTGGCATGATAACGAACTATTATTTGTGTATTTTGCATATATTTAGCAAAACATTTAATACTTTCCATTTCTTGTTGCAGAAAATAATGAAAATGGCATGCCACGACGATTGAGGACAGCCTACACAAACACACAACTTCTAGAACTCGAGAAAGAGTTTCATTTTAACAAATACCTTTGTCGACCGCGACGAATTGAGATTGCTGCATCTTTAGACCTGACGGAACGGCAGGTAAAAGTTTGGTTCCAGAACCGTCGGATGAAGCACAAGAGACAAAGCATGATGACTAAGAACGGAGATGAGAAAGGAGAACTCGAAGGAGGTGAAAGACCAACATCCTCTACGCCTACGGGTGGTGGATCCACTCTGTCGGGAAATGAAGCTGATACTAATAAAACGGATTCCGCTGATGACCGATCAGCCACAGAAACCTCATCATCTGTAGGGAGTCCAGAACGACCTCCTAGGGGAGTGAAGAAACAACGTGAAATGTCATCTGACAGAAATGTTGCTGAACGATCCCCATCAACGACAGCAACAGCTGCTGATGGTTTGAATGAACCATTGTCACCATGCTCATCTGAAAGACTATTAAATTTAGATTCTGATTTCTCACAGCAGCCACCAAATCGAATTCATTCCCCAGGTTCAGTCCCTATTAACAATGAAAATCTAACAGGTGTGTCACGTAAAGGAAGTCCTACGGCTGCAGACCTAAAGTCTCCAGAGCACTCTCTTTCGTCCTCTCCTCCCACTGAACCTATTATCCATAACTTGAACTCTGTTACATCTGATAGATCTCAATCAATGGTAAATAGTGACACTAAAAGTGCTCGATCTGTTTGCTCTGGAATGACTAATGGACATTTAAACACAACTACTGGAAGAAATAGCAGAAAACTTCCACAATCATGTCCCATGGACACAAATATACCTTTTTGCAACTCCCCGTGCAATATCAATTGTTCACCTGCTGCTAGTAATAGTCATTGCACAAGTCCCGGCAGTGTGTATCAAATGAATTCTCAGCACTGTCCCCCAAATCATATATCACCTAGTTCGTCGTATCACAGAACGAGATCATATTCTTCTACTGTTCCTTACTCAACGGATCCAAATGCATTGATGGCATACAGCCAAAATAATCACAGAGGACTATCGCCAAGTGTTGGACAAAGCAATTACTGTTATCGCACTCCACCATCTACTCCAAATCAACAACAGTCCTATCAGCATCCTTCTCCCCAACGAATGGATAATGACTGGATATCCCAACAATCTTCGTACGGAAGTCAAGTTCAGTCCCCTTTATATTATACGAATGACAGATCCTGTCCCCCTCAACACAACTCAATGCCTCACAGTCAGTCACAATCCCAAATGGGTTCTGCTGTTTCCATGGGATCTCATACTGTGCACAGTGCGCCACAGCGCAATTCAGCTCATCATCCTCCTGTGTCAAGGTCTCCATATCCGTACTCGGTGGATAGTATACCACCGCAAAGTCAACAACATGACTCTCACACGCATAATGCGTATATGCACGACTACAGGGGCGATATGAATTCTGGATATAGTTCAAATAGAAGCTATAGTGGTACTCATTCTAATAATGGTTATGATTCAAGCGTGGGATCTGCCGGAGAACAATATGTACCAAACAGTATTAATCCTGATGGCTCAGTGTCATATTGCTACCCGCATCACAATAATGCAAACAGCGGATACAGGTCAGATGCATACGATGACAATGGATCGCAAACCATATACTACGATCTGAGCAACAGCACAGGAAGCAACAACAGAGTTCCAGATTACAGTGCTACAGCTCCGAAACAAAATTTTCCACAGACAGGCAATCTGTATGAAGTTAGCCATACTGTTGGTGACACTGCAAACATTCCTACATATAATCAGAACTCTGAAAATTACAGGGGACAGTGTTCAGGAGAAGGTGATATATCATTCAATTACTACGATTCTTCTGATAGTTATTCATCAAATAACAATAACGGCGCTGCAACTAACAATTCATGTGGTACAACCGACTTCAATTTTCTTACCCTAGCTAGTGAATTTTCGTCACCTGAATATTATCAGTTAAGCTGACTGAGGTGAATCACATGATATATCTTGTTTATGAAGCAAGAGAAATAGAAATATTCACAGCCTCTAGTTGCAGATGAACTGCATCAATATCCTGACTCAGAGTAAAAGCTGAACCTCAGATTTAAAACTAATTTACTTACAGATGGGGAGGGGGAAATTTATGACCCATTGGGCAAAATTTATTTATTTATTTTTGTTATATATACTATGCAATATTTTTATTACCTTAAACGTGCAATTGTTTTATTTTGATAGTTAAAAATTCTATTTTTATTCGTTTATTATTATTTCTTGACAAAAGTTAGAGGTGCAATATTACTTTACAAAAAATTCTATATTTCTATACCTCTTTCTTGTTATTTAAAAGAAATTATTTATTTTCATGTTAATTAAAGGTACAGAAAAAGTTAGAATGAAAAATGAAATTGTAAAAATTAGTTTTAATAATGACTGAGGTTTGGCAGTTCCTTTCCTTTTTTAAATTAGATTTTAAAAAAACCTGTGAATTTTTTAATGGTGCAATGAAATGCAGTTTCTGAACACTATGATTGTGTAGATAGTGTGTGTAACTGTATAGAAACAAATATCTGTGGGAATTAATATATATGTCCATGTCAGTGGCTCATTATTGTAGACATTTAGAACGGGAATGAAGCTTTTGGATTTTAATTTCACTGTAATTATTTTATCATACAAACCAAACCAAAATATAACAAAAATATATTTATCAAAGTCCTTTATCCTATGTTTTGAAGAGTGATAATTATTCAAAGTTATGAGTTTATCAAGAATGGTCCATGATAAATACCTCACTGAATGAAAAATATACCTCAATTCATTTTTCTTTCAGAAAAACAACTGATCAGGACAGTTTTCACAAGAAACAACTCGCATTCATTTGTTTGTAGAATGTGTTATTTTGTGCGTTACTTAGAGATTTTCCTTCTGTGTAAAGGCTCGCGGAAATTTATAAATAATCATATACATTAAATTTAACCAGAAAAATAATTACACCAAGCTTTCCAAAGATGCCTTTAGGTGTTCCATTGCTCTCCACGAAGGACCATTTGTAAGTATAGCTATTTCTGTTTTCTGGTCTAAAGTCAATATTGGAAGTGTTACCAAGCACCCAGGAGAAGGATAGGTATGATTTATATTTTATTTTATAGATTTTTAGTCTGAATGTCAGCAATCAACTTTATTCTTAAGCGTACAAGCTACTCATAGTTGCCCCTGGAAAAAAAAAAAAAAGCAAACAGAGTAATTTGTATGTTCTGTAGATGCTTAAGTCTATGTAATAGATTTCTTAAATTTTGCTTTATTGTTTTTCCTGTGTCTGTGAATTGAAGACATTGTAAAAAGAAACAGTCTAACATTGTTCATGAAATGTTGGTTGTAGTTCATGGAAATATGTAGAAGTTACATTTATTAAATACTTATGTGTCATTACCCTGAAAAAATTCTTTATTTACTATTGTGATATACCTCATGACAAATTCACGCTAGACAGGTACACTAAATTGCAGAGGAGAAACAGCAGAAATTTAGTTTACGTTTAAGTTAAACATAACTGTAATTAAAGCACGAGGATATCTTCTAAATATTTTTACTTCAAATGCTTGAAGTAGATTGTTTGAAACATCTAAAAATAAATGTTTAAAACAGCTCTCTAAGGGTAATTTTCCATCAAATATGAAGCCAATCTTTAATATTAAAAAGTAAGAAATATGACAATTTTTTAAATAGAATCTTTCGATAAATTTAAAGCTTTTTGTGTGAAAGACTAACAAACTGAAAAGGAAATATTTCTCTAGTTCAACTGATCGAAAGAATAGAAAGATTAATATGCTGAAAAATTATCTTTTTAGCAGTAAGACAATAGAAACTTTATGTTTGGTAATCCACTAAATTAACAATTTTATAATTTTAAAACACTTTATAAGGTCCTATATTATTCTCCAACTTCAGGATTTTGTTTGGTTTAGAGAATTATGACCTACTGTTTTGCTACACTACTCGACTTCAGGGATACTCTGTATGATATAAAATTACCAACGAATCAATATTCCATCATTCAAAAATACTAAGTTAAACATTAATTTCATACTTATTATTATAATTGATCAATAACTGCAAAGATACATAACTAAGATATTAAATAATTCCTTTAAAAACAAAATTATACCCGACAAATGATATTAAATTATAAGATTGTCTTAATTTGAACATATGAAATTATCGCATTATCTATGATGTGCTTCTCAAAATTTATAGACTGATTTTCTACTTATCTTACACTTACATTAATAAAGTCTATGAATAAACATAAGAATTATTTAAATAACAATGGGGTTGTAATCAGTCACTCAATATTAAGCCCGAAAACAATTAGGCTAAAGATATCATTACCCACATAGTGTAATAAAACAATTTTGTATGTTTCATTGAAATATTTCCTGTTCATATCGAAATGTATTCATATGTTCTAGTGACTGTTTTCTTATATTTGCAACATTTAATATGGCATTTAATATGTAAGTTGTAATTAAAACTATTAGCATTTAGCACCTCCTGAAAAGAAGCGTAATATATTATACTGGAATAAAAATTCAAAGAATCATTTTCTCTTTATTTACTAAAATACTTATGTCAAAAACCCACTATGAGAGCCATATACGAAATATAGAGTTTCAACAAATAATTAACAGTTATTAAAAAAAAATAACATTTTACCTTGAAATTTTAAACATTTCTGAGTAAATGTGTCACTAAAAGCATATTGAGTTTTTAAGAAAGCAGGTTAAAAATAAACTAAGTTAAATTTAATAATTTATTGTCACTTTAAAATTGGATTTTACAGGGTTTATGCTGTAGTAGATAAAAATTATTAAGCGGGAATTCATTTATCCTCTGAAATAGTATAAAATTCTAATACAACCTTGATAATCGACACATATATTTCAAACAATAACAAATAAGCCCAATAAATTTAGGAATTATGTTGCAGATTAATTAATACGTTATTCTAAGTTAAATGGACAAGAGAGGATTTAATATATTAGCCCAATTTTTTTCGTCAAAAAACTATTACTCTCATTTTCAGGATTGTTTGAAATCTCTTAAATTTTCAGAATATTTCAACCTTATAATTTCTTCCATTTATTTACATTCTTTTAAAATATAGTCTTGATAACTTCATACGACAAATTTATAAAATCAGAATACCGAAAATTCTATTGTCTTACAAAAGAATCACACACAGTGCAGACGAATAATGGTAAGTTATATAATTCTGTCAGAAGAAATCATTGAAATCTCAGGGAAGCAATTGCAACTTGTGACTGTCAGCTCACATCTTAAGGTAACCTTTCTTTACCTAAATTATCGTATAAAACAGTCTAAAAATACGGGACTTATGGAGGTAAGTGTGCAAGTTTAACAATTTTTTAACGAGACCGATCTACCATATTATAGGACTTTCTAGTACAGGTAAGATTTTGAACACATTGTATTTACTCTTGCACTGTAACAATAAAATTGAACCCTTCATTCAATCAGGAAGCATCAGAGAGATATTTATAACCATAAAAAATAACACACGTATAACCTATGACATTTTATGACTGAAACGGCATTGTGTGGACATATAAAAACATCATTAAATGACATTAAATAATTAATTTTAAGAAATTTTCAAGCACAATTAATTACTCAAAATGCATTTAGAGTGCAGAAAATATATTGATGATGAAATGATAACTAAAATAGATGGTTTGAATTTAGTATAAAATTTGCTGACAGGGAAGTAAAGTACATTTAAAAATATTTGAGATTCATGAAAGGTTTTATGCAACTACGGAATAAGTTAAGTTTCGTTATAACTCATTAAAATGATCTAAATCTCTGTGAAATTACACTATAAATTATTGCCTGGATAATTTAAATATCATACTCGAGAAATGAATTTAAAGCTGGAGATAGCTTTTATAACTGTCAAAAATAGTGGAAATACGTGTTCGTTTAAAAATATGCTAAAATGATCTTTGATACAATAGCAGAATTTTTTTTATTCAAAACCAAATAAAAATACTTAACGATCTGAAACTGTACTTTACTGAATTATGGAAGATTTCTAGTATTTCGTACAGAAACACAGTAATAATTTAAAACAAAACCATAAACTACGTTAAGAGCACTATGAGTTACACTTTCAAAAATTGCTGACAGGTTATCATAAATATTAATATTAATTACCCATGATAAAGATAACAGTTGTAATGAACTTTTACCAATGTAGAAATTCTAAGAAATAATTTTTGATCATCATTGGGATACATAGTTCTTTAAATGTTTTAAATTAAATTATTTAAAATACAAATTTTAAGCACAAAAATTGTTTGTTTGTAAGGTAAGAAAAGGAACTCCTCAAAATTGATCTGAAAAAGATAGGGCATTGTCAGGAAAGCATTGACTTATAAAAAGTTAAGCTAACGATGAATTACATTCAGCAAAAATATCTATCCTCTAAAAAAAGAAAAAAGGATGTTGAAGCAACTAGTAAGAACTACGCATACAAAGGACTTAAATAACACCTATTGAATCCTTGGATATTAAAATAACTTTACCGAAAATAACAAGAACATGAAATCTAATATATATACTGACTTTAAAATTTATTCTGTGAGGTATAAAAGTTCTCCCTTTTCTTAAGTACTATAAACAAGCATAAAAATGAGTGGAATAAACTAAATCATACATTAAAAAAACAAACCTAAAAGAGAATAAATTGCTTTCTACGAAATTAATATTCATTAAACCAAAATAAAATGTTTTATGAAACTAAAATAATTGTATTACACTGTAGTAAGATTTTGCTTATTTGAAATTATATTTGAGCATAAAAATTTAAATGAAGTTCATTTCCTCATCATATCTCTGAAATTTAGCTTAATATTATCGAATATTTCTTATTGCACAATATAAAAGCATTGACTGTGATAATCAAGCATTGATGTAAACTAAATGTGCAGTCAGAGTGTATTTTCTTAAAAAAAAAATTGATCAATGTTTCGCTCATAAAATTTCGAATGAAATATCCTCTGGCACTAAAATGTTTTTTCCATACTTGTGAGTTTTCTTAGTTTGAGTAATTATCTTTAACAACTATGTTATTTTATAAACTCATCAAAAGTAAAAATACATTTCAAAATGAAGTACAGTTTAAAATATCTAAATAATTTACAAGATATAAATTGGGCTTTATAGCTCGGTAAAAATATAAATAACATACAATGTTATTCTAATCAAACAATTTTTTTCTGTATTTATTAAATACAAGTTTGCAATACTTTATACTTTTTTATAAACCAGAAATGCACTAAAATTTTTACCAATACTCAATTTTTAACAGGTTCCATAAATATTAGAACTTTCTTAATTTTAGTGAAGTAAAGTTTTTCTATTATTTTAACCTACGTAGAACATTATTTCTAATCTTAAATTATTTTTATTTTAAATTGTAGAGCAATATTCCTGTTGGACTTCTAATTTTTTAAAGCTTAATATTTCATGAAAAAAAAGATGATCTTTCTTTATATTAGTATACTAAGTTCATATTTATAGAAGCATACATTTAAATAATTCTATTTTCCCATGGAAATCAGTCTGTATTTCCACAAACTCAATAAATCGTTTTTCCTTAAAAACAAGCTCTAGATTTTGCTAGTCATCAGTGACAGTTTTTGTATATTTTATTTGTTAATATTTATATAAATATATATGTACTGTTGTGTAAAAATGAGCTTTTATTTCAACATTTTGTACCACACGTTTAATTTATTTCACGTTCATTCTATTTTACTGTTTTTGTGAATAAACAGATACAAAGTTTTACAAAAATTCTGGTTTGATTAGTACCTCATCACTTACATGGAATTTAATTAGTTAGAGAACAACTGATATATTTTAGGTTAGACAATTATAACAAATTCATGAACGTATCTAGTAAGTTTATTTTTCTTTTGTAGACTTTAACCGGGAATACTTAATTTCATCATACTTAATATGACTCTTTCTATTTAGTACCTAATTACCTACTTGCATTTTAATTACTTAAATATAATCTAAATAATATATCGTAGGTTTGACTACTGTAAGAAATTCATTAAAGTATCTGGTGAGTTTCTTTTTCTTTTGTAAACTTCAGCTGAGAATACTTATTTTCATCATACTTAATATGACTCTTTCTATTTAGTAACTAATCACTTACAGACAATTTAACTACTTAAATATAATCTAGATAATATATTCTAGGTTTGACAACTATAAGAAATTCATTAAAGTATCTAGTGAGTTTCTTTTACTTTTGTAGACTTCAGACGGTAATACTCATTTCATCATACTTAATATGTCACTTTTTTAATCATACTTAATGTGAAAAATGAATAAATGGGGAGAAGTCAAGGCATTTATAGAAAATTTATACAGTTTATTTGCTTTTAAGATTATTAGTGACAAGCAAGGGTTATTTATAATTATATGGCAGTAATTTCAATAGCAAGATGATTTACCACCTTATAAGAACAAAAATGCAATGTAGCAAATAAATTTTCCTTTTAAAACTTAGAGACTATTTAAAATATAAAAGAAACTGACTCATTGAAAATTGCCTTTAAGTTGACTTTTAGGACCGTAAGCATTTTTCAAATGCTATCTTAACATTTTATCGTAGGTTTTCTACAAGTAGAAGCCCGTGGCTCCTGCAAAATCATTAGATCCATTGGGTTGGTAGAGACTTATCCCTCAAAGACATTTTAATCAAGAGCATATCATGCCTTGAGGCAATGATGTTTCAATTCTAAAACTGAAAACCGCATTAAAGAGACCAACTGTTTCAATCAGGCTTCCAGACACAAGTTTTCAGATCCTCCTCCGTAATGTCTGAAAATCTCTACGAAGTCTTGGCTACAATTTTCCGACACAGCAGAAATTCGGGGACCATCTCCAAATTTAAGAGAATTATTTCGTGTTTCCCTCTCTCTTCCGTGATAAATTTTAAATTTTATCATAAATGCGTAAGCATACATTTTTATAAATAACAGTAGTTTTAAATATGAATTGTACAGAATAAGAAGCGCTAATAATTTAAATAAATGGATTATCTTAAAATTTTGAATTTTTAAGTTTGTTATTTTTTAAACGTATTAATATAAAAATTTACTAATACATAATAATAGTAAATCCTCCTGTTTTAGATTATAAGAATCAACTGTACATTATAGTACATATTTAGTTAAACATTTACAGTTTAATGATAGTTTAAATTGTCAAACACGAGTTAAGAATTTTGAAATAGTCTTTATCTTATATTTTTGATGAATTTTTATTTCTAATCATTATCATTTTATTGTTAATTGAAAAGTATATTTATTATGATTTTATTGTTACACATTTACCACAACTTCACGATGAACATAATCTCCAAAATTATTGAAGCAGTTGTTTATTTTACTAGCAAGAACTCATTTAAACCTTCTCGTGTATGATTAATTTTTGATAATTAGCTGTTATTAGGAAGAAAATATTGTTTCACAAAAAGTGTGTTTTCAGAGTAGTTGTTTAGTTTCTAGTAATGGTCCTCCAAAATATTATTAAAAGTTACAAGAGTTTGATTTCAAAACTATTCTTTTGTCTAAATCTAATGAATTTCTATTAAGATTTGTGTTTTAAGTCTAATTTATTCTTTATTTTAAAATTAATATTACTTTTATAATACCTTAACATCTACACATAAATACTCAAGGGGAAAGAAGTATTAAAGTGTAAACTTCTTTTTGCTCTAGATAATCACATTTAAAAATTGTTTTAAACGTTGAATTTACGGAATTTTAGAAAGAAACTCTAGTATAAATGATTTAAGTTGTGTGTAATAGCTATTATCTTAAAACAGTGCAGGATTCCCTAAAAAAATTGAGATTTTATAAATGGAATATTGAAATTTATGTATTTTGCTCCTGTCCTTTACTTTATTTAATGCATATTCCCAATGTCAAAATCCTGTTTAGCATAAGAACTCATCTGAATCAAAAAGAGTTTAAATGAAATAATAAAAAATTAATATGGTTTATATGGTTGTTAGGGCTTTGAAATAAAGAAACAGATTTTTCCAAGGTTTATTAATAGGCATGGTGCATTTAGTAACTTAATAGTACTTAATATTCATTATCCTTAAGTTATTTTCTTATACTACATAGCTTAGTAAATTGTTAACATGACTTGAACTGAAAGTGGATTTCTAAATAAAGATATTTTTGGGCATTAAATCTATGAACATTTAATGTTTAAAAAACAAACGAGTTCAACTATAAAATATATCTACGAGAATATTCATGGTGTATATATATATAATTTATTTAAATTTTACTTCGAAGTAAAAAAAAATGTAAAATATTTTTTTTGCGATTTCGTTGGTATAACGAAACAAACCAAAAGATACCTAGCTTATTGAAACTTTACACCACTTCAATAAATTATGTAGCATTTCAATTGCTTCTAAACTGATACTTTATGATTATGGTGGATGTGAAGGCATGAATTACTTTTAAAAACATTATACTTCCTCTGAAATATAATTTATATTATAGATTCAAATTCAGTTCTTATAGAGTCAAAATTTTTTGCTTATGATATCTACTTTAAATTAAAGCATACATGATAGAAATATGCAGATAGAATCCGTCATGTGCTAAAGGCTCTCAGAATTCAGTCAGGGTTTTAGACCTAAACAGTAATTAGTGGCTTACACAAGAGCTGGGTTTGAGGGTTCAAATCCAAACCTTAGACAAATCGACTGAAAAAAAAATCAATGTTTTTTCAGCATAAAAGTTTCACCTCGGCTTACGTATATTTGTATTATATTTTGGCACTTATATTATATTTTTGACAAACTGTAATATAATACATATTTGTATTATATTATAACCCCTCTCCCCATGAAAGAAGCTGGTATACGTCACTAAAAGTAGCAAACAGTTGAGCACTCTTCTTAGAAATTTTCTATAACAAAAATAAGTATTTTAACAAGCCCCAAAACTCCAAAATTGAGGGAAAAAATCCATTGAAGGTCAACAGCTCGATTATTTAGACTAACAAATTTACATAAACGGAGGAGGCGCCAGACGCAAAGCATTCAAGACTTAAAAATTTGTCTTTGAACGGAATGAAAAGATACTATACAAAATATACTAACAATATTTTGCTAAAAGAATGCATTGAGTTATTTTCGGAAGAATAGGAATATTTTACTTAAATCATAATAACTCATAAACAGGCTTTGTCTATTGATACATGCTGGAATTGTCTGTGCATTATCGATAAATCAGAAAAATAGAAATGTGAATTTGTAAATTGTAGAATGAAACTACAGTCCACAAAGTTAATTCAGAATTTAGAAAGTGCATAAAATCTACTTAAAATCGTTACCTAAAAGAAAACATCTCACTTATACTTTCTTGAATAATTCTTTAAAACGATTTTATATCAGTCCTTGTGACTGCATAGATTTGATTATATGAAATCTTTAATTATGAACTAAGTAGTAAAGAATTATTTTATTTTCTCGAATTTTAAAGCTTATTCATATCTGATTGTCTTTCAAAGATGATTTATTTAGATTTTTATCTTATCATCAATTTGATTTTTAAAGAGGGCGTTTTTAGATTATTTTATAGTTGTTATATAAATATTATGACCTAGGAATATATTTATGAAACCCTTAAATGCTTGTAATAGTATAAATAAACTGGCATTATAAGATTTATGTACTATACATAGTTCTTACAGTGATCTAATTAGCATTTTTCTGTTATTAGAAACACCCTATTACTGCTTAATTACGATATTTCTAACAAATGGGAAACTATAATATTTGAGTAAGAGGAATTCTTTGGACCTTTTTCTGGGTTAATAGATACAGATTTAAAGGTAAAACAATTCTTTTTACCACTGTTATGTATAATAAATAATTTTGTCTAATATCGATCAGATGCACAACATTTTAAAAACAAAATTTATGAAAAGTTTTTATTAAATGCGTATGTAATACATCCATTTAATCCATTTAGTTAAGAATGTGGCAAGAATTCGTTTAAACAGACATCGCGTCTTTTCAACCACAATGGTATCTAAAAAAAAGCTGTATTATCTATAGTGCCGAGATAGCTACGGATGTGGTAAAGTAAGGCCACAATATAATTTTCGTAATGCAAAAAAGCAGAATTTCACTTTTCCACGTTGTAAAGAGTACTATAGTTACGGTCGGTACACACTATTTGAAATCTTAGTCACGTAACCTACAATAGGTTTTTAGGCATAAATTTCGTGTGAATTCTGCCAACCTTTATTAAAACAAATGTTTCTTCTTAGGATATGGTACAACATTCTCTCCAATTTGTCAACATCATCATTTGGTGGTTTACTGCTGATATTGACATCATTCATACACCATGCACAAAATCTAACTTTTAAAGATTTCCTTTACAAAACTGTTCGTTTTTAAAATTCATCTCGCAATAAACGCACACATACCTTTATTTACAAAACTGTTTGATAGAATCAATAAAATATTTACACTTGTCTCTCCAATTTTTTCAACATCATCATTTGGTGGTGTGCTGCTGAAATCGACATCATTCATACACCATGCACAAAATCTAACTTTTAAAGATTTCCTTTACAAAACTGTTCGTTTTTAAAATTCATCTCGCAATAAACGCACACATACCTTTATTTACAAAACTGTTTGATAGAATCAATAAAATATTTACACTTTTCGTGATTCTGAATAACAATAAGGTTCTTAACTAACAAGAAATGCAACAATATAATTACTTTTACACTGATTCGTTTCAGTTTATCATATTTCATACATGTTTTTATTTGTATTAGAGCCGAATATGAATACTTTTACACTACTGAGATCTAAAAACACTCATAAAATGAACATATTGATGCATTTGTTTTCCGTTTCATATGTCAAACATTTGGGAAATAGAAATTCGATTGCTTGTATGAAGATACTCGTAAGTTATAAAGTAAAAATCGAGATAGTCGATGGTAGGGCAGTAGACAGAAGAGAAGAAGGGACTATATGGGTTTGAGTTCCCCCCCCCCCACACACACACACTGAAATATGGAGTTTAATGTATTGTAATTTACATGGAAATAAATGTACAATTTCCCATTAAAAAAAATTTAAACCAACTTACTTAATCAAAATTTAACTTTTAAATACGAATTTCAATTTTTTTAAAATTTCTATCTAATGTTTAATACTTTTGCTTCAAATTATTTTATACATCTAATAAACACACACACACACACACACTGAAATATATAGTTTAATGTATTCTAATTTACATGGAAATAAATGTACAGTTTCACATTTAAAAAATTTTTAAACCGACTTACTTAATCAAAATTTAACTTTCAAATACAAATTTAAATTTTTTTAAAATTTCTGTCTAATGTTTAATATTTTTTCTCCAAATTATTTTATACATCTAATAAAATATATTACACAAGGATTGTGCATCTATTTTTAGATGATATAATATTAAATTTTATTTGATTTTTGATGCAATTATCAATATTAAGTATTAATATTGAATTTTATATAATTTTCAATGCAAATATTAATTTTAAATATTAATTTAAAATTTATGTAATTCTTAATACAGTTATTAGTATTAAATATTGGTATTAAACTTATTTAGTTTTTAGCAAAATTAATATTAAAAATCAGTTTTAAATATTATATAAATTTTTACTAAATTTTATTTTTTAGTTCAAAATTAGTGATTTATCGGGGGGGGAGGGCCCAGTCCAGTTTGTACGCCCCCTCACCCGAAACTAAACCCTGGTTATGTCCCTTGTAAAAGGATGTACCATTAGAATATCGAAAGGATGTATATTAGAATATCGAAGCATATTGATATTAGATATCAATAATTTTATAAAAGGGAAAATCTTGTTTATTTGAGTACTCACATTCAAAGTCTTTTAACTTTTGCTCAATACAAAATTTATAATAATCAGAGATTCTTAACACATTTTTAAAAATATTCTAACGATTTCCTTATAACATAAAGTTATAACTCAATTTTTTTAAAAGGAATATGAGAGTCCTTCATTTTTTCGTACCAGTAATAAAAAAGATATGTAAAGAAGTTTGAGAGCAGAACGTTATAAAAAATAAAATTTTACACAAAAAATTATTTCACTCTGAGTAACAAAAGAAATAAATGAAAAATCCTTTTCATGATTTTGGAGTGTTTTAAAATTCAAAAGATATTTTAGTTCAATAAATACATGAAATTTTAAATCTGGAGGAGCTTTTACTCTATTCTTGTAATGCTAAAAACTTCTCGAAGTAAAAAAGATTCCATATGGTTATGAAAAATTGTTGTTAGTATATATGAAAGAGACAATTCAATAAAATAACAATTCAATAAAATAATAATTTTTTAAACGGTGAGAGTCACATAACATTTTGCCAAATTAATCTCACTAAATTATTAATTTGTGCATATGTATTGAAGTGTAATTAAATCTTATTAATTTTTTGTAAATTCAAGACTTACATTATTAGACACATTACTTTAGAATATGCATCTAATTATTGCAACTATTATCTGCAACTATTATGAAAATAATATACACTTTCACTTACCTTATACTCAGTTATCTTTATTTCTGCACCTTTGTAGCTAACAATCAAAACTCATTGCAATATCTAGGTGCTTGTTAAAATTCCCTTTTATTATTATGAATTATTTTAATAAATATGGTAAATTCTGAAGAATTAATCATAACTATTGGAGTTAGCTCTACTTTTAAAAAGAAATATTTTATTAAAAAATCTGTAATATAAAAAATAGAATCCTACGCCGATTAACAACCTTGAAATTTTTTGAGTGTATAAATTTTATAAATTTTGAGTTTAATGAAAAAATGTTTAATATTGTAATTTTTTCAAAATTATTAATGATTAGGTACTACACAGCTACCCTTCTAAGTCAAATAGGTGATTTAACCTACTACACTTCTTTCTCTGGAGACTGTCGAAGATTGTGTGTCCATACCACCGTTGCTTACAAATTTTCCCGAACTGGTAGGAAAAAGCTTGTAGCCCTAAATAACGTATAACCTTGAAATTTTTTGAGTGTATAAATTTTATAAATTTTGAGTTTAATGAAAAAATGTTTAATATTGTAATTTTTTCAAAATTATTAATGATTAGGTACTACACAGCTACCCTTCTAAGTCAAATAGGTGATTTAACCCGACTACAATTCTTTCTCTGGAGACTGTCGAAGATTATGTGTTCATACCACCGTTGCTTACAAATTTTCCCGAACTTGTAGGCAAAAGCTTGCAGCCCAAATTACGTATTTATTAAAAAAATAATAATCCACAAGAAATGATGATTTTGTTTTATTTGCTGTTTAAAAATCTATTTCGCAAAAAAAATTAAAAGTTTCAGAGTCCACCTGAGTTCCGAGAAATAAAGTAATCATTGCATACAGCTCTATACTAAAATGGAACCACATATTAAATAAAATATAACATTAAATTTTGAATTTTACGGTACGCATAGTATCATTTTATTAATTAACCCCTTATACCTGAATCATTTCTACAGAATATATCGTGTTCTCTAACTTATACGACTCTCAAAGGCACGAAGAAATGAGTATAAATGACAGTCGTACAGGAAAGAGATGACGCATTTTAAAAAATTAAGTTTCTTGGCTATTGTGCTAAAGATATTTCAAGTGTATGCATGGCATCAATATTATATGTTACACCATTACAGAAGTTTTAAAGTTTATTTGAATATATGAAAAATATAATATACTACCATTAAAAAGTAAATAACTTTTTACACACATATATGTAAGTATTGTATCTATATTATTAACACATTGTATGCGGGACACGTACTAGTACGTTTTCTGACGATTGATACTTGAGCGAGGGTCACGTACTAGTACGGGTTAGTGTAACATGGTTTGTTTGCGGGTAGAAATAACGGTATATACAGGAAAACGAAGCCGAATGTTCTTGTCTTTCATTTTTTATGACGTAAAAATGTTTATATATAACATAATTCGAAAAAATTAGAACTATAT
The DNA here is from genome assembly GCA_032207245.1 of Pardosa pseudoannulata. NCBI lineage: Eukaryota > Metazoa > Arthropoda > Arachnida > Araneae > Lycosidae > Pardosa > Pardosa pseudoannulata. Next base: position 88,221,313 of record CM063503.1, on the reverse strand, counting down.
ACTACTATTTCTATTTGATTTTTCATATTTAAGATACTATTATAAATTTATCCACTAAAAATATATTTTTTGTTTACAAAAATCTTATGGTTGTTACTTATTAATATATTTGTTTATACATTTCAAATATAAAATACGAAAAGTTGGTTAAAAAATTAAATAATTTTCGATCTATTAAGATTTAAGTGAATAGCTAAATTTACGCGCAAAACGCATGCTCCCGGTACAATTCCGCTGCGAAATGTACCCGCACACAATGTGTTACTAAACATAAATCCCAAAAATTAAAATGTTTTCCTCTCCTTTTCACTTATCAACAAGCATACTGATATCTCTCCTCATTAGCCTTTTAGTTTTCAGTAACAGATATGGACAAGAAACGATCATCGATAACTGACAGAACCTGTAAAATACTGAGAGGTACTAAGTCCAAGAGACCAAATTGTCATTCTTCAAGTGAGGGGAAATGGTATTTCTGACCCCCCTCCCCCTCAAAAAAACATACATCATACAAGTGAGAGAGGCGTATAACTGAAAGCCGTATAACTGGGGGAGATTGAACATTATTTTCCACAGGGCTTCTCCGGGACCTGAAAAGAGAAACGCATAACTCAGACTAGAGCATAAATGAGAAGCACATAAGTGAGAGACGATATGTATTGAAATATATATATATTATAATATTTAAGTACTAAGAATTTTATTTATTACTTATTTATTTATTTAAGTATTAAGAATATTTTAATTTAAGTTATTCGGGGGACTCTTGAGAGTAATATAAATATGAAATTTAAGCAAATTTCAATATTACAGCCTGTCTTCATCAGGGATCAGCTGTTCATGTTAAACATCATAGAATGCCATTTATATTAACAGAAAAACATAGTGATAAGAGATTTATTTGGTATCATATATAAACCCGCTACTGTATGGTGAAGTTTGTCATTATTTCAATTTTGCTTTGCTTTGCTTTGGAGCACTACAGTCTACTGTTTTGCACACGAGGGATAATGAGAGCGGGACCTACTGCTTAAAGCTGATTCCGAACGGCTACGAATATCCATGCCATCGTGGGATTCGAACCACGAACTGCGGTACCGATAATCAGCACCCTAAACAATCGTCCAGCGTTAGGCATTATTTCAATCGTAACTCCTGCTGAAGAAGTAAATTTATGCCCTAGTCTCAAAAAACTATAAAATATCGATCCAAATGACAAAATTATAATTAATAGGGGATACTCGAAAATTTGGTAAACTGTTGATAGGTTTGCCATCTACCTTCGCTTAGGAAAGCTTAAAGAGAAATGTTACTATCACATGCCTACATTCCTGATGCTACACCAAAAAAAAAATAAATAAATAAATAAATAAATAAATGAATAAATAAAAATAAAAATTCTACAATCTATTTTTTAGCTATAAAATAGAATTATTAAAAATTGGAAAATTTGTGCACCTTCACAATTTTTGGTTCAATTTTTACAGTATTATTTTATTTATAACTTCCTTTGATGCACTGAAAAAAAGTAGAATTCGGAAATTTTTTATCTAGCAATCTTAACCCTTTGCATCACCTTTTTGCATATCTGTAGCATACACAAAAATCAATGTCATTTCCACAGGGCGCTTGAGAAGTCTGTTTTGTCGATTGTCGCTATATTATAACACTGAAATTAACACAGTTTCTTCATAAAATTCACATATAGTGGAGATACTAAATTTACTTTTTATATCAAAGTTTCATAAATCATTTGATCAGATGGCCATAATTATTATTGCTATAAACTTTAGATATCTCTTGAAACATTAATTCTTTAGATATTTCTGCAGATTATATATTAATGAATAGCTTTAATCTCAGTTAAGGATCGCATAGGGTGAAAAAATATATATAATTAAAAAAACTTAAAATATTTCAGCATGTTCTCTAGCAGTCATTTTAAATAACTTAGGATACTATACAGAACACAATGTAAGTCATATACGTTACAAATATATATCACTTTTATATACGTATATGATACGTATTTATAACGTGTATGTTTCATTTTAAACATTATAGGCGCAAAGTATCTTATACGTTGCAAATACATATCACTGTATATGATACGTATTTGAAACGTATATGATATATTTACAACTCAAAGAATTTCATACAGCACAGAATGTATCGTATACATTGCAGATACGTATCACTCGTATAATACATATCATACGTATTTGAATGGTATATGATATATTGTGTGCGGTATGAGATGCACTTTATAAAAATTTAAAAAAACTTCTTGATGAGAGATTTAACTGATATCACATGTAAACACAATATCGTGAAATGAAGCTTTATGATGGTATATAAAGCTTTTTGTAATGAGTTCGGCCAATGTACTTGTCGAAAAGGTAAATCTATGTACAAAGCCTGAAAAATCCTAAAATGTTTATCGAAATTATAAATATTAGCATATGCTCTAAAATTTGGTAGATTGTCTATAGGATTGCTCTCCCCCTTCGCTTGAAAGAAAAGCTCGTTGCGAGAAAACATAAAAATTCTACAAACTACTTTTTAGCTGTCCTTAAAAAAGGAACGCTAAACATTAAAGAATTAAAGAAAACAACTGAAAGACACTTGAAGCAAATTTCTCACTATATTGGTCTCAATGATAATTTTGTGCAAAGTAATTTACAATATTTATAAGAAATCAGTATCTTTTTTGTAGAAAATACATTTCTTTTTGCCAATAAGTCTTTATGTTTTAATTTCTTTTAATTATTTTATACATGCTTAATATGGTATAGTCTAACATCACAGGAAATACTTTGCAAGTTTTGATTGAGATATGAAAAGTTAACAATATTATAATTTTGAACAATGTAAAACGTTGTTTTCAGTTTCAGTGTAAACTGTTGGAATAATTAGGACATCTGAAATCAATACAATAAAATAAATTTCACTTTATAGAATTACATAATTAAATTTTTTATTATATAATTCTATAAGTTGTAATTTATTTAATTTGTTTTCAGTTCAGTGTTAACTATTAGCTAAATTAGGACATCTTAAATCAATGCACTAAAATAAATTTCATTTATAGAGTTATATAATTAAATTTTTTAATACATAATTCTATAAGTTGTAATTTATTTAATTTGTTTTCAGTTCAGTGTTAACTATTAGCTAAATTAGGACATCTTAAATCAATGCACTAAAATAAATTTCATTTATAGAGTTATATAATTAAATTTTTTAATACATAATTCTATAAGTTGTAATTTATTTAGTTTTCAGTTCAATGCAAACTATGACATAATTAGGACATCTTAAATCAATGCAATAAAATAAATTTCAATTTATAGAGTTATATAATTAAATTTTTTAATACATAATTCTATAAGTTGTAATTTATTTAGTTTTCAGTTCAATGCAAACTATGACATAATTAGGACATCTGAAATCAATACAATAAAATAAATTTCACTTTATAGAATTACATAATTAAATTTTTTATTATATAATTCTATAAGTTGTAATTTATTTAATTTGTTTTCAGTTCAGTGTTAACTATTAGCTAAATTAGGACATCTTAAATCAATGCACTAAAATAAATTTCATTTATAGAGTTATATAATTAAATTTTTTAATACATAATTCTATAAGTTGTAATTTATTTAGTTTTCAGTTCAATGCAAACTATGACATAATTAGGACATCTTAAATCAATGCAATAAAATAAATTTCAATTTATAGAAATATATAATTAAATTTTTTATTGTATAATTCTATAAATTGTAATTTATTTAATTTGTTTTCAGTTAAGTGTAAACTATTGACATAATTAGGACATCTTAAATCAATGCAATAAAATAAATTTCAATTTATAGAATTATATAATTAAATTTTTTATTACATAATTCTATAAGTTGTAATTTATTTAAATACATTTAATATTATTATGAAATTATTTTAACTATTCTTTACATGCTTAATATGATGTATTCTTAACATTTTAGAAAGTATTTTCCAATTCGGAGTTGTTGAGAAAGAAAGGTAATGGTATCATAAATTTGAATAATATGAAACCTTGCTATTTTGTCCCAGTGTAAAACCATTGACAAAATTAAAATATCTTAACTTAATTATTCAAATAAATTACGATGTATAGAATAATATCTTGAGAAGTATTACTAGATGTTACTAACATTTTAAGAGTATTTTCCAATTCGAGGTTGTTGAGGTACGAAAAGTTAAAAATATCATAAATTTGAATAATATGAAACGTTGCTGTTCTGTTCCAGTAAAAACTGTTGCCAAATTAAGACATCTTATCTTAAGATATTAAAATAGATTCAATGTATATAATAATATAATTAAATTATTTCACCATATAATTCTATAAATTGTAATTTATTTAAATGCATTTTGTAATCTTATTAAATTCTTTTAATTATTCTTTAAAATTTTAAGATTATATTTTCTAACATCTTAAGAAATATTATCCAATTCCAGTTGTTGAGGCACAAAAAGTTAAAATTATCATAAATGATTAATAATAACATGAATAATATCTTAAGAAGTATTACCTACTACAAGGAGTTACTAACATCTTAAGAGTATTTTCCAATTCGGTGTTGTTGAGGTATGAAAAGTTAAAAATATCTTAAATTTGAATAACATGAAGCGTTGCTATTCTGTTCCAATGAAAACTATTGTCACATTAAGACATCTTAATCTAATGTTTTCAAATAAATTCCCCGTATATAATAATATAATTAAATTCTTTTACTATACTCTTCTATAAATTGTTATTTATTTAAATTCACTTAATAAAGGTATTAAATTCTTTTAATTTTTCTTTACATACTTAATATGATCTAGTCCAACATCTTAAGAGTATTTTCCAATTCGGTGTTGTTGAGGTATGAAAAGTTAAAAATATCTTAAATTTGAATAACATGAAGCGTTGCTATTCTGTTCCAATGAAAACTATTGTCACATTAAGACATCTTAACTTAATGTGTTTAAATAAATTACCACGTATAGAATAATATAATTAAATTCTTTTATTTTATGTTTCTATAAATTATTTCTTTAAATGCATTTAATAATAGTATTAAATTCTTTAACTACTCTTTACACACTTAATATGACCTAGACCAACAAGAAGTATTTTCCAATTCAGGGTTGTTGAGGTACGAAAAGTTAAAATATCATAAATTTGAGTAATATGAAACGTTGCTATTCTGTTCAAATGAAAACTATTGGCAAATTAAGACATTTTAACCTAATATATTGTAAATAAATTACCACGTATAGGATAAGATAATTAAATTATTTTATTATATGCTTCTGTAAATTGTTATTTATTTAAATTCATTTAATAATGGTATTAAATTATTTTAATTACTCTTTACATGTTTAATAGGATCTAGTCCAACATCTTAAGAGTATTTTCCAATTCGGTGTTGTTGAGGTATGAAAAGTTAAAAATATCTTAAATTTGAATAACATGAAGCGTTGCTATTCTGTTCCAATGAAAACTATTGTCACATTAAGACATCTTAACTTAATGTGTTTAAATAAATTACCACGTATAGAATAATATAATTAAATTCTTTTATTTTATGTTTCTATAAATTATTTCTTTAAATGCATTTAATAATAGTATTAAATTCTTTAACTACTCTTTACACACTTAATATGACCTAGACCAACAAGAAGTATTTTCCAATTCAGGGTTGTTGAGGTACGAAAAGTTAAAATATCATAAATTTGAATAATAATATGAAAGTTACAATTCTGTTCCAATGAAAACTATTGTCACATTAAGACATCTTAACTTAATGTATTCAAATAAATTGCAATGTATAGAATATTATGATTAAATGTAATTAATTTAAATGCATTTAATAATATTATTTAGTTCTTTTAACTACTCTATACCAGTTTAATATGATGTATTCCAACATCTTAAGAAGTATTTTCTAATTCAGGGTTGTTGAGATACAAAAAATTAAAAATATCATAAATTTTAATAATAATATGAAACATTGCAATTTTGTTCCAGTGAAAATACTAAATTAAGACATTTAAACTTCATGCATTTAAATAAGTTACAATTTACAGAATTATATAATTTCGGATAGGATTGGTGAAAGGAAATGTCCCAACTAATAGATTTCTCGAATTTATTATGTTAGAAATTAAAGGAAATCCTCATTCATCTAACACATCTAAATATGATATCGAAGATAGTTAGTGAAAGCAATTCCGGTATCAATTAATTTTATTTCTACAATTAAAACAAGATAAAAATCAGAATCCTAAACCAATTTATTTGTAATTTTACCACATGACTTATGTTTATTTCTAATTTGATTGAAAGATTTCTTAAAACTGTTTAATATTGTAATTTTTTTAATGCGGTAAGTTTTCTAAAGCAGATTAAAAAGTGATAAAACTGTAAACTCCCAATAATATGCAGTCAGTATTTAGTCATTTTGACTAAATGATTTCTCTGTTTTATTCTGCTAAGTGTTAAAAAAAAAAACCTTATGTATATAACAAATATAAATATGATATCGAAATTAGTGAAAATAATTCCTGAATCAATTAATTTTATTTCTACAATTAAGGTAAAAAGCAAAACCCTAAATCAATAAAAGTTGAAAATTTAGTGAATGTCATTTATATATTAGTAATTAAATAAAAACATACTTAAATTTTTGAATATTTTAAATAATTTTTTATGCGGTAAATTTTATAAAGCGGATTAAAAGTCATAAAGCTATAAATTTTTAATAATATTTAGTCTATTTTTAGTTATTCCATTAAAAGATCCTTCGATCCTATTATGTAAGGTGTTAAAGGAAATCCTTATTCATCTAATAAATCTAAATATGATATCCATTCGAAGGTAATTAGTGAAAAGTAATTCTTGTATCCATTTATTTTATTTCCACAGTTAAATTTTCTACGATTAGCATTAAAAGGCTCAAAATAAAATTTCTCCTCTGAAAGCTTTCTCCTCTCGCTCCCTTACTTTTTGAATAACTTTGATATTTATGAGGACTAACATAATTCCATTAGAGTCTATACTAAGAGGTTAATTAAAAGGAAGTCTTAAGGTAGCAAGAAATATATCTGAATTATTCATCTAGCAGTTTGAAGACAGTCCCTTATTACTTGGGAAATTGTGGCAGTGGCGGCGAATAAGCAGAAAGAGGGTTAAATGCCGGGGCCAATCTGATGAGTTAGGTCCGAATAAGAAGTGTCATTTGAAGGAAAACGCTAGATGAAAATTAACCCGCCCCCTCGCGACTCGAACGGGGAGGAACCACATTCGGTGTCCTCGGCGCAGTCCTCAATCACTTTCCGGGACCCCCGAACCCTTCCCTTTCGAGATACGGACCGAGACATGCGATTCGGCTATAAGGACAACAACACAAAATCATTAGCAGATGAGGGAAAAATTAGAAAACTTGCGGGCTTAGAATTAGAATGATGCGCTTACCGCCATAATGAAGATATCGAGGGTTTGTCAGTAGTAAAAGGAGTGGTCGGGGGCACCGTTCATTAGAAGATATTTAGGGTCGCGTGTGTCAGTAATGAATGCGCGCGGGAGCCACCATTAAAATGATCTTCTTGTTCCGCTTATATTCCGAAAATATGGGACCAAATAAAGGTGGATTCTTTCCGCACATGACATTCGAGGAGGGACACAATTTAGAAATAATGGAAAGCAACAATGTTTTATTTTGTTTGACAAAATTTGCTGTTCTTAGGTTATCCACAGAAAGTAAATAGCTGTTATTGATTGAGGTCATATTTCTTAACAACTTATTTTTCCTTAGCCACTTTTTCTTAGTGTCCTTACCCATATGCTTATATTAAAGATAAACAAGAAGTTTATAAAAAAATTGTATAAAATTATAAAGTTAAAGGTGAGTTATTTCTAAACTAGTAAAAAGAGTGATCGGAACACCATTTATTAGAAGATATTTAGAGTCGTTTGAATTAGTAATAAATTCTTACGGAAGCCTCTACCTTCTTTGCTTGTATCTCCTAAATATAGGAATAAATAAAGGTGGATTGTTTTCTCATACATGCGAGAACGGGCACAAATTAGATATGATGAAAAATAAAAATGCTTTATATTATTTAAACCACATAAAGTGAGTATCGCTAATATAATAGAGTCATATTTCCCAACATCTTATTTACCTGAGGCATTTTTCCATAGTCCCACAATCATACGATGATTTTAAGGATTAACAATCTATTTATAGATAAATGTATAGTGGGATTAAAAAGTTATAAGCAATGTGTTACTAAAATGCTTGTTAATGGTAAAGGGAATAGTTATTGATAATGTCGTAAGGGTCAGTAATGAATGGGTAAAAATGGTACCATTAAAGTGATCTTGTTTCGCTTATGTTTCCCAACTATGGGACTAAATAAAGGTTAATTTTTTTCGCTCAGGGCATTCGATGTATAACAAAGATTACATAGAAGGAAAGTAAAATGTTTTATTTTATTCGAAAAAATATGCTGTTGTTAGTTTTTCCAAATGAAGTGAATATCTTGTAATTGAGGTCATATTCAAAACAGCTGTTTACCCCAGGTTTCGTTTGGACCACTACCGACTACTTTTTACTGCACAAGTTATTTACCTTAAGCATTTTTCTTTAGGGTCTTGAACCATACACCAATGTTGCTGATAAACAAACTATTTTTTTAATGTATAATGGAATTAAAAATTTAAAGGTAAGTCATTTCTAAAATATTTGTTCAGAGGGCCCGTTATTTAAACGATATTTAAGGTTGCGTATGTCTCGATGGTTATTCATTTTTCACATGACATTCAAGAAGTGACATAAATAAGTGAAAATGGAAAGTAAAAATCTTTCATTTTGTAAGAAAAAAAAATTTTGTTGTTAAGAAAGAGATTCGATGTGAATATCTGAAGTCATTTAATGAGGTCATATTCCATAACAGTTTAATTATCTTAAGAACTCTCTATAGATTCCTAAACCATACGATGATGTCAATGATAAGCAAACTATTTTCATATATATTTTATAAAGTGATTACAATTTAAAGATACTTAATTGCTAAATTGGGAAGGGTAAATGGACCTGTAACAGCATCATGCAAATATTGAGCACTAAAATTAATACTCGAAAACACGCAATTAAATCTAAGTTTATACGCATTAATACTAATCTTCCTTAAATAATATATTAACTTTTATTGCTGTGAACATACCATTGTAATATTCATTTTGGTAGATGAAAAAATCCTAGTTATATTAAGAAATAAATCTGTAGTTAAAAAATTACAGAGCAAGAAAAAATTTAAGCATAGTAAGTTTAATTTATTTAATTTATTTTCTATTTTGAAGCTATATTACCGAAATATTTTACATAAAATCCCTAAATGACAGCATTAAAGTGAAATAATTTTACTATAACTACAATAGTTTTATTAAGTGAAGGAATATTAAAAAAAAAAGACTTGAGACGATACCCTGTTACTATTTCTCAAGTTACTTTTAAATTGCACCAATAACGTACCCCTATCCACTAACTTTCACAATTTGCCAAAATTAAAAAGTAAATTAAAAAGTAACTTACAAAATTAAAAAGTATAAAAAATAATAATAATAAAGCGTTTGAAAAATATATTTTAGGTCTCATTAAAGATGATGCCAAGTTTTAATTAAGCATTGATGATTAATGATTAATGGGATGATTGACTGAGCTTGCATTTGCTTGAGAAATATTTAAATTCTTGCTTGAATATTATCAAGGCCAATTTCCTGTCTTCATGAACTCCAGTTTATTCCTAGTTTTTCTCTCAGTAACCCCTAAAATGACAGCTATGTAGGTTGCGACTAATTGTTTCTAACTCTTGTTTTAAATTAAAATTTTTTTTTCTATTTTTAATTATAAAAAACAGATTTTTTTTCTTTAATTATGAAAGTTGGTGTTAAAAAATGATTTTGTTTAAATTTTAAAAATTGGTATTAATACATTGTATGCGGGATAGGTACTATTACGCTTTCTGACGACTGATACTTGAGTGCGAAACACGTAATAGTACGGTTTGTGTAACAACATGGTTTGTTTGTGGGTACAAAAATAACGGTATATACAGGAAAAAGTAACCGAATGTTCTTGTCTACTACATAGATTCTGGAAAAATTTAGACAGATAAAAACTAGTTTTTACATTATTAGTTTTATGATTGCTCTTTTCATTTTTTTTTTGTAATGTAAAAATGTTTATATATAACATAATTCGAAAAAATTAAAACTGTATACTATTTCTATTTGATTTTTCGTATTTACTATACTGTTATAAATTTATCCGCTAAAAAATATATTTTTTGTTTACAAAAATCTTATGGTTGTTATTTATATATTTCTATTTACATATTTATTTATATATTTCAATATAAAATACGAAAAGTGGGTTAAAAAATTAAATAATTTTCGATCTATTGAAATTTAACTGAATAACTAAATTTACTCGCAAAACACCAGCTCCCGGTACAATTCCGCTGCGAAATGCACCCGCATACAATGTTGTCAGTTGTTTATAAATAATATTTATTACAGCTTTTCAATTTTCAATTTTCTTTGATATTATTATTTTATTTATATATTTCAATATAAAATACGAAAAGTGGGTTAAAAAATTAAATAATTTTCGATCTATTGAAATTTAACTGAATAAATAAATTTACGAGCAAAACTCCCGGTACAATTCCGCTGCGAAATGCATCCGCACACAATGTTGTCAGTTGTTTATAAATAATATTTATTACAGCTTTTCAATTTTCTTTGAGTAATACTTCTATTATAGAAATTATTATTCTTAGATTTCAAAACAAAGCAATTAAACTAGCAATTTAATTTTATTTTCTAGTTTGTCAGAATTTTAAATTTTAGGAAATCTCTTTGCAGCTTAATATTTTTCTCGCTCTAGAATAATGTTCTATATTTTTGGTGTGTGTGGGGGGGTTGCAAAATTTGACATCTAAATTATTTTAACGTGCGGCAGAAATCTACGCCATGACACTGAAAAGAGTCTACACATTAAAATCTATTTATCTAAAAACTATATAAATTGAGGAAAACAGTGAATATTTTATAACATCAAAAAATTTACTAAAACTGATTTAAAGTATTTAGATTAGTAAATGGTAAATGATCTCACAAAGATAACAACTCAATAGCAATAAGGAAAAAAAGTAGGAAAACATATCAGTTTTAATTAATATGTATCGGCTAGTATATAGTTACCTACGTGTGCCTTGTACGATCACAATAAATAATGTCAATCATAATTTATGTTACAAAATTTCCTGTAAAACATATGTGGACCATTTCCAGTTTCGTAATTGAAGTGAATTTCATCTCTGGTTAAAAAACTTTCTACTATTAAAAGTAAGTATTTTATATGAAGAAATTTTCGTTGGAACTCAATTTTCAGGTAACAATCATGTTTTTTATTTATGAAGTTATAAATGAGTTTAATGTTAAAGTATGCAAATCTTAAAGTAAAGATGAATACTATCCAAACTTATAAATAAAATAAAGTTACAAAAATATTAAGTTCTTATTTAAAAAAATATTTTCATAGCTATTTTATTAAAGTTTTCAGTTTATGTTGGTCAGATCAAAAATTCCAATATAAAAGAAAATATATTTTCACGTATTTTAGAAATTTAAATTTTATGCTTATTTTCCTAGGCTTTGAACAAAATATGTTATCGTTCTTGCAGACTTAACAGATTACATTTCATAGAGCATAGTATAATAAATCTTATTTGTAGATCCCTTTTTCGATAAGATAAAAAAAAGTTAGAAAATAAACATATTAATTTTAAAAAGACAGGAATAAACTATAAAAAGTAAACTTCTCTGAATAGAAGATTTAAATCGAATCACACTATATATGTCTGAATATTATGAACACAATACGCATTTATCTTTTGTGTTCCCTAAACAATTAATGTTTTGCTTTATATTAATTAATCTGGATTCCTACTCCATTTCACCTCTTTAGAACCACTTTAAATGGTTAAACACAGTATAGAAAATAATCTCAAATAAAATAATAATTTTGCTTAAAACCTGAAATAAAAATGTAAGAACTCAAAAAGATTACAACTCTAAATATTTCCTCTAAAAATGTCATGAAATAGGTTACATTTTCATATTACAGAAAATAATTTTGTCTGCTATCCTAAGTGAAGCATATTTGTGCTGAGTGAAAAGAAAAATATACCAAACTATATGAAATTTAATATATAGTGTATTATTTAGTTTATCCTACTTTTTAGATCTCTGAGATTAAGATTTGACATTTATATTTCACAACAGTTGTTTAATCATAAAATATATGAAATACAGATTAACTTATACAGTTCAGATAAAAAAAATTTATCATAAAGTTCAAGGAAATTTTATAATTTTTTATTTGTACATGTAGGATAAAATTTCCCTTCGATAATAAGTAAGGTAGTTATACCGTTTATAGTAAAAATTTTAGTAATAATTTGTTTTTATAATATGCAAACTGTTACACACACCTCTGCACTCTAACTTAAAACAATTCACCCAATTTGATTGAATAAATATGTCTGTCATTGCTTTTAAGATATCATGTTATAAAGGAAACTATACGTGTGCCAATATTGCTTTTTAAATATTGATTGTGATTCTTGAATTTTGGAATGTGTCATGAATATTTTAATACGTCGTATATTAAATTTCAATTTGTAAATTTTTTACTCCCACTCCCCGAATACAAAAATGCAGTGAATTTTAACCGATGGTTACATCACTGTATGTGTTATAAGCAAATAAAGTCTTATGTATAAGACAATATTTTCTCGCATAGCGAAAAATATTTGTATGATTGTGCATGCCAGGGGCGTAGTAAGAAATTTTACATGGGGGAAGGGGTTCTCCCCTTCAATTCATATGTTGAAATAAATCCAGCAATCCTTAAATATTTAATTTATGTATGCAGTAATCCTCATGGGAGATTAGAATCCCTACATACCAATTTCGCTACGCCACTGGGGCATGCCTGTAATGCTACATAAAGGCATGTGGTATAAATATTACATAAAAATGGAGTACCTATTGCCTCATTGTAATTAACTGAATACGACTAAAAAACTTTACCCTTTCTGATTTCATTAGTAAAGTGGCATTTATTTACATTGGTATATTTATATATTTCTAATATACTGTAACATCTTATTTTCCAAATAATGAAAATGCATTGCTCTTCTTTATTAAATAACAGATTTTTTTTTTTAAAAAGTAACTTCATTTAGCTTTATAACTCCTTAAAATATATTTGTTTACTATAAATGCATTAATTGTTTGTAAATTGACATTTTGTTTGATTTCATTATCTAATCAAACGTATAAGCATTTTATTCTGATAAACTATGAAATAGCTACCTCCCGATGGAATCCATGTTTATAATTTGTTCAGTATTTTTTTTATTTTGTTATGATATTTTAATGACATCTTTCGATATTGATGCATGCCATTCTTCTGTTTAAATACTCATAATTTTAAAAGAAATCTGCATTTCGTACGTGAAGAGGAATATCTGAACAGTTCAAGCTGTTTTCTTTAATATCCATGATGATCCACTGTTCATTTATTTTCTTGAAACTATTGATATACATGTTAATATGACGTTAGAAAGTTATTGAATGAAATTTTATGTGATGTACATACAATGCGACTTCAAAAAGGCGCAATAGAATGTAACATAGTTGTATGTTATTTAATAAGAGGCATTAATCATGAGTTATTTCAGTAGATGTAAATAATCATTTTTCACCCTCGGAAGTTTCATGTTTCAGTGAATTTGTAAATAATATTAAAAGATATTATGCTATTACGTTGTTTGTTTTTTCCTTCTATATAAAATATGTTCGATAATCAGAAGAACATTGCCAAGTTGTTTTCAATAAAAAATAAATAAATAAATAAATAAAAATAAAAAAAGATCTTAAAGCTCTCTCAAATTTACAACAAAATCCATGATTTATGTCATATACCTAAGTTAAATATTTTATTAGTTATTACACTGTGATACACATCATGGTTTATTGCAAATTATTTATCAGTATCCTAATTTGATTAATTAATTATTAATTTGAATCACGCTATTTAATAAATCCTAGTTTTGAGACCCTTAAGGCAGAGGTGGGCAAAAGCCGGCCGGACTTTATCCGGCCCGTTGAAAAATCCTACACATGCAATTTTTTTAATCTCTTATATGCGATTTTGTTGAAATCAACAGTATTTGTGGGCGTAGTGTACATATAAATAATGAAATTTGTATCGTTAAGATATAAATAAATATCAAAATAAAATCTTTCATTAACCGATTTATTTAATGACCATTATTTTAATATAAATCATTCAAATATTTCTTTAAAAAATTCTTGACATATTTTACCAGAATTGTTCACATATACTTAAGTAAGACATTATTTATAATAATGTCAAATTTATCTAAATGCTTTAAAATGATCATAGTGTTTTTGAAAAATTTCTTTAAAAAATATGGTACATCTATTTACAAAATTTACATTATTATAGACAACTTATTATTACTATTATCTTTTGTTAACTGTCAAATTTATCTGTCCAAATGCTTTAAAATGATACTTATAGTGTTTTTGTCAAAAAAAATTTCTCGGGCAGGGAAAAAACTCCACCCAAAATATTCGCGTGTGCACAGCGTGCTCGGTATAGTCCTCCGGCCCGGGAAACATTTTGAAAATTTCATTTTGGCCCGGGCTTAAATTATTTACAAAAGCAACTTATTATTACTATTATATTTTGTTAACTGTAAATTTATCTTAAATGCTTTAAAATGATACTTATAGTATTTTTGTCAAAAAAATTTCTTGAGGGAAAAATCCAAAACATTCTCGTGTGCACAGCGTACTCGGTATAGTCCTAGGCAAACATTTTGAAAATTTCATTTTTGGCGCTTAAAAGTTATTACAAAAGCAACTTATTATTACTATTATTTTTTGTTAACTGTCAAATTTATCTGTCCAAATGCTTTAAAATGATACTTATAGTATTTTTCAAAAAATTTCTTGGGCAGGGAAAAAACTCCAAAAACATTCGCGTGTGCACAGCGTACTCGGTATTTACAAACATTTTGAAAATTTCATTTTGGCCCGGGCTTAAAATTATTACAAAAGCAATTATTATTACTATTATATTTTGTTAACTGTAAATTTATTTAAATGCTTTAAAATGATACTTATAGTATTTTTTTTTTAAAACAAATTCTGAAAAAAAATACCCAAAAATTCGTGTTAATATCGTTATATTAAAAAAATTTTGAAAATTTCATTTTGGTAGTATATTTAATCAAGCATATTGTGACTTTTTTGTATAAACTTTAAAACATTAAAATGTTTGTATACAAAAACTTATTTATTGATGTTAGAAAAATAAACAAGGGGTATCTGAAAAACAACAAAATAATCACACTAGAGCTTTAAAATTATTAATATATATTTTTATTAAATTAAATTTATGCTAAATTTTTCCGCATGAGTAAAAACATGCATAAGAAACAATCTACTGTTATTATTTAAAATCCTTTATTCTATGGGGAATTTCATATGCATTCGAACGTAAAATCTGAAAGGTATCAAAGGGATAAAAATGATTTATAAGGGAAAATCAAGATTAATCAGTTTTTTTTTTGATTGATAAATAAAAAAACCATTTAAATGCTTTATTAAACTTAGTTTTGTATATAAATAATTTAAAATGTTAAAAAATGATAAGTATCATTAATAGTTTTTAATTTATTACTTACCGCATTAAAACAAATGCTTATATTTTCAATATTATGTTGGTAATTTTTTTAAGACGAGTTGCAAATATTTTATATTGGATTTTTTTAAAATCAGGAAATAAAAATGCACGGTACGATTTTTAAAAATTGCTTTGTTGTCAAAATCAGATACATTAAAAAAGCTTAGTTTGTCTAAAAAAAATAAGTTTTCTAATTTATCAGATTTTAAAAAGAAAATTCTTTGAAGTTTGATGTAAATGAAAAAAACCCATTTAAATATTATTTCAAAAGTATTTTTAGTTAACATTGTTAAAATTATTAATAGTAGTTAAAAATCATAAAACCAACATAAGTCAATTTAATCTCTTATTTAAATCATTTGTGTATGGTTACGCACACATATGTATATATGTTTCTTTAAGGGGTTCAATGGTAAAACAATATTATTATTAAATTAAAATTTTATGCTATATTTTTTATAGGATTTTAGTTTTAAAAAATGCAACGAAAAATTACGTGGTTTAATCCTTGTGTTTCCTTAGTAGAATCCATTCAGTAATATCAGTTCTACGTAGTAGAATAAAAAAAAATAAGTTTTGATAAGAGTAAATATATCCCAGATTGTTAATTAATCAGTTTTGTGTGAAGAGCTTCTTTGAAGTTTGATGTAAATGAAAAAAAAACCCATTTAAATATTATTTCAAAAGTATTTTTAGTTAACATTGTTAAAATTATTAATAGTAGTTAAAAAAATGTAAACCAACATAAGTCAATTTAATCTCTTATTTGTGTATGGTTACACTCACACATGTGTATATATGTTTCTTTAAGGAGTTCAATCGTAAAACTATATTATTATTAAGTTAAAATTTTATGCTACATTTTTTATAGGATTTTAGTCTAAAAAATGCAACGAAAAATTACGTGATTTAATCCTTGTGTTTTCTTAGTAGAATCCATTCAGTAATATCAGTTCTACTCAGTAGAATAGAAAAAAATTAAGTTTTGATAACAGTAAATATATCCCAGATAGTTAATTAATCAGTTTTGTGGGAAGAGCGTCTTTGAATTAGAATCTCTTCTATTTTATCAGAATTTTAAATAGAAAGAGTTCTTATTTGCTATAGGGAAAAAATGAGACAACTAATATTGTATCCGAAATTAATCAGCATTAGTTCACTTAATTTATTACATTCTCCAAATTAAGTTTTTTTTCTTTTTAATATATATACAAAAAAAAGTTAGAATGACATTTTGAGTTCTTTAACAGTTTTTTAAATATAATTTTATAGTAATTGGAGGTCGTAAAATTACCCGAAAAGCCATATTTAACACATCTAAGCTCTTTTTAATTTCTAAATGACAGCATTCATTGGCGAAATTCATTACGTATGCATAAAACTTTTCTGTTCTTCCTTTGGAAAAATAAAATTTTTCCCCTACGAATTGTTTATCACATAACACCGACCGAAAAAAAAAACTTTTTAAGTGCAAAAAAAATCATAAAAAAGCAGCGGAGAAATTACAGTGTTTGATGCATCAAACCTTTTCTATCGGTGTCATAATTCTAGAGTAAAAGAACCGAAGACTAATGCTTGGAACAACAAATGGAAATAAAGCTCCCAAAACATTCAAACCGGTATGCCCATTTCTTTCGAGACAAGCACAATATTTCTTCGCCGTAAATGAAGAAAAGACTTGTACGAATGCAATCATTAACTATAGTCAGTTGCTGCGTGGGAACATATCATTTTTGCACCATATATCTATCTATCTACTCCAAATACAAAAACGTTTGTTTTGTGCGAGATTTTCTAGGGAGACTACCTTTCTTCTCTTGGTTTCTGTAACGGATTAGTGTTTCCTCCCCCGCTCCCTCCCGTTGAGGTGGGGAATAGTACTGTAATCAAGTGTCATTAAGAGACCAAAGGTTTACTTAAAGGGCTCAAAAGAGGCAGCTCTCTTACTACTGCCCACTGTCAATCATTTAAACCCTTGATACAAAGGGCTCGTTAACAAAGCGATCAAGCCAGAAACATGGCAAAGATGCATCTTTAAAAGTATTTCCGTTATTAAAAAAATTTCATCTATTTGAGGTCTATTTAATCTATATGCATGCCAATCACTGTAGAATCTCCCTCCCCCTCTCTCTTTCTCTTTCTTTTCACTCGCTCTTGGTATGTTTCTGATATCAACTGAACTTAGATTAAAAATTCATTTAATCCATATTTATTATATAGTATTATATATTTTTTAAAGTATTTTCTACCCAAACATTAAAAAAATTTCATCTATTTTGGGTCTATTTAATCTATATCCATGCCAATCACTGTAGAATCTCTCCCCCCTCTTTCTCCCTCTCTCTTTATCTTTCTTTTCACTCACTCTTTGTATGTTTCTGATATCAACTGAACTTAGATTAAAAATTCATTTAATCCATATTTATTATATAGTATTATATATTTTTTAAAGTATTTTCTACTCAAACATTAAAAAAATTTCATCTATTTTGGGTCTATTTAATCTATATCCATGCCAATCCCTGTAGAATCTCCCCCCCCTCTCTCCCTCTCTCTTTTTTTTTCTTTTCTCTCGCTCTTTGTTTCTGATATCAACTGAACTGAGATTAAAAATACATTTAATCCATGTTTATTATATAGTATTATATATTTTTTAAAGTATTTTCTACCCAAACATTAAAAAAATTTCATCTATTTTGGGTCTATTTAATCTATATCCATGCCAATCACTGTAGAATCTCCCCCCTCTTTCTCCCTCTCTCTTTATCTTTCTTTTCACTCACTCTTTGTATGTTTCTGATATCAACTGAACTGAGATTAAAAATACATTTAATACATATTTATTATATAGTATTATATATATTTTTAAAGTATATTCTACCCAAACAACTTTCTATTATTTTTAAGTCTTCAATACAAATCAAAGTTACGGTTGATGATCTTTCACGAAGGTTTTTTTAGAAGGATTTTTTTTATGGTTCTCTATAATTACTCTAACTAAAAATGTTTTATTTTAAAAATATTTTGTCCCAACGAGTATTTCAGGATCTTCCTGTTTTACCCGTCGTTCTTTCAGAAAAGTTTTAGTAAAATTGACACTGTTAGTAAAATTTAAGAATAATTTTTAGGTACTTTTTTTTTAAATTTACCTTCGCAATGAGATATTTGATATGATCATCTTAATTAAGAGTAATAACATGTTATTCGTACACTTCTCCATAAAACATAATAAAAAAATGCAGATATTGAACAAGAAATGAAAACAGTATATTAGTTTTGAAATCCTTAAAATACAGTGTAATACAAAATTTTCTATTGATTTTGCACATAAACATTAATTCTTAGGAATACAAAAAGTAATTTTACAGAATCTTTCTGTCTCTTTTTGTTTTCTTTTAAGTTGAAGTTTTAAGTATGTTCAAGATTTTAGTTGAACTTTGATTAAAATTACATTTAATCCATATTTATTATATAGTATTATATATTTTATTATATAGTATTAAAATATTTTCTACCCAAACAACTTTTTATTATATTTAAGGCTTCATTACAAATCAAAGTTACGGTTGATGGTCTTTCACGAAGGTTTTTTTTACAAGGATTTTTTTATGGTTCTCTATAATTACTCTAACTAAAAATGTTTTATTTAAAAAATATTTTATTCTAACGAGTATTTCATGGTTTTTCTGTTTTAGCTGTCGTTCTTTCAGAAAAGTTTAAGTAAAATTGACACTGTGAGTAAAATTTAAGAATTATGTTTAGGTACATTTGCAAAATTTTTACTTTAAAATGAGATATTTGATATGATTTATTCAATTAAGAATAATAACACGTTACTCGTATACTGCTTCATAAAATATAATAAAAAATGCAGCTATTGAACAAGAAATGGAAACAGTATATTAGTTTTGAGATCCTTAAAATACAGTGTAATACAAATTTTTCTATTGTTTTTCACATATAAACATTAGTTCTTAGGAATACAAAAAGTAATTTCACAGAATCTTTCTCTCTTTCTCTTTTTCTTTTCTTTTAGGTGAAAGTTTCAGGTATGTCCCGAGTTTTAGCTGAACTTAGATTAAAAATACATTTAATCCATATTTATTATATAGTATTATATATATATATATTTTTAAAGTATTTTCTACCCAAACAACTTTCTATTATTTTTAAGGCTTCAATACAAATCAAAGAAGTTACGGTTGATGATCTTTCACGAAGGTTTTTTTACAAGGATTTTTTTATGGTTCTCTATAATTATTCAATCTAAAAATGTTTTATTTTCAAAAAATATTTCATCCCAACGAGTATTTCATGATTTTCCTGTTTTAAGCTGCCGTTCTTTCAGAAAAGTTTAAGTAAAATTAACGCTGTTAGTAAAATTTAAGAATAATGTTTAGGTACTTTTTTAAAATTTACCTTCGCAATAAGATATTTGATATGATCTTCTTAATCAAGAGTAATAACATGTTATTCTTATACTTTATCATAAAACATAATAAAAATTGCAGCTGTTAAACAAGAAATGAAAACAGTTTATTAGTTTTGAAATCCTTAAAATACAGTGTAATAAAAATTTTCTACTGTTTTATACATATAAACATTAATTCTTAGAAGTACAAAAAGTAATTTTACAGTATCTTTCTATCAATGCTACAGGGACATGAACTGTGTTGTTTTTTTAAATGAAAAATAAATTTCGAAAGTATGATTACTAGTATAAATATAACTTTATTCAGGAAACAATATATTATGAAAAAATTATTTCTGTGAATTTGTTTAGAAGAACATATTTTCTACTATATCTAAAACCAAAACAGGGAAAATAATTTGAGGAAGAGAATTAAGCTTTAAAAAAAGAGAATAATAAAATAGTGGGCATTATTTCATGAATAGGTGAAAAAACTTACCCTTTTAACGAAAGACTATAATTTCTATTCATTTTTAAAGGGTATTTCGTATATAAAGAGCCCATAAAAATGTAAAAATCTCTCTGTGGGATTAGTTTTTTCCATTTTATAGTTTGGAATTGGTTTTAAGAAGTAATACCTATGTCATTAGCCCTCGTATATCAAAACAGCTAACCGTAGCGCTCAAAACCAAAGTAAATTAGTAATTTTATAACATTACCTCTTCAACCTTTGAGATACACTATTTTTATTCTTTTGAATTTTCATTGAAGTACAACAAATTAAACTGTTAGTAGAACAAAAATCCGAATTAGCAGTTTTGCACTGCAAACTTATTGGACTTTAATTAAAAAAATATTAACATAATAAAAGGAAAAATAATAACTCCTTATTGGTCAGCATCTCATGTGATAAGAAAAATTATATTTTTCGAAGTTTTCAATACATTTTTAATTGAAAAAATATTAAAATAAAAAAAGGAAAAATAATAACTCCTTCTTGGTCAACATCTCATGTGATAAGAAAAATTATATTTTCTAAAGTTTTCAATATATTTTTATTAATTAATTTTATACAAATATTTATTTTGAATACCTCAAAGCAGTAGGTTTGACAAATATAATAACAGACTATTTTTTTAAATGCAAAACTTGATTGGATTTCAGGAAAAATGAAGATCATTATACTACATATAGGACTATTATCATGTTACAAGAGAAAATCTGTTACTAGAAATATTTTTTATCTCCATATTCCGTATAGAATTAATTTTCAGCAATAAAAATTGTTTATTTTCGAACAAACTTCCAGACCAAGAAAGGGTTAGTAAGGAAAAACGTTATTTCATAAAAAAAAATTAAGTGAGTATTAAAATAATATAAACCAATTGTTTCGTTTCCTTTTATCACCACATTAACGAGCATAATAACGAAACAATTACACAACTCAGGTATGTTGCCTTGCGTATAAACAAATAAAACTCTTCCGTTCTTATGCTTTTACTTCTTTTTGCTTTTCACTAAGAGAAATGGGTAAAGTGTTACTCGCTGAGAGCATAGCTCAGAACTTGCTAAGATGAAGGATAGTTCTTCACTATTCAAGGGCTAAAGACTGTAATATGCACAGATTACTGTCTTTAGTCCTTGTATTTTACTTTTATTTTATCTATTTGTTTCTCCAGAATAAAATTTTTGATCTTTATAGATGCATATTGTTGTGTACAAAATGTACTATACATAGAAAGCTCAGAACTTGAATAGTGAAGGATAGTTATTCGTTATTCAAGGGCTAAAGACTGTAATCTGTACAGATTACTGTCTTTAGCCCTTGTATTTTGCTTTTATTTTATCTATTTGTTTCCCCAGAATAAAATTTTTTATCTTTATAGATGCATATTGTTGTGTACAAAATGTACTATACATAGAAAGCTCAGAACTTGAATAGTGAAGGATAGTTCTTCGTTATTCAAGGGCTAAAGATTGTAATCTGTACAGATTACTGTCTTTAGCCCTTGTATTTTGCTTTTATTTTATATATTTGTTTCTCCTTCCCCAAAATAGAATTTTTGATCTTTATAGATGCATATTGTTGTGTACAAAATGTACTATACATCAAAAGCTGAGAACTTTAATAATTTTAAATCCTAATGTAGAGACATTTATAGAAGATTTTCATTGTCGGCAGCATTTTGAAATTAAATGCATAAAAATGCTATAGGATAATAGACTTTCATAGCTGAATTAGAAAATTTCATAAAAAAGTAAAATGTTTTAAAAGTAATCACAATTTTCAATATTTTCTATTACAACAATTTTGTATTTCAATTTTTATATTAGTGTATAAATACTACAGTGTACGTTTTTAATAAGTATAATTAGTGTATAATTACTACATTATATTTTTCCATGAGTAAAATCAGTGTATAAATACTGCAGTATATTTTTTCCTTAAGTAAAATATAATTAATTGAATTAGTTTTTTTTTTACATACTTTTATTGAATCGAACGATTTATTCAACAAAAAGCCCCTATTTAATAATCTACCTCTATAAATATGCAAAGCTTGCTTAGGGATATTTTATATATCAATGCGTTCAGCATATATCAATGCGTTAATTAGTTATTGTAGCAAGTTTATTTAAAAAAGGCAAAAAGAAAAGGGATTATATAGATTAATCAGAAATTTTCTAATATCTTAAAAAATCAAAAGGATTTACAAAACTTATCTCAATTTCATTTTTATAAATAGTTTATAACTACTATAAACCACTTTTTTTGGCAACTAGAAGAAAATTCTTTAAATAAAGATATTTCTGAACCACTTT
This sequence comes from Pardosa pseudoannulata, assembly GCA_032207245.1. Classification (NCBI taxonomy): domain Eukaryota; kingdom Metazoa; phylum Arthropoda; class Arachnida; order Araneae; family Lycosidae; genus Pardosa; species Pardosa pseudoannulata. The sequence goes on along the minus strand of CM063503.1, from coordinate 88,198,195 downwards.
TCTTTATTTTAATGATATCTTCCATAAAAATCGCGTATTAAAAAAATCCCCTTAGTTATAAAAATGTAATGAGTACTCTAGTTTTTATGATATTATACTTATTAATCATATAAGTGATAATTTATTGTAGCAGCAAGTTGTTTTATAACGCCTTTTTAAAATAGTAAAAATCTTTTTTATAAAGCCAAACAAAATTTAGGGTATTTAAAGGGAATAATTTCTCAAATTTTTATATTTTATGTCGCGATTAACAAAATATATCAAGATAACATTTACTAGTCACTTGACAAGCTTAGTGTCCGCATAGTTTTAAACTTCAGAGATTTCATGAGCTTAAAAGCTAAAAGTGACATTATTGTCTTAAAACTTTTCTCTTCGTTGAACAATTCCCGAATGATTAGGGGGCTGATCTTCGGTTCCGAAGTTCACGGGTTCGAATACCCAAGTGGCATGAATGTTTATAGCCGTTCGCAATCGACTTTAAGCAAAAGATTGTGTCTCGTTGCTTCTTGTTGACGGTAGCCAGACCAAACCAAACCAAAAATTTTCTCAATCATCCGTTTATTTGGCTGAATGATGGCTCAATGATTAGGGAACTGATCTTCAGTATCAGGGTTCGTGGATTCGAAACCCACTGTGAGATGGATGTTCGTAGCTGTTCGGAATTGGCTTTAAGCAGTAGGTTCCAGTCCTTAAGTGTCAGGTTTCATGGGTAAGAATTCGAACTAAATTTTATGCTTATTATATTAACTCATGTATAAAGTGCACTTCTTTTTTAGTCTAAGGTAGAAGTTACTAATGTTTTCTAGACCCCAGCCCCTGCTAGAAGAAAAAATATTCGAACGTTCCTTTTCCCATAACAGCTAATTACACCAAATATTAAAACATTGCTGCATATTATCTAAGTTTTATTTGCCTATCTATCCTTTATGAATCACAAAGTAGAAATCAATCAAAACGGCCATCAAACGTAATAAAAATTTGTTTATTAAAACTTCAAAATAAGCAGGAAATCAATAAAAAATTAATAAGATGACTGAGGAGGGTGAAATTTTAATAATTTGTTAACGTCGGGATTTAATTTTGTTAATATCATTCGAAAATTTCCACTTTCAGTGATATACTTTAGAAGTTTCCACGTTGAGCTAAATACGAGAAAAGTTTGGTTTGGTTCTAAGCACTGTGGTGTACCATTTAGCTACATGAGGGCTAACGGTACCATTACCTACTGCTTAAAGCCGATTCTGGACGGCTACGAACATACATGCCACCAGCGGGATTCGAACCCGTGAACTCCTGCACCGAAGAGTAGCGCTCTATCATTTGGCCATTGTTTGGCAAATAGGGCAAAAATGCAATTAAAATTTCTGTATTCAATCCCATGATGCAATTACGAAATTTATAAGTGACAAAAAATATCGCATTTATTATGGTAAATGCAATTCTATTCGATTGATTTATTGATTATTTTGATAGATATTATCTATCAAAATAATCAATAAATCAATCGACCTCCAGCTTTCTAATTCAACTACGAAATTCTATTATCCTATAGCATTTTTATGCAGTTAATTTCAAAATGCTGCCGACAATGAAAATCTTCTATAAATGTCTCTACATTAGGATTTTCTCTACATTAGGTTTTCATTGATATTATTTCTACTGGTCGTCTCCATTGACTATCTTAACGCCCCATACTTGTCTCTGAACTTCCTACCGCCTAGTTCATTTTACTTAAAAGCCCACTATGGTCTAGGGCAGAAACTCAAAATGCGCGATATCCACGGAGTAATTATTTATGCTTCCTGTAATCACCCGATATATATTTGAATGAAGACATATATGTAAGGTTGGTTGGTTAGTTTGGAGCACTACGGTCTACTGTTGTGCTACACGAAGGCTAATAAGACCACAGATATTTAGGGAATAAAATAAAAAAGTAAATATTTTACTCAAATGAAGTTGCTACTTTAATTCTGCAACATCCACTTTTCCTTTCCTCCCTGAATTACTACTAAAGTGAAAACGAAGTGAAGTGAGTGGATTTGATTCTTGACTCGAGAGAAAATTCGCGGTTCTAGGAAGAAGTGATGAGTCGATTCGTTTCGTTTGTGTAGATTTGAATGTTTTTTTACATTATATTGTGTGTAGTGATGTAAATAAAAATGTGGATGTCTTGACGTTGAGTGTCTGACAAATGATTTCTACACATGGGAACCTGAACGACGTTACAATTCCTTCCTATGCCTTTTCTTTTATACAACTAGGTTAGTAGATAAAACTGTAATTTTTTGATACTACTGAATTCAAATCTGAGTATAACAATTCATGTTGCATATTATTTTACTTGAAAATTAAAGAATAATCTTGATCAATAAAAATGTTAATCTCCACATAGTCACTGTCATTAATTTTTTTCCATATAAATTTTTTTTTTTATAATGAATATAAAGAGATGATACAAAACAAAACAATTTTAATTGCATTGATACTGAATAATAATTTATAGTATTATTTTTTTCATATCATTGTTTCCTATATTTTTTTTATAGTTCATAGAGAAAATAAGTAAAGAATATACATAACAAACACAAATATAAATTTTAACAAAATTATAATAATAAATTTTTGTTTTTTATAGTTAGTAAATATATATAAATAATTTTTTATTAATAGAAAATATTATAATAAAACACATTTTTCATTGAATATTTCATTTTGAATATTTTATTATTTAACAAAAAGTAAGTTTTTATTTATTTTATTTTAGAGTCTTAAAAAGTGTTTTAAATTTATATAAATTATTTTAATGTTCACAAATTATAGGAATGTTTAACACATTAATTTAGGTAAGACGTAGGAGTAAACTTCTCTGTTTTTATAGGTATCAAAAGAAGTAAGACAAATTAATATGAAAGATAAGTTTTTATTTAATTGGAAAATATTATTAATTACTATTAATTACTATCATATTTTTAAGCACCTGGCAGGAGTTTGAATTTACTAAATAACTGCATTTTGAGATTATTATAGAAACTTATTTTATATTCAGAAATTATACTCAAAAAATGGTAAATGTGTTGTATTGTTAAAAAAGGATTTAAATGCAGGATTATCAGCTAGATCTATCTCATAAAAGCATTAATTTAGTAGCTAAGAAATATCCCAGGTATATATATCTTATCTAATGAATTGATTCACAAATTATAGGAATATTAAACACATAAATTTGGGTAAGACGTAGGAATAAACTTTTCTGTTTTAAATAGGTATCAAAGGAAGTAAGACTAATTATTACAAAAGTAAAGGTTTTATTTAACTAGAAAATATTATTAATTACTATTAATTACTATCATATTTTTAAGCACCTTGCAGGAGTTTGAATTTACTAAATAGCTGCATTTTGAGATTATTATAGAAACTGATTTTATATTCTGAAATTATACTGAAAAAAGGTAAATGTGTTTTATTCTTAAAAAAGGATTTAAATGCAGTATTATCAGCTAGATCTATCTCATAAAAGCATCAGTTTAGTAGCTAAGAAATATCCCAGGTATATAAATCTTATCTAATGAATTTATTCACAAATTATAGGAATATTAAACACATCAATTTAGGTAAGACGTAGGAATAAACTTTTCTGTTTTAAATAGGTATCAAAGGAAGTAAGACTAAATATTACAAAAGAAAAGGTTTTATTTAACTAGAAAATATTATTAATTACTATTAATTACTATCATATTTTTAAGCACCTGGAAGGAGTTTGAATGTACTAAATAGCTGCATTTTGAGATTATTATAGAAACTTATTTTATATTCTGAAATTATACTGAAAAAAGGTAAATTTTTTTTATTCTTAAAAAAGGATTTAAATGCAGCATTATCAGCTAGATCTATCTCATAAAAGCATCAATTTAGCAGCTAAGAAATATCCCAGGTTTATAAATCTTATCTAAGGAATTGATACTTTTCTATTTTTTACGTATCTTGCTTGTTTTTCAAAGTCAGTTTATGGAAAAGCTGCTTTTTGTGATTATTAAAAAAGTTATTATATGTTGATGAACTGTAATAAAAAAGGATACATGGGTTTTATTGATAAAAATAATTTTAAAAGTATATATCTATCAGTTAAAAGCATTAATTTTTTAGATAAAAATTATCTCATGAATATAATACTTACCTAATAAAATGATACTCTTATGTGAATTAATTCTTTTAATTTTTCTTTGTATCCTTCATTTGTCAATTTCAGGAATTCATTCTTTCGCAATCAATTTCAGGAATTCATATGAGATTATAAATTATTTTAGGCTTCGAAATATTACTGAAAATAAAACTACTTTATAGTTAAAAATGATCTAAGTGTAAGTTCTCTTTAAGAATATACGATCCCTTGCACATTTGCCTACTAAGGAAATAAGACCTATCAGTTAATTTTATTACTAAAAAGATATCAATTTATTAGATAAAAATCCTTTTTGAAACTTATCAGCCCTAAGAATAAAAATGCTCAATATGTTTCTTTTCCCCAAGTTCCATGGTTGTATCAGCTTATGTTGCAGCTGATAATGAGGCGAGCTGAAAAATCTCTGCTCTATAATTACATCAGTTACAGATCAGACTGAAGACGCACAATCATAGAGGCATAGGCCCCCTTACACATTTGCTGCCTAAGAAAATAAGTACGTACATACGTATCTTTACTTTTTCTAAATAGATGCGACGGCTTTTTATTGTGTTCCTTCTTCATCTTTTCTCTGGTTAAAAAGTATTTTTTTTTTTTTTTTAGATTTCTGCTGAAGAAAAAAAATTTTTTTTTTTGGAAAAGCTTCGTCGGTGCATTTTATTGACGGAGATTCCAGCAATGAAGCGATAAATGTCGCAGCGACTATCATGGGCTAAAACGACAACGCGTTTGCAACAACTGAAAGCTACTCATTAAAAAAATGGGCTTTTCCCTTGATGGATATGAAATGCAAATGTTGGATGGTATATTTCGGATTTGTTTCGTTAAATCTTTTTTAAATGCTAAAAGTAAAAGATTTACTGGGAAGTTTAAGAAATTTTTTCCGATTCTATTGAAATGACCTAATTAAAAGAGTGTGAGAAAACTAGAAACTTTTCGAAAAAGCTGAGAACTAGAACTTTGGAAAGATTCTCTTCTGATAGCTTTGAAAATGTATAATAACGTAAAAGAGGGTTAGTTCGTGGGGGTGGATTTCTTTTTTGTTTTCTTTTATATTTTTTAAGCTCCATTGCTCTTTTTAACTAAAGAAAGTTTAAGATAAAATAAAAACAGAATAAAAGAAAGATTACATATTCCCAGAAAATGTAGTTTTATGCAAACGCAAAGATTAATAAATAAGTACAGTCATTATATAAGTAACTACTAATATTTTTTTAATTGAAGTTTGGTTTTTGTTAAGAACATTGCGATAAACCTTTGTATGGCACTAACTAGCTGGGTACCTACAGCTTAAAACAAACATCGTACAGGCTATAATAATCCATGCCTACAGCAGGATTCAAACCTCAGAACTTACTGCAGTTCCTCTGAAACCAAATGAAATTAATTTACACCTTTTTTTATTATATCACTCAACTATTCAAAATATTTTAATTATGATAAATTGTAAGTTTTCTAGTAAAGTGTGAAATAAAAAAATACCAAGTGAATCGACATTTTTCGAGATCTAGAAAAAATATAAAATTTCTATAATATATCCACATAAAATTATATAAAATGGGGTAACAAGAGAACAGATGCAAAATGAGTATTGCTCTTTTTACAGTTTTAAATAATTCGTTTTCCTAAAAGAAAATGCAATTTATAAACTTATGAAATGCAAAGAATGTTTATTCGAAAGCATTATTCACTTATAGATTTAAAATGGGTTAAATGGCATTTCCTGATTTATATAGAGCCGAAATAATTATGAATCATTCAATATACATATTATTTGTATTTAAGGATACAAAGAACAAAAAAGAATTGTCCAATTTTCAATTATAATGGAATTTCCTTTAAGATGAAATTATAAAGCGAATCTAGACAATTTTAAAAATAAAGATTTAACAAAGGCTTTAAAAAGAAAAATACTTAAGATACAGAAATAAAGCGCATCCATTATACTTTATTTTTATTTTTCACAAAATGTATTGTTTTCTCACGTTTGGAACTTTCTTAAAAAATAAGGCAGAATGTTCCAATTTTCTACAACTATTAAAATAAGATTTCTATGATAATATCCAGTATAAAAATTTTAGCTACATTTTAAATGAATATATGAGGGTATATGTATATTTAAAAATATAACATATTTCCAAGCACTGAATTTGCAAGGTAAAAATAATTAAGTTGAATTTTAGAAATGAAATTTATATATATTACCAATTATTTTTAAAGTAATGTTCTACAGTAAACTGATTGATTGGATTAATTCTCCTGTTTCACTCTAAATATAAAATATAATATGTAGTTTTACTAGCGTAAAAAAAAACTTTTAGTTTTACTGAATCTGAATCTCAAATTAGCAACTTCCCAGTTTGTACGGGCACGGTGTGCAGGACGCTACCGATTTGCCCGTACGCTGTACGGCCAATCTTGTTTCTGCGTTACTGGTACTGTTTCATTCAAATATTTTCTATTTTTCATATCTAACTTATTGTATAAGGGGCAATTAAATGATTATTTTCTTTTTATTTTGTTTTCTCTTCTGATTAGCTTTATTCCACGTTTTGTATCAGTACAAGAATTTTTATCTATCAATGTTTAGTGTTTTCATTTTACTAATCACTTAAACATTATATTGATGTAATGTATTTTTACTTAAATACAATGGCCGATTTAGAGTGCATGCAGCTAGGTGGTTTTTTATTTATTTATTTATTTTTTTTAATTTGAACTGTGACTTGAAGTCATAATCTGAAATATCTCTAAATGAGTCTGATAATATTGGGAATTTACTAGATGACTTTGATACTAGTGAATCTAATAGTTAGTGCAGATAGCTTCAGTCAAGCAATTCACTTTATTTTCAAGTTAATTGTAATGATCCTCAAATCCAGAAAAAGGAAGGTCAGTAAATATAATTGTAATCGAAAAAACTTAAAAGCAATTGTACTTTTTTATATTTGAAACAATAAAGCTAAGTTTTCTGTTATGCAGTCATTTACAAAAAAGCGAACTTGTAGTGAATACATTATTATTTTCATTGAAGTAAGAAAATTATCCTAAACATTTAAAAATATTAAAAATGACAATTTTAATAACGTTTTCCTATTTAAAATTGTAAAATTAACATAAAAATTCAATAAAAACTATGACATCTTTTTGATAAAATTCAGGAAAAAAATAAAACTGTTAAAGGGTTAAAATAATAATATATTCTGAAATTATATCAGAACAGAAACATTTCAACAAATTTGGCCAAATTTTCATTTTCAAGATATTCTGTTCGTTCTTAAACTGAAATTAAAGAATGGGTCTTTTTTAATCATTATTTTTTAATCAGTATTTTGATTGGTCTTAAGACTATTAAACCTTTAAAGTTTCCAATTTTTTAATTTTCTTTCAGTAAATTATGAACATTTCTCCATGTTTTCATACCATTACTGCAACCTTACTTAAAGTTACTTTGAACAGGTTTTTTGCATCATTTGTCTATGTTTTCATATTATTCGCGAGCTGATACCTTGCAAACCTTATAACTTCACAATATTTCGTGTACTGAAATAAGGGCAGATATATTAGACTTATGCATTAAAAGGTTTACTTATTGTCCTGTATTCTAGACTTTTTGATTATTAATATTAAAAATTTGGAATATTTTTTATCATATTTTATTTTCAGCTTAATTTACGTATACATAATGTATGGATTTTAATTGATGTATATTGTAAACATTTAGCATTATCAATAATATTTATGAAAAGTATTGTATTATGAATTTAAAACATTTTCTCATATTTTGCGAGCAAGGCTATTTTGAATTTTTACATTTTAATACAAAGATTAAAAAGACTCGATATAGAATTACTCTTTTAAATAATGAACTACTTAAATATTTATACCGAAAACGATATATTTCAATGTATATAAATGACAAAAATACAACTTGAAATGAAGTCCTTAAATATTTTTTTAATTACCGAAAATTTTTATTTTTACTCATTTTTTGATTCAATTTAGTCTTGAAATACCCTAAATATATATAATGATTGATACAATACGTCTATTTTTAAACATTTATTATTCATTTATTTATTATCAAATTTAGTATGGTAGCAAAAAGGAGGACGTTAGGCAATACTAAGTAAGATTCCGTTTCTCATAGAAAAAAGTTATAATATCTTGTTTTTTAGAGGAGAATTTTTAACACAAGAACGAGGTTTAAGATCTACTTTCTGTATTTTTCTATGTCATTGTAGCTAGAACTTTGAGTGTGGGTATTATTAAAACAAAATGTTATTTGTGCAAATATGGAACATTTTAATACTTTATCTTTAATATATTTTAAAAAAGTGTATCTAAAGACTAAAAGCATTTATTTTTGAAAACATAAAAATGAAATAATAAATTTTAGGGCCAAGTCTTTGGCACTTATATTTAAAAATTCATTCTATTAACTGTATGTTTGAAATCATCTCTATTTGATTTATAATATTATTTTAATTCAAATGAAGTTTTAAGCTTCTTGCCATGTCTGAGTCTTTAATGAACTTACAAATCTATTTGGGTCTAAGAAACAAAATAAATAAAAGTTTAATTAAAATTTATTTTAAATTTCTTTATTATATTTTATATATTTTTCCACATTTGTGTGGTATTTGTACAATAATATATTTTTAAATTTTGAATGTTTATTTATCTAGAGCACTGTACAAGTTTAAAAGGAAATGTATAAATTGCGACACATATACATAAATATTTTTATTATACCAGTTTATTATACGGTTGATGTTTCTTTTTATGACCACCTGGTACATGAAAATTATCTTTGTTTTATGGCAAGTTATTGTAATAAAAGCAACTTGTATTGATGCATAATTCTATTCAAATACACTGTCCCGAGATATTGGATTTTCTCGTTTCAAAGTTTAATTTGTCAGAATTAATGAAAAACAGCACTTCAATAAGTTATTGCGATCGAGTTCATTTTGCAGAAACCATCTGAAAGTCAATTAAATACACTCCGTACGGAAGGTTGTGGAGAAAAGAAACCAAAACAGTTTAGAAGAAAAATAGTAAAAGGAAAAACAAATTTATCTACGAGCTTCCGACTGTGAAAAAGAAAAAAAAGGCTCAAACGAAGCACTTTAGTTGCTTAATTCAAGCTTGAAGCACGAATTTAATTAAGCAACTTTATTCCGTGCACCTTCATTACGCTATACATCACTCTCTTTTCATTTCAATTTCCATAAATCATTAGATGCAATGGAGGAAAAAAAATCAGCTAACCAATCTGTGTAACGGGATCCGTACTGCGCGAACCATTCATATTTTAGACGTAACAAAGCATGCTTGTCAAAAGTGAAAGCACAAAATTAAAGGTTGTAAATTAATCCAAAACATTTATTCGCCAATTGGAAAAACACGCCGCCCAGAGCGTTTTCATTGATGCCTTTTTAAATGCTCTTCTTGGCGGCCCCTTTGTAACAACATTAAAAAGGTGACCGATTTAAAATACATCGCTGTAAATGTTGGAGCGTAAAGTTGCCAAAGAGTTTTATCATCCCCAGCGGAAAAGTCGACTAAGTAGAGATTTGGGGCTTTTGAAATATGACGACCAGTCGGAAATCGCAACTCCGAGACCGATTAAAGACAAATTAGCCAGGATAAAATTCGCATTGCAACACCTGGGCCGCGTCTCATCGTTGATTAGCATAGATCAGCAACTTTGCAGTGTTTTATTTCTGCGGGCTCGAGGCTTCCCCAACTTTTAAATCCCCCTCAAATCACGGGGACCTATGCATATGTATCGTTGAGAAGCAAGCAAAATGTTGAACAAAGTTGGGGGGCTAATGCAACCAGTCATTTCGAAGACTCGGAACTGTCAATAGTGCGCCAGAGATGTGTTAATACCATACTAATTGGGATACCGCTCCGGACAACTCCCGTAACCCATAATTATGCTCCGATTTCAAGTAGAAGAGTCGAACATTTTCCGTAAGAGTCGAGCCCCGGCTTATCAGCCATTCCAGTTTGACAGTCTGCAATTATCAAAACTCATGTGAAACATTCCGCAGCAGACACATATATACATCGCGGATGATAATTATGCAAACTGTCGCACTGCTGTAGCCAGTGTGCTTTGCCTTCCTAAGATACGATTGATATTGCTGTAATTATATGGTAGCCGCGCCCGAGTTGTTGTTTCGCATTTTAACAATCGCATTCCGACGCCTTGTTTACGCGAGGACGACTGTAATTATCCCCGAGGAGCAAATCAAAAATTTGTCAAAACTTTACGGGGGATAAATTTCACCGAAACTTTGGTCAGGTTAAAAATATTCTTGCTGCGCGTAATGGGAGAAGATTAGTGTCCGGTTGTCTACAATTCGAAAATATTGACTGAGCATCATTTTTGTGCCCTCTCTTCGAAATGTCAACTTCCTAAAGATTGAAACAACCGCATTAAGGAGCACGGATTCGATAGCCAATCATTTGTTACGTCACAGAATGAGCGGAAATGCTTTCTTTAAATGTGGGCTTTATTCAAAGGTTAGATTGGGTGGGAGAAATAGAAACCTTTATAATGTACTAAAAGTCCTATATTTGAAAATAAAAGAAATAACCAGCTGTCTTTTTTTTTTTTTTTTTTTTTGGTATGGTACTAAATTTCGTTTGTCAATTATACTATACTTTAGTACTAGGCTATAGATTTTGCTACTTATAAACTTTTGAGTTTATTTATTACTTTTTACTAGAATGTAAAGAATTTCATGAGTGGAGTGTATATGCATTCCTAGATGATTAATTAAGGTAGTAGAAGTTTAAATGCACGTTATTACTTTTTCTTAACTTTTTTTAATATTACAGAAAATACAATTGAAGTAAAAGTAGATAAATTTAGGTCAATAAATACAATTAAACATATCTTTAATTAATTTTAATACAACTTTTTATAAGCGTGGTCTTTTTATAAAGGAGGTATGGCCCAGTAATTATAGCACAAGGATAAACAGTCTCTATTTTCTCAAAATAAGTAACTATACATCTCTTAAAATAAGCACTATTCAGACAGCAGTGTGCTAAGGAGCATTTGAATAATGTGTGAGTTTATTCAAATGAAGAAAGTAAATACAAAACAATGAAGGATGAATCTTTTATTTAGGAGTAAAAAGCTGTTTCGGAAAATTAAACCTTAAAATTAATGCAATGTATAAAATAAATGAAATACGTTTGGGAAAATATACAAATACATTAAATTAGAACCCTGCTAGTGTGACATTAAAGGAAAACAGAGAAATCATAGCACATAATTACCATGTTTACTCATGAATAACGTAGACCCTGTAAAAAAATCTTCTATTTACAGTTAGTTAAAGCTGATGTTCCCAGTTAATTGGGTCTGAACTCTATAAACATAATCTCGTTTTGGTTTGGAATACATATCTGAAATTTGTTCAGGGAACAATATGTTTAGTATTTTAGGATTTGATCCGAGTTATAACCTCAATTCATATATAAGTTGGATAAAATGATACGCATACTTGTTTCAATAAGTATTGCAGCTGCTAAAAAGTTATCGTAGAAAACTAGAGTTAAACACCCGTTCATGTAAATCAGGTTAAGAGAGCTGAAATGGCATGGATTTAATTTGTTACATGTATCTGTGCTTTTTATGAAATATATCCCTGTAAAATCTTTTACAAAATTTTTTTAAACTTATTATTCTTTACCTTCTTATTTCTTAACGATAACAGGAATTTTTAATCCTAGAGACAATGCTTTAGGATATTTAAAACAATGCACCACCTTTAAGTCTATATAAAAAGCGAAATATCAGAATTCTATAATATATTTAATGAAGAGTTTCAAGAAAAATTGCATAAAAAAATTTTAAAAATTCAATTTGTATTTTGTTATTTAAAAAAATGAACATTATCAAACGTCATTATAAAGGTTTCTATGACTTAAAAGAAATAGCGTATATTCTTATTGAACCCCTTCCCGGTGTTTCCCGAGCTGAACTCGGGTAGGCGAAATATACCATCCTGACTCATCCCGAGTGTAGCTGGGGCACTGTGCAATCAGTCTTTCCCGAATTATTTCACATGTGCTTTATACGGTTTCGAATACTTTTGCTTACTTATCTGGCTACTAGATTATTTACTGCTCAAAGAGAGACAATATAGGGAAGAAGGTAAGGAGAGAAACAAGGTTCTACTTTCCAGATTGCGATGATGGTCTCTGTTCAGTACCATGTTTTCGATTGTCTCATACACAACTAAATTTTGATTAATAATTTCATAATCATTTATGTAAATGCATAGAATATAAATAAAATTTAATTCAAGATCAAAGCTAAGTATTCTAAGCTTTATATTTATAGTCAGTGTGAATTGACTCCAAAGTCTAATCATTGCTGCCTTACAGAAAGCAAACTATACATGTAAATTACTCATTTATTTAAATTTTTTTACATTAATTTTTAGGAAATTTTGTATTTGAATGATGCTATTATGTTTAAAAAGCTATATATGTATAAAAATAACCATAAAAATTGACATTTTTTGACCCATAATCCCGAAATAAAATGAACCTGGAAGGGGTTAATTTGTTATAGTTATTGGTAAATTTTATATGTTTCTCTAGACACAAGATATGCATATTTTTTAGCACGGGAATGGAAGTAAAATTTCAATCTCAGTGAAAAAAATTCAGTTGCCTCTATAAAAAAAACCCCATACAATTTAATATTTGAAAATCATAGCTTCATTCTCTTATATAAATATATATTTTTGAAATCTATGTACCTTAAAAATATATCCACATTCCTGCACGTAAGAATTCTTCATCAAGAAAACACATATATAAAGACAGAAAACCTTTCAGCTAACAAAACGCTGTCGAAATTGTTTTAGGAAGGCCCGCTATTAAGATAACGTTTCTTTCCTTTCGTAGACTGTCAGGTATGATTGCAAAATTTTAATGCTCACTTGAGAAGGGGAACTCGAAACTTCAAACTCAACCATAAAATGTTATTTTAAATATTCTTCACGATCGGATACTTTTCTCTTGTATCTGAAGCGCGAAAATGCGGACAATCCAGCGCAATCCACAGTAATTAACAATCAATAAATGCGCTCTATCCACGATAGCGATTTTCCGGGCGACTGCTTTCCATTTTAGGTGGATAACTCAAGCAGACTGAGCTGAGGAAAGTGAGATAACACTTGATGTATCCGCGATGTACTTCATCAGTACATGGATGACATATTCCGGCATCGCTATGGATGGGAGATAAAGTTGACTCCAGAGCTATCGGTTATCCGATGGGGCAAAGGGGTTATCGAACACCTAGGATATCAATTTTGATTGAGAAGACGTTTATAATAGAAAAATGGAGAGAGCCAGGGTAACATTTTTGTCACTGGAGGGAGGGAGTATTTTTCTAAAATTAAAGTCTATATCTCCTGGATAAATAGGAAGAGATAAATTTTAAGTGAAAGTTATAAAAAAGAGAAGGCATCGATTTTTTTAGGTCACGCAGTTTTCAATATTTAATAAATTAATATCGGAGAAATATTTAAACAAAGAAACCTATAAAGACCCGTTTGAAATCACACTTATTGGGGAAGCTATCAGTTTCTGCCTGGATCTTTTTAAGCTGATATAAAAACAATTTATTTTAACCTAAATGTTTGACATTTATATTCTCATTCTCATGTGAGTAGTATCAATTTATTTTGTTGATAAGTAAATAAATAAAGTTATTTGGATTGACTCTATCCTTATTTCTTTCTAATAATAAAAACTTAATTGTTACCAAGCTATCACAGCTATAAGTTCTTTTTTTAAATATTTCTTTATCAGTATGTGCCTTAGAAAACACTGAAAATCTTTACTCGCTTTCTGTAAGCAAGACTATTCAGGTACATTCTATGTTCAAGGAGCTTAAATATATTGTAGGAGTTCCTATGTAAGTTATTAATACAATAATTTATTTCTTTACTTATCAATAAAAATAAATTGAAACTACTTGCTGACTGAGAATATAAACGTGGAACATTTAAGTTGTAATAAATCCCAGTTATAATTGCACATTTAAGATACCCTGGAAAAAAGTGCTTTCCTTTTACGTTGAAGATAAAATATGACAGGAGATCCATTTTCTTAGTTCTTTTAATTGAAATTTATTAAAGAAGATAAGCTATCAATTAAAAAAAATATTTTAATACATGTGGGGAAACGTATGATGAAAGCTGACTCTGTACAAGTAGTAAAATTATTTTTCTATTTTATACGTTTTTATTTAACTCGCCTGTTTAGGCATAAATCTGAATTTTGTTAACTTCTTGATCATCAATTGTGATGAAATTGTGCATACTAATGTCAATGTAATCTTCATTGAAAATAAGAGTCAATAATACACTTGCATCATTACAAATAAATTAATTCGTTTTAATGAATATGGATTTACTAATGGCTTATATTTTCTTTCTTTATCTGCTTACATATCCTTAGTTTAGTTTGAAATAAAATGTTCGTCTTTCACGCACTTTCTGACTGGATTCTAGGTAAGAATAAGCGTGATATTTTTTCTTTTCTTTTTTTAATTTTTGTTTAAAATTATTTGTTGAATAAAATCAACAAATTAATTTTACGCTGTTTCAGTTTCCTTAAATATTTTATTTTCAGATAATATTATTTAAAAAAATATATATCTTAATACATTACCCTTTCCTTACAGTTGTCAAATTTTCAAATTTGTTTTTGTTATTAATTTGTTTCAGATAATATTATTTAAAAAAAATATATCTTAATACATTACCCTTCCCTTACAGTTGTCAAATTTTCCACTTTGTTTTTGTTACTATCACGTGTTCAGTAAAAGAATAAAACATAAGTTTAAACAATCCACAATAGTTGTAAAAAAGAAAAAGTATGATTCTATATTAAAATTCACGTTTTCAGGTATGATAATGATTTTTATCTTTCCTATTCATTTTCGTATTAAATATTTATTAGCTGTATTAAACAAAACTGTGATGATCTCAAAATGTATAATAATGTCTTTCAAATACACATCTAGAGTGAGTAGCCATAGGATATGGAACGGATTTGACTCAACTTCAAAGGGCTCAACTTCATTCCACTTTGACTTGGTCGCGGTTCGCTTTTGAAAGCTCCGTTTCTCCCTCACCTGTCTTTTCTCCCATTCCCTCTCCAACAACTGCTAAAACACGGTGTTTAAACATAGCTGCACAACTGACTTGATTCCCTTCCATTCCACTTTAAGTTACCCCTCTCAGTTTCCCTCAATTTCGCTACGCTCAAGACCGCTCTGAAGGTTCCTTGCCAGAACTGCATTTTGTGCTCACCAGCTTTATTCTTCAACTTTTTCACTTACATAACTTATTATTAGACTCACATGCATTATTAGGCTTCCAATTTAATTAATAAGAATAAGTTTAAAATGATTTTTCAACAAACTTTTATAATCAGTGGTACTCCTCATATGAGGCGCCAAATCGGATTTAGTTTTTAATACTAGCTGATACACCAAGCCTGAAAAGTCCCAGCTTTGTTCAAGAAGTCAATACAGAAACATAACATGCTTGTTTATGTTTGAATTCTGTCCTCTTATTACTAAAAATATTTTAAATATTTTTAAAACAATATAAAATGTGAGCTAAGTGTACAATTCCTTATCTAAAACTACTGACTGTTTTGTGTAATTTTCCTAAATGCACATGGAATTGAATGCCCCACCCCCACCCTCGAGCTTTTGAAGTCCGTTATGAGAATCCTCGAACTTAACTTACACGGGACACATACTAGTACGTTATCTGACGATTGATACTTGAGCGCGGGACACTAGTAAGGGTTAGTCTAAAAACATGGTTTGTTTGTGGGTGCAAAAATAATGGTATATACAGAAAAATGAAGCCGAATATTCTTGTCTACTACAAAGATTCTGGAAAAATTTAGACAAATAAAAACTAGTTTTTACATTATTAATTTTATGATTTCTCTTATCATTTTTATAATGTAAAAATGTTTATATATAACATAATTCGAAAAAATTAAAACTATATACTACTATTTCTATTGGATTTTTCATATTTACGATACTATTATTAGTTTATACTCTAAAAATATATTTTTTGTTTACAAAAATCTTGTGGTTGTTATTTATATATTTCTATTTATATATTTGTTTATATATTTCAATATAAAATACGTTGATTAAGATATTAAACAATTTTCTATCTACTAAGATTTAACTGAATAACTAAATTTACGTGCAAAACGCCCGCTCCCAGTACAATTCCGCTGCGAAATGTACCCGACACAATGTGTTAACAAGATCAAGCTGAACAAAATATTTTTTCTGCATTATCTCGAATAGCATTTTAAATAAGACATTTCAAATGTTTTTTCATAAATTTTCTTATAAGTGAGAGAGTGTTAAATAGAAACAATCAGATCTGTGAAAAGGAGTTACCCATTAACGCCCGAATCCTTTCTGTTTAATTGATGACTATCTAAATTTAAGTTGTTATGGTAAAAGTATGAAATTAATTTTTTTCAATATTACAGTGTGCCATCATTAGTGATAAGTTTTACTCTTGAACATCACAGGACGCCATTTATAAATAGGAAAAAAAGTGTAACAAGATTGTAGTCACAGTACTGTAAAGAGAAGTTTTACTATAAATATAATTATTCGTTATGATTTTACTTGATGTATCTGTTAAAAAATTAAGCTTCTGTGCAAAACTCAAAATATCGATCCGAAAGGCGAAGCTATGAATAAAAACCTACGTTTGACAATGTGAGGG
>CM063503.1:88093682-88176182 GCA_032207245.1 Pardosa pseudoannulata | reverse complement strand
AAGCATAATTTCCAGTCTGAATAAAGTTTTTTACTACATAGCACGAGTAAAGTAATAATGGGCTGTTTGTAACATTTAATCTTTATATGAAAATATGCAATAAAAAACTGCTTACAGTTTCGTAAAATTTAATTACGTATATATTATATTAAACTTAGAAAAAAGGAATAATGAAGTAAGTCTTCTTCATCCTTTTATAGAAAAAATATCTGACTCTAAAAATGCTTTTAAAATGCGCATTCACTTGGATAAAAGAAACCGAAATGGCGTAGCAGAGCCAGATAACTTATTTTTGTGTGCGTAAAAAGACAAATTCAACTTTGCTGATAAAATTATTTATTCATACTATTCGCTTTCAGGTGTGTTTTGCAGCATTTTTACGCATTTTTACTTGCATTTTTCAGAAATTTTCCAACCTTCCACGAAAAAATATTCCTAGTAGAAGTAAGGCAAGTTATTTTTGCCTTTGCTAAACACCAGCTTAAAGCTCATAAAGTCAAATGAGCATAAAATATACGCTCATAAAAACAAGCAAAATAATTAATTGTTAACAGATACGCTTTTTGTATGCACTCTCGCAGCTGCATTTTAAAGCTCCGAAAACGTTTCTTTCATTTTTGTTCAGGCTGTTTCAACCACGAAACAATAAAAATGTAAAAAAAAAAAGATTTTAGCATGAATATAATAAAATTAAAATTTGGAAGAATCTAGATGAACAATTTTTTTAACGTTTTTTATCAAGAGAAAACTTTTAAAACTGAAACTTCAAAAGTATCAATGAAATTTAGCATCACTGAAACAGTTCCTTAAAATATAACTGTTTCATTGGAGTTGAAATAAAAATGTAAATCAGTTTATGAATTACTCTTCTAGTATTATGTCATATATATAAATATATCTACACACAATGGAACCTCGGTTGATCGTTCCCGCGTTCATCGTTCGATTAGTCCTGAATTCATTAATATCCTAACAATATTAATTTTCCCGTATTCATCATTCCTGGATTTTTAATTTTCTCACAATTACTGTATAAAAAGTTAGATCCTGTCTCCTTGTCTTCCCGGAAATATCGTTTTATTTAGTTTATGGAAACTGAGAAACTGCGTTGTTTCTCTGTATAAGAATGTTTCAAGGTCCTCTGAATGGCAAAGAGATTTCAACTTACCAGGGCTTTCCTAGCCCTCTAGGAGGTTAATAACTTAATAATTAGTGGATTTTCAACAGTGGAGGATCAATATACAGTGTAGAAGCAAGATCAGGAGGTAGAAAAAAAGGAACCTGAAACAGTACCGAGTTTTTCTAAAGCTTACGAAGTTTTGTAAAAGCAAAAATTATTCATATATACACACAATAACAATAATAGTGTACTTAAAAAGTTAGAAGCGATAGAATTCTCATTTTTTGCAGTTAAACTATCTTTATGTGATGGTAGTATCTATTCAATGACCAAAATGTGTCCATAAAGCAAAAATGCTATGCTGTAGCTTTTGTCCTCTTAATTATTCTGCATCAACTTAATACAGGTGTGCTTAATAATAGTATATAATCACACGCATATACAGACAGTAATATGAATATGCTATGTTATCTTCTGAATGGGAAAAATGATACTAAGCAATAAAAAGTGTGTTCATGCATTCTAAAAGATTATTTATTAGAATACATAAAGTATCTTTAGGCAATTAATAAAATGATACCGTTAAGAATAGATGCGGAACTTTATATTTACTTACACGTCTTCTTTAATTTTGTATCGCAGTACAGGTGTGTACATACAATTTCATGAACAAATAGACATGATTTGAAATATGAGTTCAATATTAATATTCATACTACTAACCCATCAATGTTTATTTTAAATTCACACCCCTTAGTGGGATTTACGATATCAATAAACCAGTCGATTACGTTTTAACGTGCAATAAAATCTTGTTTGATTTATAACAGAGGGTTGTCGCAGGCTTTTAAAAGGTGGGGAAAAAATCCAACATTCTCTGGCGGAGCATGCTCGATAATTATCAACCCCGTTGCCAATTTTTACCGAAATGAGAATCAATATGTCCCCCGAAAAGCAAACATAGGGGAGAGGCAGGGAAAGATTGAAATCGTAAGAGGGGTTACTTAACCCGACATTCCACCCCTCCACCAAATTAATCATGAAACGGTTTCTAAATGTTTTATGTTTCGAGAAATAAATACAACCCTTCTAAAAACCATTCATTAGAAATATTGTTGTAGGCCGTATATTTGTTGTGTATCTGTAGAACAAAAATAATGACAAGTTTTTAATTTGATCTTAGCACTGTGAATACTCTCTCAATTAAATGTAACTTTTTTCAGCCATCTTTGAATAAAGGCACTCTTTAATATAGTTCGGAATATTAAAAACATTTATCTTTTTCACGGTTGCTTTCGTTTTACGGAAAGCAATTAAATCTAAAAGGGTCTGAGGCAGACGAATATTTTAACAAGACAGATTGGATATTAATATGGCTCTTTGGAGGGATAAAACTATTGTTTAGCGTATGCTGTTAAACCCAGGCAGACGGCCAAGAATACTAATAAAAGGGTAAAAAATGAAAAAGGCGTCAGAAATTAAACGCTTTAACAAATGTAAAGAATTTCCGAAATTATTTCTTTCGAGTATTTTTTTGCTATTATTTGTCTTATGTATCAGGAATTATGAAAGTAACTGCGTAATATTTGAGGAGAGTTTTTTAAAAGGACAAAATGGTTCCGAAAGAGAATTTGATGTATGTCTCAAACTGCGGCAAAGTGGCGTATATGATGTTAAGCAAAACGGCATTTTCCGTTTGAAATCAGCATTAATAATGATTTGTAATTTTTCTGCATTTAATTAGGTGGTCTTTAAGTAGTTCCGAGAAGATATTGTTTTGGTGTTTAATTTCTTCTCTATATAAAAATATAATGATTTCTATCAGTTTAATTGTTATTCAGTAATAAGATTGTTGCATATAAAAATTAACAAACAAAACAACCGTCGTGATAGTTCTGTATTATATGAATTAAAAAAAAAAATTTTGTCTTGTTTTAAATGAGAACGTTAAACTTTTGTGCTTGAATACAAAATAAACGCAAAGATGGCGAAATTAAAGCACAACTGGTAAGACAAAGTACTCAGGTACCTGTTTTGTTACTTTGAGCGAGCAGCATTCTCAGTGCGAGATGAGTGGCTTGAAGCAAGCTGCTAGCAGCTTGGAGATCTGCCGCTTTGGGGAACTAACTGGTCGCTCAAATCAGCAACACAGTGAAACACATGTCTAAGAACTTTCTCTTACTACTTGTGCCTTATTTGCGTTGGCTTTGCATTTTATGATTACTCCATATAGTTTTGTACTTAATGTTGAACAACATTTTAATCTTATCCTTTATAGTAAAATCCGAAGTATGTCCCCTACACTTACGAACCCCTAAGTCGTTATGCCGACTGCCCAATTCTAAAGGGCACCAACTAAAAAGTCTAAATTTTGGGATATTACCATTTTAATGTTTAATATTACATCAGAAAATTTAGTTTCCATAACAATCACTTGATATTTGTGAAATAGGTACACCATATTTAGGGAATTTTGAAGTTATGGTATGTACTGAGGCATATATTAAACATTAAATTTGCAATATTTCAAATCTTAGCAGTAAGTTTTTTCTTCATGTGTGTTTTGTAAGTTCTGCACTCATTTAAACATCTGTGTTTTAAACTTTTTGGCCATGAATTTTGCCTCTGTTAGATGTCGAGCATTTAGGTAAGTTTTTCTCTTCAGTTTCTCATGAAACCTGCAGTAAATGAATATTTCATAAAGCTTATCACGATATTAATATTTAATTTGTTTTGTAATTTTAATTTATTTATACAAATCAATTGTTCCGATTATATGTTAAAAAACAATGATTAAGAATTTTTTCTGTCAATGTGTTCAGTAAATCAATGGAAACGTAAAAGATTAAATGTGATATGATTAGAAGGAATTAAATTGCATGCATAAACTTCAAAATTATGCTTCGGTATCAAAAATACTTGATTACAACAAATTTTTCTTACGATAAAAATTAAATGATGGTAACATTGGTGAAAGAATTAAAATTTATCTAAAATTATTCTTTAAACTAAACACATTAATGAGTACATGTTATAAATACGCGTTATGAATTTGATGTCATCCTTCTTAAAAAAAAGAGCATCGTAAAACAGTTGAAGTATAAAGAATCAATCTCCATTCTATTTTTCTTGTAGGCTATCTTATTCACGAAAGCCAATATTGAAATTTTACATAAGATTCATAAAAGTAAAAAAAAAAAAATGGAAGCCATTCTTTATGCACGGTGATTTAATTTAAAGAAAATATTTTATTTACGCTTTCCTGCAATGGAATCTGTTTGAAATAGCTAACAGTATATACTTAAACTGGTATCAATTTATTTTCACATAATTTATAACATTAAATATGATATAGAGTCAGGACAATCTTAATTCTTTTTTCTGAAGCTTGCAACTAAATCAATCCTACGTTCTTAAAAAATTTTAAATTGTAATTCATTTGTATATATAAACATTTTATTACAATTAACCCTCTGACCGCTCAATTTGTAGACAAAAGTCGGTTTAAAAAGAGTGAATTTTTTTTTGTAAATTTTAAAGCTATATATATATATATATATATATATATATATATATATATATATATATATATATATATATATATATATATATATATATATATATATATATATATATATATATATATATATATATATATATTGGAATATGCATTTTTTTTTCCTAGAATAGATTTTTTATAGATATTTTTATCGTGATAAATTAAACTGAAAAACAATTTTAGATGTTATCACAAGAATATTTCTTTTATATAAATTTCAACTGAATTACAGTTAATTTCTATTCATTACATAATTATAATATCTAATATAACTATATTTCTATCCCTATAATTCTATGTATTACATAATTAAATGTCTAATAATGTATATAATTTATTTCACTGGTTAAACGGTGAAAAAGTGGGATGTGCTCCTCAAAAAAGGAAGAAAAGCAAATGCCCGCGAAAATCGCTAGAGGAGCAAATTTTGCTACATTTCAGTTGCCCGTGGAAATCGCGGAATAAGCAGCCAGAGGGTTAATACGTTTCATAATGCCCTTATATTACTAACATTTGATCAAGTATAATTTTATCACATTATTTTATGATATTATATATATATATATATATATATATATATATATATATATATATATATATATATATATATATATATATAAATATATATATATATATATATATATATATATATATATATATATATATATATATATATATATCAGGTTCCCACTAAATGACACTAGAGTCCTGAGTACATTTTCATAGCTTTATTCAAATCTCAGAGCACACTACTCATCAATCATCTTCAATGGCGTCGCACATTGGCGCCTAACTTTTAACAAAGGCAGGCTTAGCTGCCTCGGGTAGCCACAGCTCTGTCTGCGGAATGTGCACACTGCTCTCTGCTCTAGATCACTGCGCGTGAGCCGTATTTATGTGGCTAACTCCTCACGCCGCGTCACTCTCAGTAAAGAATCCTTAATTAAAATCTTTTAAAATTAATCTACAATTTAAATCCTGACACACACACACATATATATATATATATATATATATATATATATATATATATATATATATATATGTAATGAGACTGACTTCTCGATGGGGGGTTGCAGTCATGGCCATAAAAATGATACCGTTTCAGCTAAAGATCTTTATTTAGATAACTTTGAAGGACGGGTTCCCACTTCATCATAGGGACAAACTGAAGGGTCAGCCAGCATGAAGTTCCATGTACAAGACAAGCAACACCTGGGTCAACATCTGTGGGAAAATATCTCTAGAAAAATCTGTGTAGCGTGTATCTCCTTTTTATTTGGAAATTTCCTAAATTGTCCGCTAGGGCCATGTAGGTTTATAATTGGCCAGGCCCCTTCTATGAGGGCGTAAACTGTATCCCTAGTGGTCATTTAAGGTTAGGGGTTAAAAAGGGGAAGCAAAATTACGTGGGAATTTTTACCCTTGATTTAAATTTTATAAACCCCTGAGAATTTTCCTTACACACACACACACACACACACACACACACACACATATATATATATATATATATATATATATATATATATATATATATATATATATATTTGTGTGTGTGTGCGTGTGCTTGTAGACTAATTTACGTTATTCAAAAATAACTTTTAAAAAAATTGCAGAACAATATTCCCTAAATACTTGACCCTGTGATTTTGTATAGGTTGTCATCCTACACACACATGCAACAAATGCTTTGTAAAAAGCTTCACTGTAGAATGCATTTCTCTTAACACCTCTGCACTTAAAATTGGCATCGGTTCCCCGACTTTCTGCCAACATCCCCTCCCCCACCATATCATCATCTGTGTAAAGTTGGCATGTCTGATTATGAGCTACATTCAGTCAGCTTCTGGCACCCTGCGTCAGATCCTATCGGACATAATTATGATAATACCGTAGATACCATAGCTGCAAATATATCTACATTTGTTCACAGAAGTCGGTTCGGTGACAGAGGCTTTTGCCTTGCTCCCCTCCTCGCTATCTTGCTACGGTTTCCTGTTAAAAGTTGGAGATCTCGGTACAGTTGCGAAGGGTTGCCAGTTCACCGTCGGAGTCAACTGATCTCCAAACATTTTGACTTTATCAAACTATACGTTGGCAAACTTTTGGCGTTTATTTAGAAAAAAAAATTATTGTGTGGTTTTGGTTTCGTTAGATGTTGGAATTCGTCTTATAACAATACATAAAAACATCGGAAGTTGTCTGAATGCCATCTTTATTCACATTATTAACTCATTCAAGAACACCCAAGTTCTTAAACAGATGAGTAGAAAATCAGTTTGACTAGTTGTAAAAATATTGTTAATGAGAAATAAAATAAATCTATAATTGGCACATAAAGTATACAAAATTGAATAAAAACATTAGTTCAGATTTATATTAGGTTTATTTTAGATTAAAATAGTTAAAATACCCAGAACGCTAATATAATACATGTAGAAATTCTGAAACTTTTTGTCTTTAAAGGACTAAAATGGTTATTTTTTAACTATCTTGCTTTGGTTTTCTTTTAAAAGATGGAGAACTTGCTATAGTCGGGAAGTGTTGCCAGTTTATCATAATCAACTAATCTCGAAACGTGTCTACTTTATCAAGCTACTATCTTCTTGTCCACGAATCACTAAGAAGTCTTTCAGTATTATCTCTCTCTTTTTTCTTTCATTACTCAGTTTTGGGTAAGTTTTAAAATTTCCTTCTTAGTTTACCTTTAAATTTTAAAAATCTTCATGCGAAATATTATCATGATGGGCCTTTTTGTTTTTTAATTACATTGAATAGTCATTCAGTGTTATTTTATCTTTTATTATATATATATATATATATATATATATATATATATATATATATATATATATATACACGTAAGGAAAATTCTCAGGGGTTTTCAAATCTGAAGTCAAGGGCTAAATATTCCCTCGTCTTTTTGCATTCCCCTTTTTAACCCCTAACCTTGATTGACCACTAGGGCTACAGTTTATTCCCTCAGAGAAGGGGTCTGACCAATTATAACTCTACATTGACCTAGAGGACAATTTAGGAAATTTCCAAACAAAAAGGAGATGCACGCTGTCGGAGGCAGATTTTTCTAGAGATTTTCCCACAGATTTTGACTGAGATGTTGACCCAGGTGTTAAGGGTCTTCTACATATAACTTCATGCTAGCTGACCCCTCAGTTTGTCCTGTCCCTATGATGAAGTGGAAACCCGTCCTCCAACGTTATCTTAATAAAGGTGTTTAGCTAAATCGGTGTCAGTTTTATGGGCCATGACTGCAACCACCCATCGGGAAGTCCGTCTTATTACATATATGTCACTCTGAATGTATTTAACACAGTAATTTTAGAAGGCAGGAGATGATATTTAGGAAACGGAAGCATCGTCAAGTCTAACAATATCATACACAAAAAGCGTTTTTCAGATAATTTCTACAATTCCTGTACGTTTAATAACAGCCGATTATGCCGACTTGCAATTGGCATAAAAATAAAGACACTTTTCAATTTCAAATATTTTTGTTTGCAACATTAAATTGTCAATAAAAATTAGTAAAGAGAGGAGCTACAAAGAGAAAAAAATCAAGAACTGGTTTCATGCCATGAAAGAAAACTTTATAAGAAAAGTCTCTGTAAGTCAAACATATCAAATATCTTTCTTTTTAACTGCATGAAGCTGGGGGAATAACTGCATTTCAGTCAAATATATCGACGTGTAATCGGCATAACAATAGTCTCCTTTCAATTTCAAATATTTGAATTTGGAACATTAGATTGTGAATAAAAATTAATAAAGAGAGGTAATCGAGAACTATTTTTCATGCAATAAAAGGAAACCTTATAAAAAAAAGTCTCTGTAAGTCAAACATATCAAATCTGTATCTTTTCACTACATGAAGCGGGGGTATTAACTGCATTTCAGTCAAATATATCGATATGCAATTGTCAGAAAAATAATGCCACCTTTCAGTTTCAAATATTGGAAATGACAACATTAAATTATCAACAAAAATTATAAAGAGGAAAAATGAAAGAATTATTTTCCATACCATAAAAGGAAACCTTATAAGAAAAGTCTCTGTAAGTCAAACATATCAAATCTCCATCCTTTCACTAGATGAAGCGGATTGAATAACTGCATTTCATGATTGGTTGTTGGTCCTATTATTGATGCTTTGACACCAACATCCATACAAACTTATCTTCCTCTTTAAGCTCCTATGTAGCACTACAGATATCCTGCTGTGCTGCGTTTGTCTGTCTCGGTAAAAATTGATGAGGGTTACTTGTCAAAGAAATCTGTTGGAATAAATACGACGCAATTACTCTTCGACGTTGGTGGCAAAGCCTGTTATGACGACATTCTTGTAGCCTTTAAGTTATATATTGCAGGCGAATGTGACTATGTTGGAGACAGCCTAAACTTAATATTTAGTTTCATTGTGATGTCAAAGAGTTTAGTAATTTTTAAATTTGGGTGGTAATTTATTATATCTTATGAAAAATAGTAGCAGTTGGAAAGTTGATAGTTATGCATCGAATCCGAGGTTTAAATTCTCTATTTCAGGGTTTCCGCTGGATAAAATAAAGTGGACACACGATCAGAATATGAAAAACTTTGTTTTGAAGCAAGAGCAAAACATTTTATGCTTGTAATGCACATATAGACACATCTAATTAAAACCACATATTTTTAATATACATTTATAACATCTTTATATTAATGATTATGTCATATTTTTACTATCACCTGCATTAGGAAAGTTATGCAACGAAATTATGTAACAAAATTTTTTGTTATTATTTATTTATTTTTGTAATACCATACTCAAATAAATGGCTATTTAAAAAATATTATATTCAAGTATATTCACACAAAGATATTGAAAATATCTTTGTTCTTAAAAAATTTTTCTATAAATTTAGAAAACTTTTTATACTTAAGTATCTTCACGTAATGGAAAGCAAAATCAGTAGAATAATCTGCAATAATAATATACTCAAATAAATGGCTATTTAAAGAATATTATATTGAAGTATATTCACACAAAGATATTGAAGAACAAAGATATGGAAAATATCTTTGTTCTTAAAATTATTTTCTATAAATTTAGAAAACATTTTAATCTATAATTCTTAAGTATCTTCACTTAATGGAAAGCGAAATCGGTAGAATAATCTGTAATAATAATATACTATTTAGAAAAAAAAATCTTTGAGGGAAATTCTTTTAATAGCTGATTTAAGCATTACTATAAAAATATAAAAAAATACCGTAAATACTACTGATGTTTATTTAGAAATAAAAGCATATCTTAGTGTAGAATAATTAAACTGATCTAAACGAAAAGTCAATAGGCTAATGATAGGGTGTTTAAATCTCTGTTATTACATCGATATAGCAAAAATATATTTTATTAAGTCATTATAAATTAAAATGCCTGTTTCTTTTAAAAATGTATACTGTTTAATAAATCTCTCAAGAAAGAAAAACGCTAGGAAACTGATATTTTTTCAACGCATTTTTATATTTTGTTCTATGTAAAGGATTGTAGTATTAAGTAATCCCAAAATTATTTATGAGTTTATCGGCCTGATATACAAAAAGTTTCTATATATCGGAGTTTGAGATACACGATTGATTTAACATATTTTAAAGATTATAGTGTAAAGTCTCAGGCTGTTTTCTACTTTGCTCCATGTTCTGCACTTGCTAACCCTGATCTCGGCCATGTGTGTGAAAAAAATAATAATAACGGGTTGAGGATTAGGTAGACAAGCCTCTTTTATTTTTTGTCCTCGCTTTTTTATTTTTTGAACGATAAAAACGTAGTAGTCACTCAAATTTGTTACTTTTTAGTTAATTGAACAGGGATATCGTTTTAAGTTTTAATGAATATTTCGAGAAATCTTATTTTTATGAATGATGCGGATGTTGTATGTTAGTTAAAAGAAGAAACTTTACAATATTTCCTATAAACTTTGGAGTCTTATTTCTTAGCAAAAAATGTACTAAAACAAGTTTAGGCCATGCTGTGTGTAAACATGTTTTTTATAAGCATTAAACAATACAGCTGCATTGAAAAAATGGTAAAACAATGGTTTTTCTCCAATGGCACATTTTTCATTAAACATGTTATTAAAGAGGTAGTTAAAAAATAAATCTTTTCTAAAAAATATATTTAAAGGTTATTTCTCTTTTTCAAAAATCGATGAAAATGATAAAAAAAAACATTATAGAAAAATACACCGAGAGCAATTAAACGATTCAAATATTTTGTTTTTTGAATATAACAAAAAGTATTAGGAATATTTTAATTGGTATGTTATTTCCAAAGAAAATTTGATGTAGTTCTTGCCTATGCATTTGTAAATTAATATTACAATTTTTATACAAAATAATTTCCATGACTACTTCAAACTAACAGCATAAATGTAAATTAGCAAAAGGAATTATTCCACTCCTACAATGCCCATTACATCTTAGTTTAGTTTGTCTTTGTAGTTTTATCGGCATCACATTTATATTTTTCATTTGTTTCCTGAATTAAAAAAAATAAGTATTGAAAATATTTTTCATTGATTTGTTGCTTCGAATAATTAAATGTTATTGTTTACAATGTATATGCAAATTAGAATTTCAGGTTTTAGACAAAATAATCTCCACGACTGCTTCAAACCAACAGCGTAAATGCCAATTATCATTATAAATTATTTCATTCTCCAGAAAATTTCAAGACATCTAATTCAAGTCTTTTTTTCTAGTTTTCTCAGTAATACATTGCTGCATTAATTTTTATTCTTGAAATAAAATAATAAATATTAAAAATCATTTTTATTGATCTATTGTTACAAAAAAAATCTTATTCTTTACAATGTATTTGTAAATTATAATTTCAGGTTTTAGACAAAATAACCTCTATGACTAATTCGAACCAACATCATAAATGTCAGTTACCAGTATAAATGAATTAATTCTCTTACAAACTCCATGGCATCCCATTTAAGTTTTTCTAGTTCATTGTCTAAGCAATATATTTCTACATTTATTTTGTTTTTCGAATTAAAATAATAAGTATAAAAATCATTTTTATTAATGTGTTGTTAGAAAATATTAAATGTTATTCATTATAGTGTATTTGCAAATTAGAATTTCAGGTTTTAGACAAAATAATCTCCATGACTGATTCAAACCAACTGAGTAAAAGCCAATTATCATTATAAATTATTTCATTCTCCAAAAAATTCCATGACATCTAATTCAAGTCATTTTTGTTTAGTTTTTCTCAGCAATGCATTACTACATTAATTTTTTTTCTTGAATTAAAATAATAAATATTAAAAATCATTTTGATTGATCTGTTGTTACAAAAAAAAATTAAATCTTATTTTTACAATGTGTTCGTAAATTAGAATTTCAGGTTTTAGACAAAATAACCTCTATGACTAATTAATTCGAACCAACAGCATAAATGTCAAATACCAGTATAAATGAATTCATTCTCCTGAAAACTCCATTGCATCCCATTTAAGTTTTTCTAGCTAATTTTCACGGCAATATATTTCTATATTTATTTTGTTTTTTAAATTAAAATAATAAGTATTAAAAAAATCCTTTTTATTGATCTGTTGCTACAAAAAAATTAAGTGTTATTCTTTACAATGTATTTGTAAATTAGAATTTCAGTTTTTAGACAAAATGACCTCTATGACTAATTCGAACCAACATCATAAATGTCAATTACCAGTATAAAGGATTTCATTCTCCTGGAAACTCCAAAGCATCCCATTTCAGTTTTACTAGTTAACTGCCTAAGCAATATATTTCTACATTTATTTTGTTTGTTGAATTAAAATAATAAGTATGAAAATAATTTTTATTAATGTGTTAAAAAAGCTAAATGTTATTCATTACAATGTATTTGCAAATTTGAATTTCCGGTTTTAGACAAAATAATCTGCATGACTTCTTCAAACCAACAGCGTAAATGCCAATTAGCATTATAAATTATTTCATTCTCCTGAAAATTCCGTGACATCTAATTCAAGTCTTTTTCTCTAGTTTTATCAATAATACATTTCTACATTTATTTTGTTTCTTGAATTTAAATAATAAGTATCAAAAATAATATTTATTGATCTGTTGTTACAAAAAAAAAATTAAATGTTAATCTTTACAATGTATTTGTAAATTAAAATTTCAGGTTTTAGACAAAATAATCTCCATGACTGCTTCAAACCAACAGCTTAAATGTCAATTAGCATTATAAATTATTTCATTCTCCAGAAAATTTCATGACATCTAATTCAAGTCCTTTTTTTTTTTAGTTTTCTCAGCAATACATTACTATATTAATTTTGTTTCTTGAATTAAAATAATAAATATTAAAAATCATTTTTATTGATCTGTTGTTACAAAAAAAAATTAAATGTAATTCTATACAATGTATTTGTAAACTAGAATTTCAGGTTTTAGACCAAATAACCTCTATGAGTAATTCAAACCAACAGTATAAATGTCAATTACCAGTATAAATGATTTCATTCTCCTGTAAACTCCAAAGCATCCCATTTCAGTTTTACTAGTTAATTGCCTAAGCAATATATTTCTACATTTATTTTCTTTCTTGAATTAAATAATAAGTATAAAGAATCATTTTTATTAATGTGTTGTTAAAAAAATTAAATGTTATTCATTACAATCTATTTGTAAATTAAAATTTCAGTTTTTATATAAAATAACCTCCATGACTACTTTGAACAAACAGCACAAACGTCAATTAGCAGCATGAATTATTTCATTCTCCTGCATACTCCGTGACATTTCATTTAAGTCTTTCTCTCTAGTTTTCTTTGCAATGCATTCATATCTTTCCCCTTGACGCGGAGACACGGAAAAGAAAAGAAATTGGAAGTCTGGAAAAAATATCCCGTGTTGAAAATAGAAAGGCAGATAAAGGGTTAATTACATAAGCTAAAGGAAAAATACTATACTAATTCCTATTAATGTTAAAGGTTGTTTGCTACTGTGTAAAGCTTAAACGAGATATCCCACATGCTAAAAAAATCTTTTAATTTAATATGTTTATAGGGTCTTAAAACTATTAAGTTTTCTAATTATCGATTCTTTAATTTTTTATGCATTGAATTGATGAAATTTCTACACATTTTATACAATTTCCTTTGCCAAAACTGAAATAAAAAAACACATCTTGCAAATTAAATTATTTGCGTCATGTATCACATTCGTACGTAATTAAAATTTTTAAATAATTCTCTCACATTTTATAAATTATAGTTTATGCATATATCTTATAAATTATTCTTAATTAGTTCATAAAATTTCATGTAGTAATATAAGTACGACATTTATAAGTTATAGTAGTTCATTTATAACGATAAATATTACGAAATACACATTAAATAAAATGATTACTGCCAGTATATATGTAAATTTTAATACAAAAATTTAAGCTATTTTCATATTTTTAAAATTTTTATCATTATTTAAATATAAATAAATTATGTATGGATTAACTCTTTATGATTGACGGAGCACTAAAAATATCCGAAATTATTTGCATTATAATTACGAAAATAATACCAAATTAGAACACAGAAAAATAGATTTGAAAATATTCTTAAGAAACTCTTGGAGAAAAGAGAAATACCATTTTAAAGTAACAAAACCAATGTATGGCACTGTTATTATGCTGATAAAATTACTGTGTAACGGACTTGACGAAAACAGAAAGATATACCTCAATATGTAATTAGCCCATGAACCATCGAAGGTTCTTTCTCGGAATATTTTTTTGTTTCTTTCTTTACTGAGGTTTTCTGAATTTTTATTCATATATCTCTTTAATAGAGCAACATGCCCTGCCTTCTGGAATTAAAACACCCAGAAAAAGTACATTGTGTGCTAGCAGACAGAAAAATCCCTGCTTTAGAACACCTTCTCTTGGAATTGAAAGCATGTCATTTAGTGTGATAAGAAAGCATGACTCCTATCGGCAGAGACAAAGATGAAGTAACCCACTTGAAAAGCGAATATGGGAAAGGAGAAAACAAGGAAAATGTCATATGATTAATAGATAGTTTTATACTAATAATGACTTTAAAAGAAAATTAATTTATAAACCAAAAATAATCAGGATACACTTGAAAATCTCTCGACACGCTAATGTGTCACAGAATACAGGTTAAGAATCTCTAATATATACTATAAACACATATTATCAATTATATGATTGAAATCTTTTGTATTTGAATTGAAAGCATGTCATATAGTGTGATAAGAAAGCATGACTCCTATCGGCAGAGACAAAGATGAAGTAACTCACATGAAACGCGGATATGGGAAAGGAGAAAACAAGGAAAATGGCATATGATAAATAGATAGTTTTATACTAACAATGGCTTTAAAATAAAATTAATTTATAAACCAAAAATAATCAGGATACACTTGAAAATCTCTCGACACACTAATGTGTCGCAGAATACAGGTTAAAAATATCTGATATGTACTATAAACACATACTATTATCAATTATATGAGGGAAATATTTTTCATAATGAATGTAAAAATCTTTTCAAGAAAGACTTTTTCTATTCCATTCTAATGCAGGTAGTGAACAATTCGATATAAAATTTAATTTTGAAATGATGAACATTGTGCTTGAATAATCTTTATAAAAACTAGATATCATGATGTATGTAAGTAGTAAAAACACTACTTGAAATGTTGTCTATAAAGTTTTTAAAAAGTTTTCCTCAAAACTTATTTTTTTATGTAATTGATACTTTAATAGACCTCAGACCCTTAATTTGTTTTGTGAATAGAAATAAAATTTTTTTTTTTCAAAATCCAGTTAAATAGATAGAAATAATTCTTAGTTACACATAGACGATCTTTTGTGTGTAAGTAGATCTTTAGTGATAATGCTTTGACAAAAGTAACTCTATAGTTCTGGGGCATGTTTAATTAGTTTGCACTCATTTGTGAATGAAGTTCTTTCATGTTTTCTAATTGGCAAACTTTTCTATATGAATAATGGTTGACCTTTAGTGATTTTTCAACTTATTAATAAAAAAAAATCCCATAAACTTCCTCAAAGATTTCTAATCGTAGATTATTAAAATTAATTTCAAATTAATTTCCAAAATATTACTTGATAGAACTTTAAATATTCATCAAATAGAAAAGTTTTCTTTAAAACTGTATAAAGACCTCTGTAAGTCAAAGCCTAATGAAAAGTAGAGGAAATTGAATGCATACGGAAAAGTTAATCAAAATCAGTGATTCTCAACATGTGCGCCGCGGTACACTAGTGTGCCTGGAGTATTTTTGGTAAATAATTGAAGTCGCTTGATATTGCATTGTTAGTTTGAATCTTTCTATCGTGTGCCAATTTACCAGTTCACTCCTTTCACTATATCAGTATTTTTAGTGAATTACTTTTTCTTTGTCCCTGCCAATATGAGTCATTCTTCTTTTTCACACTAACGGCCATATTCACCAAACAAATGGTATCACGCGGATCACAAAATCAAGGATTACTACCAGTCGCGGTTTAATCTAGGATCATCCGTAAGTGGTATTCTTGAATGAGGATTTTATAGTTCTTGAATTAACACATGACTCTTTGCAAGCGCGTTTGTAATCGATTGAGAATTTTCAACTAGACGAGTAAGCGTGTCTAAGCATGCCGTGCATTTTTTTTCCCGTTATACATGAATATAAGTGTGATAACTGCACTATACATAGGTATTGTTACCTTAAAATGTTATTAGTAAGCGCAACAATTTACCTTATTTCAATAATTTTACCTCAACAGTTTCTCAAAATTCTTTTGCAAATTTACTTTTCCTGTGTTTTATATGCTATTATTATTATTATTATTATTATTTTTGGTGGGCCTCAAATAATTTCAGATATTTTTAGTGTGCTTAGTGTGCTATCGACCAAAAATAATTGAGAAACACTGATCTAAATCAATGTTTAGATGAACGATTCTAATCAATCTAATAATTGCAACATAATACTATTTTCAATAGTTTCTTTCAAAAAATAGTCTCTCCCTCAACTTCAAAAATTCCTCAAATGGAAATTGTTTTAATTATATAAGGATCTCTGTAGATTCAAAAATATTTATAGACCTGGTGAACAGAATGGGAAATTTAGTATATTTAGAATCATTCATCTATTTCAAGTTTTATTAGACGTAGAACTTTTAACAGATCAGAAAATCACTGTCAGAAATTTTGCGTTATAGAATAAAGCACGGCTACAGCAAATAAGAGAGACTCTTTATTAAACTTTCATAAAAATTCTACATAAAAACTGATAATAAGCCAAATATCCTTTTAGCCAAAGCTCATTTAGCATTTTCTCAATAAATCTTTCTCCCTTTTTTGTTTGTTTCGTTCCCTACTTGGTAAACAAGCTCAAAATTAATGCAGTATGAGACGGCTAAA
The DNA here is from genome assembly GCA_032207245.1 of Pardosa pseudoannulata. NCBI lineage: Eukaryota > Metazoa > Arthropoda > Arachnida > Araneae > Lycosidae > Pardosa > Pardosa pseudoannulata. The sequence goes on along the minus strand of CM063503.1, from coordinate 88,159,027 downwards.
TAGCTCTCACAGTATTCCAGCTTAAAATAAACTTCAGCTACGATTTTTACTATGATTATTTAAATATGTATTTTCCAATACCTCTATCAGCAAATATATACATGCATTTTTTAAATACATAAATAATTTTAATACTACAATAAAATATTTCATATTATTTGATTTAAGTTAACACTCGAGAACATGTTATCAGTGTTTGAAATACTACAAATATTTACCACAATTTAACAGCTATGAATTATGTGTTTAGAGAGTTCAAAAATATTTTCTAATCTTGTTTACTATTATAATTTCGTCCTGGATAAATTAGCTTGTTAGCGTTAAAGCTAGAAATTAATTTAATTCTAACTGTATACTTTAAATTAATATTTAAATGAAATTTGCATATTGCTTTCAATCGTCATTTGGTGAAATAATTTTTATAAAAATAAAATATAATCTACAAATTATCTTTTGGTTTTATAATAATTTTGACCTGATGAAATTAGTTTCTTTGTGTTGAAAATTTTATGGATTTTAAATATTCGTTTGTATTTCATCTTTGAGTAAAAAGGTACATATCTGTAGCATAAGTAACCCTTTTAATTTAAAACTTTTCTGTGATGAAATTTTATGTAAACTATAAACTATAAATGCAGCTTTCGAATCTATTAAAATTCTATAGTGACAAAATTAATTCAGTCTGATTAAAAACTAATTGCATTTTAAATATTTATTTGAAATTCTACTAGATGAAAGTGGATTATATATTTGTAACTTAAGTAACCATTTTGTTTAAAGCTTTCATTTAATGAAATGTTTTAATATTTAAACTGTAATAGCTGATCTTATAATTTTGGCGTGAAGAAATAAGCTACTTTGTGTTGAAAATTAATTTTATTTTAAATATTTCTTAGAAATCCGTAGTATAATTTTTTATAGCATAAGTAACAAACTTACTTTAAAGCATACATTTGAGGAAATAAGTTTTATAATAATAATATATAATCTACAAACATATTTTTTGGTTTTATAATAATATTGGAATGATAAAATTTGCTCCTTTGGGTTTAAAATTATACGCACTTTAAATACTCGTTTAAAATTAATCTCTACGTAAAAATGTGCATAGCTCTAGCTTAAGTAACAATTTTGCTTTAGAGCTTTCACGTGAGGAAGTAATTTTAAGCAAAAGTTAACAAAAGTAGATTTTGGATCTGCTATAATTTTATGATGAAGTTATTTGCTATTTCCAGTTGAAAATTGATTTATCTTTAATTTTCGTTTGAAATTTAAGTACATGAAATAAGTTACACAGTTATTGCTGAAGTAACCCATTTGCTTTTAAGAATTCATTTAAGGGATATAGTACTTTCTCAAGCTGAAAAATCTACCTAATAACAACCTATATTTCATGCAATATAGAATAAAATGTTCTGTATAGAATAAAATTTTTCTCTGTTTATTAATAAGGGTTTAATTTTATAAAAAAAATTATATTTGCTATATGAACAATAGATTTTTAGGAACACATAAAATATATCCACCTAGTAAAAAAATAGAAATCCATTTATATTCTTACTTAAAATAGTTAAAACTTATTTAAGTATTGTTTTCAATTTGCAAATTACATACTAATTTTTTATATCAAATACAGGTTCATTAATTACCTTTTCATTTTTTGAGCCCTAGACTTAGTAATATAAGCAATATATTTTATTTTATAGCATGATAAAGACTAATTTATTTGTAATTATCTATTTCTCAACATAGTTTATTTATTTTTAGTTTAAGATTAATATACTTTTAAATCTTTGATTTTCAGAATAAAACAGAATGTTTTACTCCAATTTGATACAAAAAACAGTCTCTAAAATTCATATGTGTATGGTTATCTTAAGGATAGATAATTTCATTTTTCCCTTTGGTGTGTATTATTTATTTATTTTTTTTTAATATATCACTTGAACTGAATAAAACTAAACAATTTTCTAAAGCTAAAACGTTATTAATAATCTTATGAAATACTTTTAATAAAGCTTAATTTTTTTTACTGGATGAAGACCCGAAAAAAAGGCTGACAGAGAGAAGATTTTAAATCAGTACTTATGTCACCTTAAGGGATCTCATAATTCTAAAGAGTGTTGATGTATTTTCAATGGACCACAAATATTTAAATACTTCTTAATTATAAAAAAAATTAAGAAACATTGGATATTTGTGTCAGCCTTTAAAAAATAATGAAATAATTTGTCTTAAAATTTTATTACATGAAAAAAACGAAAAGAATTGAAACAGGAGAAACATTTTTTTTTTTTTTTTTAAATGATAGTTTATATTTCTGGTTGCTTTATAACGTATTTCAATATATATATATATATATATATATATATATATATATATATATATATATATATATATATATATATAGTATATAGAGAGATAGAGAGAGATAGAGGATTGATTTAGAGAGATTGAGAGAGATTGATTGATTGATTAACCTACAACTTAATTTATAGTGACCTGAAAACTGCCTTCTATAGAATGCAGAATAGAAGTATTTTTATTATAAAAAGCTGTGGAACTCAGGAACATTAAAAAAAAAAAGTAAAAGTAGAATAAAATTACGCATAAATAATTAGTCATTAAAAATAACAAAACTGCATAATCATTTGAGTGATATTAATTCATTCTATAGATAAAACGAAAATGTACATGGATATAATTTAAATTAATAAAATTTAATCGAATTTCTTTAATCTTACTTATAGTTTTAATTTATTCTATATTAAATAATCTATATTTCTTAATGTAATCCAATAAAATAATAATTTTTTAACTATATAACAGATGAAGTCTTGAATATCTCACAATTGTTTCGCATAATTTTATTGAGTGTTTAAAACTTTAGGGCAAAACACACACATTTTAAACATGAACCGATTTCCTTTTAGTGAGTATGAGATCCCTTAAATGAAGTGTATTTTAGATAGTTCTGAATATTAAGTAATCTATATTTCTTAATGTAATCCAATAAAATAATAATTTTTTAACTATATAACAGAGGAAGTCTTGAATATTTCACAATTGTTTCGCATAATATTATTGCGTTTTTAAAACTTTAGGGCAAAACACACACATTTTAAACATGAACCGATTTCCTTTTAGTGAGTATGAGATCCCTTAAATGAGATGTATTTTAGGTAGTTCTGAATATTAAGTAATCTATATTTCTTAATGTAATCCAATAAAATAATAACTTTTTAACTATATAACAGATGAAGTCTTGATTATATCTCACAATTATTTCGTATAATTTTATTGAGTATTTAAAAATGTAGGGCAAAACGCACACATTTTAAGCATGAACCGATTTCCTTTTAGTGAGTATGACATCCCTTAAATGAAATGTATTTTAAGTAGTTCTGAATATTAAGTAATCTATATTTCTTAATGTAATCCAATAAAATAATAATTTTTAACTATATAACAGATGATAGAAGTCTTGATTATATCCCAATTATTTCGTATAATTTTATTGAGTATTTAAAAATTTAGGGCAAAACGCACACATTTTAAGCATAAACCGATTTCCTTTTAGTGAGTATGACATCCCTTAAATGAAATGTATTTTAAGTAGTTCTGAATATTAAGTAATCTATATTTCTTAATGTAATCCAATAAAATAATAATTTTTTAACTATATAACAGAGGAAGTCTTGAATATCTCACAATTGTTTCGCATAATTTTATTGCGTTTTTAAAACTTTAGGGCAAAAAACGCACACATTTTAAACATGAACCGATTTCCTTTTAGTGAGTATGAGATCCCTTCAATGAAAAGTATTTTAGGTAGTTCTGAATATTAAATAATCTATATTTCTGAATGTAATCCAATAAAATAATATTTTTTTAACTATATAACAGATGAAGTCTTGAATATCTCATAATTGTTTTGCATAATTTTATTGAGTGTTTAAAACTTTAGGACAAAACACACACATTTTAAACATGAACCGATTTCCTTTTAGTGAGTATGAGATCCCTTCAATGAAATGTATTTTAGGTAGTTCTGAATATTAAGTAATCTATATATCTTAATATAATCCAATAAAATAATAATTTTTTAACTATATAACAGAGGAAGTCTTGAATATTTCACAATTGTTTCGCATAATATTATTGCGTTTTTAAAACTTTAGGGCAAAACACACACATTTTAAGCATAAACCGATTTCCTTTTAGTGAGTATGACATCCCTTAAATGAAATGTATTTTAAGTAGTTCTGAATATTAAGTAATCTATATTTCTTAATGTAATCCAATAAAATAATAATTTTTAACTATATAACAGATGATAGAAGTCTTGATTATATCCCAATTATTTCGTATAATTTTATTGAGTATTTAAAAATTTAGGGCAAAACGCACACATTTTAAGCATAAACCGATTTCCTTTTAGTGAGTATGACATCCCTTAAATGAAATGTATTTTAAGTAGTTCTGAATATTAAGTAATCTATATTTCTTAATGTAATCCAATAAAATAATAATTTTTTAACTATATAACAGAGGAAGTCTTGAATATTTCACAATTGTTTCGCATAATTTTATTGAGTATTTAAAAATTTAGGGCAAAACGCACACATTTTAAACATGAACCGATTTCCTTTTAGTGAGTATGAGATCCCTTCAATGAAAAGTATTTTAGGTAGTTCTGAATATTAAATAATCTATATTTCTGAATGTAATCCAATAAAATAATATTTTTTTAACTATATAACAGATGAAGTCTTGAATATCTCATAATTGTTTTGCATAATTTTATTCCGTGTTTAAAACTTTAGGGCAAAACACACACATTTTAAACATGAACCGATTTCCTTTTAGTGAGTATGAGATCCCTTCAATGAAGTGTATTTTAGGTAGTTCTGAATATTAAGTAATCTATATTTCTTAATGTAATCCAATAAAATAATAATTTTTAACTATATAACAGATGATAGAAGTCTTGATTATATCCCAATTATTTCGTATAATTTTATTGAGTATTTAAAAATTTAGGGCAAAACGCACACATTTTAAGCATGAACCGATTTCCTTTTAGTGAGTATGACATCCCTTAAATGAAATGTATTTTAAGTAGTTCTGAATATTAAGTAATCTATATTTCTTAATGTAATCCAATAAAATAATAATTTTTAACTATATAACAGATGATAGAAGTCTTGATTATATCCCAATTATTTCGTATAATTTTATTGAGTATTTAAAAATTTAGGGCAAAACGCACACATTTTAAGCATAAACCGATTTCCTTTTAGTGAGTATGAGATCCCTTAAATGAGATGTATTTTAGGTAGTTCTGAATATTAAGTAATCTATATTTCTTAATGTAATCCAATAAAATAATAACTTTTTAACTATATAACAGAGGAAGTCTTGAATATCTCATAATTGTTTTGCATAATTTTATTCAGTGTTTAAAACTTTAGCGCAAAACACACACATTTTAAACATGAACCGATTTCCTTTTAGTGTGTATGAGATCCCTTCAATGAAATGTATTTTAGGTAGTTCTGAAATGTGGCTTTTTTTAACTTCACAGGGCTAATAGGTCAAATTAAAAAAGCCTCAGCGATAATCAGCCAAATGTGGCGCGGCAGACAGTTGAAGTGGGCTGGCGGTGCCGTTCCCTGGCCACAGCTGCCGTTGGTTGACAGCGAAATGTCATGCGGGAGGCAGAATTTGATTGATAGACGAACAGTCCCCAAAACGCTGTCACATTTGCATGAACCCCCTCTTCCCCTAATGTATCCTTCTCCAGTTTCCAATTTCTTTTCCAAAATATACATGGATAGACGCAGTTTTATTTATTTCACTTTTTCCCGACATTTTTTGTTGGATTTGTTTGTTTGGTTGGCTGCCTGTGAATGTTAAAAGCCTTGTTTTGCGAAATTATGTCCCAGTGGTGAGTTTGCAACTGAGGGATGAATTACATATTATTTTTTTTTTGCATGATGACGCTTTATTTAATTTTTATTTGAAACAAAGGATAAAAATACTCGGGATGAAAATGAAATGTTTTAGGAGAAATAATGGATATTAACAATTGTTTTGGCTCCGTGAGGAAACGTTTCAAATACGGAGGGATAACGCTAAGAAATTTTTTAACTCTTTTTTTTTTTCTCCGCCGTAAAATGTATCAAACAAGAAATACATTTTTCCCCATTTGTAAGATACCGTTATTTTGGTATTTTGTTTGGCACGAAAAATCTATATTCACTTTTATAATTCTTTCGACATTCGGGAAAACTCCAATAAGAGGATACATTGTGCAAACAAAATTTACTTTAATCTTTCCACTTTCGTGTATATTAGAAACAGAGAAGTTTACTTACTTTTATTTAGGAATATTTTATATAATTTAACTTAATATAGAATTACAACAACATAAATGCTTAAATCTATTATTTATAATATGTGAACTCGTGTACAAAAGCATAAAATCGATATATATATATATATATATATATATATATATATATATATATATATATATATATATATATATATATATATGCGTATAGATAATATATACATGCCGCTATATACATGCCCATATATATATATATATATATATATATATTTATTTATATTTATACACACATATCTATATATGTGTATATATATATATGTATATATATATATATGTATATATATATATATGTATATATATATGTGTATATATATATATATGTATATATATATATGTATATATATATGTATATATATATACATGTATATATATATTTATATATATATATATATATATATATATATAATATATATATATATATATATATATATATATATATATATATATATATATATATATATATATGTGTGTGTGTGTGTGTGTGTGTGTGTGTGTGTGTGTGTCTGTTTGTGTGTGTGTGTGTGTGTATACATGAATTCATAGAAGTTAGGATAATGAAAAGCAGAATTTAAATCGATACTAAAAATTGAATATGATGTTTTAAAACAGATAAAGCAGATCCTATGCTTGCAATTACCGTTGGAGAATTAAAACTCATATATACATATACACACACACATATATATATATATATATATATATATATATATATATATATATATAAATTATATACACATTATACATATATATTGACAAAAATTAGCGAGAGCAACATGAGATGATTTATAATTTTTCCTTTTAATTTGTATAGAAAGTTAATGATAAGAATAGAGATAGCTCGAAATTATTTCAGAATATTTTAAATTAATATTAGCACTTGTGATTTTGCGAGTTTTGTGTTCATTTTGTGTGAGATTTGCTCTGTCAACGTTTTTTTTTATTTTATATTGCCTGGACCGTGAGAAAATAATACTCTGTGTGCTCCGTACTATTAATTTGCAATGTAGAATGGCATTGAAATTCAGTTACATGAAAATGGCAATAATCCATATTTAACTTTCCTGATGATGATAGTCAGAAAAATGAAATATTCTTGATCTCGCCACCAATTCAGTGTTTTTAATCTTTGTATATCATGAAATAAATATTTGTGATTCTCACATACACTTTATCATATCGTTTTAAAATTTCCTTTGGATATATGGACTATTTTTAATAAGTTGCCTTGTAGTATTGACTAATTAATTATAGAATAAAAGTATGGGCAGGTTTTTTTTTTCTACGACATTAGCTAACTGTGTGCAAGATCGTACCACTGCTTGAAAGGTTTTTATTTATTTATTTATTTATTGAATAAATGTTATTTCTTTGTTGCTCACCATGATTTGTTTTTGTGAATTTTATTTTGTCCACTAAATAATTGTTTCTCTTACCAAACCTGTGTACCTGATCTCTTAGTTCCGTATCACCAATGCGTTACCAAACATACCCCGAAACGCCATAGTTCAGGAAAATCTAATTTATGGTGACAACAGTGGGATAAAATCAGTGCCAGACTGTAAAATTCCTCTTAAAAGTTCGTGAATCAAGCTTCAGCTTTGAACGAGACATTAAGTCCATAGGAAAATACATCAGCGAATCAGAGAGATCAATGTTGACGTTTCTGATGCCACTCGGTTAATCCACTCACGCTTGAGCCATATGCTACTCATATTAAGGCAAAGGTGAGCGCCTTTCGTTTAAACGAGCACCTCAAGGGAGAAAGGACAACTTATGCTCAATTGGGTCCTTTAGAAGCAGGAACCAAACAGAAGACCCATAAGCTTGAACTGCCACCCTCAGAGATATTGATTGAGAACTTTAAGGATATTGTGACCACGAACCTATTTTACGTTCCCCAGTCACTTTTAACGAACACAGCATATCTTAGGCCGGCTTGGGCTCCGCACCTACAACCATCCAGTTACGAGATCTTTACCTTTTGTCGACAGAGCTACCATGGCTCTAATGATGACAAATACCTTTATCTTTTTAAAACTCCCCTTGAGGAAATTCTGTTTACATGTGATACCAAATTAAATCCTTACCAAATTCTTATGGAAGTTTTTGATTTGTTTTTCTGAATGACAGTCTTCTTCTTTCAAAGCACTATTGCCTGTTACGGGCCCAGGCCTATGCCGTCCCTAATAGTTGTTTCCATCTAGTCCTATCCATAGCGAGGCTACTCCAGTTTCCTTTATCACCCAGCTACGAGAGCTTTGCTTTTGCCGACTGAGGTACCGCTCAGAGTTATCAACAGTTTTTAGATACTTCAGATGCAGATTACAAATCACGAAACAAATGTCAGCGTGAAATTTTACTTACAGGGGAATTAAAATTGAATTGCTAAACTTAAAATTATGGTTAAGGTTTAGAAATTGAATAGTGAACAGATTAACTGTAGAGAAATTCCATAAAACTGATTATTTTTTCAAATGTGTTATTTATATGTATTAAATCCTTTCTTTGTTTGTCATGGTTCATTCTTTGTAGTCTGGTAATCCATCCTAGGAAGTATCAATTTCACAATACTTTTTAAATGTAAATATAAGTTATGTTTCCTAAAATGCCAAAAAGTTGCAATTAGTGTTGGAAATAATTGATTTACAAATTACCATGCATTTTACAAAATTTCTACATAGATTTCCAACTTCTTAAATAAGTGCATCGATGTTCCACTGTACACAAATACACGTGTGTTGTTGTACCTCATGGCGGCAATCAGGGAAATAAAAAAAACCAGTCAGTGACTGTACACCTTGTATATGCATACACACACACACACACACACACACATATATATATATATATATATATATATATATATATATATATATATATATATATATATATAATGTGTGTAGTATATATTATTTGAATGTAACATTTAGAATTAAAAAAAAGCTTATAAAGTGAATTAAATTTAAAAAAATAAAAATATTGCTGCAACCCAGAAAGAAAAGAGAAGTGCTTTTTGAAAAGAGCAATTTTATGTTTATTTTTTTCTTATTTTAATCTGACGGCCCTTAAACACAAACACTCCAGGTCTCTAATAAAGTTTGTTTACATCTGGTTTCAAGCCATCGAAGAAAGCATTACAGCCTCTTTATCGATATTTAACCAAGCGCCTCTTGCAAAATTAATTTGTAAATAAAGATTATCACAATCTGTAATTTTTTTAATCAAAACTAAACATTCAAAATGCTATGAATGAACAAAAGTATAAAGCAAAAACTGAAATGTAAATGTGAGAGTGAAAAATCTCATTAGGTGTAAATTGCATTAAAAAAGAGTGAAAATCGTGTAACTCCGAAAGAGTAATAGGTACGAGTAAATTTAAATACATATATTTTTTCGCATTTAAACCAAGCGGCCCCAAAATACATAAACACTCCCGGTCACCAATAAAACTTTTCTTCACGGTTTCCTATCTGACTAAAGCAGTCTCGGGTTTCAAGTCAGTGAAGAGAGCTTTATAGTTCGTTTGTCGATCTATGTGTATGTGTTAGTCACCTTCCCTTTTCATTCGGACGGAGATTCGCAGGGAGATAGGGAGTAGGGGAATGACAAATAACGTTTTATTCTGGATAGGGAGACCTCGGTGTAGCGATTAGCTATCGCTACATATGTTTCCAGTTGTGTGCAGCCTGTTTCACACGTGGTATACATCCGCAAATATATGAAATGTGCACCACCCTGCAGTGTAGATCATCGCTATTGGGGATAGTTTTCCTCACTCGTTTTGAATATGCATAATAATCTCTTTTAATATAACTTGCAAATTCATTTTCAAGTTATATTAAAAATAACAAAGTTTTATACATATACTCTACTACTTAATTATTTTTATCTACAGACAACAAAATTTAAATTGTAAACAATTTAAATTAAATAACAAAATCTTATTAAGCAATTACAGTTTTATTATATGTATTCCATGTTTATAATTCCTGTTTCCTCCTTTTGCATCGCTATCGGGGATAGTTTTCCTCACTCCTTTTCAATATGCATAATAATCTCTTTTAATATAACTTGCAAATTCATTTTCAAGTTATATTAAAAATAACAGTATTCAAAATAACAAAGTTTTATGCATATACTCTACTACTTAAGAATTATTTTTTTTCTACAGACAACAAAATTTAAATTGTAAACAATTTAAATTAAATAACAAAATCTTATTGAGCAATTACAGCTTTATTATATGTATTCCATGTTTATAATTCCTGTTTCCTCCTTTTGCATCGATATTATGAATAGTTTTCCTCACTTGTTTTCAATATGCATAATAATCTCTTTTAATATAACTTGCAAATTCATTTTCAAGTTATATTAAAAATAATGGTCTTCAAAATAACAAAGTTTTATGCATATACTCTACTACTTAAGAATTATTTTTTTCTCCAGACAACAAAATTTAAATTAAATAATAAAATTTTATTAAGCAATTCTAGTTTTATTATATGTATTCCATGTTTATACATTCCTGTTTCTTCAGTTGTAGAAAAATATAATTTCTTTAAGCTTTTAAACTTCTTAATAGGTCTGAAATATCTTAATGGGGATTATTATAAAGAATTCGTGTAAAATTGCAATTAACGGAACTAGTAACCAACACAAAGAAATGCAAATTTCAGTTAGCACAAAATTTACCACAAAAGTTTCATTATTTTATTATTTATAAATGTACTTTTGAAGAATTCTTTTTATTTTCTTGTTAAAATAATGTAAAGCAACGGGACTGAAATGTTTAGACGTTAATATAGGAGTACAATGAATTCGGGAATGATGAAAGCGGGAAACATAACATTGGTTCAGTGGGAATAAATCCAGTGGCAAAGGAATTGAACGATAAAAGCAGGAATGAGAGCTTTATATATATATATATATATATATATATATATATATATATATATATATATATATATAGAGAGAGAGAGAGAGAGAGAGAGAGAGAGAGAGAATGAGTGTGAGAGAGAGAGAGTGAGAAAGAGAGAAGAGTGAGTGAGAGAGAAGAGTGAGTGAGAGAGAGAGAAGAGTGAATGAGGGAGTGCGAAGCGTGAGAGAGAGAGAGAGAGAGAGAGAAAGACATATATATATATATACTTATAAATATGTACATATATATATATATATATATATATATATATATACATATAAATATAGATATACAGTCACTCAAACATACATATATGTATGAAATAACAATCGAAATCTGAATTTCTATAAAGCATGAAACCATAAAAACGTAAGAGAACAATTGTCGAAGCTGTTCGCCGCTATTTATCGTCGACATTGATGTCGATGATAAAATTAAATTCGAGCGATACTTTGAAATATTCCTGCTTGACTCACGATACTCGAATTTGCAATTTTTCATACCGTGTTCGAAATACCCAAACCTACGAAAATGCATTTACATAGAAATCCGCTTAAGGTCTTTGCTAATTGAAAGAAATATATCATATCTTTTAGGTGTAGAAACCATTATCATAAATTTAAGCAACCTTTTAAAATTCACCCTCGGATCAATTTCGTTCCCAAACTTTTTCCTTTTTATGCCCCTTCCTGCGGAAAACACAACTTAATAAAAAATTTCTTTTTTGAAGTCTGGGTAAACTAAATACAGCTGAAGCTAATGATAAAAATATACAAAATAGCACAGGCAGTGGAGTAAACTGTGGATAAAATGTCTATTAGTTCAACCTTAATAGCTTTTGCAACAATTACAGCATTAATACCAGCAATCTAATGTTGTTCCCCACAAGTTCCGAGGACTTCTTATGTTATTAAATTGGACGATTAAAAATGAATCCACATTACGATACGGGCACCATTACGCACCTAGTAGGTCTTTAATGTGATTTTTTTCTCCAAGATTCTAGTACAAGAAAACTGGAAAAATACGTGATGGGCAAGATAAGATTTTTTTTTCTCCCTGTTTTTGCTTGAGCGTAATTTGACACAAAGGATAAATTAATTAGGTTTTTTTACCGGCTCCGGAAGCTTTCTTTTAATTAAAGAGCTTCGTGAAGAAAATGAGTATAAATTATTTTAAAATGCAAGGGGAGCAAAAACACAATGCACGAGTTTGCCAAGACTTGATGATTCAATTCAGGAGATTCCATTACGTTAGATAAATACGGAAGTATGAAAATTTCGTACACATTTTACACAGCCTCATTTCGTTTCTTTTTTAATACAAGGGCATAAAAGCGATATTTGTAATCAGCCATCCGTATTCCGAACATGAAATGGTCGTTGAATTATAATAAAAGATAACATTAGCAAAACTGAATAATCTAAGAATATGAACTTTTGACTTACTGTGCAGAGCTGAAAAAATTAATTAGCAAAAATGCTCTATTGACTTTTTAGATACAAGTAAGGTTTTGTTAAATACTTCAGAAAATATAATGATTTTAAATGCTGGATTTCATCTCTCGAAAGAAAGATAATGCAAACTCAAGTAAATTATTGCCAGCTGCATTTGAGTAACAAGGAAGGAAATGGATGTAAGCTTACTATCGTCCATAACTTGACTTATTATTGTGTTGAATTAAATAATATTAATAATTTTAATATATTTTTAATTATCAAGGCTTGGTCGGCAATGTAATTCTTTGTGCAGTCAAAGCGTAAAAGGCCCTCAATCAAAACTCAAAACCAAGCAAATCCTTAAGAAAAATCCTTTATTTTCATGGTTGTCGAGATGTATGTCTTAGCAATAAAAATGAAGGGATTAATTTCAAATATAACAAAATCATCAGTAATAAAATCAAGTTAAATATTTCAATGCTTATTTAAGGAAATATTTAATGTATGTTGATTTATTTAGAATCTTCTTTTATTCAATAATTTAGTTTTAAATATTTTATTTCATTTAAAATATTTGCATTTCAAGATACTATTATTAAAATCATCGTGAGGGAGAAAAAGAAATGGTAAAAATACTCCTGGCTGAAAAGAACTATTTACTAAAAGTCAAAGAATAGAAAAGAATAGAAAAATTACCATTCTACAAACTAATACCTTTTCAAGTCGAAATGATTTTAGGATATTGGAAACGGTTATTGTAAATATTTATTCTTTAACAATTTCCTTCATTTCTCATTTTAGAAGTATTTTTCAGAAAATATGTTTAATTTTTGTTAGATAAGCTTTTAGGCATACATTTAAACAATGTAGTACATAATATGCGTAATATTACCTATTGAAAAAATACACATTATACTGATAGTTTTATCTCAATATGAGAGAAGAAAGATACATTTGGTTTCAACAATATTTTTCACTTTAATCAGATTCTAAAAAAGTACCATGATCTTCTTGATTATTTAAATTTTAAGGGGCCCAGAAATCCAGGCCCCGCAATTATTGTGTTCGTCCTGGTTTTCATATTTATTGTAAACTTTCATTTTCGCTTTCTGAGTTACTTTAATAAAAAATACACTAATTCCTTCCTTAACATGTTTTTTCTTCCGTTGATCAAATGTGACGGCTATATTACACTTTACTTTTATTGTAATACACTGAAAAATATCTATCCAATTTTCTTGGCACCAAGTAGAAATTCCTTTATCCCTCATATAAGAATCACCATTCTACACACTAATACTTTTTCAAAACGAAACGGTTTTAGGATATTGAAAACGGATATTGTAATTATTGATTCTTTCAGATTTCATTCATTGTTCACTTAAAGAGTATTTTTCAGAAAATATAATATTTACTTCTTTGTTGTTTAAGCCTTGAAGCATACAGAAAAACTATATAGTACATAATCTGGGCAATATTAGATGTCGAAAACTACAACTTGTTTTATTGATAGAATCAGCTTAATATGTGAGGAGACAGATACTTTTTATTTCAAGAATGTTTTAGTTTAAATTCGTCTGGTAAATACAGGAGCGTATTTAATTAATGCTCCAGTATTTTCCAGACGAATTAAAACTAAAATAAGTTTATGAATAACTAGGAAAATTTAAAAAATACTGAGAATGGAATTGTGACACATCTTTTTCCAAAAAACATACATTGTTTGACAACAAAATTTGAAAACAAAATGACGTAATCAGTAATTTATAAATTACCGTTTTATAATAGAAAATTAATTCGTATAGCTTTTAAGACCAGCTTGTTAAATCCTCTATCTGCATATATACTAATACATTGAAAGTAATGATAAATTTATCAAACATTTTAGACCAGTTCTACTGCGAAGAAATTTTTTTACTCTTTTGATGGCGGAAAAGGATCTTTCAACAATTGCAGGGAAAACTAATAAAGTACACGTTTTATTTCAAGAATATTTTAGTTTAAATTCGTTTTGTAAATATAGGAGCCTATTTAATTTATGCTCCAGTATTTTACAAACGGATTAAAACTAAAATAAGTTTATGAGTAACTAGGAAAGCTTGAAAAATACTAAGTATGGAATTGTGAATATTTTTTACAAAATTACATACTTTGTTTGACAACAAAATTTGAAAACAAAATGACATAATCAGCAATTTATAAACTACCGTTTTATAGTAGTAATTTAATTCTTATAGCTTTTAAGATCAGCTTGTTAAAACCTCCATCGGCATATATACTAATGCACTGAAAATAATGATAAATTTGTCAAACTCTTTAGACCAGTTATACTGCAAAGAAATTTTTTTACTCTTTTGATGGCGAAAAATGATCTTTCAACAACTGCAGGGAAAACTAGTAATATATACAAGTTTTAATAAGTTTAAAAATATCGAAATACATACATTGAAAATGTTTTAGGAGGGTTTATACCCCCAGACCCCCCCTCCTATAAATACAGCCTTATTGATAGTGTACTTGTAGATTGATCGTCCACTTACAGGTGATAGAATGTCCATTCCTTGCAATAAGGCGATCCACTTGTCCTAGGTAGACATTAATAACAAAATATTTTTAAATAAGTATCATTCTAAATATGTCATATTTTAGAAAAAATTACAAATTTTCAATTAGTGTTGTATATAACTTATTTATCACGGTGACACATTGTCCGGATTCCTACTTCAATTTACCCCCATTCATCATTTTGCATTTTAGTTCCCTTGACAAACGATGGGTAGGGGCTTCCCTGTGGTTAACCATTACTGACGTAATCACTTCTTCTAAATATATAATTATGAATACCTCAAATCTAATTTATTAAAACTCTTGAAAATAAGAAAAATATATGAAATTCAAGTGATTCTTATGAGAGCTTGGGAGTTACGATCCGTCTTTATTTATAAGCTGCAATTTTAGAAATTATAAGTTTGTTTTGCGGCACTGCAATCCATGCTTTGCGCCGTGGGAGATAATTGACCGGAACCTACTGGTTAAAGTCGATTTTAAACGGTTTCAAACATCCATGACAGCAGCGGGGGACCGATAGGCATCATCCTACCGATTTACCCCCTATCCGGGTACAAATCTTAAGATTTCATTAAAATTTTTCGATATAACAGACTTATTTACAATCGCATGTTAATACAGTAGTTTAAACTAAAGTATTATAATACGTATATTTATTTGTTCTGATTTTATCTGATGTATTGCGTAAGAAAATAAAATTCTTGAGCAAGGTTGAAAAAATTAATAAAATGTTGACCTTTATATATAACAGCAAAAAGTTGAAAATTCATAGGATTCTTTAGAGGGATGCAATATACCTTCGTAAAATAAAAAAAATATTGTTCCAAAAATAGAAATTATGTATATTATTTTATTAGCTGGTCCTAAATAAGGACATTCGATGTTAATAGGTTGAGGAGGGCAAAAAAGTAAAACCAAAGAAAAAGTTAAAGTAAAGTTCATACATACCTTTATGTTTGAAAAATTAACTATTTCAACTAAAGCCTACTTTCATATCAGAATATTTTGTTTGATTTTACTTCATTCGCTTTTCTTCTTTATACATATATATTTTAATCTCTTATTTTTTTTAATGCTATGTGCTTTTTTGTTTCCCAATGTTTCAATAATGTTGGTATTTAAAACTCTGAAAGTAAATTCTCAAGAAAAGTCGTGTAAGTAATATTGCGTCTTAAACAGGGTTCACAAAGTGTAATTTAGCCCAATATTGCTTCAAAAACAGGTAATGGGTTAAATAACTTCATCGGAGAATAAAAAAAAAATAATAATAATTTCTTAAAATTCTCTGAAGTACAAATCCTCACGATACTCTTAATTTAATGAATTTACAGAATTTGGTCATTTGGGATAAAGTTTGGAATAATTTTTTTTCAAAGTATAATTCGGATTAACGTCTTTGGAATTAATATGCAAAGAATGTTTGAAATGAATGCAATACATATTTATACATGTAAATAATAATTACTTGTATTTATTAAAAATCATATCAATATAAAACATTACCTGCACTATTTATGTATATGTACCATTTATATATTTCTTTATTTTCGTTTACAATGTTTTTTCTGCCACAGAAAAGCAAATTAGTAATAATTGTTTCTATAAAAGAATCATATTCAATTTTCATTAGCAATAGTTTTTATTTTTATATTCAGCTTTCATTATTACTCTTTGTTTAACAGTTATATCAATATACCTTTCATTTCATCTAAGTTATTAATACTTGTGTATATTATATAGGATTAAACAATTAAATTTTTTTGTTTTACATTCATTGACTGTTAACAAACCATGAAATTTTAGCAGATTAATTCTGAAAAAAAGTATTACTGTATAATTTTACAGGATATTTCTTACGAAGTAAATTTCTTGGTTATTATTTTCTTACCTCGTGTAAAATAATCTGGCATCGAATCTAAATGATTTCTTGAGCAGTTATTAAAAGTGAACCTCACTTTGAAACGAATTTCATTCTCTAAGCAAATTCTCACCGGCCGCCTGCTTAAACAGCGGATAAGGATAATTTTGTCAATGGCAGCAGAAATTTTATCTAACATTTGAAAAGGTTGCTGGAGAATTAAAGTGCTTCATCACCTCGCTTATTAGCTTTAAATGCACAAATTGCAATTGCCAGAAGGTATTTATCTTAGAAGATATTCTATTAAGTCTATTCTTTAAATTTGTGTACACACGAAACAGTATTTATTCCCTTAAATTATTTAGATTGTGCGAATCTGACCTTTTCTTAAAAATCAAAACGAAAACTAAGATTACTTTTTTTTTGTTAAATATTTATATCAAAATATTTTTATCTTAAATCTGATATAAAATTTTGATATTTCGACAGGTTTGTAAGAGAGATAATGTTGATTAATACTTCATGACTCGTTATAGAGTGGAAATAATTAAAACTGAACGACTATGCTAAAATATATGTCTTTGCCGAGTACGCATCATAATTATTAAAAACTGCATAATTATGTAACATTACATAGTCGAAACGACTGGTCAGTCACAGTGAGGATATTGAGAGTGATAATATCAATAGTTTTCAAGTTTCAGCTACATAATCAATGATACTGGTATGTACATACATACATACATACATGCCTACATATATATATATATATATATATATATATATATATATATATATATATATATATATATATATAATATCTTAAAAATTATCTTCCAATACTCATTCTTTCATAGCTATTTTCCCAGCCACAAAATTTCCACAAAATCCACAAAATTAAAAGGAGGGTTTGCTGCTAAAATTCTTTCGAACCAGTCTCCTAAAGCTAACTCTGATATAAATGCCAATTTTCTGTCCACTTGTCACATTTTCCAGCTGTCTTAATCAAAAGGTTCACTTTTCCAATGATCTAAGTTCCTTTGTGACATTTAATATCGTTGAATAAGCTGCTCTTTTTGGAGAAATAATTTGTCTCATCTCTCGCCGTGGGGCCGACTTTCTAACAAAAAAGTGTTTCCATGTATCATTTATTCCTCTGCTCTTGTCAGAGAAACCAAGTAAGAGAAAACGTCTTTTCTCAGTCTCGAATAAACCTTAAGTTACACGTTAAACTTGCTTCTTTCTTGTAATGGAGACATCATTGCTTTTTAATTAAGCTTTTCATTACCCAGTAAGCCCGGTCAATTAAAAATAATAAGGGTTAATTTTCTTATGTGACCGACGGATTGATTTCGCCACGTTAAACTGTATACACACACATACACATATATATACATATACATAAACGCACGCACACACACACACACACACATACATAATTACAACGCCCATGAGGGCGCACTATCTATCCTGATCATTTTCTTTTTCTCTGAAATGATGAAAGTACACTTTTTCAGAACTGGTCTTGAAGTCATTTCACATCAGATGTAACCAAAGTTGTCAATGGTATTAACGCAGTTCAACATTCTGATTTGAAAGCATAAAATTGGTAATTTTAGTGGTTTGTTCGAGTGATCAAGCATAAAATCATTTGAAACTTTATTCCTTAGATCAAGCAAAGAGTCAAGATTTTGGGAATTAAACTATCAGGAATACCAGGCAGTAAACATTCAATTTCCAACAAACCTGCCTTAGTGAGATTTCATAACCCAGATAGACTACGTATCAGGAAAGTGAGAGCTAATCTGAACTTTTTGTGATGATTCTTGTGCTTAGCAAGACAAAATACTACATACATATATATTTTAGAGTCTGAAACATTTTCAGCGTCAAGCGGCGTAATTTTTATTGATATCAATTAAGATGAATAATTTTAGAACTTTATAACAGAAGATAAAAATCTTGAATATCTCACCCATTTTTGTATAATTTTATTAAATATATTGAAACCTATGCTGCTCAAAACAAGTATACTTTCAAAGTGCACCGATTTCCTTTTGGAGATAAGGAGATAGGGAACTATCTCCTTATCCCCCGCCCCCCACCACAAAATTTCCTTAGTCACTTGACACAATTTATGTATGTCAATGTGTCAGACAAAAATGCTCTGCAAAATTATTTTATCTGCATTTCATCATCAGCCAAGGCAATGCAATAAGAAAGCAGAATCTAAGCAGAATAGTAGAATTTAGATATTTTGAACAACAATATAAAATTTTCTTAAATAAAAATCATAAAAGTCGCTCACTTCTGAACATTACTAATATTTGAAAAGACAGCCCTATTCATTTCTATGTCCATGAGATTTACCCAATTACACTGCCAAATGGTACTTTTATACGATTTACGAAGTTACCTAATGTGTGATAATGAAGTAAAAATGGACAAACTCAAGAAATTTTCTCTTTCCGACACTTTTTGCCCTTTGAAAATTTTGTAAAGGTTGTTTATTAGTAGAGTTATTGGTTTATTACTCTTTCCCAGTAAATTCTACTCATTTTTAATACACAACTTGGATTTTGCTAAGTGTGATTAATTAGCATTATCCTCGAATGACTTCCGTAGCTGAACGCATCCATTAAACCCAATTTTACAATTCGTTTGTTTCGTCTTTGATTGAAACAAATGATTTCCATGATAGGTTCTTGGGATGTGAGTAACACCCCATAGGACTAGCAAGAGCTTTTATTAACAGTTCCAAAAAAAGTTCACCTGGTAAACAACATAAATGATCCGTCTCCATGTTATAAACGACAGGTCAAATAAAAGCACAAAAAAAAATTCAGAATTACTGGTGTTATTTCACTATAAAACCTACATTTTCTTTAAAAAATCATTAAATAAAGTGCAGCCTATTTTATTGACAGGGAGTGATGAATCTTTTAAGAATTGCCAGTGCATTAAGTTCTTTTTTAAAGTATTAAGCGGAGTTCAGGTAAGTTAGCTTTTTTAATTAAAATAACTTCAACGAATATATATACATATGGAAAGGGAGAAAATGACGTCACTGATTCAAAGATTATTTAACTTAATTACTCGTATTCTTGCTTGGTTTTAAACTTCTATTTTTTTTAACTTAAGCAATTTCTTTACTAGTGAGAGTTAGGTTTGAAACGAAGAGTAATTTTACCATAGGTAAACTCTATAAACATTTTGAAAGGTAATATTTTTTACCCTGGTCTTAATATTTCTTATGGATTAGTTACTGGAGAATGAAGTTAATGTAATAATGTAAAGAATACAATTTTTTTTAATTTATATGCTCTATCAATTCCTGTGCTAGAATAGTTACCATTTAAGTAAAACAATTTTATATTAATAATATAAAATTATAATTTTTAATATAAATGTTTGTATAATAATGTGAGTAGTAAATTTTTAAGACAGGGAATCAGAAAACTGAAAGACACATAGTACTCATTGAAATTTAAAATCCTCATTATAACAGCCTTTTATTTTTAAATTTATCTTAGAATAAAATTAAATTCCTCTTAGAATTTGTTTTAATTTTATTTTTATTTATTTATTTTTATTTATTTATTTTTTTTACAAATTCTTTAATAACGTTCTAGTTTTTTTTTAAAAAAGTGTCTTTTCAAGTAGTACATTTAAAATAGCTTAAAGTAACTACATCAATTAAATATAATTTAAAATTCACTTATCACAATATAACTTTTTAAATATGCATATTAGGATTTATTCAATTTTTTGTATCAATGGTTTTTGTTCTTAAATTTAACTTTCATTATTACTCTTTGTTTAACAGTTATATCAATATATGCTTTATTTCATCTAAGTTATGAATACTTATATATATTATATAGGATTATACAATTAAATATTCATTCCTTTACAAACTTTGACTGTTGACAGCCCAAGAATTTTTTAGCAGATTAATCCTGAAAAAAAAGTGTTATTGTATAATTTTACAGAATATATCTAATGAAGTAAATTTCTTAATTATTATTTTCTTACACGTGTAAAATAATCTGGCATCGAATCTGAATGATTTTTCAAGCAGTTATTAGAAGTGACTTTTAATGTTTTATTCGCCAAAATAAAACTTTAAAGGTATTTGGCATTTAAAAATTTTAAAAATTAAAATCTGTTTAGAAATTGAAAACTTAATAAAATATCCTTTATTATTCTAAATGTTGTTTCTATTAACCCTTAATTTGACAAGATATTTTTTCAAATATTTTTTAAT
Organism: Pardosa pseudoannulata; assembly: GCA_032207245.1. Lineage (NCBI taxonomy): Eukaryota > Metazoa > Arthropoda > Arachnida > Araneae > Lycosidae > Pardosa > Pardosa pseudoannulata. The sequence goes on along the minus strand of CM063503.1, from coordinate 88,137,559 downwards.
TTTAATTTCTGTTATTTTCCCATGTCTGTATAAACATTAGGATCTCTGTAAAATAAACAAAAAAAATATATTATTTTCCATTTTTGAGATAATTAATGTCCGCTGTGGCGAACACTGACAATTATGTTATATAGTAGTTATAAATATACATGTCCGGTGTAGCGGATTTAGCCAAATTAAGGGTTAAACTCAAAATAGGCTGTCAAAGGGAAGAATTTTTAGTGTGAAGGATACTATGTGTTTTTAAATGTTTTATTAGTTTAGTTTACAAATATGCTAAAGAAGGGGAAAAGTAACCTTATAACTACAAAATTGTAGAAACTAATTAAAAAGAACTGAAATATAAAGTTTCGAAAGTCAACAAGAATGTAATAATAAAAACTATTAATTATTCTAAGCTAAACTAAACACAAAGAACTTTTAGGCAAGCCAAGCTTGGGGTTTTCTGCTTGGTACGTCCTTCTAAATTACGAGGACCCAGCGGGGGTAGTGTTACTCGCGTCCATAGAATACCTTAAGCTACACGTGCTTTTCGGGTGGTGCTAAATGGGTAACCACTTCGCAGCCTTGAATAGGCGTTAGTATGATGCTGTATCACCTGCTGCATTGGGGAAAAAATCTATCATTATTCTAATAACTCTTCACTTGTGCTTTTTTTACTTAATACTCTTTTAAATTTTTTGAATCTAATTTATTTTTCGTTTACTTATGCTATAACTGAGGTCAAATTTTAAATAAAAGCAGATACTAATATAAAAAAATGACAATTTTATGAATGTAGGGTACTCTCTTTTTAAGCTAAATGTCTAATGAGACTTGCGTGTCTCATTAGACCTTTTAGGATGGGCATTTGAAACCTAGTATTCCTAAAAACAATTTTATTAAATGGGTGGGTAATATACGTCCCTGTAGACTCCTAAGGGTTAAGAATTTCAGTGTAGTGAGACATACCTTCAGATTTCTATTTGTAAAGATTTAACTTTAATTTGAAATATTTTGGTTTTCAGAAAATTTTTGAATGATGAAGTATTGTGATGTTAATGAATCTGTTATAGGTTGTTTTCTAAGTAAGGATTGCGCTAGTGTCCTCTTTAGCCATTAGTTTTTTTAATCTGCTCAAAATTAATTCAGCGAATTGAACGAAATAGTATTACTATTGTTTCACTCAGTCTTTTATGTAATTATCATTAATTTAAAATAAGATGAAAAAGGTATTTATGAAAACTAAATAGTAACTTTAGGTAATCATATCCTTAAAAGTTTTAAATATGCGACTTTATTTTTCCCACTACTTATACAGTCCTATTTATATCAGGTAAAAGTTAAAATAAATTTTTATTCCTAAGTTCGTTTTAATGAGTAATAGTCTATGCTTTACTATAGGTTGCTTTAACTAGTTTCTGTTAATTTAAGTTTTAAATACCTAAGTACCGAGAAATAATAAACTAAAGGTTGGATTGTAAACTGCTGTTTTTAATCTTTCTCATTTATTTACTATATTTTAAGTATTAGCTTTTTACTTTAACACTTCGACAAATCGTTGCTAAATTAAACCACGTAGAGAATCATATTATACAGTATTCGACGTAGCCATTCGACGTCTCATTTAACTGTTATATCTTAAGAATTAGCTTTTAACTTAAACATTTCGACAAATCGTGGCTAAATAAAATCACGTAGAGAATTATATCACACAGTATTCGACGTAGCCATTAGAAGGATTATAACATTAGTTAAAATATAATGTAGTAAATGAGAAAAACTGAAACATGGGGTAAACATGAAACACGTTTGAATTTCAATATAGATTGATCTTTTCTATACATAAATTATTCTGAGTTTCCTTTCTAACATTACTCTTTTACGATTGTGAAGACATTTTCCGGTATACAAACGTTTTATATCATTTCCTTATTTCACCATGGAAAAAAATTATGTTGGTTTCAAACATACTCTTTTTTGAGGAGAAAAAGTTATTGTCAGATGATCATGGAATTAAAAATAAAATAATCTTGATGAATAATATAACAGACTTTCATATGTTACGAATATACAGGCATTTTTTTGGATGCCAACGTTTTATATCATTTCCTTATTTCACCATAAAGAAAATGTTTTTAAAATACTATTTTGTGCAGAGAAAGAGTGATTGTCAGTTTTATATCATTTCCTTATTTCACCATGGAAACAAATTATGTTGGTTTCAAACATAATATTTTTTACGGAGAAAAAGTGATTGTCAGATGGTCTTGAAATTCAAATAAAATAATCTTGACGAATAATATAACAGACTTTCATATGTTACGAATATACAGGCATTTTTCCGGATGCCACCGTTTTATATCATTTCCTTATTTCACCATAAAGAAAATGTTTTTAAAATACTATTTTGTGCAGAGAAAGAGTGATTGTCAGTTTTATATCATTTCCTTATTTCACCATGGAAACAAATTATGTTGGTTTCAAACATAATATTTTTTACGGAGAAAAAGTGATTGTCAGATGGTCTTGAAATTCAAATAAAATAATCTTGACGAATAATATAACAGACTTTCATATGCTACGAATATACAGGCATTTTTCCGGATGCCACCGTTTTATATCATTTCCTTATTTTACCATAAGAAAAATGTTTTTAAAATACTATTTTGTGACGAGCAAACGTGATTTTCAGTTAGTTATGAGATTTCGAATAAAAAATCTTGATGAACAATGTAAGTCTTTCATATGTCATAAATATTCAAACTTTTTTTCTGGATGCTAATGTCTTATATCATTTCTTTATTTCACCATAGAAAAATTATGTTGTTTTCAAAAATACTATTTTGTGCTGAGAAAAAGTGATTGTCAGATGGTCTTGAAATTCAAATAAAATAATCTTGATGAACAATATAGCAGTCTTTCATATGTTACGAATATACAGGCATTTTTCCGTATACCAACGTTTTATGTCATTTACTCTTTTCACCATATAGAAAATATTTTTAAAATACTATTTTGTGCCGAGAAAAAGTGATTGTCAGTTGGTTATGAGATTTCGAATAAAAAATCTTGATGAACAATATAGCAGTCTTTCATATGTCACGAATATTCAGACTTTTTCTGGATGCTCACGTTTTATATCATTTCTTTATTTCACCATGGAAAAATGATGTTGTTTTCAAAAATACTATTTTTTGCCGAGAAAAAGTGGTTGTCAGATGGTCATAGAATTCCAAACAAAATAATCTTGATGAATAATATAACAGACTATCATATGTTACGAATATACATGCATTTTTTCGGATGCCAACGTTTTATATCAGTTCCTTATTTCACCACAAAGAAAATGTTTTTAAAATACTATTTTGTGCCTAGAAAAATTGATTGTCGGTTGGTTATGAGATTTTGAATCAAAAATCTTGATGAACAATATAAGTCATTCATATGTCATAATTATTCAGACATTTTTTTCCGGATGCTAACGTTTTATATTACTTCTTTATTTCACCATGAAAAAAAAATTGTGTTGTTTTCAAAAATACTATTTTGTGCAGAGAAAAAGTGATTGCCAGACGGTTATGTAATGTCGAAATCCTAAATAAAAAACTTTGATGAACACTATAACAGCCTTTCATATGTTACGAATATTCAGACATTTTTCCGGATGCCAACATTTCATATCATTTCCTTAATTCACCACAAAGAAAATGTTTTTAAAATACTATGTTGTGCCCAGAAAAAGCAATTGTCAGTTGGTTATGAGATTTTGAATAAAAAATCTTGATAAACAATATAACAGTCTTTTATATGTCGTGAATATTCAGACATTTTTCCCGGATGCTAACGTTTTATATCACTTCTTTATTTCACCATGAAAAAAATTGTGTTGTTTTCAGAAATACTATTTTGTGCCGAGAAAAAGTGATTGCCAGACGGTTATGTAATGTCGAAATCCCAAATAAAAAACTTTGATGAACACTATAACAGCCTTTCATATGTTACGAATATTCAGACATTTTTCCGGACGCCAACGTTTTAGCTACGATCCATCGAAAGGGCATTAAAAGACCTTTGCGCATTACGGCTATCAATCGCAATTGCTGTGGAAATGGAATTCCGGCGTAAAGAAGCACGGTTTGGCCGAAGCAAAAGAAGGAAAAGCAAAGCAAAAAAGAATTACTTAGAAGCTGTACCGGAGAAGAGCGCTCAATATTAATCAGCGGTGGCAACGCTTAACGACATTAGGTGCTAAAAAAGAGGCTTTTCACCAGTAATTCCGATAACTCTTCTATGTCCCCCCTCCCTTTTCGTTTTTTTAAAAAAAATTACCTTCTTTTCTTCTATTCATTCTTATGCTTCTTAATCTGTCGCTGAAACTTGTTTTTACAAATTGGGAGCTTCGGTATTGATTGCCGCCTGGCTGCTATTGCTCGCTGATAATTCTCATATTATCTGTGAATAAAATTACTTTTCGAATTCGTTTACGGTTTTTACTCGGTCCAACTCTTGCGCGAAGCGAATTTTCATAATTGAAGTCGTTATTTCCTATCTATGTGCTACGAAAATGGCGAATTACAGTTCTGTTTACCCAAGAAAGTTGGAAGAGAATAACCTCTCTTCCCAACGCCCTTTTAATGCTACAATTTGTACATTAAAAAGATGAAGAAAAGTAGGAAATGCATGCATTATCTGAAATAAATAAATTTCTATGCCTTAATTGGACTAAACAGGACTAAAGTGCTCCAGTCTATTTATTTCAAAAGTAGAGGATTATTTATTTAAGAAAAAACAGAGACTTTATGAGAGAATATAGCAATAAATGCAGGTCCAACGTATATATAGCATAAACAGATAAAAAAAAAAGTTGCAGACAGCTACGAACAAAATGCTATATCAGTGATAGCAAAATTTCAGTTGCTGAAGTAAACTGAAAGAGAAATTTATTTGTTTTAGAATTTCTCTTGATAGATATGGGTGATCGACTGATTTGAGCGCTATGGTCAACTTTTTGCTATATATAGACTGATTTAGACAGTGATTTACTAGTAACAGCCCATTCCATAAGAGCATAAAAAACAAATGCCGATAAAACAGAGACTTTATGGGAGAATATAGCAATAAATGCAGTCCCAACTTATATATTGCACAAACAGATAAAAAAAAAGAGTTGCAAACAGCTACGAACAAAATGCTTTATCAGTGATATGAGAAATTTTAGTTGCGGAAGAAAACTGAAAGAGAAATTTATTTGTTTTAGAATTTCTGTTGTTAGATATGGGGGATCGACTGATTTGGAGCGCTATGGTCAACTATTGACTATATATAGACTGATTTAGACAGTGATCTACTAGTATCAGCCCGTTCCACAAGAGCATAAAAAAAATGAAACATTCTTAAATTAAGCTTAAAAACAGACATTAAATCTGAGTTTTTAAACTATTTAAATTTTGACAGAATTTTTTATAGAAGAATAAAAAATGATGTTTGGTAAGACAATAAAACCTACTAGAAGAGAGCATTTTGAATTACACTCAAAACCTTTCCATGAAAATTAAGATTGTGCGTTTATAAAGAAAAAACTAGTACTGGTATTTCCCTTACGCTAACTATAACTTATAAAACAATAATCAGATTTATGGAATGCTTTAGCAAGTTTTATCACTTTATCATGTATTGCACATTCTGCAACTCCACAAAATACTGGACAATTTTAAAAAGTATACCAGGTTTTACAATGATTAATGTACATTATCCAAAACTTTCAGAGAGAGTGAGAAACAAGTGTTACAATCTTTATTTGAAAGTCACCTATTAGTCAAAAAATATTGAACTAAATAATTATTCAAGAATGTAAAATCATTGTGGAGAAATATACAAGGAGTCACCAAAAAATAGGGTTACAAAGCCATTATTTCTGGAGTTTCGTCTGTTATAGAGAAATTAGTAGTGTGCTGTAATTGTAATACATGCGGTCGGCAGCTGTGCAGAGGAGATTCAGTCATCAGCCACCTACAGCGCTAGTTGTAAGGTTGATACAATTGCAACTTGTATGGAAACTGGTCTAGGGATAAATTCACTTAGTTATTTGATTTCTGAGGGAGAAACACGTAACTGCGGTTGTCACTCACAGATAGAAATTTAGGAAGAGACCGTAATGTGTCGTTTGCATGTCGTAGACGGGTGTCAAAAGTTTTCAGCGGGTAGATAAATAGTCACCGATGACTGCTGAGGCATCATCGACCTATCTTCCTACAGCCCAGAGCTTGGTTCAAGAGACTTTCATCTCTTCCTTTCTCGGAGGAGCACCTAGGAGGCCAATGATTAGCTGATGACAAGGAGGAAACAAGGAGGTTCTCAGCAACGTAGGTAAATACGCAAGGACAGGATTTTTACCAGGAGGGAATATTCCAATTTTTCTCACGAAATGACAAATACCAATATGAAACTTGTTGAAAAAAACCTCATGTATCAGTTGGTTGTATTGGATGAATGAAACAAAATGTGCATGTTTCACTGCATGCTTTGTAATCCCACTTTTTGATCACCTCACGTAACATATAATGCTAAACTAACGCAAGACAGCCACAAATGGAGAGAGAAAGAAGACAGCCAATTCACTGCTTCGAACAAGCTGCAATCTCTATGTGAGAGATTTTCAAGAAAGACATGCGTTACCTGTTGTCATCCTTATACAAGATGGTGCCCCTCCCAAAATTGAAGCCAAGACGTTCCTATTGGAATCTTTCACTGAAGACATAGTGAGAAATTGAGGTTGTAATGTTCAGTGGCTCTTGCAATTTTAGACTTAATCCCCAGCAGATTTTGGTTGTGAGAATACTTAAAGTGTCGTATTCGAGATTCCCAGCCACTTTGATGTATCTGAAAAAGGCCATTCGACTGACAGTCTATGTTGACTCGTCTCACTTTCCTATTATCTTATGGTGATAGTAATGCTGAACAGCTGTTACTTTACTGCCTGATTTACTTAAACTTTCTCAGTATGAAGTGTAAGAGTCTTCTTTCGGTTACTTTTGGAAACTTCCTTCACATTTAAAAAATTCAGTATATTTTTCATATTCAAACAAACAGAAGAGTTCACTGAGCATTCCTTCGATTACGAATTTTTGAGGGTTTCACGAATTTATGATACACAAGGTTTTATGTAAAAATGCAATTAAGCTTTTATACTTTTGGGAATTTGTAGGTTTAAAATAGTATTTTCGGTAATGTAGAAAAATTAATTCATCATGGACATAGAAGGAAAATTCAAGGACATTCATATGGAGCTTGAATGGCAACAAATTAAACAAAATAAACAGCGAATTTAATAATAAATTTTATACTCATATTAAAATTTTATACTGTTATAAGGGATATGTTAAAAAACTATTAGTAGTAAAAAGACAAAATTAAGCTTGAACATTTTTTATTTACTTTTTGGAGTCAGCAATTTTTCAACCTAGTAATGACAACTTATCGAGAACTATATCAAGTTTGAAGCCACATATGAGTGTAGATGCATGAAAAGTCAAAAGTTTGTTGAAAAATTATATTAAATTATTTGTATCATTGTAATTAAGAGATTCATATGAGGTTCAGGTGAATGAGAGGGTTACCATTCTGCTATCGTTCGGGAAAGCTATTTATGAGAAAACCAACTTTATACTAATTCAAACTTTTTAACCAATTAACTTCTGAATCATTTCTTCTTAATATATTTTAAGGGCGTTATTATGAATCGAGACTAAATAAATACTTTAAATTAATACATTTTGGAATATTACAACCAGTCCTAATTAGTAATGTGCTTTAATTTTAAACATCATAAGCTGTCATTTATAAAAATTAAAAAATTTCTATAGCAGATATATTTGCCATTATATCGCGTTTTATAATGCATATAACTAGTCACTATTTTTGCAGTTATTGTGTGTTTTTAAAAAGTAAATTCATGTGCAAGGCTTAAGTATTCATTCGTAAAAAAAAAAATTATCAAAATATCAAAATTATAAGCAATAGTTCTCAAATTTCTCAAATTCTCAAAAATATTCCCATTTTTCTTTTAACAATTATAAGCAGAAAACAAAATTATAAACAATTCTTGAAAATTTTCGAGATTCTTTGTAGGATTATCATCTGCTTTAGCTGAAAAGGAAAGAGCATGCCAAGAAAGGATAAAAATTCTACGAACTATTTTTGGCTGTCGTCAAAAAAGGACGGTAGGTGTTAATGGGTTTCGTTTTCCATTTCTATTTGTATTTCCAACCCGTTTGTTCAGAAGAATATAATCACTACAATAATATTGCACCTTATTACATCCATATTCTAGCGTTAAAACTGTGAATAAAGTTAAAAAAAGTTAGTATTTTTGGTTATTGATACGTATTCCATTATCAAAATTTCATTCAAATTTTCCCCGTGCGCATTCATTCTTTAAAGGCCTGATAAAAAGCGGGTAAAAAATTTTGAAACTTCTTGCGAAGTTTGGTCGGCTACAAGGGACCCCGTCAAAGTGGATATAAAAAAGGAGTTAAAGTGCTGATAAATTCATAGTATTACCCGCACTAAGAGACACTATGATCTGCGGTTAGGGAGCCTTTAGATAACAGGAGACCGAAGTCTAAGATACGGAATACCACCTAGTAATAAATTTAAATTATGTCGGACCCGCACCTTTTTTATCAGGAACTTCTCCCCCGGTTAATTTTATCTCTATGCGGTCTTATAACGATAGAAGATTTCCTCTCCGGGGGAGCCCTATACTTTACGAAGATGTAGACCCTCCTAATGAAGAGATAGCGCCATCTAAAGATGGCTCACCAGTGCCTGTCATTAACCCTACTATGCCTCTCTCCCCTCCCCCCGCAAAAATCCTTCCCTCCTGTTATAGCGATGGATATAGAGCTTTTCCAACTTTTTTAATATTCGCCATACTATTCAATTGGGTTTTTTTTCTCCCCTTCCGATGCATCTCCCTTCGAAATTATGACGACATTAAATAAAGTGTGGCCGGATAAATGTAGGTTATTGAAAACTGCCTAAAGCAAGACAAAACCAACGGTACTCTAATAATAAACTGAGATTTGATCAGGCAAAAAATTGTCTTAATTGGGCCCATTTGTGATCTTGGAGTTCTAAATGGGGTCGAAATTAATTCGTGTCTTTCACGATAGTGCCATTCATCACTGTAATGGATGTGAAATTAATGAATTGGGGTGAAAAATGAAGCAGTATTTTATTACCTATGTTTTATCACAGTTACTGCTAATTATGCTAAAAGGATGTAGATAAAGGATAGGGCTAATCATGTCAATAACGAACATGGCATTCTTTTAAGAATAATAACCAATTTTTCATTGCTCTTTTTTTATCTGTTTGAACTTGTTCTTTTGTTCGGAGGCTTTCTCTCAGATAAGTCTTATACCTAGTAACACAGTAAAAAGTCAGAAAGTTGTTTGTTGTAGGACAGTTATATTGTACTATTGTACTTAAACTTTTAAAATTTCATATATGTAATACAAATTTATACTGGATAAGGATTAGCAATTAAGTGATATTCTGAAGCTGCTGTAAGGATAAAATACTCAAACATGAATGATATTGAAATAAAAGTTTAGAAACTAAAACCAGCTTTATGTAAGATTAGGAAATAATCCATAAGTAAGCACCCCATTGGAAAGTAAGCTCTTTTTCCGTGATTGTTGATAAAGGATGATTCTAACTATCTGAATAACGAACATTGCGTTCTTTTAAGAATAATAAGCAATTTTTCAATGCAACTTATTAGCTATCTGAATTTGTTCTTTTATTTGAATGCTCTTTCTTAGGTAAATTTCAGAACTAGAGTCCCATTAATTAGTCAGTAAGTTGCTTGTTGTAGAACCAACATATTTTCCAGTTATAGCTAATTTTTTTTCACTTGGAAAAAAATCCAGTATTCTTTATTTATTCAAACAAACAGAAAATTTTACCGAGCATTCCTTTTATTACGAATTTTTGACAGTTGCATGAATTTATGACCAACTCTGTTTTATAAAAAAAAAATGAAAGCAAGAATCCTTTTGTAAATTTTTAAGCTTAAAATAGTATTTTCGGTAATGTAAGAAAAAATTAGTTCATCATGGTCATATAAGGAAAATTAATGGAAAATTATAAGGAGCTTGAATGGCAGCAAATTAAACAAAATAAACAGTGAATTTAATGATGAATTTTATACTTATATTAGGATTCTGCATTGTTATAAGGGATATGTTATGAAGTGATGTGATATAAAGCTACGGTAAGGATAAAATACTCAAACATGAAGGATACTGAAATAAACGTTTAGAAACTAAAACCAGCTTTATGTAAGATTAGGAAATAATCCATAAGAATGCACCCCATTGGATAATGCTTTTTCTTAGGTAAATCTTAGAACTAATGTCCCATTAAAAAGTCAGTAAGTTGTTTGTTGTAGAACCAACATATTTCCCGGTTATAGCTAAATTTTTAAAGTGCATTTATTTATGAAATAAAAACTTATACTGGATAAAGTGTAATAATCATGCGCAAGTCTAAAGCTACTGTAAGGATAATGTTCTCAAACATGAAGGACATTGAATAAAATTTTTAGAAGGTAAAACCAGGTAATGTAAGATTAGGATATAATCCATATAGAAAACCCTAAGATTGATAGTACTTTAATCTTTTTATAATGAAAAGTATAAGATTATTCGGAATTTAAAATTAGAATTAATCCTGAAAATTAACCTCATACTAAACGTAATAATTAAGATACTATTCAAAGGAGGGTTTTCCATATGGATTACGTCTTTACCTTAAACTATTAGGTTTTACTTTCTAAAAATATATTTATATGTCCTTTATGTTTGAAAATTTTATCCTTACAGTAGTAACTTTAGATTTACACATGATTATTGATTTTTATTCAGTAATAAGAGTAATTAATCTTTGTATTTTAAGAGTTTACAATTATAATTTTCAGTTAGAAGAAAGTAAAGATATAGACAAAACGGGTGAAATCGTGTTCTTAAAATTGTAATCTCTTTGAGACTTCTATGCCTAAACTGGAGATGAATATGTTTACATTTCAGAAGCTTTTCCTGTTTTTAAACATACTCAAACTTGTTTCAGACTATAGATGTCATAGAAAATGTATCTATATAAGGATTAACAATCAAGTGCTATTCTAAAATTACCCTGAAGATAAAATTCTCATTCATGGGAGATATTAAATTAAGTTTTTAGAAGGTAGAACCAAGTAAATGTTAGATTAGGAAATTATAGATATCGAAAAACCTCTGTACATTACCTTCATTTTTTATAACGAAAAGTATAATATTATTCAAAATTTAAAATTAGAACTAATCCTAAAAGTTAAGTTCATACTAAGCATAATAAGTCCTATTAATCTTTGCACATTTGGAGTTAACAATTAATTTTTTTCAGTTTGGAGAAGTAATGGCTACAGAAACTAAAGATTTAGAGAAGAAGGGTAAAATCTTGTTTTTAAAACTGATATCGCTTACAAACTTGTATACTTAAACTAGAGTTGAATATGTTCCCATTTCAGAAGTCTTCTTATTTTTAAACATACTCAAACTTGTATCAGACTTGTATCATGTCATAAAAAATTTACACTGCATAAAGATTAATAATCATGTGCTATTCTAAATCTACCAAAAGGATAAAATTCTCAAACATGAGTGATATTAAAATAAATTTCTAGAAATTAAAACCAAATAAAACAGAAATCTGTATGCCTCAGAAGTTGATAATTTAAAATTTTTAACTGGGAATAGTAAGTAGGTAATAGTAAATGTTTTTTTAAATGGTTAAAATCTTTGTTTGAAATGTATATCATTTAGAGACTTGTATACTAATACTAGTGTTGAAAATGTTCCTATTTTAGATGCAGTTAAATTTTCAGGTATTCTCAAACTTGTAGGAATCTAATATAAATTGTCTTTATAATTTTCAAGATTAGTCAGCCACAATTAGGTCTATATTGTACTCTCCCGACAAGTAATTTCGTATTTGATTTGCTTTTCCCTTATTAAAAATAACAAGAGCTGTATGCCTCAGAAGTTAAGAATTAAAAAATGTTTAATAGTAAGTCTGTTTTTTTTTCTAAATGGCTAAAATCCTTGTTTGAAATTTATATCATTTAAAGACTTATATACTAACACTATTGAAAATGCTTCTATTTTAGATGCAGTTAAACTTTCAATCATTCTCAAACTTGTAGAAATCTAATATAAATTGTCTTTATAATTTTCAAGATTAGTCAGCCACAATTAGGTCTATATTGTACTCTCCCGACAAGTAATTTCGTATTTGATTTGCTTTTCCCTTATTAAAAATAACAAGAGCTGTATGCCTCAGAAGTTAAGAATTAAAAATTTTAGCTAGGAATAGTAAGTCTGTAATAGTAATTTTTTTTTCTAAATGGCTAAAATCCTTGTTTGAAATTTATATCATTTAAAGACTTATATACTAACACTATTGAAAATGCTTCTATTTTAGATGCAGTTAAACTTTCAATCATTCTCAAACTTGTAGAAATCTAATATAAATTGTCTTTATAATTTTCAAGATAAATCAGCCACAATCAGGTCTATATTGTACTCTCCCAACAAGTAATTTCGTATTTGATTTGCTTTTTCCTTGTTAAATATAACAAGAACTATCTGTACGCCTTAGAAGTTAAGAATTATAAATTTTTAGCAAGGAATAGTAAGTTTGTAATACCAATTTTTTTTTCAAAATGGTTAAAATCCTTGTTTGAAATTTATATCATTTAGAGACTTGTATACGCTGTTGAATTTGCTCCTATTTTAGATGCAGTTAAACTTTCAATCATTCTCAAACTTGTAGAAATCTAATATAAATTGTCTTTATAATTTTCAAGATAAATCAGCCACAATCAGGTCTATATTGTACTCTCCCAACAAGTAATTTCGTATTTGATTTGCTTTTTCCTTATATCTTTACGCTGTTCCTTTTTATGGTCAACGAAACAATATTTTGCTTTATTTTTTTACCATGAGTATTCGCAATATCCTTTTCCTGATTGTTGCTTCTAATTGTCAAAATCATTATGATGACCTCGAGACTAAATATGATTATTAAGGTTCCTTTGTGCTCAAGATACCCCTACAGTTAATAATTCCCTTACGAGAGAGTATTATTTTTGATTGTCAGTCTTCAAAAAGTAATGGAAAAATATTTGGAGCGTTTTTCAAGATAATTAGATTGAAATTTGCAAAAAGATGCTTTATTGACAACTGTAACAAAGCCGCATTCTCGATTCTTTTAATAAAAATTTAAAAATTGCATCTCTCACTTATGAACATATATGCAGTGAAACCTGTCTATAACAACACTGTAGGGACATAGAAAAATATTGCTATAGATCAGTTATCGTTATACGCAGTCTACATATCGAAAGTTTATGTAATATCTTGTGTTGTATTTACAGATCTAATTTAACTTTATTTAGATAGTTTAATGTAAACTTTAATAACATAATTACTACTATTAAACAATAATTGGATTTTTAACCTTTTGATTATTTTACATGGAGTAAGTAAGGGATATAGCAAGTAAATCAGGATTTATGCGGGACCAAAGAAAATATAGTTATAGGCAGGTTTATCATTATAGACACTATCATTTTATGTAGGTTTTTCTCTACGAGTATTCACTAATGTGTAAACATATAATACATAAAAAATATTCAGTTATGAAGATTGCTTCCTTTGAATAAAATATTGTATTACCAGAATATTATGTTATAAATGTTCACTCAATACCTTATTAATATTTTATTTTCTGTCATATATATTTTATTAAGATAAAAGGTATTTTTTACTACATTTTTCGTTATCATTTGATAGAAAGATGGAACTAGGATAAGGCAACAATACATATTATCCAATATTATTATTAGGTCTTACTTTACCGATAGCAATTTCTTTACTCGAATTTCATTTTTTCTTTATTTCTTGTACAAACTAGATGTTATGTACTTATAACTATAGAATAAATTACTACTTGACTATCACATTACCTTTAAATATATCTTATTTTATATTACTCAGCCATCAATATTATTCAGACATTCCATATACATATGTTATTGCACTAAAATGTGTCTTTCAGTTCAACTTACTCAAATTTAGAATTAGTGAACTTTATTGTATGAATCAATTATCATTAGATATGGATTGAACTGGAATAATGGCTCTATCAATAGGTTATACCATACGACCCAACACAATAACTTCAACTAGACCATGGCCTTCCCATTAAATCCCTAAGCAATTGTGTTGGCATTATTGCTGAGCAATAGAACTCACCTTATTGTGCTTACGGTGATAAACTAATGTTTGATAAAAACAATCAAGATTAAAAAAATGCTTCTGTTAATCTTTACCTATGTTTACGCAAGGAAAGAGATTTTAACAAATTGTGTACTGTTTAAAACATTATATTTAAATAATAAGCTAAGTGTATCTTTGCATTGGCATCTTTGTAAGTATTTCAAGATAATCTGACGAAGTAATCTTGAGAGAAAAAGCGAGAGAGAATTAAAATTCTTCTGAAAATATTAAATCAATCTATTAAAAAAATAAAATCTTTAATTCTGAATTTTTGTCTTTTAGAGCCTTTTATTTTATTTTAATCTAATGATAGTATCTTATCATAGTTGCATATATTGGGCATCATTTATAAATTAAAAAACTACTCTAAAGAATGCTTACTGAATTTAAATCACCCAACTCAATATATCTCAAAAAATAAAGGTACTTATAAATTAAGTAAAAATACTCTTCTTTACTAAAAAATTAAAGCAAACAATTTAGAAATATTACTTCTTTTTTGTTTCTAATTTATAACAGATTTGTTATATTTATTCCCGATAATTCATAAACTTTATGATATGTAATTAATTATTTAAACACTAGATATATACAGATTATCGAATGATTATATAATGAAACCTTATATAATTATATAATAATCTCGAATGATTATTTTAAAAAAGCTACAAACAATAAATAAATCATTTTCCCATTGAAATATTATTAAATGAATAAATTGGTATTTCATCTAGGAAAGTATCTAAAATTCTGAGTAATTCAGCAGCAATTTTTCTATGCAGAGAAACCAATTCTCCTTATTGTTATGATCGAAATCAGCACACCCGTAAAAGAAAAAACAAATCTTCTGATTTGTAACAGATACCATAAGTGTATTTTCAATCATTCATGGATGTAACGATTATTAATTATTTATAACGCAAATTTAAATAAATTCATGATCAATTATATGAGATTATTTTAAATGCTATAAACAACTATTCCACCATCCCTCCCACCAAAATATTGCAAAACGAATATTAAGAAATAAATAGGTATTTCATGTAGGTAATTTTCTGAAACTGTGAATATTTTCACAATTAATTTAAAATGCGTAGAAATCAGTGTAAGGCAACATTTTCTTAATGTCATTGTATTGGAATTCAAAACACTCATATTTACAAAACATAGTTGCTATTAATCAACAAAAATTGGCTTTTTAACCTTTTGATCATTTTACTTTAAGTAAATGAGGAATATATTAAGCAAATGAAGAATTTTGTGGGACAAAAGAAACGATATAATGTTTCTAAAGATATTTTCTTTAATCCCGCAGAAATCCTTATGTACTTAATATATCCTCCATTTATTCAATGTAAAATAATCAAAATGTTAAATATCTTATTATTGTTTATTAATTGTAATTATGTTATAGAAATGTACATTAAATTATTTTAATCGTTAAAGGCAGGTTATTGTTATAAATATAATTATAAACATTATAATAATACATATGTTTTCCTTTAGTAGTACTCACTAACGTGTAAACATATAGTGCATAAAAAAGAAATATTCAGTTATGATATTAACTCCTATGAAGAAAATATAAAGTTAATCGAATGTTATCTTTTGAATTTTCTTTAAATATTTCTCTCGCATTATTTTATTTACTGTCATCTCTATGACCCTTACAAAATATATTTTTCACTGAACTTTTCATCATCATTTGAATAAAAAAAGGACATTAGAATATGGCACCAATGTATATTACTCATTATTATCATTAGATCTAATTTTACCGATTATATTTTCTGTACCCAAACTTACAAAAAAAAAAAAAAAAATTGCCGTAATTACTAGAAAAATTACTAGAAAATTCTTATGATTAAAAATATTAGAAATAAAATAAAATTGTCTGATTTTTGTTCAAATCGTATCTTTTATCTTTGTAAAATGTTTCAGTGACAAATTTTGAGTAATAATCAGCAGCAGTGAGTGGATAAATTTCTTACACCTAACTTCCCAGATTTGGATGCAATTTTTTAAAATTTTTATATTCTTTCAACGCATCAGGTAGAATATACAACTAGAATTCTACAGAGATCAACCGATCTAGTATGCAAAGCTGTTACTCATTCAGCACCGCCAAAGAGCACGTGTAACTTGAGGAATACTACAGACGGGAGCAACATTGCTCCAGTACAGTGGAATCTCATAATTGAGAAGAAGAGATCAAGCAGATGATCCCCCAGGCTTGCACCTTCTGTGGTATCTTTTGAACTTAGAAGATATTATGACCAAGCACCTATTTTACGTGCCCCAGAAAGTATTAATGAACATAATGGATCTTTAAGAGGCAAGCCTCGAACTCACAACTCCCCAGTTATAACCTTGATGAATTTGCCTGCTGTGCTTCATGCCAGCTTTAAGCAACATGTTACAAAATGAGTATTAGTGTACCATATACATTATGCCATAGACCATATACATTATTTTTTTATTTAATGTGTCAAATAAGATTATTTTAGTTCTATAAGCAACTAATTTATAACACCCAATTATTAATACTATTAATAAAACCCTTCCACTACCTCCTACCAACAAAATAATATAAAATGAGTTCTAGGATGCAAATATGTTTAAAAAGTATCTAGAATTCTGAATATTTCTACAAATTAATTTCCCTAATAAAAACATCATAATGTTGTTTTATTCAAGTTCTACACACAAAAGAAACTCTTTGAATGAAAATATAAGAAGAAAAATTAAAAATATCTGCAAATGTGATGAAATCCACCTCCTCTCAACTACGTAAGATGCTTCAACAATAAATTATACAAAGCAGTAAGAACTACAATAACTTAATGACAAAAAGTTATTCGATTATTGTAATAAGCTGATAAAAATTTTAGACTTAGGTTAGTCGGTTCGTTTGCGAATTTTGAATTTTTTATTTGATGTATAATATATAACAGGGGTGGCCAAGCTCCTTTATAGTCCGAGCTATTTTTCAAAATTTTAAACTTTTCGCGAGCCGCAATTAAATACGTATTTAAAAGGTATGCATAAAAGATATTAATTTTTTGAAAAAGAAATTATATTTATTGAATGTCATTTGGAAGTTCTTCGTCCTTTAATTTTTCAAGGAAATTTTTGAATTGTCGATGATTTTTTGCTTTGGTGCGAATGTAATTTACAATGTGTTACACTGTTTTCATAACATCAGGATATTTTAAATATTTTGTAACGAGATGTTCTCCGTGAATTATGCAGTGAATGTGTATGAATTGCGGAATTTGAGAATCCTCTCTTAACACCCCAATATGACCAATTTTTTTACCCAGCATTGCCGGAGCTCCACCAGTTGTAACAGTTTTTAAAAATATAATAACACAAAAATGAAAAGGGAACTCTGGCACAGTTACCGACAGCCACAAATAATCCTTCAGAGAGTCGCATGTGGCTCGCGAGCCGCAGGTTGGCCAGCTCTGATATATAAGATCTACAAAATGCATAACAAAAGTCCTATTTTTTAATAGTTGTAAACAACATATAAACTATTTACCCCATCAAATTATTATAAAATGAGTATTAGTCATTGAGTAACTGGTAACAAATTCTTTTCTGGGAAACATTGTAAAAGGATTATGAAAAATTGAGGACAGAAAATGAAAAATATATGTTGAAATGTCCATGGCTAGTTATGTAAAGTGTTCAACGATAAATTTTAAATAGCAATAAGCAGAAGCGAATTCATAAAATTTCTTAGACTTAAATTCATCGGTGCGTATGCAGTTTTTGGAATTTTTTATTTAATAATTTCTTCTTAAGGCTGAGTTCTTACACCTAGAAGCGATTACTTTTTCCCTGAATTGACTTCCCTTTGTTGCATTAATTAAACAATTGTTTTCAAAATTATTGAAAGGCTATTTCTTTCTGTTCATTATTCAGACCCAAAGAAAATATAAACAGAAAGCTGAAGAATTCAAAGACTGGAGCCAAAAACTCTGAATTTGCATTCAACTTAATGCAGAAAAAAAGCAATGACGCCTTAAATAAAATTTCTTCTTTTCGATGCATGCATTAAGTGACTATCACATACTCTTCATTAATATATTCACTGTAGGATTTTTTGCTCCAACCAAACAATGTACTTTGTTTCACGAATATTTTAACAAAAACTTTTTCGCTCGCATGCAAAATTATTAAAACGTATTCAACCTACAGAGGAAAGCAGCAGCGACAAAATTTATAAAAAATTAACTTCGAATTATGACTCAAGTTTTGCGGCGATACTGTAAAAAATTTTCTCATTAAAATTCAATAAGCAGGCACTTTTTAAAAGTTGCAAGAACGGCAAAGTGGTGCATCAAGGATTAGCATTTTTTTTCTCGCACATTTTTATTTTTCGAGCCAGTATGTGCTGCTGTATAAAAGTGTGATAAGCCACTTTTAGGATCGATATTTCTAGCTTAAGATACGTTGGCAAGAGTTGAAAAACAAGTATTGGCCAGGTTAAATCTTGGACACGTTATCTTCCATGAAATTTTGATCTCAATAAAAATGTCTCCAAAATCCCCATATGGAAGTACTGAGGTTATGAGGTTATGTAATCCTGTGTAGTTGTGGTTGCCAGGGATAAATAAAAGTCTCTCGCCTTCTCTTAGATTGGAGAATCTTTCCATATTCTTCTTTTTGTGCTTAGCCATCTCAGAAATGATTTTTTTAAACGAGAAGAAAATTATTAGTTAAATTTTGTAGCGAATACTTTAGAAACTTCTAAATTCTAAGAAGTCTGCTAGAAAGATAGGTTCAGGGTTCTTTCAATTGTCTTAATGGGATATATTTTGTTAATTAAAAAAGGGACAGTTACCAAACTATTTTTTTCTTTTAACTGAAAAAATATCATGGATATATTGAGGCTTTGTAGTCCGGTATAGTTGGGATTGGCAGGGTAAATAAAGTTCCTCCGTGTCCCCCACTTTGGAAGATCTCTTTTTCGGGAAGAAAAGCTATTCACAAAATCGTGTAGCGAATGCATTAGAAACTTCTAAATCTAATCTCCAAAATCACATATGGAAGTACTTAGGTTATTTAGTTCAGTTTAGTTAGGTATCCAGGGATAAAAGTCCCTCCCCATCGCTCACGCTCTGGAGAATTTCTCTTTTTAGTACCTTTTTGTATTATTTAGGAAAAGTTTTTTTTTATTTAAAGGAAACTGTTCATTAAACTTTCTAATGAATGAATTAGAAATTTCTAATTCTAATCCAAAAATCCCAGCATGGAAGTATTAATGTTAAATAGTTCGGTGTAGTTGCGGCAGGCAGGGATGAATAAAAGTTTCCTCCAATCTTCTCCTCTGGAGAATCTCTCTATATTTTCTTCCTTTATCTTCTAGCCATCTCGGTATTCTTCTTTAATGAAACAACTGTTAGCCAAATTTGGTAGTAAATTCATTAGCAACGTCTACAAATATCCCCAAAAGTTAAGTTTTAGGTGCTATAGGCAATATTTTTGAAGTTGTGTTATTTTGTTCAATAATAAAAATAGACTAGTAACCTGTACAGTATTCAATAAAGTAGTAAAAACATATCTCCTTCAAAAGCATTAAAAGGTGGAAGTAATGAGAGGCTGTCATAGTTCGTTATTAAACCAGGCAAGGAAAATTCAGGTAGAGGTAAGCCCTAGGTCAGAAGAACTTTTAAGAAGAAGGCTTTTTTTTTTAGTTGTAGGGAATCTTTTAACCATTAAAGGTCACATTTAAATTAGGTAGTAATAAAGGAGGTCTAGTAAGTATATATAAATGCCTTCTTCTGTGAAACTGTTATAGTTTTTGTAGATCATTTATCAATTTTTTGCATTATATAGAAACAATGCAAAAAGAAACTTTAAATCATTTATTTATAATTTAATATAAAATGTTATAACATGAGCTATTTTTGTTTCCTCATAACAGTAATAATTTGTTTTAACATTAACCGTTAATTGCTTTAGAAACAACAACATATTTAAATACACCAGATAAAAATAATAAAATAGAATTACTTTTAAATAAATTTATGTTACTGGAATTAAGTGCAATAGAAATATTTCATTAATATTAAGTCATAAAGTAACTAACACGAAAACAATACGCAAAATAATTTTAAAATCCTATGAAAAATATAATTTAGTGGGATATTTACATTTGTTTCTTGCTTGAAAGTAACAAATGGCTATTTACAACTAACTGTCTCTGAAGCTTAGATTCAAGCTTTTTATTATTTAGTTCTACTACTTGAAATTGTCGAAACCTATAAAATTAAATGTTAATTAATACAAGAGCTAAATTTTTATGAAGTTTGTATGTTCCCCACTTATGCTCTAGGTAGACATCGGCAGTGTTACTAGTTCTAGGTAGTCTATGTAGACATCGGCATCTGCATGGTTTTTCAATTTCTTTTACCGAATAGTCAACACGGACTCGAAGATCAGGCACACAGCTTTAGTAACAAAAATAGAATTTTAGTACTCGGAATAAAACAACTCTTATAACAGTTTTTAAAAGACAGGAGACTCAGGAAGTGATGAAATTTTGCAGAGAGTTTGCGGAATTTTAAGATGGTCTCCTGGGGATACATTCAGCAATGAGGCGATGGAATCTTCTCAGATAAAAACAACCCATGCTCACACTTCATAGTTTAGTTAATACAAGAGTTAGCTTTTATGAAGGCTGCACATTGCCCAATTGTGTCCTAGGTGGGTGGACATAAGCAGTGTGGCATCTCCGGGGTTTATCTATTTCATGTAGAGAATTGGTGACACGGAATTCGGAGATCAGGTACGCAGCTTTAATAACAAAAACAGAATTTTAGTGCACGAAATAAAATTCTTATAATAGTTTGGAAAAGATCGGGGACTTAAGGAAGAGTTGAAATTTTGTACCGCGTTTGCGAAGGTTTAAGAAAGTACTCCTGGTGAGCCTAATAAAAAGATCATAGAACATAAAGTTGTAGTAGATGCACTCAGAGATGATCAACAAAGAGGAAATGAGATCTTCTAAGAAAAAAAAACTACCCAGGCTCACACTTCATAGCTTAATTAATACAAGAGTTAGCTTTTATAAAGGCTGCACATTCCCCTCCTGGGCCCTAAGTGGACATCGGCAGTATTACGTTTCTAGGGTTCCTCACTTTCTGGTAGTGAATAGGTCGCATGGAACTCAGAGATCCAGGGCACAACCTTGGCAACAATGCTCGAAATAAAACTTTTATAACATTTTTAGAAAGACAAGGGACTCAGAGCGAGTTGAATTTTCACTCTGCGTTTCCGAAAGTCTAAGAAAAGACTCCTGGTGACCCTTAAAATCAGGTCATAAAACATAAAGTTATACTAGATTTAAAGTATGGGACTCAGGGTGAGTCCGGAACAAGGAGATGAGATCTCCTCAGAAAAACATCCACACTCCGTGCTTATCTCTTAACTCTCATAAGCTATATTTCTTCCCTCTATCCGAAACTGTTTGCTGCCTTCATCAGTCCATCACTTCTCCCTGGTTGATTAGTCCTTCGCGGAACGCTATAACACTTTCCGGTATTCGCCACTTGCGACGAAATCTGAACTACTCTTCCGTAATTTAGCTTCCATCATTAATGAATGCATGTCAGGGTGGGACGGTGACAATTTCATTTTCTCCTGTAGTGTCATTTTCCCAGACTAGCAGGTGCCTCTCTTATCCTATCAGATCAGGTGTCTTTTATGCGATTGACGACGGTAGTCTCGAAGTCACAGTATTAATCGAAAGACTGCAGGAGGAACTCGATCTGTTTCTGCGATGGCAATGGAAACATCGGCTTGTATGTTGGATTGCAGCTACGTATGCATGGGCAATGTTGGAGAAAATTATATGTAGAAATAGTCATAGCTTCCTAGTGGAAGCCTTTGGAAGGAAGGAAGGAAGGCTACTGGTTTAGAAATCAGGGAGAAATAATTCTTCTTCTTTGCTATGAAACTCTACTCGTTACAAAGCCATCTAAGAATGAAGTAGCCTCAAAGTTAAATATAAGAAAAAGAAATATGAATTGAAATGCAACTTCTTATTATTTTTTATATATACAACTGCTATACAAAGGTAAATATGCCTAAGTATTATTTTATTTTATTTTTCAAAATAAAACATTAATGAACTGTGTTGTAATACCGTAATATTAATAAAACTCTATGTTCCATCAATCATCCTTATACGACATTGGATTGATTACCCGTAACAATTAATTCTAGCTTAAAATATGCATCCTGAGTAAAATTTTAAATTTCCAAATTTTCATTAAAGGCAAACTATATAATTTTTCCTAATAAAGGAAATAATATAAATCACAAAGTAAAATAAAACTGTTAAAATTGTTTTAAAATTGACTATCGTATTTAGTAGCACAACAATAAGAAATAATGATTATTTATCGTATTCTAGAAGATAAATTTTCTTGAATCGATGCTTATATTAATTAAAATAAAGATGTCGCAGCTTGCAAGTACTTTTTTTTAGCTAAATCCATTTAAGAAAAAACTAGTGTGGATATTTGACGAGGTAACGAGAAAGTCCCATTTCACGTTTAATAAATTCACTCAAATGAAATTAAATTAAAAATATAAGAAGTCTTATAAGTAGTACAGTATAAGTATACTGTTCCAAGCAAGTTACTCCTGTATTCAAATTATATTTATTTTTTATTCAGTTCAAAATTTTACAGATAACAATCCACTTTTAAGTTATAAAATACTCAAATTAGAAACATCGAATAACTCTGGATTGTGCCCTAAATGATTGAAAAATCGTATGCATAATCCCTAAAATAATTCCGGAATATCAGAATAATTCACCCCATCTGCAATCGTATTCTACCCTGCAAAATATTCATAACCCGCTCCCCCCCCCAAAAAAAAAGGGGGAGAAAAAAACAAGTAAAAAAGTCAGTACAATTAAATCACTGTGCATCTGTGTGATAGAGCGAAATATAATGAATAATGCTAAGCAATTTAGTAATTATCAAATTATATATCAATAATTTTTTTCATTGTGACTACTCGTAATTCAAAACTGTGATTTTAGGTGTGTATTTGGTTTGGAGCACTGCATTCACCTTTTTTGCTACACTAGCCAGAGATCTTACAATTTAATTCTAATATATGCACACATTTTTATTTACCCTGTCGTTCACTTATTATGTAAAAACCATTTGGGAATTGTTATACTTATTTTATACTTATTGCAAATTCGGGTACGGCAAACTACGGTCCTCGGACAAAATTTTTATTAACCCTGTCGCTCACCTATTATGTAAAAATCATTTGGGAATTGTTATACTTATTTTATACTTATTGCAAATTCGGGTCCGGCAAACTACGGTCCTCTGGCAAAATTTTTATTAACCCTGTCGCTCACTTATTATGTAAAAATCATTAGGGAATTGTTATACTTATTTTATACTTATTGCAAATTCGGGTCCGGCAAACTACAGTCCTCGGGCAAAATCCGGCGATCGCACGTTTTTAATCCGACCCATGCAAGCAGGTTCCATGGTCACCCGGGCACATATCCTGGACAGGAATATTATCTATTCATTTTTTATCCGGGTTGATTGATTTGTATCAACTTGATGTAAATCGTTAAAAACCACTTGATTTTAAAAATATTTAAAAACAGGGATCCTTTTTTTTTTTACAACGTTTTGAGTATTTTATAGTTCAATTAGAACTTAGACTGGGAAATGAAATAACATGCAAGCTTGTGTTTTTGTTTAAAAGTCTAAATAAGGAAGAAATAAAGCACTTTAATTTGCAATTGTAGATTTTTTTAATTAGTATTTGTACTTAGTTCTTTATACTTCACAAATTTATCTATGCATTTTAAAGGAAAAGGAGAGATAATTATAACTTTATTGATATTTTGCATTATTTTGCACTCATCAATAAATTACCTTTTTATTTGTATTTGTATTGCATTTATTTAAACTCTAAATAAATAAACACTTTTATATTTGTAAATAATGAAGAAAATATAAACTAAATATTTAAAATATGTTTGCTTATCTAATGCTATAAATGGGGTGGGGATTCGGACTAATACGGTTTGGAGTGCTACGGTCTACTTTTTGCAACACGAGAACCAATGAGACCGGGACCTACAGCTTAAAGCCGATTCCGAACGTCCATGCCACAGTGGGATTCGAACCCACGAAATCTGGTACCGAAGGCCAGCACCCTATTCAATCGGCCTATTAATATGGATTTCTAATATGTAACTACATGCACGTCCTTAGTTCAGAGAAGACCGGAATGCTATGTATCGTTAGTTTTTCTTTAGCAATGGTGTAAAAGAGTATTTTAGGGACATTATGTAAAAATCATAATTATAACTGACGACCATTTACAAGCAACATTAATGATAGTAACTATTTTCTTGAAAGTCGATTACCAAATATAGTTTTAGAAGAAACAGTTTCATGTTTTACATTAGGACTGATTTTTACCATTATGTTATAAATACATTAATAATGTCTTTTATATGAGTATCACAATAATGCATATTATGTAAAAATGTTAAAAACAAATTCTTCAACCTGATCCACCGAGCCTAATTTTTTTCATGCGACCAACTGTATCCTAAACGGTTTTTCCTCCACCTGTTAAAGACTGTGTAATAAAGAAGTATATATATGTAATATATCAAAATTACCCCACTTAAAATATTTCTCTAATTTGTTGTCTCCCCCCGTCTGTGAGCCGAACGATCGCCGATTGGTTAGGTCCGGTACCGTGAGTTCGTTACCGGAGTTTGTGGGTTCGAATCTCAGAGTGGCAAGAATGTTCGTAGCCGTTAGGAATCGGCTATTTAAGCTTTAGGTCCCGGTCTCAGTAGCCCTCGTGTTGCAGAAAGTAGACCGCCGCTTAATATCGTATATAAAAGATTGTTCGATGACTTAATACTTTTTACTGATCTCCCAAAGTTAACTCTATAATAAATGCTAATTCTCTGTCCACTCTCCTCATTTTCCAGCCCAAGAAAACTTGGTTCACTTTTCCGGTGATCTCAATTCCTTTCTGATTGTTACTAACACTGATTAAGGTGCTCTCTCATGGGAACTTCTCCTCGTCATCTCTCGTTGTGGGGCGAACTTTGTAATTGAAGTGTGTCTTTGCCATCGTTCCAAGCTCTGCTCTTGTCCTAGATATCTGGTTTTGGTTGGAGTGCTACGGTCTACTTTTTGCAGCACGAGGGCTAATGAGACCGGGACCTACAGCTTAAAGCCGATTCTGAACGGCTATGAACATCCACGTACTGTGGGATTCGAACCCACGAACTCCTGTACCAAAGGCTAGCACTCTAACCAATCGGCCATCGTTCGGCTTTTGTCCTAGAAACATGTTATTCGTTAATCTTAAATAAAAGTTTAGTCCATGGTGGACTTCGCTGCTTTCTTGTACTAGATCCCCTACAGCACCTCACACCTACTACACCTCAGTAAGCCCGATCAATTAAAAATAATAGGGGCTATTTTTTATGTGACAATGAGAGAAATTCTGCAGGTTACAGACATACATATATACCAGAGGTGGCCAACCTGCTGCTCGAGAGCCACATGCGGCTCTTCGAAGGATTATTTGTGGCTTTCGATAAATGTACCCGAGTTCCCTGTTCCTTTTTGTGTTATTATATTTTTTAAAAAAATATTACAACTGATGGAGCTCCAGCAATGCTGGGTAAAAAACGATCTTATTGGGCTTTTAAGAGATGATTCTCAAATTCCACAATTCATACCGATTCACTGCATAATTCAACGAGAACATTTCGTTACAAAATATTTAAAATATCCTCTTGTTATGAAAACGGTGTAACACATTGTAAATTACATACGCACCAAAGCAAAAAATCATCGACAATTCAAAAATTTCCTTGAAAAATTAAAGGACGAAGAACTTTCAAATAACATTCAATAATTATAATTTCTGTAAAAAAAATTTTTAATACCTTTTTTGAATACCTTTTAATTGTATTTAATTGATGCTAGCGAAAAATTTCAAATTTTGAAAAATGACTCGGACTATCAAGGAAATTAGCCACCCCTAATATAAATGTTAGGTTTTAATTCTATTTAGTAAAATTCAAGAAGGTTTACGAAGAGACATAAATGGTTGAGGTGGAATGGGAGGCATAATAAAAAAGCCAAAGAGGGAATAAAATAAGGTACTTTTAATTTATTTAAAATTTTACAGTGATATAAGTGGTATTTAAAAAATATTAGTAGTTAAGAGACAAAAATCAATTGCAAACTAAATGTTTTGTTTCTGTATTTACTTTAACAAATCTCATGGAAGGCTACATATGGTATTATTTCTTGTATTTTCGAACAATAACTCGTTTGGTAAAAATTCAGTCTTTTTTTGACTCCAAAATTATGGTGAAATGACATTTATATTTTTAGTAAAAGTACCATGAATCTGTTAGACTTTTAGCAAAATTATATTAAGATAAAATAATTTTCTCAGTAGTAAATATATTTATGCAATTAAATCTTAATAATAACGCAGAATCTGAAATTTCACCTTTTATACTTTTAATTTAAAATATATATAATATTAATTATATATACCTAAATTAATTTTTTCGATGAGAAATTTTTTATTGCAAAATATTTTTATAATTTATAGAAATATTTTATTGAAAAAATGCATTCTAAAAACAGACAAAACAATGTCTTCCTTTAAATTATGTTGATAAAGAAGAATATGTTGTTAGAAATATTACTTTAATAATTTCCAAAGTAATTGCGTTAATTGTGATTTTTTATCTTCGAATTATTGGCTACAATATATCAAATCTATTTTTAAAAAGGGAAAGTGATATCACAAACAGTTAAGCTTTATTACGATAGATGGCGCTAACATACTTTTACAAAAGTTTTCCGGAGGAGAAAAGCTAGTTGGAGATAAAAGTGAGCATAACTCCATCTAGTGATAAACTCCGCAAATTCGTAAAGCTGCCCGACAACCAAAAAG
The DNA here is from genome assembly GCA_032207245.1 of Pardosa pseudoannulata. Classification (NCBI taxonomy): domain Eukaryota; kingdom Metazoa; phylum Arthropoda; class Arachnida; order Araneae; family Lycosidae; genus Pardosa; species Pardosa pseudoannulata. The sequence goes on along the minus strand of CM063503.1, from coordinate 88,110,179 downwards.
AAACGAAAAACGAAAGAGAAAAAATATCCATAATATTAAAATATTTAAAGAATTCTTGTAAAACTGTGAGCGATCTCTAAGCAATCCGTTATTTAAACGTTAATGTGTAGACGAGTTGCTGTCACAATGATTTATTATGGATTTACCTCGTAATGGATAACATTGTTCACTGTGTGTGTACCGTCAAGGGGTCACATATTACAGAGATAATAACATCGTAATTAATTACAGGCTAACCTCTAAATTTTCCTCTTTTCCCCGTGAATCTAAGAGAAGGTAAATTGATCTTATGCTCGCACGTTTCTTTTTAGTGTTGGGGTTTTTAACTTGCATTATTAATACACCCTGATTTATAATGTAAAATTCGTCATTTCATAATCATGTTAAGAGTTTTCTTTCAATGCGAGTTGCTATGAATACTTTAAAATCTCATTTATCACTGTTATAAGAAACACTGAATAGGTACGTAGGTCATAATTATCCGTGGCATGAAACTAGAAAAAAATTAATCTTTGATTTAATTTTGCAGAAAAATTAAAATAAAGAAATATATTTCATTTTTAAATATGTATATATGTATGTGATGTAAACATACTGAATCATGAATTCCAAACTTGTAAATATAGGTAAACTGTATTAAATTATTTTTATATATTAAACACCCGTTTTGCAATAAAACGTGTCCTAACTCTAAACGTTTGTTTCAGTCTATGATTTAATAAAACAACTTTTGAAAAGAAATAAACAAGAGGGAGAAAAATAAAATAAAAAATTTGGTATAAATTCTTGATGCTTTATATTTAAACACACACACACATGATATATGAATATATATATATATATATATATATATATATATATATATATATATATATATATATATATATTCTCAGGGGTTTTCAAAACTTAAATCAAGGGTAAAAATTTCTGCTTCATTTTCCATTCCCCTTTTTAACCCCTAACCTAAATTGTCCGCTAGGGCCATGTAGGTTTATAATTGGCCAAGCCCCTTCTCTGAGGGCGTAACCTGTAGCCCCAGTGGTCAATTTAGGTTAGGGGTTAAAAATTGGAATGCAAAATGACGAGGGAATTTTTACCCTTGATTTTAGTTTTGAAAACTCCCGATAATTTTCCTTACATATATATATATATATATATATATATATATATATATATATATATATATATATATATATATATATATATATATATATATATATATATATATATATATATATACATATATATATATGCATATATATATATATATATATAATATATATATATATATATAATAATAATAATGAAATGCTATTAAAGTAAAATGTTTTGTTTTCTTTTGATAAAATATGTAAACAACAAATGAAAATTGGAAATATTACCAAACAGGTTAACTTATTTTTACATTTTAACAGGTTATTATTTGTGTTAGATACTAAATTATGTTTCATTATTTTGGTTTTGAGTGAATCTAGATTTTCAATGGAAAACAGAAAACATTTAAGTTAGGATTTTACTTTAATAGTTTTTATTATTACAAATATATATATATATATATATATATATATATATATATATATATATATATATATATATATATATATATATATATATATATATATATATACATATATATACATATATATATATATACATATATATATATATACATATATATATATATATATATATATATATATATATATATATATATATATATATATATATATATATATATATATATATATATATATATATATATATATACTTAAATTATATAATAACATAAATACACACACACACATACACATATACACTCTAAGACGGAGAAAAAAAAATGCACCGAGAAGATGTAATGCAAATTGGAGACTTGTTGATATGCATACAAGTTTCAACGGAAAATCCAAAATTTTAAAATTTTAATGTAAATATATGCCTGCCTATGGGCAAGAGGAGGTCAAACACGTTATTGAGTTTTTCCCCTTGTGAAGCTCTGTCACTCGATTAAATCATCCAATCTTCTCAAATTGAAATCATTTGTTTTTCTGTGCATGTACGATTTTCGTCCAATTCTGATAAATCCTTTCTGGGTTCGTCGTTTTTTTTTTTTTTTTTTTTTTTTTTTTGGTCTAAGAGTATATATATATATATATATATATATATATATATAGGGAGAAAAAGACTGAGAGAGCGAAATATATTATAAATAACAAAAGATAAAGAACTGTAAATAAGGAGCCATAAATGCTGCACAGAACTATATAAATATTTAAGTGCTTACAAAATGTATAACTAGCAAATTTCATATACATTTTACCTCACCATAAATAACAGAATAAGAATAGTATAAGAAAATAAAGAGATAATCTTAACTCATGACTCTCATGAATTGTTGTTAAACTCTCACGAATTGTTGTTTTCAAAAGATGTAAGAAGAATGCATGTAGTGCCTTCGTATTGCCAATCCTTTTAGAAACAGCTAAATGAACTCCAATTATACTTTTATTTTCTCAGAACAGGCATGTTTGAATTTTATGTGAAGAATTGTATAGGATTTCTATCCAGTTACCGTGAACGGGCATTGCCATAACAAAGATTCTATTAAATTTGAAGTTATGTCAGGAGCAAATATATATTTGACACATACACTTTGCATGAAAAAGAAAACTTAAGAATGTATTCCTGTTTATTTCGTCTCGTATTCTTATATACAGATGTCACTTAAATCTAGATGATTGGGTATAAAAATTAATACAAATCTATGAAATGTGTAAAAAATGTGTTGTTCTATCTCTGCATGTATGTATATATATATATATATATATATATATATATATATATATATATATATATATATATATATATATAAATAGACAATGTTTAAATACGGAAAGTTACGACTATAGGAGTCAGTGTGTTCGAATCCTACAGCTGGAATGGATATTTTCATCCTTGTGAAACCGGATTTAAACACAAAGACCTGTTTTAATAATTAGTTATAATAATTATTTTGTGGTCATAATAATTTGACATAGTATTCCAAACTAAACATCTTTATCTCTCTGCCTTTCTCTGTCTCTCAATTTCTTCTTCTCTCTTAACGCTCTGGATATCTCCATCTCCCTCTCTCCAAAATATCTCTCTCACACTTTCAATCTTTCCTCTCCGTATAACAAGCCCTATATCTCACTCCGTTACCTTCTTTCACTCTGTTGTTCTTTTCCTCTCTCACTCACTTTCCCCAGCATTCTTCTCACTCCCACTCTCTCTTCTATCTATCTCTACCTCCATCTCACTCTCATTTTCTCACTTCTTCCTCTCTCTTTTTCTCCCTCTCACTCTCATTTTTCTCATTTTCTCAACTCTCTGTATATTTTCCTCCATCTCATTGCATTCCCTCACCCCTCGCTCACTCCTCTCTCTCACTCACTCCTTCAGCCTCTTTCCTGTACATGAGGCTATCATATAACGCATGGAATTTTGTAGTTAAACGAAATCGGCTTTAAATATCTATTTCCAATCCAATTAGACATCGAAGTAGTACAGGGAACTTTTTCGGCCACGGGCCAAAAAACGGAAGAAAATAAGTTTGGATGGCCAAGACAAATTTTCTAAAATTTAAAAAACAATATGCAAGTACCTAACAGTTTAAATACCTTAATGACATGAATGAAATTGCGATTTCATTTTTAAAAGTTCCTTATACTGAAGTTCGAAGTGAGATGTACTGATTTTAAGGAATGATGCTAAATGCTCATCTGTCAGTCTACTTCTGAAATTATTCTTTCTAAGGTTCAAAGTTGAAAAAACTTATAAGAAGCATATAAGAAGCAACTATACCTCTGATCTTCTGGGCGTGAGATAATAAATTTGAGATATAATATTTAAGCAAAGTAGAAAAGGAGATGGATATATAATGTATAAATATATATTTCTAATAATTTGCTCGGACCGGCAACTTAAAATTCTATCTGCGCGCCGGATAAAACCATCAGGTGGGCCATAGTTTGCCCGCAGGCCATAGTTTGCCCATCCCTGAAGTAGTAGAAACTTGACCATAATGCTGTAAGCCATTAATTACGCCATACGCGTATAATTCTAACGTTATTTTTTCCGAATTAAGGTGGCCAGCTGATATTCGAATCAGAAGGATACTATCTTGAAGTACCATTGTCCGATAATTTACAAAAAGGTTAAAGAAACACTTTATTTTAAAGCTAATATTTTCAATTCTTTATGTTATGATGAGTTGTTTATTTAAGGTTGTTTTTAAATTATGGGTGGTCTATTCTGTAGGTCTATGTTAATAATTTAAACTTTACTAGTTGTTAATCTTTATAAGAGTATTAACAAAAGGAGAGCTTCATCAGAACTACTACTGCAAAGGTTTTAATTGCAAACTAACACATGTTCTCACAATTGTTAGCTGGTGGAACACTTGTGTCTCAAGCAGAGGAGCCTTTATCCATGGGTCTGCAAGCAAAACTACTGTTCATTTACTGTCTGCTGTGAATTTAAATGTAGAATAGAACTTTTATATCTAATTTGTTATTTTAGTCTTAAAAGAGTTTGTTCTTAACTATTGCGTTTTGACTGACAAATTCTTAAAACAAGTCAATTGAATAAAACCACGAACAATGCTAGATAATATAATAATATAACTAAGAATTTTAAGTTATACATAACCAATTACATGTCATAAATACCTTTAATACAGTCAGTGATATTCGGTATAAGATTTTTTGTTGTTCTGTTTAATTAGAGAATCTGAAAAGGTATCTATCTGGAAATAAAAAGAGAATAGTTGCGTCCACTTGACAAACTTTTTATTTCGTAAACATGGTGAAAATAGATTTCCCCTTTTTATCCGAATAAAACGGCGCTACCACTTGAATTCTTTAAAATAAAACATTCCCGGTGCTGGCGAGCAAAGTGGTACACACTGCAAGTGACGAATGGTTTCTGCGCCGGCATTCAACAAACAGCAGACTCGCAGTCCTTTTGAAAGCCCGTTTATCATTTGCCACTGCAAAATTTATAACCCATGGGTCTAGGACGGAAGTCTCGACAGTATGGCCAGATAGAAACGTTATCATGGCTCTGGCCTGATGCCACTGGGTCAGCGCAGGGATGACATAGGAGGGCGATTCGTCATCCCATTATGGAGACTTTTTTGGCGCAATACTTTATTTCTTCTCACTATATTATATGTGTCTTTTTATATTTACAAAATGCCGTTGTGATGTTTGAATTTGGGGGAGTAACATCTCTTACTTTTAATAATTTGTGACGTTTTTGCTTATGTAGAGTAGTAACTGTTTAATAAAGCTATTAAAAGAAAATTGACAACAGGCTGTAGACAAGCCATAACTGTCAATCACTAATTTATTGTTACTCACTACGTTATACTGGTGTTTATTTATAAATACAAAATGCCATTACGATGTTTGGATTTTTAGGTGTAACATTTCTAACTTTAATAATTTGTGACGTTTTTGTTTATGTAGAGTAGTAACTATGTAATGAAGGTATTAAAAGAAAATTGACAACAGGCTATAGACATGCCAAAACTGTCGATCACTAATTTATTATTACTCACTATGTTATACTGGTGTTTATTTATAAATACAAAATGCCATTACGATGTTTGAATTTTTAGGTGTAACATTTCTAACTTTAATAATTTGTGGCTTTTTTGTTTAGGTAACCTAATAACTATGTAACAAAACAAGAGTTAATCAACAATGGGCCTGTAGACATGCCACGATTGTCGATATTTAATAAATTTTTGGAATAGTAGTATACCTGATGCCACTGGATCATTGCAAGGGTGGCATCGGAGGATGATCCGTAATTCAATTATGAGGATTTTTTCCGCCGATACTTTATTCCTTCTTACTGTATTACATTTTTTACGCTTTCAAAATGCCATTACAATGTTTGAACTTTTAAGTGTAACATTTCTAACTTTAATAATTTGTGACGTTTCTGTTTGTTTAGAGTAGTAACTATGTAATAAACCTCTTAAACGTTAATTGACAATAAGGCTATGGATATGACAAAACTTTGAATAGATAATTAATTATTACTCACTATATTATACTGGTCCTTTTTATATATACAAAATGCTGTTATGATGTTTGAATTTTTGTATGTAGCATATTAATTTTAATAATGAGCTATTTCTGATAACGTTATAATTATGTAATATAACAATTAAGAGTTAATCAACAATAAGCCAGTACAATCCACAAATGTAAATACTTAATTCATTTTTTGAATCATACTTAATGCCACTGGGTCAGCGCAGGGTTGGCATACGAGGGTGATTCGTCATCCCATTATGAATTCTGTTTTGGCGCAGTACTTTATTTCTTCTCATTATATCATAAATATATTTTTTATGTTTACAAAATGCCTATAAAATGTTTACATTTTCCGTCGTATCAGATCTATTTTTGGAATAATGTGGCATTTTGGTTTAGTTTGGTTTGGAGCACTACGGTCTACTTTTTGCAACACGAGGAATAATGAGACCGGGACCTACTGCTCAAAGCCGATTCCGAAAGGCTACGAACATCCATGCCACTGTGGGATTCGAACCCACGAACTCCGGTACCGAAGGACAGCACCCTAACCAATTGGTCATCGTTCGGCCATTTTGGGTTATATAGAGTATGTAATAAAACTATTAAGAGCTAATAAACCTCTTGCTTACTCTTGGCTAATCCTGGCTTGTGATAAAACCAAGACAAGTCAATATTTAATTAACTGTTGGAATCTAGGCGTATTTTACCTTTTACTTGATGCTAATGGGTCAGTTCAAAAATGACATAGTGAAGAAATTTGTCATCCCGTTTTGGAGACATTTTTTTGCTGCAATAGTTTATTCCCTCTCATTAAATTACTTGTAATTTTTATATGCTTACAAAATAACGTTATCATGTTTGAAGCTTCGTACATAAATTTTGAGAATTTGTGACATTTCTGCTTATGTAGAGTAGTAATTATGTAATAAGATATTTAAAAACCTAATGAACACCATGATTGGGGACAAGCCACATTTGTTGATACCTAATTTATTATTGAAATTGTGACATAACTTTTAGTCCGATTTATGTAACTGAAAGAAGCTACTGGATACTAAAAAACAACCAATCCTTTCAACGAACTTAATAAAAAGTTTGTGATAACCAGGTGCTCCCAAACTTTCTGCTATATATATATACATATGCACACACACACACATATACACATATATATATATATATAATATATATATATATATATATATATATATATATATATATATATATATATATATATATATATATATATATATATATACACATAATGCACATATATATATGCACATATATATATGGACATATATATATGCACATATATATACACATGCACATATATATATATATATATATATATATATATATATATACACATGCACATATATATATATATATATATATACACACATGCATATATATATATATACACATGCACATATATATATACACATGCGCATATATATATATATACACATGCATATATATATATATACACATATATATATATATATATATATATATATATACACATGCACATATATATATACACATGCACATATATATATACACACATGCACATATATTTTAAGCAATTTTTAAAATTAATTTATATTAGAGAGCCCCTTATACTTACTATAAGTTCCAAATAGTAATTTGGCATTTTGGTTAAGGAAAGAAGAAGCGATAAATAAGAGAATATAAGTTTAAAAAAAAATCTAAACATTTATTTGTGACCATACAATGAAGTTTTTTATTTTATTAAATTTCTGTTTGTTTTCGGCTGCTAACACGTTTAAGATTAAGATCATATATTTTGTTTCATATTTTTTGATATCATTAAATCCCTTTTTTTATATTTTATTTTTCTGCAGCGAGTACAGAACATCCAGGAAATGAACGGAAAGCTCACAAGTGTCTGGAAAGAAGTGGTAAGAAACTAATTCAATAAAACGAAAATCTTTTATGCATAGAAAAATTCTTCCATTTTAATTCTATTTTAATTGAAACCTGTGTGTAAGTACAATGTATGTAACGATAAATTTGTTTTAAACCTTCAAAAAGCTATATAATAATAATGACAACAATTATCTATATGAAATATCTTATATTTTCTTTGCACCCATGGAATTCCTTATTTACTCTATGTATTCAAGATTGCATAATACAATATCACCAAGAGGTTACTTATTGTGTAATATATACTCGCATTTAAAAGTATATAAATAAAGTTAAACAGAATCTAAGATATCAATGTGATAATTATCAAAACCTATCTATAGCTCTAACCTGTCTTTACAAATATTTTTCTATGTGCAAATAGCATTGCAGCTCCTTTATAGAAAGGTTTTACTGTAATTGTTTTTATTGTGATTATCATTTTCACTCTTCTATGTTATAAAGAGGTTTTTCATAATTCGTTCTAAGATATATATGTTATCTGTCTTGAAAACGATTTTATTCTTTTATAAATTGTTATAGAGAGATTCAATAATTGTTTCTATTCATAAATTATATTTTAGTAATGGACTTTTTTATAATCCAATAAACAAATCTGAATATAACAATAGGACGATTAGGAAAATATGAGATGTACATGAACTAAATAATTATGGGATCTATAGATCAAATAGATTATATTTACAAGTAAAAGTCAATGTCCAGTAACATGATATATATATGAATCATACAATAATATATATATATATATATATATATATATATATATATATGCGTTTATATGTATATGTATATGTATATGTATATATATTTATATATGTATATATATACATACACACACACACACACACACACACACATATATATATATATATATATATATATATATATATATATATATATATATATATATATGTAATGAGACAGACTTCTCGATGGGTGGTTGCAGTCATGGCCATAAAAATGATACCGTTTCAGCTAAAGACATTTATTAAGATAATGTTGAAGGACGGGTTCCCACTTCATCATAAGGACAGGACGAACTGAAGGGTCAGCTAGCATCAAGTTCTTTGTACAAGACACGTAACACCTGAGTCAACATCTGTGGGAAAATATCTCTAGAAAAATCTGTGCCCGACATCGTGTATCTCCTTTTTATTTGGAAATTTCCTAAATTGTCCTCTAGGGCCATATAGGATTCTAATTGGTCAGGCCCCTTCTCTGGGGGTGTAAACTGTAGCCTCAGAGGTCGATTTAGATTATTTATAAAGGGGAATGCGAAATGACGCGGGAATTTTTAGCCCTTGATTTAATTTTTGAAAAACCCTGAGAATTTTCCTTGGATCTCTCTCTCTCTCTCTCTCTCTCTCTCTCTCTATATATATATATATATATATATATATATATAATATATATATATTTATATATATATATATATATATTATATATATATATATATATATATATATATATATATATATATATATATATATATAATATATATATATATATATATATATATATATATATATATGTATATATATATATATATCATATATACATATATATTACACTGTAGCGCAGAGGCGTTTAGTTTATATATAAATATATATGTATACATGTATGTATGTATATATATATATATATGTATATATATATATATATATATATATATATTATATATATATATATATATATATATATATATATATATATACATAACATATATTGTATGTATGAATGTATACTTATGTCCTAAAATGAAGTGGATGGGTTGGAGGTTGCAGTCATAGCCAGGTGTTGTGATGTAAAAAAGGAGGAACTAGAAACTGTTTTACTGACAAAAATATTTATTTTCGTAAAATCGGTTGGATGAGTTCCCACTTCTTCCTAGGAATAGGAAGAACTGCCATATCCCTTGCCGGTTTAAGACTATGCAAAAATATCTGAAATTGAAAAATCCTCTAAAAATCCTTGAAAAATCCCTGAAAATCCCTACATTCCTCTCCTTTTCGTTCGAACGATTGCCGAATTTTTGGGTGCTGGCCTTCGGAACTTATTTCGAATCCCACTATGGCATAGGTGTTAGTAGCTGTCGGAATCGGCTTTAAGCAGTAGGTGGTCTCATTAGCCCTCATGTTGCAAAAAAGTAGATGTCCAAAAGAACCTTTTCGTTCGGAATTTCCTAAACTGGCCTCCATGGTACTATGTTAACTTTTAATTGATTGGACCCCTTGCCTGATCGCTTGAACTATAGCCCCAGTGGTCAATTTAGAGTAGGCGCTAAAAGATGTAAAGCATAGACAAGTAAGCAAGGTAAAATTTTAAAACCCCTGAGAATTTTCTAAGTCCATAATGAAGGTTTTTGTCGAGAAATTCATTTCGGTACTTTTTACCTATCGGAGTATAGGATAAAATTCGACAGTATATTTCCTTACGAAGCCTTTATCAAGGTTTTATACAAAATATCTATTACTATTTACATTACAATTTACTATTATAATTAAATATTAACTATAAAAATTAACTAAAAGCTGGACAAAAAAGGAAAGCCAAAAAGACAGCCGGTCGGAGATTCGGCGTCGGTGCAAAAATTTCCTAACGTCCTTGTGAATTGAAAATTCTTTCAATTGTTGTATTAGAATTACCCTTTACCGCAAAACATGGCAGGCAGATCGATCGATATAATTTTTAAGAAAAAGAAACTTTTACCGAGTGAAAGTAAATCCGATATTTATGAAGACGAAAAAAAAATTGTAAGCTCGTCGGAAGCGGCTAAAGTATTGCTTGAGAGAAGCACCCGAAAGCTTCACAATGGAATGACGAATCGCAACCACAAGTCATCTCAGCACTGACCCAGTGGCACTAGGCCAGAACTCCGATAACGTTTCTATCTGTGCATGTTGTCGACACTTCCGCCTGCGACCCCTGGGTTATAAATTTTGTCGATGAATGATAAACGGATTGAACTAAAGGGCTCCGCATTTGTCGTTTGTTGAATGTCGGCAATGGAATCATTCTTCACTTAGTGTGTGTATACTATTTGGACAGAATAGAGAAGTCAAAGGATTTATTCGACGAGAAAGGGTGGAACATTTGATGGGGGATCATGTCACACACGATTTGAGTATGTATTTAATAGACTCTGGCACACGTTTCCAATCTTTAAGAACTTTTAATTACGTTCATAAAAAGAAAGAATCTTTGAATTCGAAATTTTTTATTAAAATGCTGAGAAAAATATTAGTATTAAAATATCATTACTCAGTGTGTATTACTAATTTTTATTAGGATGGGGATCTCAAAGAGTTTAATCGACGAAAAAGGGTGGATCATGTCTCACAGGATAAAGATAATATGCTTATATTTTAATAGATTCAGGGACCCTTTCCAAATCTTTAAGAACTTTTAATTGTGTTCACATAAAGAACGAATTTTTCTACTGCACAATAATTCATTAAAATGTTGAAAAAATGTCAATATTAAAAATAGAATTTTTCACTTAGTGTGTATGATATTTTTGCCTGAACAGAGAACACAAAGAATTTAATCGACGGGAAAGGGTGGAACATTTGATGGGGGATCATGTCTCATACGATTTGAGTATGTGTTTAATAGACTCAGGCACACGTTTCCAATCTTTAAGAACTTTTAATTACATTCATATAAAGAAAAAATTTTTTACTCCAATTTTTTTTATTAAAATACCAAAAAAGATATTAGTATTAAAATATTATTACTCAGTGTGTTTTACTAATTTTTATTAGGGGATGGGGAACTCAGAGTTTAACCCATTTTAACCCATGTCTTATCCAGAGGACAGCTGAAAAATAACAAGTGGGAATCAGTATTTATTTGTTGCTAATATTTTATCAGCTGGAATATGTAAAGGTACGTTTAAGCTTCTGCTAGAAACAGTTATGTACCTCAGGTCCATCACGACAGTATAGAAATTCTTCTTATTTCTCTCTTTAGTGAGCATAATTTTTATCTTCTTTTTGAGGTTGCAGAATTCCTTTTCAGTTTGCTTCAGACACTTAGGAGCGTATTTTGTATGTAAGAGTACTCTTTCTTTATCATCCTGGTGGTTAGTTAAAGTTTTAATAGTAGTAGGTAAGTTGCAGCTCATTATTTTTAGTGGACATATAAACAGCATACTGAAGGAATGCTCTGCCAGGCTTGCTAGACCTTTCAACCAAGTTTAGTGTTATACTCGACTAAAAATGAAACTCTTAAGTGAATAAAAGATTATATATACATTAAAAAAGTTTGTAGGCTGGAATTACTTTTCACTAATGAGAGCACTCTGAAATCGTTAAGAGCAAATTTTATCATTATCAATGTCCTATGTAGGATTAAATTTCCTATATAAAAAATTCAAAAATTTCAAATTATGTTATGTTTAGTTTATTTAGGTTTAATTTACTCCAGAATGTACGATTATTCTTAAATTTGAACATAATAAATAATTTCGGATAAAGCGGGTTAATCGACGAAAAAGGATGAAACATTTTACGGTGGATCATGTCTCGTATGTCACAAAGAAAATCATGTGTCATAAAGAAAATATGCTAATATTTTAATAGATTCAGGGACTCTTTTCAAATCTTTAAGAACTTTTAATTGTGTTCACATAAAGAACGAATTTTTCTACTGCACAATAATTCATTAAAATGTTAAAAAAAATGTCAATATTAAAAATATAATGTTTCACTTAGTGTGTATAATATTTTTGCCTGAACAGAGAACACAAAAAATTTATTAGACGAGAAAGGGTGGAACATTTGATGGGGGATTATGTCTCACATGATTTGAGTATGTATTTAATAGACTCAGGCACACGTTTCAGATCTTTAATAATTTTAAATTACGGTCAGATAAAGAATAAATTTTTTACTCAAACATTTTTTTATTAAAATGTTGAGAAAAATATTAGTATTAAAATATCATTATTCAGCGTGTATTACTAATTTTTGTTAGGAGGGGGAACTCAAAGAGTTTAATCGACGAAAAAGGGTGGAAAATTTTACGGTGGATCATGTCTCATATGTCATAAAGAAAATCATCTGTCATAAAGAAAATATGCTACTATTTTAATAGATTCATGGACCCTTTTCAAATCTTTAAGAACTTTTAATTGTGTTCACATACAGACCGAAATTTTCTACTGCACAATAATTCATTAAAATGGTGAAAAATGTCAATATTAAAAATATAATGTTTCACTTAGTGTGTATAATATTTTTGTCTGAACGCAGAACACAAAAAAAATTATTCGACGAGAAAGGGTGGAACATTTGATAGGGAATCATGTCTCACACAATATGAAAATGTATTTAATAGAGTGAAGAACCCTTTTCCAATCTTTCAGAACTTTTAATTAAGTTCACATAAAGTGCGAATCTTTCTACTGCACAATAATTCATTAAACTGTTGAAAAAATGTCAATATTAAGAATATAACGTTTCACTTAGTGTGTATAATATTTTTGTCTGAACGGAGAACACAAAAAATTTATTCGACGAGAAAGGGTGGAACATTTGATAGGGGATGTCTCACACGATTTGAAAAAGTATTTAATAGACTCAGGCATCCTTTTCAAATCTTTAAGAACTTTTAATTACATTAACTTGAAAAACAGATTTATATACTCAATTATTTTATTAAAATGCAGAGAAAAATATTCATATTAAAATATCATTATTGAGTGTGTATTACTAATTTTTTATAGCATGGGGAGTTTAATCAACAAAAAAGGTTGGATCATGTCTCACAGGATAAAGAAAATATGCTTCTATTTTAATACAGTCAAGTTCCCCTTTCAAATCTTTAAAAACTTTTAATAACGTTAACATACTAACAAATTTTTCTATTACACAAAATTTATTAAAATATTTGAAAAAAAATGTCAATATTAAACATATTTTTTTCTACTTAGTATGCATAATATTTTTGTCAGAATGAAGAACGCAAAGAGTTTATAGACGAAAAAGGGTATTATATTGGATAAGGGATCATGTTTCACATGATTTGAAAATATATTACGATTTTAACTGATTCAGGGATATTTTCCAAATCTTCAAGAACTTTTAATTACGAAATTATTACTTTCACATGAAGAACGAATTTATTTACTCCAAATTATTTTATTAAAATGCCGAGAAAAATATTAATAATAACATGTTAATAATTTATATTAGGATGGAGAGCTCAAAAAATTTAATCGACGAAAAAATTTGGATCATGTCTCACAGGATAAAGAAAATATATTACGATTTTAATAGACTCAAGACCATTTTCAAATCTTTAATAACTTTTAATTGCGTTTACATAAAGAACGAATTTTCTACTGCCCAATAATTTCTGAATATGTTCAAAAAATGTTAATAGCAAAAATATCAGTTTTCATATCAGTTTCTTAGTGTGTATACTATTTTTGAATGAAGAACTAAGAATTTATTCGATATGAAAGAGTGGAACATTTAATGGCGGATGATGTACTCAAGATTACTAAATAAATTACTATATTAACAGATTTAGGGACTATTTAAAATGCTTTGAGAGCTTTCGATATTATTTTGCTAAAAATTATTATTTATCTATTATTGAGAAAAATTTACTATTAAATATAAGTTTAAGGAGACAGTGGACTTTCAAAACTAATTTATTTTGTTTATTCTATATCTGACTGTGAATTTATTATACCCTCAACAATATATTTCTGTAAATGTGATTAAAATTTCAAGGTTAAATATTTATTAGTTTTAATAATTCTTGTTCCAACAGTAGCTTAAATAAAAATTATCCTTGCACGTTTTTAGGAATAATATTACAATTTTTCTTTACAGGATACCTTTGAAACCACAAAGTAAAACTTAGTTGTTGTTATAAAAATTCGAGAAAAAAATTAAGCAAAAGATAAAAATATTTAAGTTGTGTTTCTTACTTGTACAAAATGTTATTAGTAACTTTTCTCAAACTGTACTATAAGCATTTGAGAAAAATATTAAGCAAAAGATAAAAACAAAGATATTCCAGCTATGCTTTTTACTTGTACAAATCGTCTATAATAGTTTTTCCTTGAATGGTATTATAAACAGTCGAAAAGAATATTAAGCAAAAGATAAAAATAAAGTATTTAAATTATGCCTTTTTCATGTACAAAATGTCTACAAAAGTTTTTCCTTGAACGGTATTATAAACAGTCCAGAAGAGTATTAAGAAAAAGATAAAAAATAAAAATTCAAGTTTATTTTTTTGTACAAAATTCTATAATTGTTTTCCTTGAGTGGTATTACGAAAATTGAGAAAAATATTAAGTAAAGATAAAAACAAAGATATTCCAGCTATGCTTTTTACTTGTACAAATCGTCTATAATAGTTTTTCCTTGAATGGTATTATAAACAGTCGAAAAGAATATTAAGCAAAAGATAAAAATAAAGTATTTAAATTATGCCTTTTTCATGTACAAAATGTCTACAAAAGTTTTTCCTTGAACGGTATTATAAACATCCAGAAGAATATTAAGAAAAGATAAAAATAAAAAATATTAAGATATTTTTATTTGTACAAAATGTATAATAGTTTTCCTTGAGTGGTATTACGAACATTGAGAAAAATATTATAATAGATAAAAACAAAGATATTCCAGCTATGCTTTTTACTTGTACAAATCGTCTATAATAGTTTTTCCTTGAATGGTATTATAAACAGTCGAAAAGAATATTAAGCAAAAGATAAAAATAAAGTATTTAAATTATGCCTTTTTCATGTACAAAATGTCTACAAAAGTTTTTCCTTGAACGGTATTATAAACAGTCCAGAAGAGTATTAAGAAAAAGATAAAAATATTCAAGCTATACTTTTTTTTTTGTACAAAATGCCTATAACAGTTTTTCCTTGAGTGGTATTATGAACAGTTGAGAAAAATATTAAACAAAATATAAAAACAAAAATATTTAAGCTATGGTTTTTACTTGTACTAAATGTCTATAATAGTTTTTCTTTGAGTGCTATTAAAAACAAGAAGGGGTTTCCTGTAAAGTGTATGTGAGGGTATAGATTACTTTCAGTCTCAATTTAATTTTTCTTCATCTATAGTTTAAAGTACGTAAATAATAAAAAATCTTCAGAAATCAAGGATTTTCAAGTAAATAGTATATATTTTAGTTGGATCATTAATTTACTTAAAAAAAATATATTTTATTGCCCATAATAATACTAATATACTAGCAGATTTTAATCAAATGACTTAATACTATCTGTAATTTTAAAAAAAAATAAGGTTTACATTTCAAATAGGCTATAACATCAGACTGGATCCTTTTGTCCAGTACATACCTGGATCATATAGAAATTAAGAATCCAAGGCCCAGAGGAAGGCACAAAATATTTCTCTTGGAAAGTTTTGTTACAAAAAATACAGCAATGTTTCAGCTACTTTTTAATATAACC
>CM063503.1:88061182-88088682 GCA_032207245.1 Pardosa pseudoannulata | reverse complement strand
TTTCACTAAGATATGGAAAATATGGTTATGAACTCAAATGGCTTTGTATTTCTTGGTTTGAAATTAAAAAGTTTCCAGAAAGATATGTTAAACTGTTGCACTGTTGACAATACAATATATTTTAAAGACATCTAAAAAATTGGAAATTAACTTTATTAGTCCTTAACTTTTAAAAATGGAAAACATACCTACATTACCTACACTAGGAAAATAATGAATAAATCTTTATTTGTAATATGTTTCTGTGCACAAATATATAAGTGATATAGCTCTTTTTCTAATCATAGTTCTTTTATAAAAAAAAAAAAAAAAAAAAAATGTGCCGAACGCTGGCCGATTGGTTAGGGCGCTGATCGTCGGTACCAGAGTTCGTGGGTTCGAATCCCACTATGGCATGGATGTTCGTAGCCGTTCGGAATCGGCTTTAAACTGTAGGTCCCGGTCTCATTAGCCCTCGTGTGCAAAACAGTAGACCGTAGCGCTCCAAACCAAACCAAACCTTTCATAAAATAAAAAAGTACTTTTTCGTAGTTTTATAAATGTCATTTTTATTTGCCGTTGTAAAAATGAAATAAATTGAAAATAGATTGTTTCATATTTAAAAAGTTTTCTTAAAACTGATATGTATTATATCCTTTCATTAACATCAATACCCTCATTGTTTTTTTCTTTTCAAAAACAATTTTGGCTTTAAAGCAGTATATATTAATAAACTTATATCCTGTAATATAGCCTCTAAAATGTCTTACTCTCATAAGGTGCGTGCTAAAGTTTCTATTTGAAGAACTCATGAAGATCACGTGATTTAAAAGCTATTGTACTCAAAGCTAGATATATGAGCTAATACTTCCCCTAACCAATGTCTGTTTCCAATTTACTATCGCAAAGGTTCTAGGCGCATTTACACGCAGTTGTCTGTAAGTTTTAAGAATCTTATCGATAAAAATTACTTGCTACATAGAAACACTGTAGTAGTTATTTTTATTTTACTGTAAGATACATTCCTTAAAAGAACTGAGATGTTTTTAACCTTACATAAAAACGTTTTTAAAAACTTCAATAATTTTATTGAACAAATGTTCTCATCTAAAACACTACATTAATACAAAAACTGCATGCTTATTATATTACGAAGAAAAATTTCTTCAACATTCTCCTTTTTTAGCTGTATATTTTGGCAAACAAATATAAGTATTTATCATAAAGAATAGTACAATACTTGGCAATGCATAGGTACTATAAGATGTCTTCTATTGCATTTAAAACTATAAGGTATAATGTACTAGCAAGAAGAATGTATTTTCATTTAAGTTACATAATTTTTATGTCAAGTATAAAAATTTATACTATAAATTGAAATTAAAAAAGCATGAAATTCTAACAGAGGGCTACACTTTCAATACAAATTTCATAAATAAAAAATATTATCCAATTTACTATCGCAAAGGTTCTAGGCACATTTACACGCAGTTGTCTGAAAGTTTTAAGAATCTTATCGATAAAAATTACTTGCTACATAGAAACACTGCAGTAGTTATTTTTATTTTACTGTAAGATATATTCCTTAAAAGAACTGAGATGTTTTTAACCTTACATAAAAACGTCTTTAAAAACTTCAATAATTTTATTGAACAAATGTTCTCATCTAAAACACTACATTAATACAAAAACTGCATGCTTATTCTCTTATATTACGAAGAAAAATTTATTCAACATTCTCCATTTTTAGCTGTATATTTTGGCAAACAAATATAAGTATTTATCGTAAAGAATAGTACAATGCTTGATAATGCATAGGTACTATAAGATGTCTTCTATTGCATTTAAAACTATAAGGTATAATGTACTAGCAAGAAGAATGTATTTTCATTTAAGTTAAATAATTTTTATGTCAAGTATAAAAATTTAATACTATAAATTGAAATTAAAAAAGCATGAAATTCTAACAGAGGGCTACACTTTTAATACAAATTTCATAAATAAAAAATATTATCTATAAAAAATGAATTATATACATTAATTGAAATGACGTCGTGTAAATATTTATGCAAAATTTTATGTTTTTCAGTAGGGTGGAATTTTTTTTCCAATCGTGCCTAATTACTGAAGAAACACATTGGAAATAAACTCAAATAACTTTATAATTTTCTGTACATCAATATGGTTTTACAATGTATTATCTTCTGAGATAAACTGGGGTTTCTTTATTCCTGTAAAAACTATACATTTTTGGATTCAACAAAACACCTGCCTTTTTTAAAAAAATAAAAAAAAACTGATTTTTTATAGGTTTAGGACATTGTACCTCCTTTTAATGGTTGTTCACTAAAATATGTTAAGAATTAAAGTTTGAATAGCAATATTGCTGATGTCATAGTTAAGTCACTGATAAACAACGAAAATAACTAAAGGTCACGTATTTGTATCCTGTTGTCAATTGATTACTCTCATATACAAAATAAGTTTCAAAAATTTAGAATTTCTATTATTATTATTTTTTATTTTGTAATCAGTTAACTTCACGTTTAAAAAGTTTCAAATAGAGAGTAACATATTAACATTAACACCTGGGTGAGAACTGAAGCTATCTCAGCTCCGAGACTGTGCCACTGGTATACCTTTTGCTGCCGCCCTTTATTTCTAATTATATATGGCGTTAAATAGATAAAACTTTGAATTTCATACCTCTAACTGAAAAGAATAACTCAATGTAAGGCACTACACCAAATTATTTTCAGCTTCAAATATTGTTAATTCTGTATCGTAAGTGGTGTACAATCATATAAAGCATAAGTGTATATCATATATAATGTACACGACAGGCAAAGGATCAACAGTCTTCTGGGGGAAAAATAGTTTGCTTTTAGAGATTTTTTTTCAGAGATTTGATTGATAAGAAAAGGTAACATTGTAAATCTGAGATCTGATTTGATTGATAAGAAAAGGTAACATTGTAAATCTAAGATATAAACTCTTTCTGGACCAATTAGTCCACAACTTAAAATATCTCATAAAATGATATGATCAATAATAAGATAGAAATGTATCTTGAGTTTTCTGTGTTTACATTTATTTACTTTCAAAATTGAGGCAATTTTTTAACACAATGAACTAAGAATATACATCAAGTTTAACCTTAACAGGTGATATATTTTATTTTAATAGTCTTTTGTGGGAATGAAAGATAACTTTCTATTCAGAGATTAGATTAATACGAAGAGGAACTTTTCTTAAACGTAACTCTGCTGTGTCATTTATTCTAAAGTTTAAGTATTTGGTGAAATGATATGATCATTAACAAGGTGGAACAGTATCTTAAGTTGTGTTTACATTTTTTTTACTTTAAAAAGTGAGACAATCTTTAAACACAATGAAGTAAAATATGCATCGACTTCAACTTTAACAGATCATACATTGAGTAGGATTAAAGTTAAGCAGGTTACTGGTTGGACCTGATGTAATAATATCTTAAGAAGACCTTATAAATATACGTAAACAGAAAACTTGAGTGATTTTTTGTTGTTTATGATGATGCAATCAGAGACAATGCTTTGTATCTTTGAAATGACAGAGGAAACACTGCGTATCTGATGGAGACACTTACTAACTACTTCAATAATCATCATTATGGATGAAGTTCTCTGCTGTTACGGGAGCTGTAACCCGAACCTATGAAAGTGAAAAGAAACAATGAGATTTCAAACAATAGTTCTTGTTCAGGAACTTGCCATTACATGCTTATCTTATTGGCAAAAGTAAACCTCTCAAGCAAAAATACTCTGCTGCAGGAAGAATAAAAAAAGCGCTGACAAATAGAGTGCAAAGTGTTTTCTGGTTCAAAGCTCGTTTTCCGGAAAGTCTTTAGGCGCATGACCAAAAATATTTACGCAGATGTCATTTCTAAAAGTGGAGACGAGAGGAGTCCCTTGCTTTACCAAAACAATGCCAGCGACAGCTCTAGGTTTACACGATGTACACGGTATATATGCGTAACACCAACGTTATGATTCATAAGAATTACATAAAACCTTAAAATACGACATGCTTCGATTCTTAGTTGTTAGTGACACTTCAAAAGACCATCAGCTTCATTCAATTTATACAATATGCAGTCAAAAATCAAATTTCTTGAGCGTGTTTTAGATTTGGTTAATTTTATAACATTCAATTAAAGGAGTAAACGAAATAAGAAATTATTCAATTCTTACTAAAAGTTTCATCGGCAGAAGAGTAGATATGTTACATTCTCTTCGTGTTGTTGTATCTTTGTTTAAAGTTTTACTTCTTGCTACATTTTATTTAGTCTTAAATGTTGATAAAATTCACCTGTTAAAGACTGGTATGCAATTAAAGATATTATATATCAATGATAAATATTTAAATTAGAAATATAATAAGATGCAAAATATCATATTTTCATTCTATAATAGAAATAAATTTATTAGAAACAGATTACAAAGTTGTAAAGTTACTTTTTAACAACATATATTAAAGTCTTAAAATATTAAGGATCCAAAGTTTGGAAAGTTGTAGAACATATATTAACCTTGTAACAATTGCATCCAAAGAATGAAATTTAAATTACTGACATTAGTTCTAATAATATGAATTTAGACATCTGATCATCGTAAGATCCAATAAAGCATTTGAGGAAAATATAAAAAACTCTCACGAGGATTGCCTTACAAGTACCACTTTCAACTGTATTAGCTCTTAGTGCGTATTGCACCCGTTTAAAAGCTTACAGCAAATTAACTTATCCAATTATCTAAAGTATATTCCTCTTCAGAGAAATCAGAAATAATAGAAAAGTTTAGAATCTTATTTTAGATGGAATGGTATATCTTTCTCCGAACACCACATGTTTATGTAAATGAAAGCACATTCCAGATTACTCACATTTAAATTTTCACTTTTTGTTTATTTAAAGCAGAATCCAAAATCAAACAGAGATCTTCGTAAGAGCTTATATCTAATGAAGATCTACCTGTGTGCAAAATATAGGCAACATCTTTTTATGCGAAAATCTGATGACAAACAAACACATGGTCTTTTATTAATTAGTATAAATGAACTATCAAAGAAATAGATTAAATAGCTATCACTATGTAGCCATTTAAAAATTTAAGGTTAGAGTAGAAAAAAAGTATGAATATTAACTACTGCTGCCAAATCGTAGTTGGCCGAGGTGATAGCGTCGTATAACGATCTGAGTTTAGTCATTTCGTAGAACGGAAATGCAGTAGAAATTCGGTATAACGACCCCCTGTGGGACCATCATTATATGGTATTTGTAACGAAAGGTCATTGTAACGAATTGAAAAAATAATAAAAAAAATTTAGCAAAGAAATGATACAACAGTACATACCTAGAGAACACTTCTATTTCCATTACTGAATTTTTTTAAAAAAAAAAGTCTTTGATTGAAGAATGTTTCAAGTTCATTTGGGAATTTTTCATTATCACTGATTTCATTTCAGTTAGATTTTGAAGGAAATCTTCAGAATTAAATTGTCCTTCAAAATATTGAAGCATGGCATTGATTGCATTGAAGGCTTCTTTTTCATTCAACTTTTCAAAAGCTTGGACGATTTCTTCTCCGTCGTCAGTATTACATATTTCTTTATTTCCTGTAATACGGGCAATAAAATCGTCCTCATTCAAATTTTCTCCGCAGCACTGTAAAGTTTCGTCTACCACAATGAACTCATCAAAAGATAATTGAAGATTTAGTTCTCCCCTTTTTCTCACGCCCCCTCCCTTTCTTTAAGTGAACACAAAGAGAGGAGTACAGGTTTCTTGAAGTTGCACCACAATACAATAATTTTGAAATAACCCACTTGCTCATGAGTTCTGCGAACTAAAATTTGTGGTCATTCTAACGAAAAATAATACTCTTGGGATCGTTGTAATGATTCAAAATTAACATTATTCCTATGGTAAAATAATTGTTACTTTTTAAGAGGGTCGTTCTAACGAAGGGGTCGTTGTATCGTGGCGTCGTTAAAAAGAGGTTTTACTGTATATATATTTTTTTCAATACATCAATCCTACGTAATAAGTAAGCTGAAAACTAAGAAAAATTCTCAGTTTAATAAAAAATGTAGTTTAACTATATCAAACGTACTAAAAAAATGGATCTGTACACTTAAGTCAAAAAGAGGAATATATTTTCTATTCCTTAATTTAAGTAGAATGATGAATACTTTTTATAGAATAGTGTTAAAATTACAAATATATATTTAAATTGTATGCAATTAAATTGCCTTTTATTTCCATTTAATCGGACATTAGTATAAGCTTTCGAGCTGAAATGTCGTCATTATTCAAAAGATTATTTTTGATCCAATATAAAATAAAAATGTACTACTCGGTTTAGAATAAAGTTTTTCCTACATCATCAACAAAGGTCCAACTAGTAAAAATTATTTAGCATAGTTATATTACATAGCACATTAAAAAATAAATTATATACATCAAGAGAAAAGAATAGAAATTCACTTATTTGCAAAATAACTTTTGAAATTTATAAAATAAAAAAAAATTCTTGTATCAAATAGAAGTTTATTACCTTTTATATTCTTTGAGCCTCAATCATATTAATATGAGCAATATTTTTTATTTCATAGCAAGAAAAAGGCTAATTGAGATGAATTAAAATCCATTTTTCTCCAGATCAACAAAGGGAACAGTTAGGTGAGTCTACCAAACTAATACGGTTTAGGTGAGAGTATAAAAAGTCGAGGGATGTGATTATCTTGAAGTTTGCAGAAAAATATGGCGAGGCAGTTCCTTTAGCACAGGATAGTTCAACAGTGGACACCACTTCTTTCCTCTTGTATTGCAAATATAAGACTGTCGGACAGAGTTCATTTTATATATTGCTTAATTTTAGTTACTGGTCTAATTTCAATGTAATTCTCTATAGTATAATCTCACCTGCCCAAACTGAAGCATTTATTCTCATCTTCCCTCATCCCCTACCTTAATAAACCCTGTAAATGTCATGCCAACTCAATTTCATAGACTAATGCAATACCATTACTAGAAGCACCAGAACTAGAGAGTTTGGCCCAAGGAGTTCTGTTGCCAACTCATCCTGTAAGATCCTGAGAGATTTTAAATATTACAGGATGATTCTAAAAAAGTAAGTTTGAAGGTAACGGATTTATTGCTATCACTTGTTAACACAGTACTCTAAAGAAAATATTGCAACAGATATAATTACTCATCCTAATTTCAATTTACCGGCTAAAAATTGAAATCCATATACGAGGTTTGTAAAACCATAAAATGTCGATATAGACACAACTGTAGATACTTGAAAATTCCTTAGATTTTGATAGGAATACTTGTGTTTGGTGTGGGGTTAATCAAAGTCCATGATAGTTATACATGTATCCAGTTTTCGACACTTTAAACTTGTAAACAGAAATACTTAAATTTATTCGTCAGTGAACCTAAGGATTTTTTTCTTTTGTATTTATACATTTTCAGTTTTTACATAGCCCCTTACCTTATTTTATATTCACTTTATGTAAACTTTATGTAAATACCTTATTTTATATTAACTTTATCAGTGGCGTGCAGTCCATATGTGCAGGGCACTGCACACCTTGGCAAAATAATGAGCTACAATAATTTTCTGCATCTATGTCTACCTATCTTTATATGATATATAATAAATATTATTTATAATATATTCAAATATTATATTGATTTGCTTGCTTGTATTCCAGCAGTGCGTGCGGTACTGGGTGATGCACCACGAAGCACATTTAAAAGCAAACGACCATAGGAAGTTCTGATGTGTACGTACTGCGCACTAAATTGAAAATCACGCTTTATATGTATGGACTACTGGAGAAGAACAGCATACTATGGCACTGAGGCAAGTGCAGCTATTTTTTCTGCACTTGACATTCAGGATCATCCGAAGGTATGGTTTATTAAGCGTTGTATTAGAGCGGGGACTTACGTGATGAAGCGCTTTTGGTTTTTTAACTGATTAACTGACCATACGATTTTGCAGATTATTAATGTTTAAATTTATATATTGTAAGATTTTGTTTTCTTGGAAATATAAAAGAAGTATTTCATAAATGTAAAGTGAAATGTTTTAGTGTGGTAAAGTAATTTTGGTGATGTATTATAGTTTTTGAAATAATTCGCTGAAAAACAATGTTGTTTTGTTTTAAAGAAATGAATTTTAACAGAACAGTCCAAATTTTACCATTTATTGTGTCTTACAGACAGTATATAAGTTATATCTGTAACACCATATCCCTGGTTTTGTTTTTAAAAATTATCAAGAGGTTTTTCGCAGAATATATGATTTCCAAATGTTAAAAACAATTAATAAATATAATTTAATCCACTGACCGAACAAGAAATAGTTCGTTCTATTGTGCCAGTGGGTAGTGAAATCCTCTACACTTGGAATAGACTTTCGGTTTGTCGGCACCAATGAGCATCCGGATGAGGCACCGCAGCGGCGGGCGCCATGTGGTGCTACGTTTAATGAACACATTTTCGTGGAAGCCGAAGCGTTGTTTTTTCGACGCCGATATGACACCATAGAACAAAAGACATGATTTTTGCTTCAGTGCTACTAGAATTCTCATAAGTTTAGCTGTTTTTATAGTTATAACTCGCCTACTCGTAGGTAAATATTTTATTTATTGTAATCTTTAAATTTATATTCATAATAAATAACTCGTTTAAGAATAGAGAACTCAGATGTCTCAATAATTAAAGATTTATTGGAAAATCCATGTTCTCTGCACACCCTGCATGAAAACCTACCGCACGCCACTGAACTTTATGTTCTTGAACTAGGACTAGAGTGGTCACACCGGAGGTATAAAAATACATGTGCTTTTCATTCTGTGCGGTTGCTGTACAGCGTTGAACTCCAGTGTGGGTGTTGTGTAGTCATGTTATTATTATTATTTTTTTTTGTAATATATCTTATCATTTTAATTTAATACGTTTGATAAAGTGAATGTTTTTTAAAGTAAATAATTGCCTTCTTTAATCACCTCACCTATAATTACACCTTGCTATACATATCACATAAGAGGGACAGATTTCTTATAAAAGCAATACTTAAAAAATAAGGCCTCCAATGAGACAGTCGGGTTGAAAAGAGTGAACACCAGAATAATTTGCTTGGACTTGCTTGGAGAGGGTATTAATGGATAGTCAAAGGCTCATTTGTTGACTAATAAAATTCCTACTGTTAAGATATGAGTTAGCTTTAACCTGATTAAAATATATTTTGTATACTTGTAATTAAATTGTGTATTGTAACTTCAATTTAATAGATTAATTTGCTTGCATAGTGTTTCTTAACTCATCATATCTTAATTTATTGTATCGTGTACTTCCCCTCATCGAACTCGAGGATCCTATTTTATTTATTTTATTACTCAGATTACTTACTGTATGTGCTGTAAATCGACTGTTATCTGTATAATTAACGATGAAATTCACGAACAATACGAACATTTATTACATGTAAAAATGGAATGATGCGGTTGACAGAAGGCTTGCCATTGTTACACACAGCACTAGCTTCCGTTGCTAGAAAAATAACCTCGGAACAAATATCTGTGCATGTTCAGTGCTCGAGAGAATAACATAACACTTACCTCATGTTAGCAAATCAAGATCCTCATTATCGTGCTTAATACCTGATATCCCTCGTGCATTAACAGCATCTCTGGTTTGGTTTGGAGCGCTAAGGTATACTGTTTTGCTCACGAGGGCGAATGAGACCGGGACCTACTGTTTGAAGCCGATTCCGAACGGCAACGAACATTCATGATTACAACGGGATTCGAATTTGCGAACTCCGGTACTGAAGGGCAGTGCTCTACCATTCGACCATCTTTCGGCATAACAGTATATCTGATCTAGAGGGCTAGGCTTCTGGAGACTCTCTTGTTAGGCAGACTCATATTTGTACGAAATCGTCTTAAAAATCCCCGAAAAAAATCGATCTTGATATTTCTTTACATAACATAAACTGAGGAAATTACTTTTCTTTTGAACAAATACAATAAATGATAATGTTTTGAAAAACATAATATCAAGACCGAAGCTGGGAAAAATTTTTCAGAGAAGTTACTTCATATTCCTGGGATAATTTAACACATGATTAAAATATCGTCTTTTTATATATATAACTCATAATGCAAATACTTAGACATCTTGCAAAGGATAACAGCAGAAAGCAATAGTCGAGAGAGAATGGGAAAATAGCATTGCAGTTGTAATTTAAAGTGCTTTCATAAAGGATTTCATTTTTAAAAACAAATACATATTTTTCCAAAAATATATATAAATATTAGTTCTATTTCTCATTCTAAGGTATAGTCCTCAAACAAACTTGACTTCATTTTAAAAACTTTGCATTTCTATAAATGACTGCAGAGGAGATGGTAATTTAAAACCCAAAATAAAAATCTCTACTTAAAGAAACATCAAATAAACTTATATTTTAAAGAACTTGCATATCTTTTGTAACATAAATTTATATGGCAAAATCTCTGGGGGAGGAAGTTTAACACCCAAGATAACTTTTTGGTTACAGCCTTGCATAATATATAACAGGAAAAACTACTTTAATTTCACCCATCTATCTGCATTTCAGTAAAATATTATTTTTCCATTTCAGAAAAGTGATACTAAATAGAAGAGAGATTTTAATCACGTAAGTTTATTTTACAAAACTTTTTTTTCCCGTTTTAAATAGTTGTATTAGCTTTGAAATTTTTATATTGGAATTTATTTTGGGTGATCGAAGTTGTAATTTTTTAAAACTAAACTGCATATAATATTATTAGCTTCAGAAGAGAATACCATTATAATACACATATACGCTACACCTTTAAAAACAAACAAGTACCTATATTGCGCTATCTACTGAAATTTCAGAGTAGGATCATTCATTTAATCTTTGAGCGCCATCTAGTGATAAGCACTGAAGCATTTCTCTTTTAAATATTTCTAATGTTGATTTCGGATTCTACATAAAAATTATGTTTTTTTTTTTTTTTTTTTTTTTTGACGAGTTAAAAATAAGACATGAAGAAAATATTTCAATAATTTTCTCAGAGTAAATTTATGTACTCAATTTAATTTTATGACAGTTCATTTTATTAATTTTTTTATAATTTACTATCAAATTTTTAAATTGCATATACAAGATCTAAAATAGTTTCAATAAAAAATACGTTCTTTTGCTTCCTATAATTTTAAACGAACTTATTACTCTAAAAGCATACATTTATATAACTTTTTTCAGAATTTATTAACAAAAATATCTACATCCTTATATCTTTTAACCATTTCTAACATTGCTTTCGCATTTTACAGAAACAAAATAAATTTTTAATCGGATAAAAAAGGGTTATAAAAATATTCTTAAAATTTTATCAGCATAATTTTGCTTACTTAATGATCTTTAAATTTATTTTATTAGGCTTTTGGTAAAATATTGTCAACATTTTAAACTGCAAATAAAAATTCTGAAATAAATATTTAATAATTTTTTTTAATAAATTTAAGTTTTTTTTAAACTAAAAATTGCCTTTTCTTGTTTCTTGTATAGTCCAATTTATTGTTCATCAATCGTTCAATTATTTTATTTGTTGTCTCAATTCATTGATATACGAAAGCAAGAAAAATGTTAATAAATATATGAGTGGAGAATGCAATACAGCGTAGTATATCTTTCCTTGAAAAATTTCATCGACAGTACACTAAAAGGAATGAAAGCGTAAGTATTAGGAAAATTTAATTTTATATTTGTAATTACATTCTTATTTCAGTAACATTAAATCTATGTTTGTATATTATGATATTTACTTTCACGAATTATGAACACACACACACACACACACGCACACACACACACATATATATATATATATATATATATATATATATATATATATATATATATATATATATATATATATATGTATATATATATATATATATATATATATATGTGTGTGTGTGTGTGTGTGTGTGTGTGTGTGTGTGTAATAATTACATGTGTATTTTTTTTTTAATTTGTTCTCCGTAAAGCAATGTTTACTTCCATTTAATTATAAAAAATATGTTTTTCAGTTTATTTTCTAGATTTATTAAATTATTTCAAGAATTTTTAACTTCCATGTTTGTTGTAACTAAAAACTACATATTTCTTAGCATATTACATACAACGTCTCTACATATTAACATATTTCTTAACATATGAATGAAGCCTTTTCTACTGATTTTTTTTTCTTTTTATGTACTAGAGGCTACTATTTTGGCTACACAAGTGCTAATCGGACCAGGACCTACTGCTTAAAGACGATCCCTAATGGATACTAGTATCCATGTCAGTAGTGTGATTCGATACGGAAAACCGTGCACGTTAGAGCAAAGGTTTTGCATTTTGCGCATAATAGGTAGATTAGTATGTGTTAAATTAGGGGTATGTTATATAACAGAAGAAAAATGAAGCTTATCTGTTTTAAATTTTTCCTGAAGGTTACACACACACACAAACACACACACACACACACACACACACACACACACACACACACATATATATATATATATATATATATATATATATATATATATATATATATGTATATAAATGTTGATATATATGTATACAAATTTATTCATATATGTAAATATATATATTTATATGTGTATGTGTGTGTGTCAGGTCTAAAAAAGGGGTAGTTGGAAATTACGTGAGTTAAAAACGATTTTAAAAAGGGAACTCTTTTATAATAATAAAATAAATGAAAAAGACCCACGCTCGCGTAAGCTTTTGGGATCATCCGGTCAGGCGGAAGCATTTTTGAGCTATTTGATGAGCTTGCAAACAGATAAGTTTCAATCAGCGCGTGGACATGGAACTGTGAACACTCTACGCGTGTCTCTGCCACGAACAATGAAAATGGCGCAGGTTTTGCTTTTAGAAGAAACGATGATTTAATAAAATTATTATTATCAAGAATATTATTCCATTCGCCTTAACTCTTTATCACGACACGATACACACACACACACACACACACACACACACACACACACATATATATATATATATATATATATATATATATGTATATACATATATATATATATGTATATATATATATATATATATATATATATATTTTAACTGTAATAATTACTGTGTTTTTGAACAAATAGTTAGAGTTAGGTATCGAAAGTATTTTTTATTTATAAGAGTGTATTATTCTGATCGAATAAAAATAATTTAAGTAGCCAAAATTAACTATTTTTGTAATATTATATTAATATAAATAAAGTGATATTTCATTAATATAAATTAAATATAAATAATCTTAGTATTTAGTAGCCCAACTCTGCTGCAACTGAAAATTTTAGGCTTTGGGCCACCTTGTCTATATTCATTTTTGAATTTTGTTTAAGTTCGTGATTGTAATGCCATGTTCTGATGAGAAATTTAATCAGTTAGCATTTGATGGTGTTCACTTACTTGGCAATTACCCGTTTTGGGATCTCCAGCATATTCCCTATTGCGGTAAGTTCCCGGACCAAGGGAACATGGCTTTGCCTTTTGTTGCCAGAAATACACTAGCACTCCTGGCTTTGTGGGTGAGTGCCAAAATGTTCGTAAAGATGTACTCTTTATCACCACGAAATCATTTTTTGAATTCTGGCAGCAGAAAAATATGTTGTACTCGCTGGTACTGGTCTAATCTGGACGTACATTCTCGATATATTGGCGTCATATTTTGTACTGCATTGACATCATGGACCGATACTTTGATGCTCATCTGAAGTTGTTAGGGAACTACATCCCAGGGAGTCCTTTGGCGAATGAAATTTTGTCGACCAAATCATAAAATTCTGATTCTCCGGAGAAGCGTTCCTATAAAGTTTACCATAATAAGAAGAAATAAATATTTCTTAAGTGAATGTTTCGGTTCAAGTAAATGCTGCTTTAGAAAGCAGCATTTACTTGACTTCATTACGCTTCATATTCTGGTGCTATCTAGCTCATTTCAGTCGTCTCTTCATGGTCACGGTTGAAGAGAATATCTTTGATGTTCTGATAACCACTCAGCTCCTCCTTGGTCAACCCTCTCCAGACTATCTTTTGAAAATTTCAATTCCCTTTTCGTTTATCATCGGAGTTAGACAATGTTATACGACAAAACATTCTATGAAAAGCAGGAAACAGGCTTATGCTCTCACCAACCTACGCATGGTTTATCACTACAGAAAGCCATGGAGGGACGAGAAAACGGACTTTACCACCAGCTTTACCAGTCTCGGTACCATTTCACAGACTTTTATTATTTTTGTAGAAGCATATTCCTGATTTTGCGATCGGTAAGGGGAGAGGTGACCATTTTTCAGCCGCATTTTCCTACACGACATAATTCTTGCATACATTTATGTTTTAATCCGGTTAACTACAGACTTCAAAATATTTTAAAAAGTTTTTATGTCTATTTTTTAATATGTGGAGTAAAGTAATAATTAATAATTTTCTTATGTTTACACATTTTTTATGAGTCTAAACATTTGCCCATACTAAAATAAGATATTTTCAAGGATATCAAGCAATAACGTTCTCGAAATTAAAATTCTCTTGTAAAATATGACAAAAGTTCATCAAAAATAAATATTCAGCATTCTTTCAAAGATACACCCCCAAAACCTCCAAACTGTTGAAAGCTTTTAGAACAATTTAAATTACTTTCTGTTGTCAAGCAATAGAAAAATGCTACTGATTTTTATCAATAAAGAGGTAAAGATGAATCCTGATCACTTCTTCTTGGGCACTACATCTTATAACAGGTCAAATTCGTCCCAATACATTTTTGCCATCTTGACCTGTTCAACGCCATGTCTCTCCAGTTTGCCACACTATTGTTTTCAAGTTCCTCTGAACTGTATCCAGCCACTTAGTTGGTGGTTCTTATTCCTTCTGGTTTAGAGAATGTTACTTTTCTCCCAAGGATTTTGGTCTTCAGATGGATAAAGGTGTCTCAGTAATTGAATGCAATTGGGTTTAATAACAATAACTATGACTGGTTGCTTATTATTTTTAGTATCCTGAATACTAAATACAGAAAATATTGATTATAGACATATGAACCCCTTAACAATAAACCCTAAGCGTCAGTCTAGAATTTAGTCTGATTTCGTACTACTTAATTTTGTTCTCATTACGTACTAGAGGTCTTCTCACACGTCAACTTGCAAAAATAAACGGATTCAGTTTGCGATTCTATTTCCCGGTGAAGCATGCAGGGGTTTCTCATGTAAAGTCCAGTAACTCAAATGATTAAATACTTTTTCATACGTTAACCTAAATTGAAATAGATCCGTTGAAAATTTGTGGTTATCATATGAGTAATCCTCGTATTCGTCATCGAAAAATGCAATCGTTAACTCAACTAATCTGCAGCTTTGTCAACGTGTACAGGTTGGCGTATGATAAGGTCTTAAGGAATCTTTCTTCTGTTTTCTTACTACCAAAAGAGTCGCTCTGCCACGGGTCGTTTTGACTTGTCCGGAAAAAAAATTCAGTGAGAAGTTCCCAATATAAGAAATTTTATTCCCAGAGGAAATTAATAATTCATTCAGATTCTGCTTCTTCATGCAAGGCTAAATCAATGCAGAACTATATTTATGTTATTTGACTGAAATTTAACATGTGTGAACATTGGTGCCTTATCCACCATATTTAAATATCTTGTACAACAGACATGGACTGCGTCTCAAAAGTGCACACTTCTGTGTCATACAGATTATAAATTTGATCTCTCTCAAAGTTTCCATATGGTAAGAACAGGATGAATTACCTTTGAAACTGTTGTAAGCCAAATGACAATCTTTAATAATCATTACAAATTAGGGCATATTTGAATAAGATAATTTTTAACATTTTTTATTGTACTGTGCATTAATTTGGTTAATTATTTATCAGTAAAAATAATAATTTAATAGCTGTAACATTCACTGATAGCCCTCCTGCAGAAGAATTTATTTTGTGGAATGTTTGCAATTATATCATTTCACATTTATATGATGGCAATTTTTGCTATTCCTTAATGTTTTTTACTGATTAATGTTCAATATTTAATGACATTTGTTATAGTGCATACTTAATTCATTAACAAAATAAAATATTGTGTGTAAAATACAGAGGCTTTCTTTCCGAATGTCGTTTCTTACAGAAGGATATTAAACCCTTTATCTTTGTCTTGGTCAGAGGCCAACCTCTCTGTGGGAGGACAACCCATTTGTCCATGACGCTTAATTCCAGGGTAAAATTTCTGCTGTGAGTGTGAAATAAATATTGATTGGTTAAATATCCAATTACATTAAATTTATTTTTATAGGTATCTTTTCTTTCGTTAAAAATTTACAGTTCGTATACATACCGTTTATGTCTAAAAACTAAAAACAATTGACAATTTTTGATTCTAAAGAAAAACAACTATATAAAAGCGGTATATCTAATTAAATAACTAAAAACGCTGTTCATATGTATTACATACGTTTAATGGGAGAACGGAAGTTTTAGTTTTCATTTTTATGAGATTTTTATATTTAATGAGATTGCTATCCTAATATTTAAACATTTCATCAATATGGAAAATATGAAGGGGAATCTTTTTGCCTTTCTATTTATTTTAGTTTATTTTATGGTCTTTTAAAGTGTTTTTTGTTTTTTCTCATGTTTCTGTTTTTAAGGGCTATTCAAATTTCGTATATTTGTATCTATCAACAATTTATCTTTTTAAATAATATATTTATCTTAAGGTATGCGTCTACGTTCAGATAACTTTTTCCTTTAAATGTAGAAACTAGTTCATGTTTTTATATTTTTATATTTATTTTTTATATTATCATAGAGAATTGCACTTAAAAAATTTATTCCTGGAGAAGTTTTTATAAAATTTCTAATAAATGAAGAAAATTTAGTAAAAAAAATCGGGTTTTTTCAAAAGGTCTAATTTTTTAATAAATTAAACTATTTCAATATTTTTGATGCAACACATTTTTTTATACACTGGACTAGTGAATCACCTAAAATCTTTGCTTAATTTATATTTGGTAAAAAATTTTGGTCCTTCAAAATCATACACACTGAATTTTTAACGAATTTTCATTACCTTTATATCTAACTATGAGTGTAACATCATTAAAAATTATCCAAATTTAAAGCTTTTAGATCATTCACTAGTAAATACTATCAAAAGCAGTCATAATAATTTTCAACAAAATATTTTAAGAACTTTTTGAGAAATCACATTTTAAGTTTCAACATTTTATTAAAAATGTCCTTCTGAGAAACACTGATTTGAAGTTTATGAAAGCCACTTTAACTATTAAAAAATGAAAATACATGTTTAAAATTCCCCGCGCTTTCTTGATTCAAAATTTTCTAATTGGCAATTATTAGAAATACTAGAAAAATGTTTAAACTAATCTTCATAAAAATTTAAAAAGTTTTGTCCAAAAAATGCTCTTTAAAAGGCTTTAAATTCACAACTTCCGGTTCAGAAGTTGCTACTTCCGTTTTGTTTTGGCAGCTGTCATTGATGTTTAAGAGGCTGTAACTTTTGTTTAAAATGCCATAGAGACAAAACAGAAACAGATTTAGAAGCCTAAAAATTGAAATTTTACAATAGAGAAATAAAAAAAATATGATTTTTGGCAAAAAATGACATTTTTAACGTAGACGGATACCTTAAGAGAAGAGGAGCTACATTTTGCATTTTGTGCCATATGACGGCAAAGATGTCCTATGGTACATAATCTCTTTAGAAATATCTGTTAGAATCAGAATTTAATACTATCATTTTAAAATTTAATACAATATCAACATTTTAAAAGCTATGTGGTTTACATAAAATCTTCAGATGTATCAGAACATTAACCAAAGCTACATTAAGGAGCATTGGAAAACATATTTTTTTATTTAGGCAAAAATTTAATTAACCCTTTGACAGTTTCATTTTATTCCAGAATTCGGTCAAAAAATGTCACTTTTTTTTTTTGAATTTTTTTGTTCATTTTACATTTTTAAGTAATGATATGTTATTAAAATTAACATTTCTAAAATTTTTAAGCATTTATTACAACTTTTTTTCTTTCTATGGAAACATCATAGAACTGAAGTTTATCTTTAGTCTCATCGATATCCAAGTTAATATTTGGAATTCCAGTGAAAGCAAATCTAGGAGGCGGATCCAAAGGATTATCACAATTAATTTAAAAAAATTGTCTTGCTTGACTGATTCCATCTGTACTACTATCAGAGTCACTACTATCCAGGTCATCTAGTAAACTTTCGCTACTATCATTTACAGATAATTCAGTTTCTGATTCTGAGTCACAGTTCGAATCGCAAGAAATTAGCTCCATACGCTCTGAATTATCCATTATTTAAAAGTAAAAATATATTACTCAACTCTTACATCAATAAAATTATCAGATGGTTAGTAAAATATAACCAGAAAGCTATACACTGAAAGATAACAATTCGTCTTCTGATACAAAGCATGCGAAAAAACCCGCGCTGTTGAAATAAACAGAGTAGAAAATACAATAAACTACAAACTATCATTTACTGGACAACTATCGTCATCTATACGAATAATTTGTTACTAAAATTGTAAAAAATACCGCCGAAACAGTGCAAGCGAAATAGAAATCAGATTGCCCGTACGCCGTACGGGCAAATCTGTAAAGGTCCGAAAGCTGTGCCCGTACACCGTACGAGCAAAACAGGGAAGGGGTTAATAAATAAAAATAAAAAATTTAGGAAAGTTAAAAATAATTTATTAATAAAAATATTCGGTTAATTTGGAATGAAAGATGAACGGGGAACATATCTTAACAGCATCTCCTTCATGATAATAATAAAAGTCCTCTCCGGGTTTCCATCATTTGTGTTTAACCTCAGGAGAAAGAGATTCTGACCTGAACGGTCGCAGTTAAAACTTCGGGCTGAATTTGGCTCGGAGTGAAAATGCGTCCAAGTGACAATGAGATTAAATTAAAGAGCACGATACATTATATATGGTTAAAAATGAAATGTTTCATTTTGAACTTTAATTTCCGAATGATAGCAACGTCTTTTTATCGTATCTCGGTGTCGTCTTGCGTATTGCCGTCCCCCTCCCAATTTCAACTTCATATCTTGAGATTCCGTTCGAAATTCCAACAATATCGTGCATTGTCTCAAGCCCTCAGCCTCCTGCCGGTTCCGCCCGATGCTTGTTCCTCTAATTACCCCCCAAGCCGAGCTTAGCAAAAGATGGAAAAGCTTTCTGACTGCGCCATGATTGATCATTTTGGAAAAGAAGGCGCTGAAACTTGGTTGGCAGTTCGGCCCTGCTGACGACAAAGCCTTACATTACACCCACCCCTCCTTTTCAAATTTGCATATTGTCTTGTCTGTTCGCGGCTTCTCAAGTATTCACCACAAGTTAATATTCTATCAGATTAAATCTTGCGAACATGGGATTTTATAATTTAATAAGAAACTAAATATGAACGCGTGTCTGGGAATAAAGAGACCTTTTGGAAAAAAGAAATTAGCTTGTAAACATATCTAATTTATTAAAAAAACAGAAGAGAAAATATCGGTATCATACACCAAGGAACTGGAGAAGGTGAAATATTTTTAAATGATACATGTTGAATTTGATTAAATTTGATATTGGAAATATGTCCCAGAAGGAGAGCGGTATCAATACAATAACAACAAAACTAGAAGTTCAGATACAGTTTTACGCAATTAGGCATCTAATATATTTGGCAATTAAAAAACAATAATGCTTATGTTTACGTTAAATATGTTAGTAATTAAAATGTAAAAAATTTTAATAAAGGAAAACATCAAAAAGAGTTGTTAAAAAAATGCAATCAGAGGAAAGTATTATCTTTTAAGGATATCAATCAAAGTTTATATTGTAAACCGCTTTAGAAACAGAAACTAGTATCTGTATTCGAAAATATTTTAGTTTTTGAGAAAAGAAATTAATTTTAAGGATGTGTAAGAGACAAATGCATGATAAATTAATTTTAGATGTCGATGTACACTTCTGTGGGAGACTAATTTTTTTTCAAATGCCAGACAATTATAAGGCAAATTAGAAATATCTTATACGACTTGCTGTCACAGAACACGTGTTCTAGATGAAAAAAAATTAAAGTCATAAAATTTAATCTAACTTTGTCATTAGAAGTAAACAAAAAATATGTGTACGGAAAATTATACCCACTACATTCATTATAATAGGTCTCACAAATAATTTTTTATAAACATTTAGAGAGTTCTAACACTGCAATAGGAAACATCTCATTCTTAAGTTCTCCATGGTGCTTTTTAGTAAATGATTTTTCTAAAATTTAAGCTACTTGGTGAACAATTAGAAAAATATTAACTATGGAGTTATGCACTCAAATAAAAACCCTGTTTTGGAGGGTTTTCACGCTCGTCAGAATTGACTATGCTTAAATTGACTGGAGTTTTTTTCTAATTTTTAAGACAAAACACTTAAGCTAGAAAAGTCTATATAGATGATAAATAGCTTTAAAAAATTGCCACAATTATATTACTTTTAACATGTAAAATGAATACACAGGGACGTAAAGACTGAAGAATTAAACATTTATGAAGCGTCGTTCATAAATTTATGAATAAAAGAAAAAAGTAGTCATTTCTACATTCAATACATCAATATTTCACGTAATATTTCAGTATATATCTCGTTATTCATGAATATCTATTATTAGCGTTTATTATTATGTTTATAAGCTTTAAAACACACCTGAAAAATTCTATATGAATTTACATTTAGAGAACGCCAATGTGACAGAAAACCTTTATTTAGCTTTGATATTTATATATTACATTAAGGACCAATCCAACGGCACTAGGTCAGAAATAATCAGTGATGAATTGCTGTGTAGTTAAATGAGTTAATAGCCAATTATCTCTAATGGACTATAGTGATACCAGATCGCATAATAATAGTTTTCGACATTAATCAGCGGCGAGGTCTTACAAAGGTGTCCTTGCCTGCAGTATGATTGCTAAATCTCTCTCATTAAATTATTTCACTGTCAAGAGAATGTAAGGCGTATAGATTTGGCATCCCATCACACCGCATCTATGAGGATATATAAATATGTAATACTCCTATTAAACATTTCTGTATGTAAATTAAAGGGTAATACGTAGGTAGATAAATAAGAAAATTGTATTGAAGTAGCAAGATACAAATTTCACGTAAAGTTTCTTAGTTACTTAGTTTTATATTCAACCAAGGTCAAACATCAAATTACATCATCCCACAAAGAAATCTAGGGTAATGTATGATAATGTAGAACAGGGACCATATCAACCATAGAGGTCCACTTTATATGTTGGTACATAGGCCATGGACGGCACTTATATCATATAGGCCAGTGATTGCCAAACTTTTTACGGAGCAGACTAGTAACAAAAGAAAAAATTATCGGAACAACGTAATTTATTAAGAAAAATTTAACCAAAAGAGAATTTCTGGGCACAAAACATTCTGGAAGGGACTAGACCCCAAATTATAGTAAAAACCAACTTGGCGACCTTGGCAACAAAAATTATTTTCCGATATTATCGCCAAAGAACCAGTAGCTTGCTAATTTAGCGAAATACCATCGATATCCTATATAAACATTAGGCCTCCGAAGAACCTTAGTCAAGGAACTTCCATGAGCCAAGTTATTAAAAATATACATTTTTCAAATTTGCGGCTGGTAGATAAAATCTTAAGGCGGACCGGAGATGGCACGCGAGCAGCAGTTTATTCATTTCTGATATAGACGTTTCAGAAGGAAAAAAGTGAAAAACATATTTTCGCTTCCATGTAAAACTATATCTAAACCATGTAAACTTCGAGGACCGAGTGGTGGCAGTATACGGACTACAATTCCGAGGTGCCGGGTTCCAGCCTGGCAAGCTGACTAAATGTATTCGCGTACAAAGGTAGTACAAGATAAATCTGTGGATCTGGATGTCCTCTCAATGTACTATTTGCTGGTAGGGGAGAGGTACAAAATCTGAGGCATGAATACCCTCTTCAGGGAATAATCAGAATTCCTTGAGGATGCTACAGAAAGGTATCAAGATGAAGAATGTCTTATACCTGTAAGAGTGGACGTCTCCTTGTGAGGTATCAAATGTCTAAATATTAAATAAGATATAAATAAGTACATATATCACCCGCGATAGCTCAGTCAGCAAAGGCAACGCTCTCGTAACTGAGAGGTTGCGGGTTCGGCACCAGAGCTGGCCTAAGATCCGCCGTGTTTGTCAAATGTGACTGAGGCACGTAAAATATGTTCGTGGTCACAATGTCCTCCAAGTTCTCAATTAATACCTCTGGGGGTGGCAGGCCAAGTCTGTGGGTCTTCTGCTTGGTCCCTGCTTCAAAATTACGAGGACCTACTTGAGCGAAGTCGTTCCTTCACCTTAATGGTGCTCATTAAAACGAAACGAGCACGCCTTGGCCTTAGTATGAGAGCCTGCAAGCTCAATTTGACTTCGTTTTCTCCAAGTGGCATGAGCAACAACAATAATTATTTATTTTGACAGTCCTTAAGCATAAATATCTAAAACAATATATATTTCATTTTTTATATCTTATTCCAAGCAAATAAGAAATAGTTTGTGATTTATTTCAGCATTTGTCTATTCCTTCTACTAGGCTAATCATGTGCAACAGTGTTTAATGACATCGTTTGCATGACAATGTTTAATCTTTGTTTAATGACATTTCTGTGTTTAACTGTGCATTAAACGATTTGTTAAATTAAAATTTTTACTCATTTTATTTTCTATGCTCATACACAGGGAAAACAAAATCATGACTGGTGAATATATGAGATACCTTATCCGAAAGGTAGTCAGAATGAAAAATATTCACATTTTTACAAAAAACAGCGGGTGGTACAAAGTTTCTTCGCGAAACGTAGATTGTTTATTTATGTAGACAGATTTTTTGCAGAGTAGAAAACCACGTCCTGTGGCTATATAACTTGAATGGATAGTTCATAGGTTCCGCCTATAATTGACCTCTCATAATAAGAGGATATTCATTCCTGTGGTTAGAACAAACGAATGCCAAACTGCCTGTTGCTACATTAGAAAGAGTGGTTTATTTATGATTTTAATTTACCAATTTCCTGTGTATCAAGCGAACATCGGCTGAAGGCAAAAATTGAGAATGATTTTGAAGTAAATATTGACTTTTTATCAATTTTATTTGAAGAAAATACTTTTATATTTAAATTACTGACGCCTGATATGTGTTCTACCGTTTACTTAAAATTATCTCCATTTCTGCATTTATAATGTATGGTACTATTACGTCTTCAATGCTTTTCAAAATTTTACAGCGATTCTTCCGAGAAGAATATGTGCTGCTATCCACAAAAAAAAAGTAATTCAAATTAAGTTTTAACTACATCTTTCTTATTTATTAGTAAGTATGTGTGATAAATATCAGAAATGTATTGCATACTCTGGTAAACATTATTTAGCCACAATATGGGGCCGGTTGATGGCCGTTAGAGGTTTGTAGCTGTCCGGATTTTGCAATAAGAAGTAAGTCCTGGTCTCATTAGACCTGGCGTAACAAAAAGTAAGCTGAAATGTTCTAGATCAGTGACAATAAATTGACAATAATGTAAAACTAAATAGTGCATTAGTTGGAATTATTTTAATATAAAATAGGTCTAAACCACTTAGTAGATTTTGAACCCAGTACACTTTGGGGTAGTTTTAAATCCTAACTATTAAAAATAGCTGCAGAATTTCTCAGCTTCGTTTCAATTTTTGGTTTCAATACATTTCCAGTAGACAAAGTTTTATTAATTGTACAAAGCTATTTATTTAAGTCAAACTGGACAACTTAATATTAAATATAAGTAAACTAAAAATATAATTCATAGTGAACATTCCAAAGCCAAATCTAGTATTTCTTCCAAGAGAGTGATTACAGAGCATTAATAAAGAACATATGTTTATACGGTACTATACCCGATTAATTCATTATTGCTTTCTAAAATGCTGATTAAAAGCAAAGTACATTATATGAAATTTAAAATAATGAGGAAGATATTTATAATATACTCCAATTTATTCTGTCTCTAAACAGTTTGAAATTACCTTTACTGAAAATACATAATGCATATTCCTTTTAGAATAATATTGGTATTTAATATATATTGGTATTAGATATATTTTATATCCTAAGATAAAAGTTAAATGTTATTGTTATCCAAAACATAAATTATTAAGAGAAAAAATGCAAAAATTATGTTTTTATGTACAAAATATCCATAATCGTTCTTTTAAGTGAAGAACTGACAGAATTTATATTTCAAAACGGATTATTTGTAAATAATTAATTTAGCCAATAAATTTTAAAGTGATATGATGACTAAAAATATTCCTGAAATGTTTCAAATATTAGCAAATTTAACTATTTTTGTTTTTAAAAAGCATTTAAAGTTATTAATAATAATTTTAAAGCAAATAGTGTTAATGAGTATATTTATTATTTCTGGAAATTAAAACAATCTTTTTTGTTCTCATTTTTAATTATACACAACAAATGCAAAAGATTTATTCATTTCCAAAATGAAATTCATTTAAAAGTATTACACGTATAAATAAGAATGTTATATGAAAATAACTACAAGTTCGACACGTTTGTATTGTAAGGATCAATTATTAGTACTAGTTCAATATCTTTTAATATCTTTTAAATTGGAAGCATGCTATTGTATGTCAGAACTTGCGAGATGCTCTGTATAACAGTGTACATGGATAAAAATCCACCTTGTAAACAAAAGGACTTTATTTATATACTCTCAGTAACAAATTTGGAAATCCCAGGGAAAGAATATATATGACCATTGACTGTAATAAGGCAAACAGTCATTTATGGGTCAAAAACCTGGATCATAACTCAAAAGCAGGAGAAGATGTAGAAAAGAAAGATGCTGGAAAAGAAAGATCCTGAGAGCCGTATTTGAACGTATTAAAGAGGGTGATATTTGGAGAAGACACAACTATGAAATCCAAGAACTGTTCAAAGAAAAAGATATAATTAATTACATAAAATAAAAAAATGCAGTGTCTAGGAAGAGAATGGACGACAGTCAAGTCAAAAAGAAAATCTATAAAGGGCAATTCCAAAGTCAAAAAAAAAAAAAAAAACGCGGATGACCAAGAAGAAAATAGATTAATGAGGTAGAGAAAAACACAATTTGAAAATAGCAAAATGGAGAAATAAGACAAAAAACAGATGATATTGTAGTTGTATTGTTATGGAGGCCATGGTCCAACAACGAATTGTAGTGATAGTGAGTCTGATGACCATCGACAGGAGACACTATAAAATGTGTGAAACCAATTCAACTACTACCTGGACGTGTGCTGTGTGACACAGAGTTTGCAAATAAACAATTCCTAGAGTGTGTAGAAAACTTGGTGAGTTTGTGGATATTTTTATATAGTGTTCATTTTTGTTTACGTAACACACTGGTATTCAAAATTAAGAAAATTTTCGTATTTGGTCCATTATTTCCAGATCCACAGGAGTATTTTAATAAAATTTAATTTGAACATAAGTTGAAATATTTTTTTTAACAATCCACAGTTATTAAATGGACATGTATGATTTTGCTTAACACTCCTCAAAGTCGGTAGGTATGAAACAATGGTTACAGAATCAAACAAAAAAAAGGAGTTAATAGAAAGTATGATCCCATTTAAATATATACAGGACTCATGCCGTGATTTCGTACTGGAAATAAGGCACTTTACACGTTCCTGTGAGTACTAGTTTCATTCATTTATCAACGCTCTTTTAAGGTTCTGGATGGCTCTAGGAGTGCAGTTGCAAGCGTCCCAGACATACTGCATAGAGTCGAATTCTGTATTTCAGGCAGATTAGTTTATCTGATGAATATCTTCGCTCTTCAGAGAAACGTCGACCAGATATGCACTTTGTAGAAATGAAATTAGGGTCAATTGTATCCCTGAAAAGGCAAATTTAGAGCTCAAAGACCACTTTTTTATAGCTGACAACAATCACTATTCCTGTTTCAAAGACATGGAAGTGTTTGCTGCCACTCAACAAGTCTGCCCAAACCAATAAACCTCCTTTACCATAATGGTTGATTTCTCAGGATGAGGGCAATGCATCCCTGATTCTATTCATATGAAAGTACATTGATA
The DNA here is from genome assembly GCA_032207245.1 of Pardosa pseudoannulata. NCBI lineage: Eukaryota > Metazoa > Arthropoda > Arachnida > Araneae > Lycosidae > Pardosa > Pardosa pseudoannulata. The sequence goes on along the minus strand of CM063503.1, from coordinate 88,062,346 downwards.
TTTAGCGGTCAAGCTAAACCGGGATACATCAGTGAAGATAATTTATATAACTGTTTAGTGGTTATTATTTTAGTATTACATCAACCTATATTCAAATTATATTAAATATTCCTTGTAGTTCTGAAAATAATAGACTTAATCTAAAAAAAAAAACATCTTAATTTTGAAGACCCGTGTACTTTTGAATATAGATATTTGTAATATTTTGAATATCTGAGTTATGAAAATAAAGTAATCTTTTATAGTAACTGTAACAATAAGTTACATTCGGTTCAGCTCTTTTTACCTCTTCCCGTGGGTCATCGTCAAAGACATACCAGAACAAGACCGGTTTGAACTAGAAAGAAACTTCGGACTTCTCCCAACCAATAGAAGTGTCCGTTGGTTTGGGGGATTTTGACCCCCCGCCATTCTGGAGTGGACCCCTGTTTTTTCTCAGCGAGGCAGTCGGATTTTTTGAGCGGACAAGGTTGTTACCAGAAGAGTAGAAGGTGAACGGCTTCTTCGCCAAATTCTTCGCCATATTGTTTTTTAGGGCCGACGCCGACTCGAGAGCAGTCTTCGATATCTACAAATGATAAGTTGATTCCAATTGTATTCCTTAGGCATTTATTTAATTGTATAAAATCATTTAATCAAGACCTATTATCCATGTGTTTCTTAATGAGTTAATTTCTTCTTTCTCAAACACTAGGCCAACGTAACATTATTTTTACAGTAACCCTGTGTTTAACAACTCAAAGATCCTGAAAAACGGATTTTTCCAGTAAAATGTCAGACTGTTGAAAATACTTGTAGCCTTAAAGTAGGAGGAAAAGAGAAGGTGAAGGTGGATTATAATATGTAATGATGCTTTTTTACTTTAGAGCAATTACAGAAAAATTACCTTACTATAATAAAACAAAATTCTATGTATTGGAAAGATTTATTATTCATGTTATCTTTTAAACTCTTTGATAATAATATATAAATTAAAGATTGTTTATTTTACTTAAGTTATTGTAAGTTATCAAGAAAAGCTGACTCTAGGAAATGAAGGATAAAATGAAGCTGAAGAGCTATCTTATGTCATTGTCAAAAATGGACATCATAATTGGAGAACTAGTAGGAGAATAAAGCAATCCATTAGTCTCCATTTTGTGTGCTGCATTTATTAGTGTGTTT
>CM063503.1:88046182-88058682 GCA_032207245.1 Pardosa pseudoannulata | reverse complement strand
TCTCTTGCATTGCACATCTGCAGAAACATCTTTCCAAATATATACTAATTTACGATTTTATGAGCTAAATTTAAGGTATTTAATTATTTAAAAAAAAAAACTGCAGTAAATATTTCATATTTTTTATTTTATTTCAACAGTCCAAATATAAGCAAGGAACCTATTTAGAAAAAAAAAACTACTACTGCTAAACACTACTGTTAAATAATGCTTTAGAAATTACGATTATTTCTAAAATTAGTTCGGAGAGTAAATTATCTTTCGTTAAAAAGGAGGTTATTTTCTATAAAAATTAAAATTTCTACGGTAACTGAAAGAAATGTACATATGTATTTTTGCGAAGGCTTTAAATTCAATAAATTACTTTCTTAACACTTAAATAAAATACTCCACAAAGTATTTTATCTGCAATATATATTCTTCTTCGTTTGAATTGCATTCACCAAAAATACTTCTTTAAAAACCATCCAAGATTCCTTTGATTTCAATACTTGTCAATAGATGGCAGAGTTAATATTTTCTCCTAATGCTTGAGATCGGAATAACAGTTGATTGAAAAAAGTGTAAGTTGTCCCGCAAGTGAAATTTGAGTAATATTTTTTTACCAGGATTCCCTTGCAATGATAAAATACTACAATTAAATTCTAGCTAATAGTCTAATCTAAAAATTCCTAACTATTATTCATTTTAAGGGGACATGGTATTCCAAATATGGTAAAAATATCAATTCAAACAAAAGAATACTAAATCTTAAAATTCCGAACTTTTTAGTAATTTTCTGAGCATTTGATTCTCAAAGTATAAAATATATCAAATTTTCATTGTCTAGCTAAAATTATCCTTCTAAATTTATATACATACATGTAAAATATGAAATAAAATTAAAACTTTAATATTTCAAAAGTTATTTACGTAAAGGATTTAATTTATGGCAGAATTTCATAACAAATGAAAACTGTAAATAACATTTTCTCCCTGCGCGTTTTTTTCCGAATTACCTGCATTAATAATGCTAAAGCTCTTCTTGTATTTAAATTACAAAGAATAATTTTTTACAAGCTTTCTATAAAGTATATAATAAAAATGTACTGGAAATCAGCAATAAGTTGCTTATTTACTTAAAAAATACAAATATATGCAAGAAACTGTCAATTTTAAAATTTTAATTTTTTTAATACAAATATATACCAGAAAGCTGTCAATTTTAATTTTTTCTGTTGCTGTAAGAGTTCTCAGGTGTACTGATTATTTGTTCCAAATTATTATAAATTATAAATTTTTGTGTTGGATGTAATTTTTAAGTTATTTGAAAATAAATTTGAAAAACATTTCGGAAGCAAAAATATTAATTGAAAAAGTTTTATGGATTTAAAAAAAAATTAAATGTTTATTTAAATGAAATTTTCATCAAACTTTTTTCGAATATTTTTAAGGAGATATAGCACATATTAAAAGTTAAAATCTTATTATTACTTAATACTCTTTTTCTGATTCATCATAAAATTAAAAGTTTGGAACCATTTACAATAATTTTTTGCGTGTTCTTTAATAACACTCTAATTTAAAAAAAAATTTTGTTATTTCAAGTAATATAGATATTTTTAAATAACATAAAATATATACACAAAGTGAAAATAATGGAGCTCATTTACTCACAATATAATTTTTGATTTATATATGATAGAATATAAATTTTTATATGAAAATGAAGTAAATTTTATTTTGTTTCTCATTTTATATGAAAATTTATGTTTGTATTCTGTAAGGAAGATTTACAGATTAGAAATTTTTTTTTCTTACAGAAAAAAGCAAAATATTTTCATTTTATTTTGTAAACAAAAGTTTTAAAAATACCTTAAATTTTAAAATATAAAAAAATTAAAAGCTGTTGAGAGACTGAACAGTAAAATTTGATATCATGTAATAAAATAAAATATATCCCTCGTAATACTATAACTGAAGTTCACAGAATAAGAAAAATAATTAGCTTCTGTTTAAATAAAATAAATACTATCTAATATACAAATGTCAAAACTTATTTTGCGAGTAAATGAGTTTTTATTTTTTTTTCAACTCCTCTTCTTAGCCCACTCTCCTGTTTCTAATCATGGATCTTGTTGGTGCTTCAACCACATTTGGCGAAATTGGCGTGCTTGCAGCTTGCGTGCGTGGCGTGCTTGCAGTGGGGCGTTTGAAATCTGGCGAGGGGATCGTAACTCAACAAATTGATACATAAACAAAAACAACATTTTGAGGAAAAATTTTACAAAAATTGAATATTTAAAATCTAATTGAATTAACAAAGGAAACACATAACATTCATACTAAATAGACTGAAACATTCACTTAATCACAAATTAAATAAACTGAGTGTGATTTTCATCACAAATTTGTGATTTAGTGTAAATTGTAAAAGTAATTTAAACAAAAAAAAAAAAAAAAAAAAAAAAAAAGAAAGAAAGAAAACTGTATTTTGAGTGAAGGTTGAAGAGGAGTTGTAAAATTGAAAATTTTTTTTCAAATCTCTTATTTTTAACTTGGTGTACATATTTTATGCTTTTGCAAAATTGTATTGCTTAATGCAACAAAACTCGGTAATTTTTTATAAAGGTAACATATCTATATTAATGATTTAAGAGAAATTTATTCAAGACAGAAAAGAAAGTTTTATTTTAGAAAAAGTCGAAAATTAGATATAATTGAAATGAATCTAATCACAGGCCACAAATTCAAATGCTGGTTGTATATTAGAAGTAATTCAGTGATAGTGGAAATTATGTTGAAGCATCAATTAATTAATTTTAATACAGTATTTACTTTTAAGAAAACACTCCTCATGCTAATAATTATGACAAAAAGTAATACAGAAAATAATAAATTCTAACAGCTTATATGGAGCACTATATTGTTGTCAGCTACAACCTGTTTCAATATTAGAAAAACAATATTTTTTAGAAGTTATTAATTTTCTTGTGTTTAGTAATCAAAATAACGTTTTTAAATGTATTTAATTTCCTGCAAATACCCATAACTCTGAAATGTATTTTCATCTTTGTAATAACATTATTTCTTGCTCATATTCAAAATATATATTACGGAAACTCGTTTAATTGTGTATATAGTACTTCCTGTATTTTTGCAGGCAATTTATTTTGATAAGCTTTCAGCATTTTAAATTAAGGGGAGTTAAATGTATTGAAATTCCTTGTAAAAACTTATAAGTCTGAAATGCATTTTTATCTTCTTAATCAGTTTATTTTTTGCTCATTAATAAAACCCTTTACTTGGAAATAACTTTAATTATTCATTTTGTACCTCATGTACGTTGGCATGCAATTTTTTAGAGTACTTTTGAAATTTTAAATCAAGGAGGGAAAAACATATTTAATTTCATGTTAAAACCTATAACTTTGATATATATTTTTATAATCACTTTATTTTTTATCATGTATAAAATACATTTTCCATAAACAGTTTTAATTATTTATTTAGTCATTTAAGCATTTTGCATATAATATATTTTGAAATACTGTTTTCATTTTAATTCAACGGGAGTGTTACTATCCAGATGGTTAAATTACATTGACACTATCGTAAGAAAATATTTCTCCTACTGCTCAAATAACTTAATTATTAAGTTATTTATTTTTTGAGGAAAGAATAATAATTACTAAAAAAATAATTTAGTACAGGATTAATTTAAATAGCTTATATGAGTGCATAATATATAGTTGTTAACTACAGCCTGATTAAACAAACAATTTCTCAGGTGTACTGATTATTCGTTCCAAATTATTATTTTTAAATGCATTTAATTTCATGTAAAAGAATATAACTCTGAAATACATTATGATTTTTATAATCAGTTTACATTTTTTTTAACAAATGCAAAATATATATTCAAGAAAAAGTTTTAATTATTCATTTAGTCAATCCTTTTTATATGCAATTTACTTTAAAAGGGCAATGAACTATCAATTAATTTATTTTGATTTTGAATAATCTGCTTAAGAATTTAATATGTTACTATTAATATATTTATGTAAATTTTTTATTCAATTTCAAAGTAAAATCTTGGTAATTTTAAAAGTAATTAATTATTAATTATTTCAAAATAAGCATTGTTCAAAATGTTTTATACGCACCCCTTTTATGTATAATATTGTCATTTTTTTCTTAGAATGCTTTTTAGGCCTTAGAATAAAACTCAGCAGTTATTGTAAGAATTCACTGGAAAAAATGTAGTTAGAAAAAAGGATAATAGTTAAAATATGCATATAATAGTTATTTTAATTCAAAAAGGATATAATTTTGCTATTCGAAATCTACTAATTCTAACTACATTTTATTTTATAATTTACAAAGTCAATTATCTTTATTCAAAAGGTTCTATACACAACCTTTTTATGAATTACATCGTCATATTTATTCATAGGGTACCTTTAGGCCTTAGAATAAAACTGAAGTGTTATTATAAGCTTTCACTGGTAATATAGTAGTAAGAAAAAATTATAGCAGTTTATAAACTCATTTTTCCTTCACAAAATATATATAATTCTTTTAATTGCAAAAAGATATATTTTTGCTACTCGGAATATATTAATTCTAACTAACTGTTATATTTTATCAGGGGTGGCCAACCTGCGGCTCCCGAGCCACATGCGGCTCTTTGAATGATTATTTGTAGCTCTCTATAAATGTACCCGAATTCCCTTTCCATTTTTGTGTTAATATATTTTTTAAAAATATTACAACTGATGGAGCTCCTGCAATGCTGTGTAAAAAAAATCGCTCTTATTGGGCTTTTAAGAGATGATTCTCAAATTCTACATTTCTCGAGAGCATCTCGTTGCAAAATATTTAAAATATCCTGATGTTATGAAAACACTGTAACACATTGTAAATTACATTCTAACCAATGCAAAAAATCATTGACAATTAAAAAATTTCATTGAGAAATTAAAGGACGAAGAACTTCCAAATGACATTCAATAAATAAAATTTCTGTAAAAAAAACTTTAATAACTTTTCTGCATACCTTTTAAATACGCATTTAATTGCGGCTCACGAAAAATTTCAAATTTTGAAAAATGGCTCGGACTATCAAAGAGCTTGGCCATCCCTGTATCATAACATACAATGTAAATTTTGGATAAATTTTGGAGGTATGTGACGATTAGAAACTGGAGCATTTAAAATACTCATAAAATTCTAAAATTTATGTTTTGAAATTTGACATTAGTAATAACTGAATTGTCTGGTGTGGTAATAATCATATTAATTACAAGGTGATGGATATTAAAAGACCCTCTTAGATTTTCATTCTTAGTTATATTTCACAGTTCATTGAGATATAAATATTGCATTTTCAGGCCAATTTTGCTCAAAAGATCGTTTACTGTACCCTTAACATAACTTTGGAATTTTAAATCAAGAAAAGTAAAACATTTTAAATGCTTAAATTGGGTAGAAACCATACCAAGGTAATCTTGTTATGTCTGCTTCAACCAATAATTCTGAAATAAATTTTCATCTTTATAATCAGTCGACATTTTTTGTTCATATGTAAAATACATTTTCTAGAAACAGGCTCAACTATTTCTTTGTCCGAATTAGATTATTTCGAAATATTTTGAGAATTTTAAGTCATATAGAATAAAACAATCTAGATATTTAAATCAAGTTGTAACTATCCTAAGAAACTATTCCTGTGCCTGTTCAATCCATAACTGTGAAATGTATTTTAATCTTTACACTAAGTTTTTTTTTTTTCGAATATGTAAAATACATTTTCGAGGAAAAAATTTAGTTATTTATTTTGTCTTTCATGCATTTTTGTATGCTATTTATTTTGATATACTTTTGAGTTTTTAAATCAAAGAAAGTTAAACAATTTAGAGATTTAGACCAAGTTGTAAGTATCATAAGAAAATATTCTTATGCCTGATCAATCTATAACACTGAAAAGTATTTTGATCAGTTTATTTTTTGCTAATATATAAAATACACTTTCCAGTAATAGTTTTAATTATTTGTTTTGTCTTTCATACATTTTTGTATGCAATTTATTCTGATATACTTTTGGATTTTTAAATCAAAGACAGTTAAACAATCTAGATGTTTAAACCAAGTTGTAACTATCCTAAGAAAATATTCTTATGCCTGTTCAACCTATAAAACTGAAATGTATTTTGATCTTTAAAGTCAATTTATTTTTTGCTAATATGTAAAATAAATTTTCCAGGAATAGTTTTAATTATTTATTTTGTCTTTCATACATTTTTGTATGCTATTTATTCTGATATACTTTTGGATTTTTAAATCAAAGACAGTTAAAAAATCTAGATGTTTAAACCAAGTTGTAAGTATCATAAGAAAATATTCTTATGCCTGATCAATCTATAACACTGAAAAGTATTTTGATCAGTTTATTTTTTGCTAATATGTAAAATACACTTTCCAGTAATAGTTTTAATTATTTGTTTTGTCTTTCATACATTTTTGTATGCAATTTATTGTGATATACTTTTGGATTTTTAAATCAAAGACAGTTAAACAATCTAGATGTTTAAACCAAGTTGTAACTATCCTAAGAAAATATTCTTATGTCTGTTCAACCTATAACGCTGAAATGTATTTTGATCTTTAAAGTCTGTTTATTTTTTGCTAATATGTAAAATAAATTTTCCAGGAATAGTTTTAATTATTTATTTTGCTTTTGATACTATTTTTTATGCAATTTATTCTGATATACTTTTGAATTTTTAAATCAAAGAAAGTTAAGCAATCTAGATGTTTAAACGAAGTTGTAACTATCCAAAGAAAATATTCTTATGCTTGTTCAACCTATAACATTGAAATGTATTTTGATTTTTAAAGTCAGTTTATTTTTTGCTAATAAGTAAAATACATTTTCCAGAAACAGTTTTAATTATTTATCTTGTCCTTCATACATTTTTGGATGCAATTTTTTTTTACCTATAGAATTTTAAGTCAAGGAAAGTAAAACAATCTAGATGTTTAAATTAAGTTGAAACCATCTTAAGAAAATCTTCTTACGTCTGCTCAACTATCTTAATAATTAAGCGATTCATTTTCTTTGACATCCAATCCGCAGCTGGATAAAAACTCGCTTCGAATCTTGTACAGTCAATTGCCATGAAATATGAGCCATCGTCCATAATAAGAACAAAAGCTAGATTACTCGAGTAAAAGCGACAATTTGCCCACACCTACATACCCAGCGTACTTTTTATTTATCCTCCTATGATAAATTGACGAATCTCGTGTGCGAACTTATTACTCACCTATCATACATTCTTGTGAATCCTGAATAAAAAATATCAAAGCTTCCGCCGGATTAAAGAACAGCTTTCGTGACGAATACCGGATAAAAAAGAGCATCCAGATTGTGTGCCATCTCTTTCGGGAAAAACACGTGATTTTCCAATTTGTGGATCGTAGTAGCATAATCTGGTTTTATGTTTGGGCTCTTGGCAGTGATGAAGATGAATTCAGTCATATTTTTTCATGCACCTTTCAGCAATTTATTTTTGTACATTTCTATAAACACTGTACTTGGGCGAGTGTTCTTTGTTTAACGAGAACACTTTATTTTATCAAATTGGCAACTGAAAAGCTTGCACTGAATACAATTGTGAAACGGATAAAGACATTAACTGCATTGATAAATAAAACACCAAGCATTTAGTTTTCATGAAAACTTCCTTGCACGGGTGATAAAAAGCGCCACAAAATATAACTTAGTTGATGAATCGAAGCCTTCTAGTCGTAAATAAATAAATAGCATTAAAAAATTATATTCACTGGCGTGAAATAGGAAGCATACATCCAAATTAGAAAAAAAATGTTAAAATTCTACCTTTCTGTTTTTGCTATGCTTTTCTAAAGTTACTGAACACAATATATCCACAGATATTTTTGTTCATTTCTATAAATGCTATTCTTGGGTAAGTGTATTTTATACATTTCATTTAATTAAATTGTCACTTGAAAAGCTAGCGATGAATACAATTTGTAATAAAAAAGGTTAAAATTGCATTGATAGATAACACACCAAACATTTAATTTTCATGAAATGCAGGCTTGATAAAACATGCCATAAAATAAAGAAATCGAAGTTTTTTAGCCCTAAATAGTTTACATAAAAATAAACAAATAAAATTTTAATTACATTCAGTGAAGGAAAATAGAAAACACGTATTGAAGTTTGAAAAATTATTTAAATTCTAACTTCATGTTTTCCTTATGCTTTTCTACGTAGGAAAGTCAAAAAGTAGCAAACAACTTCTTAATAAAAATTTTTGGTGAAATGCCCGAAATTTTGTTCCAACAATTATTTGTATCATGTGACGTACTGACTTCCACTTGGTAATGTTAATTTGTTTGATAATGTTCCGTAAACTCATCTCGGTAGCTGCAGCGGAGTCCAAATCGGAAATTTGTGCACTAAATCCTTTTTTAGGTGAAAAGGCGTAACTGCACTAAAATTTATCAGAATTTGCATTAAGTATATGGTGAAAATAAAATGGTACTTTAAGTTATCGAGAAAAAACCATAGGCATCAAAACAAACTTGTGTTAGTATGAAAAAGTTTAGGTAGAAAGTGTAAGATCGACCTCCTTATAAGCCCAGACCTTTCGCTTTGTGACAAAGTTTTTGTTACCACGAAAGAAGAATTTTCAAAGCGACGATATCACTTGGACGTTGAGGTGAAAGCTGCAACCTAAGAATGGCTATCAGAATTTAGAAAGGGATTATTTGCAGAAAGCATTAATAAATTTGTGCCATTAAAATTTTAAGATTTTATAATTCTAGTTTACCTTAGTTTCCTAAAGATTCGCTTATAAAGGGTGATTAACACGAGATTTTTCTGACTTTATTTGTCTGTACTACAAATGAGAGTTCACTATGATTGCAAAGCTTTTAAGGAGGCAACCCTAACCATAGACCTAATCCATAGCCATTTTCAGTGAAAAATTACAGAAACAGTGTCACAACTCAAATATGTTGGATCTGTCATGACCACTGACAACGATTTGACCGTAGAGATAAACAACAGGCTAGCGAAGTCAAATAAACTCTATCGTGGTCTCAAAAACTGGTTAAATCTCTCGATTTATAAGTTTAAATGGTAAAATTAACATTTATAAAACACTAATACGATCTATTCTGCTTTATGGGATTGAATGCTGGGGAATTACTAAATTATATGAAAATAAATTATTAACCTCTGAGCTTAAAATTTTAAGGAAATTTTTGGGTGTAATCCATGAGATTAACAAGTGTAGATCTTTACTTCGAAATTTACTAAAGGTACAAGCAACCTGATATTGTTAAAGTTATAAAATGCAATAGACTACGATGGCTCGGACATTTATTCAGATCTGACGATGCAAACCCAGAAAAAAGCTCCCTTTTACTAATCCCATGGGAAGTAGAAGATTAGGAAGACCAGCAATTAGATGCCTTGAATCAGTAGAGAGGGACTTTGGTCTTGTAATTAAAGGAAACTGGACGAGAATCGCTATGGATAGGACCAGATGGAAACAATTATTAGGGACGGCATTGGCCTGTAACAGGCTATAGTGTCTTGAAAGAAGAAGAATGTCATTCACAAAAACAAATCAAATACTTCCATAAGAATTTGATAAGAATTTTATTTGGTATCACGTGTAAACAGAGTACCATAAGGGAAGTTTTATAAAAGATTAAGCTATTTGTCCTTATTAGAGTCGTGGTAGCTTTGCCGGCAAAAGGCAAAGATCTCGTAACTGGAGGCATGCGGATTCGGAGCCTGAGCCAGCCTAAGATCCGAACGTGTTCGTTAAAGATGACAGGGGAACGTAAAATATGTTCGTGGTCACAATATCCTCCTCCAAGTTCTCAATCAATACCTCTGGAGATGGCAGGCCAAGCCTATGAGTCTGTTTGGACCCTAATTCTAAATTACGAGGACTCACTTGAGCATAAGTACTTTCACCCTTGAGGTGTTCGTTAAAACGAAAGGCGCACCTCTTTGTCTTAACCCCTTCCCGGTTTTTCCCGAGCTGAACTTGGGCAGGCGAAATGTACCATCCTGGCTCATCCCGAGTGTAGCTCGGGCACCGTGAAATTTTACACTGTGCAATCAGTCTTTCCCGAAATATCTCACATGTGCTTATTATGGTTTCGAATGCTTTTGTTTTTCTGGCTACTAGATTATTTTCTGTTCAAAGAGATACAGCAGAGGGAAGAAGGTAAGAAGAGAAACAAGGTTCTTCTGTCCAGATTGCGATATTGTATTCTGTGCAGTACCGTGTTTCCGATTGTATCATACAAGATCAAATTTTGATTAATAATTTCATAATCATTTACGTAAATGCAAAGTATATAAAAAAATTTAATTCAAGATAAAAGCTAGGTATTCTAAGCTTTGTATTTATAGTTAGTGTGAATTGACTCCAAAGTCTAATGAATTGTGATGCACAGAAAGCCAACTATACAGGTAAATTACTCATTTATTTAAATTGATTTTTTTACATTAATTTTTAGGAAATTTTGTATGCGATTATTCTATTATGTTTAAAAAGCTATGTATGTATGAAAATAATCATAAAAAATTTACATTTTTTTACCGAAAATCCCGAAATAAAAGGAACCTGGAAGGAGTTAATACGAATACCGTATCGAGCAATCGTGCAATCGTGCAGCAATCGAATAGCAATCGTGTTTGGTTTGACCAAGTGGCATCAGGAACAATAACATTTGTCTTTATTTCAGTTTAATGTATAAAATAATTAAAGAGTTCTGAAGAAATTCTGAAGTTACAGTAGTTCTGAGATCCCCTAAGCGTCTTAAAAATGTATTTTGAAATACATACAGGAAAACCTGTTTAACAATTTGACAAGCACGATTTAAAATTCTTTAGTATCAAGGAAAATTCCTTTATAAGTTCTATCTATGAATACTAAAAATGTGAAATATGTAAAATAAAATGCTTTACATTCACCAGAGGGAGGGGGTTGCTGACAATTTAATTCCGAATGCACCCCCGTACTCCTGATTGAAATTTATTCTTTTCATATTTTAATTATTTTAAGAAAACGATAAATATTTATCATTAAAATGGTGTAGTAATTATATAGCTAAATTATTTATAAGTGTTGTTTGGGTAATTACATGTATTTGAGGCCATAAACGTTAAAAATCGAAATCCATTTGAATCAAGTTTAAAGACGTATATTTAGAAGTAAAAACAATCAAGTATTGCAAAGCCATCTGAAGCATTAAAAATATAGAAAATCTAAAAATATTTTTTAAGTGCTTAAAAAGCATTGAAAAAGAATGATTTAGCATGTTTAACGTCGCAACCACAGTACTTCAAAGGATAAAAGAGACCACCAATAAATTATAAAATATTGGTCTTTCAGAGAAGTGGTCTTATATCATTAGAGCCCGAGCCATTACAACCGAACATATATGTATTGATGACTTTCATGAATCTAAATGACCATGGACTCCAGAGGGTAAAATAGATAGGAAACATTAAGCAAATTTAAATATTACAGCTTGTACAAATTTGGGCTGCCATTTTACACATCATACTGTGCCATTTACAAAACCAAAACAAAACAAAAAATTAGTGATAAGAGATGTCTTATCTCATTAAACCCCCAGTCATTACATCCGAACGTATATTGATGAATATCTTAAATCTAAATGGCCATGGATTCCTGGGGGTAAAATAGATGGGAAATATTAAGCAAGTTTAAATATTACAGCTTGTACAAATTTGTGATGAGCTGCCATTTTAAACATCATACAGTGCCATTTACAAAACCAAAACAAAACAAAAAATTAGTGATAAGAGATGTCTTATCTCATTAAACCCCCAGTCATTACATCCGAACGTATATTGATGAATATCTTAAATCTAAATGGCCATGGATTCCTGGGGGTAAAATAGATGGGAAATATTAAGCAAGTTTAAATATTACAGCTTATACAAATTTGTGACGAGCTGCCATTTTACACATCATACTGTGCCATTTACAAAACCAAAACAAAACAAAAAATTAGTGATAAGAGATGTCTTATCTCATTAAACCCCCAGTCATTACATCCGAACGTATATTGATGAATATCTTAAATCTAAATGGCCATGGATTCCTGGGGGTAAAATAGATGGGAAATATTAAGCAAGTTTAAATATTACAGCTTGTACAAATTTGTGATGAGCTGCCATTTTACACATCATACAGTGTCATTTATAAAACCAAAACGAAACAAAAAATTCGTGATAAGAGATGTCTTATCTCATTAAACCCCCAGTCATTACATCCGAACGTATATTGATGAATATCTTAAATCTAAATGGCCATGGATTCCTGGGGGTAAAATAGATGGGAAATATTAAGCAAGTTTAAATATTACAGCTTGTACAAATTTGTGATGAGCTGCCATTTTAAACATCATACAGTGCCATTTACAAAACCAAA
>CM063503.1:87991182-88041182 GCA_032207245.1 Pardosa pseudoannulata | reverse complement strand
AATTTTTATTTAAAAAACTTGTTCCATTTTACAATTCTTACATATTCTTAATTAAAATCCACTTTTTACATAGTGTTAAATAATATCAGAAACAGTAAAATTAAGAAAATATCAAAGCAAAACATTAATAAGGTATACAGATAATAGTCTTCAAGCTAGTGGTACTTTTCAAAACAAAGTGCAAAGAAATTCTTAATTGTTTACACCGCCAAGTAGTCTCACTTTTAATTTGATTCTTGTAACACACACGGCATTTCTTAGTAGGTTTTCTTTTATTCTGATCATTAATTTGGCAATGACTTGTACCAAGAAATTTTAAGTAAACAATATGAAATAGTGACTTGTGATTTTCACAAGTGATAAAAGTGTTGCCAAATTCAGTACACTAGAAATTGTAAACTAAATTAATTATCATATTTAACAGTAACTTTAATCGCATGCCGAGTGTAGCTCGCCATTGTGCGGTATGGAATGAAAAACTAATGACGAGCTAGACTCGTCATTTTACCGGAAGGTGTTAAACTTATAATAACAAAATTCTTACGGTTTGGGAAGTGGGAAAACTGTACTTTACAAAATATATTCTACTATTTAAAGTTGTTTTCAGCATTTAATAGCTTATTATTTTAATTAAAAACGTTACCGAGACGTCAAAATAGCGTTGTAAGTTTAAAAAAAATTTCACGTTACCATTTTTAATGCCATACGGAACAAATCTTGAAGGTTTGGGCAGAGTGAAAACTATACGTTTAAGAAATTATTTATTATACATTAAAGTTATTTTCAGCTGTTTAAAGTTTATTATTTTAAATACAAAACGTTTCCGAATAGTAAGGATAGTGTTCTACAGTTAAAGAATCTTTTCCCTCTTTAGCCATTTTTAATGCTACAGTAACAAAATCCATAAGGTTTTGGAAGAGTGAAAGCTTTACAGATATGTTTTTGAAATGAATACTTGCAGATTAAAGTTTTTTTTTCAGCTTTTTACAGCTCATTATTTTAATTGCAAAATTTCTCTGACACGTAAAGATAACATTCTAAGTTAAAGAAACTTTTCACTCTATTGCCATTTTTAAAGCTACATTAACAAGAACCTCAAGGTTTGAAGAGAGTGAAAATGTATAAATATGTTTGTCTATATGAGTAGTACATAATGAAAGAGTGTCTGCTCTAGCAGACTAAAAGTTTTTGAATACTCAATAAAATTATACAAAAAATTGTGGGTTATTCAAGTTATTCAATACTTGTTTCAACTCAATTGTGAAATTATTCCTTTAAGTTGATTACAATAAAAAATGTAGAAGAATTGATATAGAAAAACTCAAAATTATTCTATACCGTGATCAGTAATTTATTTTTTAGAGTCGCGGTATAAAATAATTTTCATAATTGATAATTCTTAAAATATACGAATACATTTTTAATTTCTGTATATAGTTATATGACCTATAGAATGAATTACTATCATTAAGATAATTAAACAGTTAGGTGATTTTTAATATCTAATTAGTTATAACTACTAATCTTCAAATATGCATAAGCTTTTGAGCTCTTAATACTAAAACGATTTCTGTATTGTTGATTTATTCTACAGAAGGTTATTTATTCTACAGGTTTTGAAATTACTTTAAGCTGTAAGTTAATACCTATATTCTAAATTAAGTTATAGTGCAGACCATAATGTAGCGTATAATTTTCTTTCAAAATTTTCTTGAAGTAATTGTTCTACATTTTTATTGCAATCAATAAAGATCTTTACAATCTATCAATTTCACAATTTTATAAGAGTTGAAACAGGTCTTAAACGTCTAGCAAATTTTTGTATAATTTTATTAAGGATTTAAATATTTATGTTCCATCGGAAAAAAGTAGCATTCATTTTCTAGCTAGCATTTTCAGAATTCGCTATATTCCTTTAGAAGATATAATATTAAGAGATATACTTTCTAAAAGAGTATTGGTGAATGCTGAAAGAGTGAACTTAATGAGGTATTAAAAAGTTTAGATGATCATTGATGGATCACTAGCATAAAGGATTTCTTTGCAGTGTCAATTTGGATGTTGAATGACTAAATCATTTAAAACAATTCTTATTTTGAATACAAACTCTAACAAATGCCACGTATTGTGTAAGTAACTACTTTCAACCATTAAAGTTTAACTCCTCTCTCATTAATTACAAGAAAATCAAAGGAAAACAATAATTTTGTGAATTGGTATACTCAAAGTGGAATACATGTCTATATGGAATGTAGAAAAAATAATTTGTTAAACGTAATCCTATTAATCATGTTCTTGTCGAACGTTGTTACTTTTATTAAGTCTTCAAGAAAACTTTCCTAAAATTTATTTTAATGTTAACCCTTAATTTGACAAGATGTTTTTTCAAATATTTTTTAATTTTAATTTCTGTTATTTTCCCATGTCTGTATAGACATTAGGATCTCTGTAAAATAAAGAAAAAGATATATTATTTTCATTTTTTGAGATAATTAATGTCCGCTGTAGCGAACACTGACAATTATGTTATATAGTAGTTATATAAATATACATGTCCTCTGTAGCGGACTAAGCCAAATTAAAGGTTAATAAAAGCTTATGTATTACTTACCATTCTATAGGTAAGTAATACATAAGTTTTCGTTTAAAAGAATGATTCATTGCACATTATGAAAGTTTTTTCAGCTTTTAATGGTTTATTATTTTAATTACAAAACTTTCTAAGAGACGTAAGTATATTGATCTATAGTTAAGTAAAAGTGAAGGAACCTCATATGAGGCTAAAATTGTAGGGAAGAGTTGGGGGAGGGGCAGATGCATAAATGCATGTATATTTGGAAAGCTTAAATAAATCGGACAATTCATTTAGATGATGATTATATGAAAATCAAAGGAAAAAAATAATTTTGTGAATTGGTATACCCAAAGTTGAATACATGTTCCTAAAATTTATTTTAATGTTTATGAAAGCTTATGTAAAACTTACCTTTCTATAGGTAAGTAATACATAAGTTTTCGTTTAAAAGAATGATTCATTGCACATTATGAAAGTTTTTTCAGCTTTTAATGGTTTATTATTTTAATTACAAAACTTTCTAAAATATGTAAGCATATTGATCTATATTATAGTATAAGTGAAGGAACCTCATATGAGGCTGGAATTGTAGAGAAGGGTTGGGGGAGAGGCAAATGCATAAATGCATGTATATTTAGAAAACTTAAATAAATCGGACAATTCATTTAGATATTAAATTTTATGCTTAACCCTTAATTTGGCTAAGTCTGGCCGTTACACCGGAAATGTATATTTATAACTACTATATAACATAAATTGTCAGTGTTCGCCCAAAGCTGACATTAATTATCTCAAAAATAGAAAATGATATATACTTTTTTGTTTATTTTAAGAGATCCTAATGTCTATACAGACATGGGAAAATAACGGAAATTAAAATTAAAAAATATTTTAAAAAACGTCTTGTCAAATGAGGAGTTAAAAAACATTATACATACTTATAAATAGCATAAAAATTATTAATATTAGTAAGAGAAAGATTAACATTAGTAAAATTATTATTAGTAAGAGACAAGAATTAAACTCAGGCAAAAATATTTTGTATCTTTATCCGCTTCTTAAAGAAAAATAAATAAATAAATAAAAATAAAATTAAATAAAAAATATAAAAAATCCTGTTATATTAACTTTTTAATCTTATGATAAATGACTGTTATCGAGACCTAAAGCACATTTGAAGCCATATGTGGGGCTAAGATGTATAAGTACTGTCACCTAAGATTAAAAAAAATTGGTGAACAATAAATTTAAGGTTTTGTTTTTACTGCTTAAACTAGGAGCTTCATACGGTCAGATAGGCCGAATAATCACCAAATGGATAAGGCTCTGCTCTTCGGTACCGGAGTTCGTGGATTCAAATCCCACTGCTAGTATAGATGTTCGTAGACGTTCAGAATCAACTAGACTGTGAGACTGGAACCTACTTTAAAGTAAGTTCTAGTCTCATTAGACCTTGTGTAGTTAAACAGCAGAGCGCCAAGGGGTAGAAAGAGAATAACAATGAAATCCATGTTTATTAAAATGAATTAATGTATCCGTAATGTAAAACATAATTCTAATCAATTCATGCTTTATTTTCGAATTAAATATTATTATGCAAAATTTTAATCCAAATACAGATCAGAAAGTTACACAACCATTTTTTGTGAGAATTAACCCTACACAGGCATAAATAGCGAATTACATAAAAGCGTATACAAAGTTATAGCACTAACAACGTTGGTAAGATAATATTGTTTTACCAACGTTGCCTACTATGAGACTAGAACGTACTTTTTAAAGTAGGTTCTAGTCTCATTACCCCTTGTGTAGTTAAACAACAGAGCGAAAAGGAAGCGAATTACAACGAAATCCATGTTTATTAAAATGAATTAATGTATCTGTAATATAAAACATTTTAATAATCGATTCATACATTATTTTCGAATTAAATATTATTATGGAAAATATTAATCCAAATACAGATCGGAAAGGTGCACAACCATTTTTTGTGAGAATTAACCCTACACAGACATAAATAGCGAATTACATAAAAGCGTATACAAAGTTATAGTAATAATAACGTTAGTAAGATAATATTTTTTTATGCTGCAGTTAATTTTTTACGTGACATCCCTTGAGTTTTTCTTTATTTTTAAGAATTTATATACGACCCCCTTACAAAATTCCTTTAGATGGTATATGCAAATAAAAAAGAATAATAAAAAATGTTCATAGAAGAAAAAAAATATGATGAACAAGGATGTCAACTTATTGCTTTTCATAGTGTTACCCCTCTCTTAGAGATCAAATGTTGCCAAAGTTGCTTTAAAAGAAATCATGTTTGAAATATGCTTTTTCGAAACGCTATATCAAGGACCTCAACTCTGCTGAAAATCACTTAATTATTCATATGACATCAACTCCACGTGAAATTTTTATCGCATACATCGCAGCGTAGATAGTTTGTTTCAAAAAACATCTCCCTCAAGTATTCTATATTACTACCTTACAGGTGTATTTTATTAGTAATTAGGCCCATAGAAATGTAATTGCAGAACAATGAACATTTTTAATAGTTTCAACTGATTGCTAAGGCAGGGAAAACGGAAAATATATTTAAACCACCTGTATAGGGTCAAAAAATCTTTATTTTTTTCAGATTTTTATAAAAGACTATACTAGCTTACATTTATCGTTAACATTTACCTTTTAGAACTTAACTGGTGCGTTGCACTTTAATGCTACGCTTCTCTTTTTCTTAAAGAATTATTCGGAGTAGGAAGTATTAACATGCTTAAAGAAATTTATGAGGGAAATATCAGTACCCAGAAATAACCTACATAGAAAGTGATTATACTAGAATTACGCCAAAACCTATATATGGGTAACAGTTTTACAGAAACGAGAGCTCCGCTCAAGCAGAGAGGTTTGGTTTGAAGTGCTGCGGTCTACTTTTTGCAACACGAGGGCTAATGAGACCGGGACCTACAGCTTAAAGCCGACTCCGAAAGGCTACGAATATCTATGCCACTGTGGGATTCGAATCCACGAACTCCGGTACCGAAGGCCAGCACCCAAACCAATCGGCCATCGTTCGGTCCAAACAGAGAGGAGAGGAGAGGGGGATTTTGATTTTGGTTTGGAGCGCTATTGTCTACTTTTTAGCAACACGACGGTTAATGAGACCGGGACCTAGAGCTTAACACTTTGACTGCCATGGCTATCATATGTGATATCCAGTGATATTTCCGTTGAGACACTGGCTATCCGATATGATAGCCATGGTGTTTTAACACTTCAGGCCATGGCTATCAAAGATGTTATCAGTTACATGAAAATCGTATTGGAGTTTGATTGTTGGGCTTCCTACGATGTGTTAGGTATACGTGGTTTGCGCAAATTGGTATATGTGACGATTTTATGAGCTAAGTTTTATGAAACATTAAATATTTGGAACATGCAACAAAAAAGGGAATATATATAAATAGGGAGAGTTTGTTTTAAATTATTGTTTGTTTTAAAATATTGTTTTTATATATAGTTTTATGTTGAAAAAATATAAATTACACAAAAAAATAGTTTGGCCCCATTGTGAACATTTGCAGTTTTGACTTGGCAGTCAAAGTGTTAAAGCCGATTCTGAACGGCTACGAACATCCATGCTACAGTGTGATTCGAACCTATGGTAACCTATAACTCCGGTACCTACGATCAGCGCCCTAACCGTTCGGCGAGGAGAGGGGGAGTCAAGAATAAAAAGTGATAAGGAGTGTGAAAGAAATGTGTTGAGTACAGAACTAATAAAGAAATTTTTCATATAATTCAACACATGTACTTTGAATTAGATTTTTCTTGACTAAATGTATTATTTATCCGCAGATTTCTGATTTTTAAAAATTCTAAATTTAAAATAATGTACTGAAATATTTAGATTTGTAACACGTTTTCTTCATGTAGATATCTAATTTTTAACATTTTCAGTGCAATTTCTGCTAATATGAAATTTAACCTTTTCCTATAAAGTAGCAAAGAAATTAAGATTATTTTTGCAAGATGACAACAGATTTCTTCTATTCAGTTGTTCCTCTACGACTGTTGTGTATTATCTGTCACAAAACTGTAGCTGAATTTGTAAAAACACACTTTATAAAATATATTAGGTAATTTTGAAAATCTGGACTAAAACGCACTAAAACAGTACTCACAAAGCAGTCATGTGCATTTTATTACTTACAATCCGATTGGGAAACAGTTGCAACAGATTTTGTTTAGCTCATTAATGTTTATTTGCAGAAGCTTTTAATCGCAGTTCTAAGCTCTGAGTAATTGAGTACCTGCCTTTACTGTTATGAATATGTAATTACTGAACCGAGAGAATTATTTCAGATAGTACTAAGTTTTTCACAGGGTCAAAGCTTTCTAAACCCCTTCATAAAATGACCAGTTTTGAAACTTATGTTGCAAGCAAACAAAAAATAGTATTGGTTAACAAGAATTAACCATATTTAAAACCATTTCAACATTCATTGATAATCCATATGCAGAATTTAACTATCACATGACTATGAAAATAATCTTTGTTACAACTTCTTTGTTATAACCAGAGAGTAATTTTTAAGAAACAACGTTGAACTATCTTTGACATCTACGAGAAAAAAAATGGGATGCTAACTTTTAGTGCTATATACTTCTCAAGAAAAATCGATATATTGGAATATTTTCGTTTTAAATTCTACAACTTTTTTTTTTCTAAAAGACAACTCCCTTCTCAGTCAGTCCTTGTTCATCGTGTAATGGAATCTTAAAATGAAACTGTTTATTTCTTAATATGTGCAGGCTGATATGAGACCAATTTTTTTTTAATTTAGAATAATTATAAAGTAAAATGATACATACCCAAGCCGGTTAGAAAACAAAATCATTAAGGCAATCACGATGCCATCCGATGAACTAAACCTCATTTAAATTTTCAATATCGTTAATAATGCTAGTAGTTAAAATTTAAAGTAAATCATAATTAGCCTTTAGTGCCCCAACTAAGTATTAAATATTTGTAATGCATATTAAGCACAGGAAAAAACTAAAGTTATGAGGAAAACGGGTTTTTTTTTTCTAAAACAAAATTAAACATTTTCTATACACTTTTATTCAAAATACTAACTTTCAATACATCTTTAAAGTATTTTAAATTATCTTTGTCGTCTCAAACTTCTTAAAAATTTGATAAAGTTAGAATTTCAGTAATCTTGTTCATACTTAATCATTTGATATATGAAGTTTTAATGCAAAATTTTAATTAACTATCGCCATTTTTTACGTATTTTACCAGAAAACTTAATTCCAATAATGTAGGAAATCAACAAACTCTTTTTAATAAAAGCTCTTAAAAAAAAAACAGGTTTGTTGGAGATCGGAAACACTGCTAAAATAAAGGGTTGAAATATATCTTATGAAAGTTTATTTAAAAAAAAACGATAGAGAATCATATAGAAGAAAAAAAATTACAAGAATACTTCGTAATAAACTTGACATTGTGGAGTTACAAGAATATTTAAAACTCATTTAAAGAAATAAAATAGCTTTTAGACTTTTGTATCTTAACTTCTCTAATTTTAAAAATATTCACTTAGCTGTTAGAATTCATTTCAAACATGTAAAAGTTTTCAGATTTATAGCTTTAAGTTTTTTAGTAAAAGCGAACCTATAAACAAAAATGCACGTTTCTTTGAAACATTTCTAACAAATCATATCTAATTGGTTTCCAAAGAATTGCATGCAATTTTCATTTGCATTGCGAGGTTTGAAGCTCTCAGCGACAAGGGCACAAACTTTCAAAGACTTAAAATATCTTGGTGATTAAAATTTTCTATTGTCATCCAAGTCTTGAGGTAAAATGTTCGACTTTCAATATATTTTGTATAAGCAGTACATGGCAAATATGTCCTTTTTAATAATGATAGAATCATAATTACACGAATGTAGTCTCTATAATTATTTTCGATTGAATACAGAATATCAAATTTATTTTGTTCTCAGAAAAATTTTAGACTTCGAATAAGATTTTTTAAAGATTCCAACCCTACAATATTATCTTGATGTTTCAATAATATTTAGAAATATTGCTTTGTGGTATTAGATATAGAAAACCTCATATAATCGATAGAACTCATCTTTCATAATATATATATATATATATATATATATATATATATATACATATATATATACATATATATATACATATATATATATATACATATATATATATATATATATATATATATATATGTATAAATATATATATATATATATATATATACATATATATATATATATATACATATATATATACATATATATATATATACATATATATATATACATATATATATATATATATATATATATATATATACATAATATATACATATACATATATATATATATATATATATATATATATATATATATACATATATATATATATATATATATATATACATATATATATACATATATATATATACATATATATATATATATACATATATATATATACATATATATATACATATATATATACATATATATATACATATATATATACATATATATATACATATATATATATATATATATATATATACATATATATATATATACATATATATATATATACATATATATATATATACATATATATATATATATATATATATATATATATATATATATATATATATATATATATATATATATATATATATATATATATATATATATATATATACATATATATATATAACTATTTTTGGTGGCTGTTGCCTTATATGCAAGTTGCATTAAGAACATTTTGGTCTTAACAGGTTAAAGTGTCAAGTTAATGTTATACTTATTAGTATTACTTTCATTTTGGAAAGAAAACAATCACTGATTCTGAAGCAACTTCTAGTCTTCAGATAAAAGCACACTAAAATGACCCACGAATCAATTTGGAAATCTATCAAATTTGGAAAGTTAACAATTTAAATATTATGCTGTAGAGACTCGAAAATATGTACCCTAATTTTCTAATACCTTGTTTTCTTAGAAGAAGTGTTAATGTTAGGTTTGAACAAAAGTTTAAAAAAATACTTATTCATTGGCCTTAGTCTTGAGCCTTGAGCCTTATGTCTCATTTCCAGCTACATAGAAGGAAAGTTAGGGAAAAATTTAGGACAGATGAAAAAATGTTTTTATACTTTTAATACCCTTTTAACATAGATCAGTTCCCCATCCAGAATCGGAAAAATTGGCATTGATATTATAATTTTAAACATTTAGAAAAGAAATTGGAATGAAGATAAATTTTTACGCTTACACTTTACCAGAGAAGATATAGTTAATTATTTGCTGATCTAACATATTTTTAACCTGACAAACCTGGCATATATCCTAACCTAAACTAAATACTAGATTATAACATTTTTTAATACACCATACCAAACATTATTTCTAGTCTAATTTAGTGTCAGCATTAGCATTTCTCATATGCTACTATCCTTAATTATAACATATTACTATCATTTCTAACCAAATAGTGTTTGACACGAAAGAAGAATTTTAAAACTCATGTTTTGAAAAAGTGAAACAGAAAAACCAAAAAGGGCCAATTATCCAAGAGACTTTTAAACCAAAATTTATTTTTAAAATACGAGACAATTCCTTTATTAAAAAAACTGAAATTGGAAAGACAACTCTTGGAGGGTTTCCAGCAATGCTGCATGCAGCTGCAGAGTACTGCAAACTATCTGTTGGAAGTATATAAGCATAGACTAAACTAGCCCATTTCTAATAGCTGCTTACACCATAATTTGCGAAGAAAAATTCAGAAATATCTTTGAAGGACGATAAAGAAAAATATAATATTGACTTAAATAGTGCAGGAAGAACAAGAAAAAAAAATTCCTATGTGAGCTTTATTTTTTTTAACCTTTATTATTAAACATGGCCATATAAAGCTAGTGCTAACTTTAGATACTACAGAGTACTAATTTTGATATACAAGGGAAAAATTTCCAGAAAAATTTATATTTCAAATGCAAGAAACTGAAGAGATGATATAACTGCAGTGTATTATAGTTTATATGAAGATTGCCTTTCCTCATTAAGCAGAAATAGGATTCTTTAAAACGAATGTTCTAGGTAGAACATTTGTAACTTTTCATGTAAACAAACTGTAAAATCTGTTTGAAACTTCATATAAAAATCTGTAAATCTTATTTTCAAAGCAATCATAATTTTGTTTTATATATATTAGCTGATACTCCCGGAACCATCTATGTGCCAAATTTTCAGGATATTAATGTACATATTGCAGCATTATATTTAAGAAAACTACAAATGAACTACTATTACAAACATACATACCAGTAGCGAGTTTCAACCAAATGAATGTTACTAATGTATGATCATTGAACTTAGTTATCGTACTCATTCAAGATAAATTTACAACTCATGAATTTATTGATTTTTAAAGCTTTTGGGAAATTTCCTATTACCCAAAGTTTCACGGTTATTAAAATTATTAATTACTTAAATATATAATTTCATTATTGAATGTGCTATTTTAAACACACCTATAAAATTAAGTCCCTAATGTCTAAAGAGATTCAATTCACATTCTATTCTACAAATTGTTTTTTTAAGCACACTTAAAATCACATATCAACACTGAAATGTAACAACTGTACAAAAATATATAACTCTACAAAATTCACTTCTTGAGCTGATAATATCGATTTCATGAGCCACTTTAGCCACTCTAATATCCTTAATAGAGAGTTTTTTTTCTTTAAAAATTAGGATAGTTATCAAGCCACATAATTTCCAGTTATTTATCCGATACATTGCTTGTAGAAACAACACTCAGTTTGTTAGCATGCTTAATAATTTCCACGAATTTTCATTTATAATTAACCAATCCACTTCTAAAATATAAAAGGATAATAAGAACATTTCATTAACTTCAAATAACTTCAATCAAACCTAGAGTGAAATTATTTAACAAGAGTACTGCTGTTATTTCTCAAGAATTTCACAACATATGTCAATCGCAATTACAGAACCAAAAGTTTTGATATGTTATGTCTTCCACGAAAATTCCTCATATTTTATGAACTTAGACTTGAAACAACCAAATTTCCGGAGAACTTATCCATATTAGAGAAACACTGACATTCGCTACAAAAACTTATCTTTGAATAGATCGAGACCTCGTAGTTTTAAAATTTGGGAAGAACGTAAAACTAATTCCACTACAAGCTTCTGATAAATTTTAATGCTGCAAACAAAATCTGTTAGAACTGTTTAAGAATAAGATCGAAGAGAATAAAATGAGTACTTTGTCAGCACTGTTGTAGAGCGACTTAACTCCGGTTTTTAAACTTACCAAATATATTTTGCAAAGAATATTTTTATAAAGCAAAGCACAGTTTTGTGACAAATAACATAAAACAGTCGAGAAGTAACAAGAGAAAAATAGAAACCAGTTGCCATCTTGCAAAATTAATCTTAGTTTCTTTGTTACCTTATTTTAAAAGGTTTAATTTTATATTAGCAGAAATTTTAACATTACCATTACAGTAAAAATGTTAAAAATTAAATATATACACTAATAAAAATTCTTATGAGAAAAGGTGTTATGAAATTTAACTGCTTTTTAATGCATCATTTTACATTTAGAATTTTTAAAAATCCGATTTCTATGATTGAATGTTATATTAAAAAATCTTACAATTAAAATTATATTCATTGCATTATACAAAAAATAATTTCTTCATTCATGTCTTATCCAATACATTGCTATCACTTCTAATCACATCTCTCCCTACTTCCTTTTCCTCTCTGCTGGAGGGGAGCTCACGTGTTAAAGTATAGCCTCCTTGATCTGGAACTCTCATTTCTATACTACTAATACTAGTGCCCAAAGTATATTGTTGTTTGAAACCACTTAATTGTTTATATAACATCAGCTCACTGTTAAATTTTTATTGCATACTTCGTAGCGTAAATAATTTGTTTCAATGAACATTTCAGTAAAATCTAAATTGGAAAGGCAAGAAAACGCAGCATGCGGGTGTACTACAACTATAATAGATCATAACAATGCAAAAAAATGACAATATTGATTGTCATTAGCCAAAAACAAAGTTAGGAAGAAAATGCCAAATCCAATTGATTACTCTCTTTAGAAAAAAACGTTAAATAAAAAAAGTGATTTTACAGCTTAACAAAATGTTCCTCTGGCAGTCCCGCAACGGTTACGATGATTTCTCATATTTGTTAAGAGAAAGTGGATGACTTATGGTCTCTGAGAGTTCCAAGAGTTGCGGAGAGCTATTTATAGCACTAGATGATTGGTTTGGAGCATTACAGTCTACATTATGAGAGCTGAGGAGAACGGGGAGTACTGCTTAGAGCAGATTTCAAGCTTTTTCATCTTTGAAACAGAATTGGATGGCAGCAGAAGGGTTGCAAACTGTCTCACTAGCATATTCCACACATGCTTGATAGAATTAAGATCAGAAGAATTAATTGGACACGGCATACGCTGTATATTTTCAATTTTAAGGAAGTCTTTGAGCAGGATCGCACAATAACAAGGCTTGTTTTAATCTCTGGATAGAAATCCAGGATCTATTATATCTTGAAACATGAAAACTTAAAGATCAAGAACTTCGTTTCCGTAACTGTTAGCAGTAACATATCCTGTCTCAAAGATCTGGAGTTCATTACATTCTATCCAACATGATGACTCACCACAGCATGACACCCATAGAAGGAAAACTATATTTCCCTGTGATGTTCCCTTGGTGAAAATGTGTTCCACGCTTTCTTCAAGTCTTTATCAGACGAAAATTAATGCTCAGATTTAAGCAGGCCTCGTCATTGCATATTACAGGGTCTCATTGGTTCAAATTCCATTGCTAATGTCTCAAATCTCAGTTTAAAAAGTATATTTATGCACATTTGTGAGGATAACTCAAACTGCTTAACCTGTAGCAAAGAAACCGATATTATTGAGTGTCCTATAAACATTTTGTCTCGAAATTAATGCTCCTGTGGCGACTGGGAGCGTTGAACCCATAATTCTGGCAGAATTGTCCCTCTCCCATTATGTGAACGCTCAGAATTTGAGAAACTTCCATTTGAGATCAAGCAGATTCCAAAGTTCCAATAATTTTTTACACTTCAAAGTATGTTTAGAAGTCTATTCAATGTTTATTTTGAAGTTTGCAGATATTTCGCACAAAAATTTTAAAAAGGAATTTAAAATTTATATATATATATATATATATATATATATATATATATATATATATATAATATATATATATATATATGTATATATATATATATATATGTATATATATATATATATATATATATATATATATAATATATATATATATATATATATATATATATATATATATATATGCACAATGTTCTACTAAGTTATATTACAGTTTTCACTTTCTCTCTCTTATATACATATACGTATATATATATATATATATATATATATATATATATATATATATATATATATATATATATATATATATATATATATATATATATATATATATATATATATATATATAAATATATATATATATATATAATATATATAAAATATATTATATATATATATATATATAATATATTATTTATACTTATATATATATATTTTGTTTTTATATTTATATATAATATATATAATGTATATATAAACTATATATATAGTTTTGTGTATATATATTTGTTATATATATATCTATATAAAGAGAGTGAGGGACTGCTTTATAAAATATCAAACTGCAAACAAAATATGAAAAAACTTATTATTGTTACTTACAGTTTGCTTCGGTTTCGGCAATATACCTTGCTGTTTACTGTGTATAATTTGTTTTGTTCCGAATTCTTTAGAAGGCTACTCTGAAGGTTTTTCTCTGATCAAAGCCTTAAACGTTATCGTCATGACGAATTTAAACAGTTCTTTGGTGGTCCCTTGTGTTTTGTTTTTACTTTTGATCTTCCGTTCACACTGATATCACCTTTCCATTCCCACGCAAAGTGTGGGGATTCCAAAAAATCTTCAAACCTTTAACTGGAATTCAAACGAAAGACATCCTTCTTCTTAATTGTGTTTTGTCTTTTCTAAGAAATCGCTTTGAACGCCTAAATAATCCTTAATGATATTGTACGAAAGGTAACCTAAACTATAAAAAATTCTCGTTACATCAATTTCCTACCAGATAGATTCTTCTTTCCTGGAGAATCACTATATTTGCTTAATGGGTTATATATAAATGAATGAAGATGCACTCAAATGCACTCAGTCACAGAAGCGAGGACTGTTCTTATTTGTATATTGTAGGGTAAAATAAACAGTTAACAGTCTAATAGTTTGTTCCTTTTGAGGGTTTCCAATCATCATTTTCTTCTAACTGTTGTATTGTTTTTAAAACAGGCATTTTTTCTTTTCTTTTAGTACAAGGTTGAGTTAGCCGCAGATGGTTGAGAGTGATTTCTAAAATATCTACCGTGGGAAAAGTCCGAGGGAAAAATCCTTTTATTTATTTATTTATTTTTGTATGGAAGCTTGTTTTGCCATGTGTGAAAGGATTTTCAATCCACTGTTACTCCAAATTTCCTTCAGAATTTATATCTTGTCCCTTTGTATCTCAACAATTCCGATTTCAAAAATATTTAGTAAGATATTTTAATACAGTGGGCCAGAATATATAGTGTTATTGTGCTCGGACTTGATGGTTTGGGCCAATTTCTGAGTAAGGATTTGATGTATTTATGCTGTCCTCTCATAGGGCTGCCGTCATTTAATGTTGACCACTTTGTTGAAGAGAATGCACAAATTATAATTCTGATGACAAATCATACAAATAAAATTTTAAAAAGATACGTGATGTTAATAGGTGTACAAGAAAGTCATGAAGTGTCCACATCAGATATTTTTATTTTGAATGATGCGTCATCAGAATTATCCTTTGCACATTCTCTTCAAGATTTAAAGTAATTACTGTCTTATTTGATCTCAGTTTCTTCCATATAATGGAGATCCACAGAGTTAATATTCGTTATATCAACACTTTTCGTTATATGTATATTTCTTACTCCAACCCAATGAGCTTGGGTTATATTTCTCAGTAAGGCTTTGATGTATTTGTGCTGCCCTCTCATAGGATATAATATAGGTCGTCTTGTTAAAGAGAATGTGCAAATCATAAATCTGATGACGAATTATACAAAATAAAGCAAATAAAGGATATGTGATATAATAGATGTACAATAAAGTCATGAGGTGTCTAGATCCGATATTTTTATTTTGTATGATGCGTCATCAAAATTATCATTTGCAAAATCTCTTCAAGATTTAAAGTAAGTGTTGTCTGAGTAGAACTCAATTACTTCCATATAACGGAGACTCGCAACGTTGATATTCGTTCTATTAAGGCTTTTCACTATATAGATAATTTTTTAAACCAAAATTTTTGCGATTACAATACTGTCTTTACTCTGTTCAAGGAAGTAAGAAACAATAGAAATTCAAAATTATTCTCCTTAATTGATTTTTATTTTACTGGGGCAGAAACCCGAGGGAAAATTATTTATTTATTTATTTGTGTGTTCTTTAAGGAAACTTGTTTTACCATGAGGAAAGAATTTTCAAGCCCCGATACTCCAAATTTCTTTGTCTTCTGAAAATGGACTATAGAAGCATCTTCCTTTTCGTATTAATGAATTTTGAACGAAGAGATATTAAATAATAACCTTTTTTTCAAAATTCAACGTCTTATGTTAGTTAATATTCAATGCATTTGAATAACACTGCCGTACATATTGATTTTCTGTTAAATGATTTAATTTCTTTTTACTTTATTTCAGAAATAAATCGAATTCAAATATAACCAATGATAAAAGGGTATCTGTAGGATATCTTACTGTTGAAGAATCTGTCAAATCTCTCCTCCTTTTCTATAAATAAGAGAATTTTTAACAAAAATATAACATGTAAAAAAACAGTAAACGAATAAACAGGTAGTACTTTTTAGGAAACATTCGACCTATTCTACTAATTAATATTTTATGCATTTAAGTAACAGTATATATTTATCGAATTTCTACCAAAGGTTTAAATTTCTTTTTAAGTGATTTCTGAAATAAACAAAATTTGAGGATTTTCAAAGAAAGAGAGTATCTAAAGAGTATCATATTGTCGAAGAATTTGGCAAATTTCCCTTTTTATGAGTATTAAGTTATTTAAAAAATAGTAATAAACAAAAAAAAGTAAATAGATAAACAGTTAGTACTTTTGCCAAAGCAGTTAACCTCTTCGACAAGTTAATATTTTATGCATTTAAATGACATCGCCGTACTTATCGACCTTCTTCTGAAAGGTTTAATTTCTTTTTATGTGGTTTCTGAAATATGTCTAATTTAAGATTTCCAAAGAAAAAAAGTACCCATAGAGTATCTAGTTGTCGAAGAATCTATCAAATTCTCCCCCCATCTTTTTCGAGTAGTAAGTTAATTTTTTAACAAAAAGTAATAAGTAAACAAACAGTAAATAAACAGTATTTTTACGAAAATAATCAATCTTTTACCCTAACTAACATTTTATGCTTTTAAACTATATCGGTGTGCTTATCTGTCAAATTTAGTTTCTTTATTAATGGTTAGAGTAATAAGTTTATTAATAGTAAATAGAAAAACAGTTAGTACTTTTGCCAAAGACGGTAACCTGTTCTGCTAGTTATTATTTTATGCATTTAAATGACATCGACGTACTTATCGACCTTCTTCTGAAAGGTTTAATTTCTTTTTATGTAGTTTCTGAAATAAGTCTAATTTAAATTTTCCAAAGAAAAAAAGTACCTAATTGCCGAAGAATCTGTCAAATCCTCCCCCCCCCCTTATTAACAAACAATAAATAAATAAATAGTATTTTTTCGAAAATAATCAACCTTTTAGAACAGCTAACATTTTATGTTTTTAAACCATATCAGTTTTCTTATCTGCCAAATTTAGTCTCTTATTTTTAGCCGTTATATAGCCCTTATAGTGCAGTTATAGTAATAAGTGAATAAATAGTAAATAGATAAACAGTTAGTACTTTTGCCAAAGCAGTTAACCTGTTCTGCTTTTTAATATTTTATGCATTTGAATGACATTGGTGTATTTATCAAGCTTCTTCCGAAAGGTTTAATTTATTTTTATATAGTTTCTGAATTATGTCTAATTTAAGATTTCCAAAGAAAAAGAGTATCCATAGAGTACATAATTGCTGAAGAATGTGTCAAATCCACCCATTTTTTTAGAAATAAATTAATGTTTTAACAAATAGTAATAAGTAAACAAACAGTAAATAAATAAACAGTATTTTTTTTTTCTAGAACGATCAACCGTTTTCACTAGCTAACATTTTATGCTTTTAAACTATATCGGTGTGCTTCTCCACCAAATTAAAATTTTTTTAGAGGTTATATAACCCTTATATAGCGGTTATATAGCGGTTAATAAGTGAATAAATAGTAAATAGATAAATAGTTAGTACTTTTGCCAAACCCGTTAACCTGTTCTGATAGTTAATATTTTACGCATTTGAATGACATCACCGTATTTATCAACCTTCTTCCGAAAGGTTTAGTTTCTTTTTATGTAGTTACTGAAATAAGTCTAATTTAAATTTTCCAAAGAAAAAAAAAGTACCCATAGAGTACCTAATTTCCGAAGAATCTGTCAAATCCTCCCACTTTTTCGAGTAAAAAGTTAATTTTTTAACAAATAGTAATAAGTAAACAAACAGTAAATAAATAAACAGTAGTTTTTTTTAAACAATCAACCGTTTCCAGTAGCTAAAATTTTATGCTTTTAAACAATATTGGTGTGCTTATAAGCCAAAGAGTTTAATTTCTTTCTTAGGCGGTTATATAGCACTTATATAGCGGTTATAGTAATAAGCGAATAACTTGTAACTAGATAAACAGCTAGTACTTTTGCCAAAGCAGTTAATCTGTTCTGCTAATTAATATTTTATATATTTAAATGACATCGCCGTACTTATCAAACTTCTTCCGAAAGGTTTAAGTTATGTTTATACGGTTTCTGAAATAAGTCTAATTTAAGATTTCCAAAGAACAGAGTACCATTAGAGTACCTAATTTTTGAAGAATCTATCAAATCCACCTATCTTTTTTAAGTAATAAATTAACTTTTTGACAAATAGTAATAAGTAAACAAACAGTAAGTAAATAAACAGTTCGTTATCGAAAGCAATCAACTTATTTCACTAGCTAACATTTTATGCATTCAAACAATATCGGTGTGACTTTTTTAAGAGGTTCGTGAAGTAAATCTAATTTAAAGATTTGAAAGAAAAAAATAATCCAGAGAGTATCTTATTTCCGAAGAATCTGTCAAATACCTCCTCTCTTTTGGGACATAAGTGAATTTTTAACAAAATATTAACAAAGTAAGTGGGTCATCAAAAGTTCAAAAGTAATATCATCCATATAAACTTGTTAAAAATAAATAACCGTAAAATGAAAGGTGTCTGAAGCAAAATATATAACCCAGAGTCACAAATTCATCTTTGTCACCAATTTTGGCACTTGAGATAGATTTAGAGCGTAGAAAACCTTGTTAAGAGACTTTTTTTCCCTGAAAAAAGAATTAAGCACTCTTTATTGAAGAATTATTCCCAATAAATGTTTTTTCTCATTTGTACGTGAAGCAACTGGGGATCAAACGTTTTACTGATTCCGAGTGACATATTTTGAGTTCAACCCGGAGTTACTTAACGAAATAAAAACGTCGAATGTAAACAGAAATTTATTGGAAGGAGAGTAGATTTTCTATTAAATATTAAGGGAGAACCTCCTGAAAATATCTAATTGTAATCAATCATTTATTTTGTACTTTCATTGTGATCAGAATTTATGAACGGGATATGCTTATAAATAGGACTTATACGCTTAAAGAACTAGCATACAGCCCGTCATATGACGGAACCAGTAAAATTTTTAATTTTCCAGAATTGTAAAGTACTTTATGAGGCAGGTAAAAAAAATGGTTTGCTTTTTGGCTGAGAATTATCATGAAAAAAATATCGATGATTAAATTTAAAATTATCGCATATGTACCTAATCTATTATTTAAGCCAAATATAAAAGATTATTATTTATGTAATATCTAAGTTCAGGGATAACACATATGAAAATAATGGCAACGATATTTAAATAATTTAAATTAAGAAAGGATTAAATGAGATGGTTAAAGGAATTACGCCATAAGGCTAAAAAAAAAATATTACTTTTACCTATTTACTATGTGATAAATTGGTAAATTTAATAGACCGCTCTTAACTGGGGAAAATAGGGCTTGAAATAATGGCATTAAACGCTCGAAAAGGGGAGGAAGGTGGACTTCGAACGTTTTAAAGAGGACAGTATTTTTCGGTGTGATAGGTAGCATATTTATACAAATTTATTTTAGAATCGAATCGATAGTTTAGGAGAAGATAAACTTTACTCGCTTTGAATTTTCCTAAACCTAACTCATCAAAAATCCAATATGACTGCCTCTATCCATTCCAGGTTCAACCGCTTCATAAATTCGAGGACAGACAGATAACGTAGGCTATTATTATATAGGGAATGAAAGTATGTATTTCACTGCAGAATTAAATTACAGCTAATATTTACTGTAGACAGAATTAGACAAAAATCATTACAGGATAAAATATCTTCTCGTTTGCAATAGTTTATTTCTTACCGCTATGAAAATATCCCTGATTAATGATTTAATGATTTACTTTTATAATTTTTAACAAAATAGGACTCGAATACCTTCAAATTTTATTTCTGAGTAAAAATTAACCCTTATTGGACCGCTGTCCTATAAACAGGACAGCAAATAAAATTCCATTTAATAATAAAGTTTTCTGAGTAGATTTTATTTTTACAAATTTAAAATAGACACAGTTTAGCCTAGTAACAAAAAAAACTGAGACATCAAATTATATTGTATGGTAAAATTTAGTTTCAGCTTCCTCTTAAAAATTGTCATTTTTTAATCTTTAATTTTATATTCATTATTATTATTTTTAAACATTGTGGAGGTTACTTTTAGTTTAAAAACAGTGCTAATAATGTAGCTGAAAGTTTTTGTTGAAAAATATATTTTACATGTGTATTTTGTAAGTATAAAAAAGGTGCCCTAAAATTAAGACGACGGTCCAATCCTGAGTATTTTTCTATGAATCGATATTGCATTAATAGAGCATATTATTTTCTTATCTTTCAATGAAAACCAGTTAAAACACCTGTTCACACACCTGGACACAACAAGAGGCAAATAGATGTCTATTCTATTCAGAAAACTGGAGATATTTTGCAAGATAAACCTACTCTCTTACTGCCAGTTCAATAACTGCAAGATAAAACTTACAACAGTATGCTTAAAATGTAATGTTGGACTTTGTTTTGACTGTTTCCCCAAATTTTATCTATGAATCAGCCTAATGCAATGTAAGTGATATTTGTTAAGTTTTAGTAGTGTAATGGACCGTTGTCCTATTTATAGGACAGCCAATTGCATAAAAAATTAAAAATATTTTTTCAAAATTTTGGTTTTATATACTTAGTTACACCATATTAATGATATGGATTAAGTTTTAATAACTTACAGAAATATTTAGTTGGTGTAGTACAATATGGGTTAAGCAAGGTGAGGGACAAAAATTAGATATTAATGAGACTTAATATTTAAAAATTAAATGATTAGAAAATATTATCCAATTAAAAAATTAAGTTGATTTATTTAATTAAATTCAATTAAATGTGTGCATATTAAATGTGTGCATAATAAGTTTTATAACCCTGTGTCCCATTACCCATGAAAAAGATTTTAAAACCTGTTTTATTTATGTACCTGAAGACTATATTCTTGATTTTATATATTAATAAACCCTTGCTTTCAGACAGTAGATTTTCTCTCTTTCTGCAAAAAAAACTAAACAAAAAACTGCTGTCCTGTGCCCTAATAATTAATGAGGAATTTTTATTGGAAAACATGACTGCCTTGATTCCCATGTGACAGTCATGACGCTGAGGAAAATGATAAGCTTTTATATGTCACTTTATATCATAACTCGTGAAAAATATTTTTAGGCATTGTCGCCGAGAAAGGTTAAAAAAAAGTAAATTACTTTAGTGAGAAAAAAAATTAAAATGACAGGAGAAATGTTACTAACAGAGTTGCAGTAAATTTTTTCTGAAAAAAAAATTCACTTACTTGGATATTTTTTCTAGAGAAACGCCTAAAATTACTTTCCGCCGGTGCTATATTCAAATAAACATTAATGATTTATGCCCAGGGCAGGAAAACTATATTTTCATTCTATAAAAGAAATTTTTCTACAAAAGTTTGAAATATTTTAATCATTATTATTATTATTATTATTATTATTATTATTATTATTATTATATTTTTTTTTGTAAGATAGGAAGTTCCTTTTACGGATAATTTTTTCTTCAAACAGAAACATTCTTTAAGTTTCAAGTTGAAACAGACGAAAAAAAAAGAGTGCTTGATGAAACAGTGAAAGTATAAGCATACTTGTTACATTAAACTATATATATATATATATATATCTATAGTATGTATGTATGTGTGTGTGTATATATATATATATATATATATATATATATATATATATATATATATATATATATATATATATATATATATATATATATATATATATATATATATATGTATATATATACATATATATACATATATACATACATATATATATACATATACATACATATATATACATACATATACATATACATATATATATATACATATATATATACATATATATGTATATTTGTGGGAGATTTATTTCCACGGTGGAAAAGATGCACAAAAGCTTAACTAAAATGAACTTATTTAATTAAACTATTTACACATTATATACAAAATTGGTGTCAAGGGAGAATTAAAATAAAACTGGACATCAGTGCCCGTCTGTCACAACATCAGCGCCCGTCTTGGCGGTTAAAAAGCATCCATCGAGAAGTTCTGTCTGCACACGTTGCCGTCTATATATACGTTCCACTGGGAAGAGTTGTTGCTAAACAGCAAAAGAAAAACTTCGCCTGCTCGGAGTAAATTCATCTCTCTGATCATTGCCAAGGGTACCATGCCTACATATATATACATACATGTATATATATGTATATATATACATATATATATATATATATATATATATATATATATATATATATATATATATATATATATATATATATATATATATATATATATTATATATATATATATATATATTACTTTGTTCATAACCAGAGAGAACCAAGTTTATTTTTGCTTTTAAAAAAAAGATATTGCTTAATAGAATTAATAAATTGTTATTTCAAATGCATGCACATGTACATATGTAAATAATCACCATAGAAATTCAGACATTTTCAAAATTTAATTGAAGTTTTCAGCCATTAAGTACGAAACAGAAGCTTTACAAGTAAAATTATTTATTTACAAGTAAAATTATTTTTTTTAGATTATCAAAATGAACCTGGTTCACTTTGGTAATGTACCCCGCATATGTAATGCGAAAAAACTAGTGCGAGCAATTCTCAAACTCTAAATTCATTTTCTTCCTTTTGATCGGTAATATATAAGTTATTTTGGGCATAGAGATAACGCCAGAAAGCTGAATACTTTTTCTTATGGTTTGACATATGTAGTGCTGCTATGAAGTGAAATTGCAGTATCAGTGGCAGTATTTTATAAATGTTTGTAGCGTGGAACCGGACTACCACTAAGATGTTGGCTTTTGAATTGCAGGGTCACATCTTGTCATACTGTGACGGTTTGGAAAAGTGCTAGAACATTTTGACATATACATATACATATAAATCAGGGGTGAAAACTTAAAATTAATAATTTAGGCTGTGGGTTTAGAACAGAAAACTCAGCTCACTCTTTTAATGCAGGCTCATGAATCTTTAATAACTCATTATAAAAGCACTTAATGCGTAAGGGTTGAGAGAGAGCATCTTGTGAAAGGGTTGCTGCAGGAATCCTCACTGAGAATGGATACTTTGTTTAGCCTATGCCCACCAACTAACCGATGCCATGTTTTATTAAGATGTGAATAAATAATGTTTTAAGAAGAATGCTTCTAAGACTCTTCATACCCCAGGCCTATGACCACAGGCCAGACACACACACACACACACACACACATATATATATATATATATATATATATATATATATATATATATATATATATATATATATATATATATATATATATATGTATATATATATATATATATATATATATATATATATATATATATATATATATATATATATATATATATATATATATATATATATATATATATATATATATATATATATATATATATATATATATATATATATATATATATATATATATATATATATATATATATATATATATATATATATATATGAGCCATTTTCTTTGGAAGTGGTGAAAACCCCTTTTATATTATATAGAAATTGTTAAGCTTTTGTGCTTGGATGGTTTGAAAAATATTGATATATGTTTATAACTTATTTTATGTTTTTTAATTATTAAATTGATTTAAGTATATAATGGGATTCTTTTAAAGTAATAGTTAATCAATTATATATATATATATGCATATATATACATACATATATATATACATATATATATACATATATATGTATATATATATAAATAAATGAATATATATATATATTATATCATAAATTATTTGCCAAATATTTAGTTTTTTAATATTGGTAGGTAAACTGTAATATCGCTTTTAATTATTGTCCTCCGATGATGAGACTTTTAAAAATGGGCTCAGCAGAACTTTTCGAAATCGGGGATACGTATTATGACCCTAAACTAAAACCAAGATAAAACTGCGCTAAAAATTATTTTAAACTAACTTTTATTGCTTTAATTAGGATTCTTGGTATGATATTGAGGGAGAGTGATTTTAAACGCTTATTTATAAGTTTTGATTTGAAAAAAGAAATTTCTTTAGAACACTACTTACTTAACGAATATAACACACGGAGGGATTTTATTTATTTCTTAAACAATGAAAACCTCTTTTTCTTACTCCCAGTTTCGTTTTTTACCCCTGAAAGAAATTAACGTCCAAACTCCGGAACTTAATATCGTGAGGAACGAAACATCTGTCAGTAAATTGAATGCTGCTTCCGAAAAAGAAGGGACACTTGCTACAAAAAAAAGTATATATTCCCTGCTTAAATACACATTCGAGAGTTGGAAAAACACTTTGGAAGAAACAAAAAGTTTAGAAACTTTTCACGCTTCGACATGCGTTGGGAAATATTTTGAATTCAAAGATTGAGTTCAAAGAAAGGGGAAAATTTTGGGGTCTTAGTTTAAACTTGGAGTGATTTAGCTGGAATAAAGAAAATACAGTCCCAAAATTTTATATGAATTTATATATCATAAGTGTAAAAGAAATCAGTTAAGATATCGGAGTAGAATTTTTTCAATCTATCTTTAGAAAAAGAACAACAAAAAACTTAATTCTAAAAGAAACTATTTTATAGCAAACAGCTCTGTAAATTACATTCTATTTCCAAAATTGGATTATTTATTTTTACAGCCCGAATATTTTATATGAATTTATATATCATAAGTATAAAGGAAATCAGTTAAGATATCCAAGTAGAATTATTTCAATCTATCTTTAGTAAAAGAACAACAAAACACTTAATTCTAAAAGTAACCAATTTATAGCAAACAGCTCTGTAAATTACATTCTATTTCCCAAATTGAATAACTTATTTTTGTCCCTTTTTTTTTTTTTTTTTTTTTTTTGCTTCAGAAGTTAGAAATATGTAATAACATTGTTACCAGTCATATCCAATTATTAATCAGTTGTATGAATCAATTTATATGAATAGTCTAATATTTAGCATTAAATTTAGTTAAATATAACTATCCAAAAAATAACTTGGATCAATCACTTAATTAAATTGAACAAATACTGCACCTAGATGCTGTAATAAAATAAGACCAATGTAGAATTAATTGTATTTATGCTGCATAACTTCTGTATTTATTAAATATCCTGATATTCGTAAGTTGGCTGTTAATTTAAAATATAATTCCAGTTATATCGTATTATGTTTTCGCTATCAAGTGTAATCAGAAAATATGTATCTTTTTGACATTATATTCGAATGAAAAAATTAAATACCCTACGTTCTTTTACATGCTATTTCTCTAATCCTTAAACGTTAATCCTTAAACGTCATTATATATTGACTGGCATTACAATGCCAGTCAATATATAGTGTTTTAAAAATAATACAGCTTCATTTATTTCAATATTACACAATTAAAAGGCGAAATAATGATGTTAATGTAATGAGAACTTTTCTAAACTGATAACTTACTTAAATAATAAAATATTGAATATCAGGTATTTGAACAATGCAATACAGGATTAATAGTTTTGTGTTTTAATTTTACATGATTTCATCAATTATTAAGTCACATGATATTAATTTTAAATACAATTCCTTTTATTTCATATTACATTTCTATCCCATTTTCTACGTGTAATAACACAGAATGTATCTTTTAGTCAGCATGTTCGATTAGAGAAATCAATGTGCTTTGATATGTTATTCCTCTAGTCTCTTCGAATTAACTTAGTTATGCTATTAAATACATAATGCTTTAAAAATACGTTAGTCTCATTATTACACAATTAAAGGGCGAAATAATGGTGTTAATGTAATGTGAATTGTTCAAAACTGATGTATAATGACAAAAGAAAAATCTGGCTTAATGAACCTTGCACGAAATTTCTGGAGGAACAAAAATTATGTATTGGCATTTCTTTAGAAAGAAGGTTGAAACACCGAGCGTGAGGGAATATCACGAATGCTCGTGAATCAGAATGACAGGTGAGTTAAGAAAAAGGATTTAGAATAGAGAATTCTGAAAAAATAATGAACATAATGTTAAACATAAGAAGTATTTTGCTTTTTTTGTACCATAAACAGTAAAGTAATTTTCTAATACACCTATCTACAAAATAAACTTTATTCATGATTCACTTCATATCTTATTTTCTTGATTTGTATATCCTTATATACAAGTCACTGACTTGAAAAGTATCTTATTTTTGATAAATTTCTAATAGGACTTTTTAGCATCTGGTGATCTAGTAATTTACTAAATATGTAAAAGAGTGTTTGAATATGTATTCTGAGCAAGAAGAACATTTATTTATACTGTACACTATTGTGTAGTTGTAAAAAGGCCTTAATTTTTTCTTGATTTATCTATCCTATATCCTTATATACAAGTCACTGATTTGAAAATTATCTTATTTTTGATAAATTTCTAATAGGACTTTTTAGTATCTGGTGATGTAGTAATTTACTAAATATGTAAAAGAGTGTTTGAATATGTATTATGAGCAAAAAGAGCATTTATTTATACTTTACACTATTGTGTAGCTGTGAAAAGGCCCTAATTTTTTCTTGATTTATATATATATATATATATATATATATATATATATATATATATATATATATATATATATATATATATATATGCTTATTTACAAGACACTGACTTGAAAATTATCTTATTTTTGATAAATTTCTAATATTACTTTTTAGCATCTGGTGATCTAGTAATTTACTAAATATGTAAATATGTATTATGAACAAGAAAAACATTCATTTATACTTTACACTATTGTATTGCTGGGAAAAAGCCTTAAAAAACTGGGTAACAAACCATTAATAAATTTACATTTTCCTTACAACTCGTTGATAATATTATAATTATTTTCATTAATTTTTAAATAACGTTAGTGTAATTTATACTATATATATTTTTATTTGCTTAAACCAAACTCTTTGGGTTTTCCTTCTTGTATTTTACTGTCTTAAGCTTGTCTTTTACTGTATTACTTGATCTTGAGCCTTTTATCAGATATTGTGCATTTGAATTTTTTTCCAGCTTCATAATAATTATTCCACTAATTTATTTACTTTGGAGAAAAAATTTGTAAGAGTAAATCTAAAGAGCACAACTTTTGATAAATAATACTAATTTCAAATGCACATTATGTTACATTAGATTTAGTACAAAATATTTTATTAATATTTTAATGTTTTTACTGTCTTAACGTGTACACATACAAAACCATCCAAATTAACTGTTATTATTTAGTAACTATTTTATATTCATCTCATACTATGTAAATAATACTAATTTTAAACGAACATTATGTTACACTAGATTTTTATAAAGTTTTAGCTTAAGATAATTTTTTAGAAAATATTGCATTATTACTGAGATTAAACCCAAGCAATGGTGATTGATTAAATTCTTTCAAATCGTATAGTTGAAGAAAATATAAAACATAGATCTCAGAAAAGGTAAGCACTTTCTATGTGTTATATGAGGTTTATAAAGAAAAACCTACCTACATCCAAAACATAGCATGTTAGTTTACAAAGAACAGTAATTCCTGTTAAAGAAGTTATACTTTTAGTGTTAGTGTAATTTATACCATATATATTGTTACGTACTTAAACCAAACTGTTGGTGTTTTCCTTGTCGTATTTTGCTGTTTAAAGCTTGTCTTTTACTTTATTACTTGATCTTGAGCTTTTTGACAGATATTGTGCATTTGAATTTTTTCCAGCTTCATAATAATTAGTGCACAAATTTATTTTCTTTGGAGAAAAAATTTGTAAATCTAAAGAGCACAAATTTTGATAAATAATACTAATTTTAAATAAACATTATGTTACATTAGATTTAGTACAAAATATTTTATTAATATTTTAATGTGTTTACTGTCTTGAGGTGTACACCCACAAAACCATTCAAATTAACTATTATTATTTATTAACTATTTTATATTCATCCCATACTATGTAAATAACAATAATTTTAAACAAACATTATGTTACACTAAATTTTTATAAAGTTTTAATTTAAGATAATTTTTTTAGAAAATATTGCCTTATAACTGAGATTCAAACCCAAACAATGGTGATTGATTAAATTCTTTCAAATCATATAGTTGAAGACAGTATAAAACATCGATATCAGAAACGGTAAGCACAATCTATGTGTTATATGAGGTTTTTACAGGAAAACCTACTTACATCCAAAACATAGCATGGTAGTTTACAAACAACAGTAGTTCATGTTAACGAAGTTATACTTTTATATTCATCAGTCAAACCTTAAATAATCACAGCACATAAAAATTACCAGACTTCTTTGAAAAAGGATACAACTGGAATAAGTCCTTATGTAGATTGTTTATCAATCGATCTTCTCTATTACCATACGTTACACTCATAAATGAACCGCTGTGCCCAATTAAGGGTTTATCATTTTATCCTCATCCATTATTCAGTAACACTTTCATATAAAGATTCACAGCATTATGCCCTTTCGAACTATCGGAGTACATAGGTTATCTCAAAGCTTGAATTCTATGGATAATCATGCAAATAGATATCACAAAATTCTTTTTTTCTTGCTTATGAATGATACATTCTAGGACTGAATCCTACATATGTTTATTAGAAAGCATCTGAAGAGGTAATTATGCTCATTATGTCTGCGGCCCTTTTTCGTAAACAGAACTTTACTCCTGCACACCCCACTTTCAGGCTGAGCCCAGAGGAGGTTCTTGGTGAACCCTCCAATCAGAAAGTTCACTTTCCTCGAACTGTGACCCCCCTATCCAAAGGTGAACAATTTTCTAGACTCGTACTTCGAAGATCCCGCATACTTCTTAGAATCAATAGACTTAAAAATGCGGCTTTCTCCTGCTCTTATCCAGGAACCACAAATTTCAGGGGCCCAAAAATTTGATATAATTTATGATTTATTCTATATAGATAAGAATGAAAGAAATTAAAGATATGATGGGTTATATCACAATCACTTATAAGTACATTTTTGCCATTGTTAATTTTTATATTGTTACTTATAATTTTTTATAGTCATATGATCGTTATCGTATTATAGACATGTTATAGTATTACAGCCATATTATTAAGCATTAGAGTTATATTACTATTTTTTTATAGTCATAGTATTTCTACTGTTCTAAGTGCAATCATTTTTAGACATATTATAGTATTACAGTCATATTATTAATCATTATAGTCATATTATTATTTTATATAGTCATAGTATTTCTACTGTTCTAAGTAACATCATTTTCTAATGTATTATTACGTTTTCTGTTAATCCAAGATCTAATTAAAATTTAGGATTGGTATTTCACAAGACAGATTCATTCCCATTTTCTAAATAGTGCTTACACGAGAAGTATATGAGTAGAAAATGTTTTAATGTGTTAAAGTACAGATAAAATGTACAAAAAATTATTTTATTTTATCAGGGACTTGATGGATACACACAAGTAATGTAAAAAAAAATTGAGCAAAAATTTAGATATTTATGCTGTAGTAAATATCACTGTTCTACTACGGCATTTCTCTATGAAATAATAGTGCTATGAAACTATAAGTAGTCTTAAATTCTAATTTTGAATATTTTAGCTATATAAAGAAACTCTTTTCAGGTTTGCTGTTATTATATGAAATAAAAGTGTTCTATTAAACTGTAGGTAGCCTTAAATTCTAATTTTTATTTGAAAACAGTGCTATATAAAGAAAATCTCTAATCATACATGATCATTGCACTAGTTTGTAGCACAGTTTATTACAAAATTTTAGCCAACATTGTATTATTCTTGAACACAGTCTAATTCTTTCAAGTCCAGTGATATAAACCAAAATGTAACACCAAAAGAATTATTAGATCGCATTAA
This sequence comes from Pardosa pseudoannulata, assembly GCA_032207245.1. Classification (NCBI taxonomy): domain Eukaryota; kingdom Metazoa; phylum Arthropoda; class Arachnida; order Araneae; family Lycosidae; genus Pardosa; species Pardosa pseudoannulata. The sequence goes on along the minus strand of CM063503.1, from coordinate 88,010,618 downwards.
TCCCCTTTTACTCATTAGAAAATCTTTCGAAGTCGGTGCTTGCTCTTCAAGGCTGATTCTTGTTAAGGAGTCAACCACTACCATTATATGATTGCAATTATAATTAATGCATCATATTTTTTTAAGAATAATTCTATTTAGGATCCAAAATAGTTTCTTTATTTCAAGGTAAAAACGTTTAAAGGGCATTAAAGCAGCAAGTAAACATTTCCTTTATCAAGCATATTAGTTTCACCTTTTTATTTATTTTTCAAATTCTTTCTTATTAATACTATGAATAAAATTTCGAATTAAATGAGACGACAACAGTTTTTTTAATTCCTAAACCTTCTACCTTCATCCTATCTTTGTGAAATGGCACTTACATTGAGTTAAGCGAAATATTTACAGAAAGACTTAAAACACCCAAACTTAAGACTCTTGAATGATATAAATAATGATTGAACTGAATGAGGTAATGCATCTTCTACATCATATATCTTAATAAAAAAATTTTTGAATTAAATGAAATGGAAAACATTTTTAAATTCCTAACATCCTTCCATCCTCCTACCTTTGTGAAATGGCATTTACATTGAGTTAAGCGAAATATTTACAGAAAGACTTAAAACACCCAAACTCAAGACTCTTGAATGATATAAATAATGATTGAACTGAATGAGGTAATGCATCTTCTACATCATATATCTTAATAAAAAAAATTTTGAATTAAATGAAATGGAAAACATTTTTAAATTCCTAACATCCTTCCATCCTCCTACCTTTGTGAAATGGCACTTACATTGAGTTAAGCGAAATATTTACAGAAAGACTTAAAACACCCAAACTCAAGACTCTTGAATGATATAAATAATGATTGAACTGAATGAGGTAATGCATCTTCTACATCATATATCTTAATAAAAAAAATTTTGAATTAAATGAAATGGAAAACATTTTTAAATTCCTAACATCCTTCCATCCTCCTACCTTTGTGAAATGGCACTTCCATTGAGTTAAGCGAAATATTTACAGAAATACTTAAAACATCCAAACTCAAGACTCTTGAATGATATAAATATTGATTGAACTGAAAGAACTAATGCATCTTCCACATCATATATCTTAATAGATAACATTTTGAATTAAATGAAATGGCAACCATTTTTAAAATTCTAACTCCTACCATCCTCCTACCTTTGTGAAATGGCACTTACGTTGAGTTAAACAAAATATTTACAGAAAGGCTTAAGCATCCAAACTGAAGACTCTTGAATGATATAAATATTGATTGAACTGAATGAACTAATGAATCTTCCACATCATATATCTTAATAAATGTATATAAAACTAAACAATTTTTTTAGCGATAATGCAATTTGTTTTAATTTTATCAACTAAGTGACATTGCAAATACTGGAATTGCTAAATTACAGTATAAACAATACACATAATATAAAATCCCTTTAAGGAATATGAATTTCAATTGTTTTATAGGATTACTAAATAAACTGCTAATATAAACCTTGATATCTTTGCCATGTTGAAGAAATTCAGCTGAAGTTTTTAAGCACTTTTACCTATATATTAGTCTATAATATTATGCAACTATAAAAATTTTATCATTCATGCATGGGCAGTTAAGAATTATTTAGTAAAAATGCTCATGTATCACCAAATATTTTATATTTCTATATCTTGATTGCAAGGTGCTATATCTACTATAGTTTGTAAGGTTTTCTGAAAATGACTTTGCATTGGGTTGAAAACCCTGCAAGTTATAAACAAATATTTTGCGAAGAAGTTTCAGTTTTTTTTTATGAAACATTCCTATTATATATAAATTTGTAATTATCTCAGGAATTAACACAGATAATTAATTATTGTAGTCATATCTTTTAGCTCAAATGAATTTAAATCATTATTTTCTACAGGGTGGTGTCAATGTTTGTTATTTTTCAAAATATTGAATATAGCCCTCTGTTAGCTCTTTGCTGAAATATATGACCTACAGCAAGATTTTTGGAGACCTAAAATATGAGAATAATTCATCAAGACTTTTTCTTACATATTTAAATTCAAAAGTATCCAGATATTTTCGGTTATATAGAGCATTCGTAGACTACTGTAAAATTTTCCCAAATGAATTAGTATATCACTATTATCCACGACATTATTTAGTGTACAAATATTATTACATTGGTATTACATTAGTAGCTAGTTTTATAGAAAACAATGAAACTGAAATTATAAAAATATTCTTAACTAATTTTAAAGTAAATGTAATAAAGTAACTGTTCGTAGTGTAGTTTATTTTTCATAAAGTTTATGAATTCTGAGGCATTAAATATTTTATATTTATTTTAAGGTAGAATAAATTATTTCAAATAAACTCTGCAGTTACTATAAATCAAACTCGGTTCACTTCGGCATAGCGAGTTAAAATTTAAGTCGCTTTCAACGAATGATTCTACACATTTAACACAAATGTTGTTTATAATTTCACTTGTTAAAATTTCTTCAACATCTACAACTCTTTATTCGTCAAATTATCAGGTGACGCGCATAATTCAATGCTCTTTTTTTTTCTTAGAAATTTAACTAGAGTAGTTACTGCAAGTTTCTAGATACATGAATTCGTGTATTCTTATTCCTCTTTAAATTTCTTTTCACTTTTACAACGATATTAATATTAAAAGCAAAACTATCTTATGCATTAAAAAAATATTTATAAATATTGGTTTAAAGACAGATTTAAGCTCTTTTCAAGAAATGCTTGTATATATTTTGCATAAAGAAACATAAATTTTAAGTTTTATATTTAATGCAAGTGTATAATATTTAAGTATTATAGCTGATGCAATATATATATATATATATATATTTTTAATTTAAGGCACTATTTTATTCCTTTTGATGGAAAATTGGAGACTTTCTTTTATTTTTACATTGATATCAATTTTTAAAAGGAAAACTAATTTATACGTTAAAATGTGAATCCTAAACCTTTATTTAAAGATAGGTTCATATTTCATTTTAAGTGTTTTCCACGAATAATCATACACACTTGAAACAAACGCTGCTTATAATTTTACTTATCAAAAATTTTATCAAACTCTACAACTCCTTATTAGTCAAATTGTCAAATGATCCGTATATTTCAATCCTCGACTTTTTTTCTTTCAAAATTTAACTAGAGTAGTTACTGAAAGTTCTTACAAGAATTCGTTTATTCTTAGTCCTCTCTTAACTTCTCTTCATTTTTACAGTGATATTAGTTTTAAAAACAAAACTATCTTACACGTTAAAACGGTATTTATAAATATTTATTTAATGATAGATCAAATACAGATTTAAGTTCTTTTCAAGAAATGCTTCTGCATATTTTGCATAAAGACACATGAATTTTAATTTTATATTTAATACAAGAGTATAATATTGAAGTACTATAGCTGATGCAATTGTTTTTTAATTTAAGGCACTAATTTATTACTTTAAAAAGAAAATTGGAGATTTTTTTTTATTTTTACATAATATCAATTTTTAAAAGGAAAACTAATTTATACTTTAAATTTTGAATTCTAAACCTTTATTTAAAGATAGGATTAAATTCAGATTTAAGTGTTTTCCACGAATATTTATACACACTTGACACAAACGCTGTTTTTAATTTTACTTGAAGAAAGTTTCTTCAACCTCTACAAGCCCTTATTCGTCAAATTGTCAGATGATCCGCATAGTTCAATCCTCGACTTTTTTTCCTTCAAAAATTAACTAAGTAGTTACTGAATATTCTTACACAAATTCGTTTATTCTTAGTCCTCTCTTAACTTCTTTTCATTTTTACAATGATATTAGTTTTAAAAGCAAAACTATTTTTACGTTAAAATTAAAATGGTATTTATAAATATTTATTTAAAGTTAGATCAAGTGCAGATTTATGCTCTTTTGAAGGAATGTTTGTGCATATTTTGCATAAAAAAATATGAATTTTAAGTTTTATATTTAATGCAAGTGTATAATATTTAAGTATTATAGTTGATGCATTTTTTAGGCTAAGGTACTAATTGATTACTTTAAATAGAAAACTGCAGTTTTTTTTTATCTTGTCAATCATATTAATTTTTAGAAGGAAAACTAATTTATATGTTTAAATGCGAATCCTAAACCTTTATTTAAAGATAGGTTCAAATTCCGATTTAAGTGTTTTCCACGAATATTTATACACACTTGACACAAACGCTGTTTATAATTTTACTTATCAAAACTTTCCTCAACCTCTACAACTCCTTATTCGTCAAATTGTCAGGTGATCCGCATATTTCAGTCCTCGACTTTTTATCCTTCAAAAATTAATTAAAGTAGTTACTGCGAATTCTTTTACGAATTCGTTTATTCTTAGTCCTCTCTTAACTTCTCTTCTTTTTTACAATGACATTAGTTTTAAAGCAAAACTTTCTTATACGTTAAAATGGTATTTATAAATATTTATTTAAAGATAGATCAAATACAGATTTAAGCTCTTTTCAAGAAATGCTTGTATATATTTTTCATAAAGAAACATGATTTTTAAGTTTTATATTTAATGCAATATTTCATAATATAGTTAATGCCATTTTTTAAATTTTTCCTTAATTTATTCCTTTAATTTATTCCTTAAAATAGAAATTTGGAGACTTTTATTTTTACAATCATACTAATTTTTAGAAGGAAAGCTAATTTATATGTTAAAATGCGAATCCTAAACCTAGGTTCAAATTCCGATTTAGGTGTTTTCCACGAATATTTATACACACTTGACACAAACTCTGTTTATAATTTTACTTATCAAAAGTTTCCTCAACCTCTACAACTCCTTATTCGTCAAATTGTCAGATGATGCGCATATTTCAATCCTCTTCTTTTTTTCTTCTTCAATATCTAAGTAGAGGTCTTCGAAGTAATTACTGTAAGTTCCTGGCTCCACGATTTCGTTTATTTTTAGCCATCTCCTGAGTCAGCTTACTCGCGGGGTAAGGCAAACCTTTAAGTCATTGCGAAAGTATGACCTTCTCAGGATTTAGTCGTAGAAATTTAATCACGTTTTTCATCACCATTTCTCTCGGTATCATCTCTAGTAATCAAATGATGAGGATTGATTTCAAACAAACACAAATTACCTTGTCATATCTAATTCGAAAATTTCGGAAGAGGCATTAAACAGTTGTTCGGCTGCTTCCCACGCAGTCCATTTTACGAAATTTGGTTCTGACAAGAATAAAAAAGCGAATACATCAGGCTAAGGTGTCGGACGGGAATTTCAGCTGTAATACAAAGATACTGCATGGAATGATGGCTTGGGGTCAAGAGATTTTATGCATTAGAATTAGCTTTTTTTATATGAAACATTTTTAAAGAGTTTATTTTTTAATATTAGAAAAAAGAGTCCCGAGTTATAAAGGAAAATTACCCAGAAAAAAACATTTCACAGAATGGAAAATTGCTGTGGTTTCTCTTCTTTGTTAAATATTCGTTGTTAAAACATTCACTATAACATCAAAATTTTAGGCGCATACAGGTAATTATTAAATAGAAACAAATCATTTTAAATCTAATTACGGTATAGATACAGAGCTTTTCCATTCTAAAGTTATTCCGTTATTTTTTTACACCAGTGATTTATTTTGTAAGCCTGTTTCTAACTACCTTTTTAATTTTATTTTTGAAATATCATACTTTTATATTTGATATATCATACTTTTAAGTTTATTGGTCTGATATATTTACATGTTAATGAAGTTGTCTTTGTTATTAAATATCCTATTATAATTCTTTTGTAAGCCATAAAATTAGCATTGAAATAACGCAGTGATTGCTTACAGGATTTACTTTTACCGATATTGCTACATATATTTAATACATCAAATTTTATTTTCTCTCTAAATATCTACTACTGAGATTTTTCATTCCAATAAAAAAATTCAAAATGCTGATGCATGTATTATTCATTCTCCTGACACAATAATTTTTTCGTAATGTATATTGATGAATATATAGTATGGAAGATTATAATTACTGTTAGATCATAATTACTAGTTAAGTTTAATTTTTCTATTTAAAATTGTGTAACTGTAAACCTTCCTTACGCCTGCTAAACTTTCAGCTAAGTAAGTAATAGCACCAGTTTAAATTCAAAAATTTACATTTTATATTAAAAAATTAACATTTTAACAATCATTTTGCATCCAAAGTATTTATTTATTTCTTAGATAGGAACTTTGAAAAAGATTTTATTTTTGCTTTTTTACAATTATATAAATTTATAAAAGCAAACTTTAATTTTACTTTAAAATGTGAACCAAAAACATTTATTTGTCAATACGATAACCTCACAAAATTTATTATGATTATAATTAAACTATTTAATCATGTGGTACACATTATTTTCTGTCAATCGAAAACTTCACGCATTTATTCGAATTACACGATCCAGAATGTCCTCTTCCACTGACAGTGTTTGCCTTATATAATGACAGCGTATGTTGCATTTTATTTGATCACGAAACTCCCGACATATTTATGCAATCTTCTCTCAATTTCCATACTCGATTCTAAGCTCCCTGCTACATTAGCACGCGAATCAAATTAAGAATCGGGGGGGGAGAGACCGCAAAACGCTTAAGCACTAATCGAGGGGGCTAATAAAGGCGTTAAACCTCCATAAATCTTACGGAAGGAAACGTTTAGAATCGACTTAAAACGGTAGGCCCTATGTTTACACGGCCAGAAGCCCTAATGCTTTCGTACATGACGGAGTTTAATTTATAGTTGGGTTGAAAGCGGGTCACTTGTTAAAGGTGTTCCCTGAGTTCATAAAAGCCTAACCTTAGCCTGGTGAATAATGACGCAAGGCCGGTGATTGGCTCTTAATCGCTCACCAAATAGGATTAAGAACAACGAGTGAGACAAATTGCCTCATATTTCATCTGTTCTCATTAAGCGGCTGGCGGAGCGCCAAGCTAAGTTGCGCTGACGGTACCGAGACCCTTGCGAATGAACGTGGGAAATAACAAACTTGGAGTATCGAAGGTAGAACTGATGTCTCTATTCACATTAGAAATTTTTTGGAAGAAAAAAGACTTCATGGAGTTAAGAAACACAGGACAGTTTTATATTACCGAAATATGCGAGTTAATTTATTTGAAACTATCGGCTTTCCTGTAGTAAGTAGTAGAAGATATTTATTAAATTGAATATCAAATGTAAGAGTAATGTCTGCATTCACATTAAAAAAATTTCTTGAACAAAAAAGAAACCTTAATGGAGTTAAGAAACACAGGACAGTTTTATATTACCGAAATATGCGAGTTAATTTATTTGAAACTATCGGCTTTCCTGTAGTAAGTAGTAGAAGATATTTATTAAATTGAATATCAAATGTAAGAATAATGTCTGCATTCACGTTAAAAAAACTTCTTGAACAAAAAAGAAACCTTAATGGAGTTAAGAAACACAGGACAGTTTTATATTACCGAAATATGCGAGTTAATTTATTTGAAACTATCGGCTTTCCTGTAGTAAGTAGTAGAAGATATTTATTAAATTGAATATCAAATGTAAGAATAATGTCTGCATTCACGTTAAAAAAACTTCTTGAACAAAAAAGAAACCTTAATGGAGTTAAGAAACACAGGACAGTTTTGTATTACCGAAATATGCGAGTTAATTTATTTGAAACTATCGGCTTTCCTGTAGTAAGTAGTAGAAAATATTTATTAAATTGAATATCAAATTGCAGAGTAATGTCTGCATTCACATTTAAAAAATTTCAGGAGTAAAAAAGAAACCTTAATGGAGTTAAAAAACACAGGACAGTTTTGTGTTACCAAAATATGCAAATAAAATAAATTAAAACAATTGGCTTTCCTGTAATAAAGGATTTCTTTTAATTGGATATAAGAATTTAATTGGAAGATAAGAATAATGGCTTTAAAAAATTAAAGAAATTTCGGGGGAAATGTTAATAGAGTTACGACACAAAAACGGTAGTTTTGTATCATAAATATCAAAATAAAAATTTAGAGGTAAATTAAATTAATTAAAACAATCAGTTGTTCTATATAAAGGAATTGAAGTTCAGATTTTTGTTTAAGGCACAAATGATGACTTTATTCAAATTAGAAAATTTTTAAGGGCATAATAAGCCTTAATGGAGTTAAAAAATAAACAAGATAGTTTTATATTGTCGAAATATGTGAGTAAACTGGTTTAAAACAATCAGCATTCATGTAAAAAGGAATAGAATACGAAGTTTTTTCCAACTGAATATCGAAGTTAAGAGGATTCTATTGAGATTCAGTAACTTCCGGAGTAAAAACTGAAATGGAGTTACAAAACAGATAACTAAAAACAAAAAGGATAATTTTGTACTGTAATTATCGAACTCAAAATTTGGGAGTAAATTGAATTAAAACAGTCGCTTTCCTGCAATAAGAAGTAGAAGGCTAAGTTTTTTTTTTCTTAAATCTCTATTCAAAAATCTCTATTCAAGTAAGGAAACCTCCGAAAGAAATAAGGGAATAAGGGACAAACATGATATTTTTGTGTTAAAATTAGCAAACTCATAATATGTAAGTAATTTGAATTAAAATAATGAGTTTTTCTGTAGCAATGAATAGAAGACGAAAGTTGCTTTTTTAAACTGAATGCATACTTTGAAAGCATACAACTCGTGTAATGTGACAATATATATAAATTATACATACATACATACATACATACATACATACATATATATATATATATATATATATATATATATATATATGTATATATATATATATATATATATGTATATATATATATGTATGTATATATATATATGTATGTATATATATATATATATATATATATATATATATATATATACATATATATATAAATATATATATACATATATATATATATATATATATATATATATATATATGTGTGTGTGTGTGTGTGTGTGTGTGTGTGTGTCAGGTCTAAAAAAGGGGTTGTTGGAAATTATGTAGGTTAAAAACGGTTTTAAAAAGAGAACTCTTTTATAATAATAAAATAAATGAAAAAGACCCACGCTCGAGTAAGCTTTCAGGATAATCCGGTCAGAGGGAAGCATTTTTGAGCTATTTGATGAGCTTGCAAACAGATAAGTATGATTTGGCGCGTGGACATGGAGCAGTCAACACCTTTAAGCATAGCTCCGCCACGAACAATGAAAATGGTGCATGTTACTTTCCTTAAGAACGATGAGTTAATAAAACTTACCATTATCAAGAAGGCTGTTTTCCATTCGCCTTAATTCTGCACTACGACTTGTCATATATATATATATATATATATATATACAATGTATTTTTGTATATATGCATGCATATTAAAAAAACTGATTTGCTAATAACTTTCTAAACTACTTGATACAGAAAAAAAACATTTAAATATAAACATTTATATAAAAACATTTAAATATTCGTAACTAAAATTGCGTAAAATTATTGCAATAAGGTTTTGGAAACAAGACTTAAGATTTATATTGAGTCCGTTAAAATTTCAATTGAGATAACAAACAGCTGCTTATTTATAGTAAACTTTCCCTGTAGATTTTATCTAAATATTAGAAATAAACCATCTTCTTTTAACACAGCTGCGTTTCTCTTTTAGATTTTCTTCTAAATAATGAATTTTTTAAACTTACATTGTATAACCTCTGTAGCTTATAACTAGACAACTTATCCCTATTCGTATATACGTGCAGATGAAGGTATAACAAATGCAGATTACCCATCTTATTTTACGGTCACTAGATAAAACTGTATGAGGAAGAAGTTTTATTGTATACGCAGAATACAGTCATAATGTAGATGAAATAATATTTACTTTTTTACAAACTAATAAATTTCTTGGCCGAAAGTCCCTTAAGTTCCTCAAGTAACTAGTTTCACAAGTATAGAAACATTCACAGTAAAAATGGAGAGGGTTACTTTTAAAACTAAAAGTTATATTTTTTATAAAGACAGTTACTCTACATTAAATTATGAAAAAAGTAATCAATTACTTGTAAATTAAAAAAATATATGAATATACAGAACCAGAAGAAAAGATCAGAACCAAGTTCTCTTAATATGAATGTCCTTTTTCGTTAGAGAAAAGAACTATATATGATATATTAACTCATTTTTTTTTCGAGCATATATTTAATTGCAAATACAAAAATTTTCCCAACTCTGTTTAGTTACACGTCATTACACAAAAAGCATATTTTAATCAAACGTTTGTTATCCTATTGTCTCCAAATCGAAAATGTAGTGATTTAATTGATTTTTCCTTCTTTTGTCTCAAGAATAACTTTTAAACATTTACTTAAACTTTTGACACTTCATAATCTCTTAAATAGAACTCTTCTATTTTAAGTCTATTAACATGAAAAAGGCATAGTACTTTTCGAGATTTAAAACCCTCATTATAACAGCCTTACTTGCAATTTATCTAAAATTTAAAGTTGAATTTCTTTTAAAGTGAACTTTATGTAAGTTCTTTCATAACACTCTAACTTTAAAACATAGATTTGTCATATCAAATTTTACTTTAAAAAAAATAGCATAAAATTGTATATCAAATAAAAAAAAATAAAATTTGCTTACCTGCCAAAAAAGCTTTGGTTTTGAGCACTACGGTCTACTGTTTTGCAACGTGAGGGTTGAGGAGATTGGGGCGTACTGCTTACAGAGGATTTCGAACGGCTACAAACATCTATGCCAGATCTCTCCCCCCCCCCAAAAAAAAAAAAAGTTTTGAAATATGTGTATTAGAAAGATAAATTCTTGTTTCAAATTTATGTAAAATATCTGTTTTATTTTGTAAACGAAATCATTAAAGGTAGCTGGCATTTTAAAATGTTATAAATTAAAACTAGTTTAGAAGTTGAATATTTAGAAAAAAAATAGATTTCACCAAACTATAAAATAAAATATATCTTTCGTATTAATAGAACTTAGATTCAAAAAGTAAATATTATTTTATATTAAAATTAGTTTCTAATTTATTAATGTTATTTTGTGGGTAAGTGTATTTCTATTTTTTTTCTTTTGCTGTTTACAATTTGCATTTTTTTTAAAAATGTATTACTTCATGCACTAAATTTATATATTATTTTCATAAAGTTCGACCCTTATTAATATAATCTTGGAAAAATTTTATTCTAAACAGAACAGAACTTTTTCTTATATTAAATCAAAAATAAGCTAGTACAATGAAGGCTTTTCAGCTTGAAAGGTCCTAATCTTCTAATTATTGTGTTTTGGAGATTTAATGGTTTATTTGGTATTCATGAAACATTCATTAAATTTTGTTGTATCTCTCCCCTAAATGTTTTTGTTTTCTTTTGAATGGAAAGTTGCTTTATTAGAGTTAAAAAATGCAGCCCTCTTTTGGCGCCAATATCCCATCATACATTCTTTTCAGTGAGCCAAAGTGAAGCAAAGAAAGCTGATACCCGGAGCGAAATTTGGGCCTAAATTCCCCAGCGTCCAGCGGTCATCGGCTGGCCATTGACAATGATTTATCGGTCCCCGGACTTTCTGACTGTTGATCGCCCCGTCGCCCCTGGTTACCGCCCTACAAAAAACTAAAACAGCGTTTCAGGTGGTCGAAGGAGATGAAATTGCATATATGATACGGACAGATAAGACGACTTCATAGATTTTAAATCAGATGATCGCTCACATGCTTACTATTCATGGCTATAAGCTATGTCTAACCATGCATCTATATACCTATTACTTTTTCACTTACGTGTTTTGATACATAAATAGGTATCTACCAATCTTCATACACAACATAAAGTGTGTAACACACACACGCAAACGTTTATACTACCAAACATTTCTATTACAATAAAGTAGAGACCTTAAAAATATTGTTGTAAACAGATTACTGTTATAGGCTGTTTCAGCATTTTGAGCATTCGATGTTTATGTACATAGTTTGCATGCAATATGTTGGGTTGTATTTAGAGATCAAATTTATTTAAATAATAGTGCAGTTTGTAATTAACACTAGATTGCCCAAGGCAGTCATTTTGACTGATTTTTAATTTCAATTAGAAAAACAATTATGAAATATAATGACACAATTTCTTAGAATTTGGTGACTTTTTCTATAACATATAAATGGGTTTATGAATAATTGTAGTTACTTCCGCCCTCGTTTATTATATAATATTAAAAATTAATTTTAAACAAATTTCTTTACATATGTTGGGTTGTATTTAGAGATCATTTATTTAATATAGTAGTACAGTATCTCGGGCAATTAATAAATATTGAAAATTTTACCACTTAGTGATTATAGTTTTTCCCCTAATGAGTATCAGATTGGTCATAAAATATATTTACCAAATAAACAACACTTTTGCCCACATTGGACACTCTTGTTTTACAGTATTTAAAGGAGATATAGCTTGCGTGGTGAAGTTGTTTAGAATTGGGGAAAAAAGGGCAAATTAGTTATTGTTTTTGGTTTATATGAATAAGACATTTTATTTCGCGATATGACAAAAGGACAGTTTTATTTGAAATTTTTAATATTAAATATAATATTTAGCTAATTACATAAAGAAAATACTTTCAGAGATTTTTCAATTCACGGAGAGTCAGTAAAAATTTAATTATAAGGAACATAATTTTTAGTGACTTTCAAATTTGAAACAATCTTGCTTTGAATTACTTATTAGGAATTCTTGAATATCAGTTGGACAAGAAATGCAAGATAATGAAACTCTTTTCGTTTCCTATCAGTTTATCAATCAGAAAGATTAAATTTAAATTGGTTGAATAAGTCGGTTTCTCAGTTTTTAATGGTCATCTTCTCTACATCTCCAATTTCGACACAAATCTTTATAATTAGGCTGTTTCGATATTAAACTTTCAAAAATTTGTTTTGAAGTTTATTACTACAAGCATAGAAATTTAATTTTAAGATGTATTTTTTTAAAGGAAAGCAAGTTCTTTAAAACCTTTATTAAAATCTTTATTAACTAATTTGTAAAACATGTCAGTTTAATTAAAGTAAATTTTATACACGTATAAATATCACCTAATTAGGAATGTTTAAAATTGAGATAATGGGGATAAACTTAACTTATGGCTAACATTAAAAAATATTTAATAGTCGAGAATAGAACTATATAGAAGCAGAGGAAAACAAAACTGCTTGAATTTACCTGTGATGTTAATGTGACTTTAAAAGTTTATGTGACTTTAAAAGTTCTAACACTAGTTTTAATTTCCTTTACAAACATTCTAGAAAAGGAAAACATATGCTAGGAAAAGTTTAGTATAATTTGAAAGTATAGAAAAATTCAACTTAATATAGAACTTTCAAAATATTTTTATTTGACATTCATAAGACTATGTTAAATAGATAATTTACTTGTAATGTCACATAAAACTGTTCACATTAGAACTGTCATATATTTTCTCTTAATTTCATTATATGCATGTATAGACTACAAATCAGCAGATTATAAGTAAATTTATCTTTCAAGGATTTTAAATTCTGCTGTTTTGTAAATAGGAATTATTACTTACCCAATAGTTAGTTTAACTGATTACTAACATAATCCTAGTTAATCCCCTCTGTGTTTGAGCTTTTCTTAATCCCAAGGTTATTCGGACACAACATAATTGTATCAATCCGGTCATTTCGACTTTATTGTGAAAAATATTTTTTAATATAATTAATCACCTAGGTTTAATTCAAATCAGCGTGATAAAAAAAAGTGAATTTTTCAAAAATAAAGTATAATTTGGCAGTGAAGGGCTAAAGAGAAAGTGAGAAGCATATTTTAAAATTAACGTGAAATAAAGATTAAAGCTTTTAAAATTTAAAGCTTTATATATTTTTTAAGCAAAAAAGGCCCAATATATAAAACGAGCGGAAAGTCTTTAAAGTATTCTAAAAGTGTTTGTATCAATCCGGTCATTTTTACTTTATTATGAAAAATATTTTTTTAGTATAATTAAACACCTAGATTTAATTCAAATCAGCGTGATAAAAAAAATTGAAAAATAAAGTATAGTTTGGCAGTGAAGGGCTAAAGAGAAAGTAAGAAGCATATTTTAAGATTAACATAAAATAAAGATTAAAGCTTTTAAATTTTAGAGCTTTTAAGCAAAAAAGGCCCAATATATAAAACGAGCGGAAAGTCTTTAAAGCATTCCAAAAGTGTTTGTATCAATCCGGTCATTTTTACTTTATTATGAAAAATATTTTTTTTTATATAATTAAACACCTAGTTTTAATTCAAATCAGCGTGATAAAAAAATAAATTTTTGAAAAATAAAGTATAGTTTGGCAGTGAAGGGCTAAAGAGAAAGTAAGAAGCATATTTTAAGATTAACATGAAATAAAGATTAAAGCTTTTAAATTTTAGAGCTTTTAAGCAAAAAAGGCCCAATATATAAAACGAGCGGAAAGTCTTTAAAGCATTCCAAAAGTGTTTCTCAGTGTTTAACCTCTTTTTTGAAGTGGTTTCTTTCAAGTCCTTCGAAATGTTTGTCCCTTTTCCACGATTTTCTCCTTTTCGATCTTCCTTTCTTTCTCTCTTCTAATCCATCATGTTGAACCGTTTAAGCTCGATTAGTGAAGATGAATCCCCTAAGCCGCGGCCAAACATTTAACTTTTGAATTGAATCGGTTGGCAAAGTCAGGACCCCTGAGTTCCGAAAACCATCAACTTCCGTTTCTGTGGGATCTTACCGACTTCCCTGGCGCATCTGCAAGCCATGACTTTTCTTTCTTAACGAGGCTGAGGGCTTTAAGTGACCATTGTCCGCTACGGGATATAGATCAGTCCTCGGAGATTCAGGTGCCAAGAATTTGATGTATGATAATGAGATAAGAGGGCGACAGTGAATTTGCTGGAGGAAAACCTCTGTAAAGCCATGCCACATTACTTCGAAGCATCACCAGGAGGTGGTGAAGGGAAAATCCATGAGTAAACGACCCCCTACTAAATTTGTAAATATGGGGAGCAAAAGACTAATCAAATATGCATTTGTAGACATACAGGAAATTTGATATACTGGGTGATAAGAGATTCAGTAACTTTAATATGTTTTAAATGCCATTATATTGACAAGTAAGACAAAATATACAACTATGTTTCTTCTTGTAACGAAACAGTGTTATCTATAAAATAAATTGCTGATTTCTTAAATTTTAAACAACTGTTCTTATTTTGTTCTATTAAATCAAGATATAAAAATATAAATTACATAAATCTTAAGAATACTTCAAAATATATTTCGGGGATAGTTAACATAAAATTTACATTCCCGTTTTATTTTCTCATATAAAAATATAAATTACATAAATACTAAGAATATTTCAAAACATATTTCGGGAATAGTTAATATAAAATTTATATTCTCGTTTTATTTTCTTATATAAAAATATAAATTACACAAATCCTAAGAATACTTCAAAATATATTTCGGGGATAGTTAATATAAATTTACATTCTCGTTTTATTTTCTCATATAAAAATATAAATTACATAAATACTAAGAATATTTCAAAACATATTTCGGGGATAGTTAACATAAAATTTACATTCCCGTTTTATTTTCTCATATAAAAATATAAATTACATAAATCCTAAGAATATTTCAAAACATACTTCGGGTATAGTTGATATAAAAATTTACATTCTCGTTTTATTTTCTCATATAAAATATAAGCCATTTACTCCTCTTATTGGTAGAAACTAATGAACAAAATTAATTACCCTAAAAGCATAATTCCAGACTTTATTTTCGTGCAATTTACATAACTTACTAAAAAATACTTTGCTAAAACATAATTAGTTATTTAATTATATATACACAAAGTTTTTATTTTGTGGTATTCAATCAAGTGAAGAGAAATAAATTTTATAAATTCTAAGAATACATACAACTATATTTTGTAGATAAATCATGAAAAAAAATGTATTCCTATTTCATTTTCTCTTAAAATAAGCTAAGCAATTAACTATTTTATGGATACAAATAAGGAACATGTTCAAATACCGTAAAAACATAATTAAAGTCTTTTTGGTTTCCTGCAATTGAAATATTTATTATAAAATATTTGGTTAAAAATATAATTAGCTATTTAATTTTGTTTAGACGCAGTTTTGAAGGAAATTATCTTTTAAATTCATATTCTTGATTAAAGGGTAAAAATATGAAGTATTTATATCCAAAAATTTTATATTTAAAAAGATTTGAGTTATACAACTGATTTCCTTTGATACTAAACAGTATTATCTGTAAAATAAACAAATTATGCATAGTTTTAATTTTAAATATTTCTTTTTTCATTTTGTGTTATTCAACCAAAAGATAGAATAAAAATATATAAATCTTGTGAAAACATCAAAATATATTTTGAATGATAAATCACGAAACAATTTACATTGCTATTTTACTTTCTCCTAAAAAACCAAGCAATTTATTTTTCTTATAAACATAAAAAAAACCATAATCAAGCTCTGTGAAAGAATAATTTAACATCGTTGCAATTTACATGATAAAATTACTTTATTAAAAGTCTAATTAGCTATTTAATTTTATATATACAAAGTTTCAGCAAAATTGTTATTTTAAATTCATACTTAAAATGAATTCGTAGAATCTATGATTTTTTATTCAAGCAAATCCTTTCATACATTAAAAAAAAAAAATTGGAATACACCTACTTACGAATAACTTATTGAGTACTCACTATTTTTAAAAATTATTGTTTATTATTGCTGTAAAGTATGTTGTTTATTGTTAAATGTTAAAAAAGTTTCATGAAATTATTCATGTTACATCATAATTTAAGAATTGAATATAAAAATATTTTATTTCCTATGCTTTGGAAAGAATACGAATGATATAACTAAATCATCTCTCCAAAACTTTGGAAGTGTTTGGGAATAGCCAAAAATTGAGATTTAAGTCGTGTCTCAGTTCATATATGGAAAAGTATAATAACAAAAATATTTATTTCTTTTTCAAAAATAACAGAATTTCAAATCACAAAAATACCTTTTATATCTTTTAAGCATATAACAAATCAAAAATCTAGAATAATGCTGCATTCGTTTAGCGATACTGGCATTGAAACAAAAAATGATTGTCAGCAAATTTCCTATATTATTATCACATTTCTGTTTCTAATTCCTTTGCTGGTCACGAATATAATTCTCTCCGTATATTGTTCATTATATACCTAAAATAAATTGTTTGAGTACCTTTTAATTTTTACTAAAACATCAAAATAAATAGATTTATTTTGTATTTCTTCCAAGCTGGAGTAAATATAATTCTCTCCGTGTATTGTTCATTATATACCTAAGTTAAATTGTTTGAGTACCTTTTAATTTTTACTATAACATCAAAATAAATAGCTTTATTTTGTATTTCTTCCAAGCCGGAGTAAATATAATTCTCTCCGTGTATTGTTCATTATATACCTAAGTTAAATTGTTTGAGTACCTTTTAATTTTTACTAAAACATCAAAATAAATAGATTTATTTTGTATTTCTTCCAAGCCGGAGTAAATATAATTCTCTCCGTGTATTGTTCATTATATACCTAAGTTAAATTGTTTGAGTACCTTTTAATTTTTACTAAAACATCAAAATAAATATCTTTATTTTGTATTTATTCCAAGCCGGAGTAAATATAATTCTCTCCGTGTATTGTTCATTATATACCTAAGTTAAATTGTTTGAGTACCTTTTAATTTTTACTAAAACATCAAAACAAATAGCTTTATTTTGTATTTCTTCCAAGCCGGAGTAAAATGAGTAAATATCTCAACATCAGAATTATATTTGTCTGAAGTACTCCAGCTTTTTGATAAATTCTCATTTACTGCATTCCCTCCTCACTCTAACCCAACTTTCATTCGCCTGTAGGCACAAGATATGGGGTTGTATTTATATTTCATTACTTATATTTGTTCTCCCGATATTTATTATCTGTACTTTTTTTTCTTCTAATACTTTTTACCTAATAACGATTAATTTCTTTCCTAGGTCTATAAAAATAAAATGAGGATAAACATAATTTGAGAAATTTCATTTTAACTTTGATAGATGGTTTTATTTTTTGAAGCATTAATTTTGCAATAAAAGAAAGAAAAAAATGCAATAAATTTTTAGTTTACTGATTAATTTATTTTGATGAATTACATAATATTGAAAATCAATCAATATGAAACTATTTTATAACTACAATTAAATCGTTTAACTGAATGTTGGAAATGAAACTAAATTTTTGTCTTTCGACTTGGACTCTAATTTGTGTCTTTGTTCATTTTTAGACTTTTGTCAATAAAGCCTAGAATCTAAGTTGTAATATAGGCATTATTCAAATACCTTAAACTAATTAACAATTCCATATAGACATATAGCATTTTTAACGTAACACAAAATGTAAATGATTAGGACCCAAGCACAAAATAAGAAATTTCATTTTAACATAGTTGTTTCACAAATACATATTATTTTACAAAGTTAACGTTACTATAGTTTAATATAGTTAAAAATTATTTTAACATAGTTGGTTCCTAAGATTAGAAAAGATGTTTAGTATTGTACTTAGATGCTTAATAAAAACACATTATAACATAGTTGACATTATAATATTTCAATATAATTTAACATAGTTAACACTTATTTTAATATAGTTGCTACATCAGATTGCAAAAGACCTTTAATATTGTATTTAGCATTAACTACATACCTTCTCTTTGAGTTCAATTCTCTAAACACGATGTCTTTAAAATTGAAAACGCAGAGAACTTTCCTTTTTGAGACTTTTTGTAAACAGCATCACTTTTTGATTTGTAGTAGTTATTGAACGATGTGTCCGTTGATGCACAAATAATATGTGACTATACTTTTTTCCTAGCCTACTTTTTGGTTGTAGAAATAGAGATATCGAAAGCATATTTATTACTATCTGAAATGGAATTTCTTTTTGATTTATATCATTCAAATAATTATTTTCTAACTCTAAATGTTATATAACTATACAATTGTGAGCAACGATATTTACAATATCTAGAGTTGAATTTCTTTTTACCTTATCTATAATTAATAAATTACTTCAAATTGTGACTCAGTCATTAATTTTGTGCCAATATTTGAGTTATCTTTATACGTCACATTTTAATTTTAAATGAATAACTGAATGTATACAGTACCCACCCAAAAATGGTGAAACATATATATATATATATATATATATATATATATATATATATATATATATATATATATATATATATATATATATATATATATATATATATATATATATATATATATATATGTTTTTAAGGCAATCATCTGTCAAAAAATACAAACTTAAAAATCAATTAAGATTAGAACAGCATC
>CM063503.1:87973682-87986182 GCA_032207245.1 Pardosa pseudoannulata | reverse complement strand
TCCAGGACCACGAGTTTTCTTCCGTATTTTCCAAATTAGTTTTCCCACAAAAATCCATCTTTACTCTCAGTAATGTTTGTGATCGAAGAGGGTTTTCTTGGCAAAACAATATGATCAGTCAATTTTTCTGCAAACTCTTACTTAAGTTAACACAATCATAAATAGAAATCAGAATACAGAATTTTCTCAAGTGCCTTGAGGCTAAAGTCAATTTTGCACAATCCTTGCTTGGATTCTTTTTTCTCACCTTCCCCTCCATCCTGATGATTGCCCTGAATGAAAGAGAGCCGATCTTTGGTACTGGAGTTCGCAGGTTCGAATCCCGCTATTTGTATGGATGTTTATAGTCATTCGGAATCACATTTAAGCAGTAGATACCGGTTCCATTAGCTCTCGTCTTTGATTATCTATTACTGCTTTGCAGCGCAATTGCATCCTTCCTTTCATAGTGCAATGTGCTCTTTTTCTAATTTTTACTCCCCCGTGTTGCAAAAAGTAGACCGTAGTGCTCAAAAAAAAAAAAAAAAAAAAAAAAAAAAAAAAAAAAAAAAAAAAGCAAATCTAATTTTTTCTTGCACTTCGTGCGTCTCTTTTCTTAATTGAATATATATATGTATGTATATATATATATATATATATATATATATATATATATATATATATATATATATATATATATATATATATATATATATATATATATGTATATATATATATATATATATATATATATATATTATATATATATATATATGTATATATATATATATATATATGTATATATATATATATATATATATATATATATATATATATATATATATATATATATATATGTATATATATATGTATATATATATGTATATATATATGTATATATATATATATGTATATATATATGTATATATATATGTATATATATATATATATATATATATATATATATATATATATATATATATATATATATATATATATATATATATATATATATATAATGTTTTAAAAAATCATCAAAATTCTTTGCTTTTCCTAAACTTTCTTATATTTTTAGCTATCCCTAAACTTTCTTATTTTATTTAACTATCCTTAAACTTTTTCTTAGTATTATTTATTATTTTCCCTAGTATTTAATTATTATTTTAAATTGATCGGCCGATTTCTTTACCTTTAATTATTTTTTAATATATCAAAAAGACCTGCATTTTTATCTAATTTTTTCTGTTAACTTTAAAGAAGGACACTTGTTAATGGGTTCATATCTCTCGTGAATTGGGGATAAGGCCTTCGGCCCAGGAACCCCGTACAGCTTCAACCAACCAACCGCCATTAGCTCTCGTAAGAAAAACAGTAAACCATGGGTCTAAAAACCTAACCAAACCCCTCCTTACTTCCTGAAAGTTACCCTCAATTAATCCGGGCTTTTATACCATATAACTCTCCTGTACATCACGCCCTCATTTAGTGTTCTTGTATTTCTACTAATTGTATGGAAAATAAAGATATTTTAAAAGTTAAAAAAATAACTTTTAAACACCATTTGTAAGATGCTAAAATATGCACTACTACAACTGCCATTACTAAGCCGGAAAATGTATGCAGGATAGTTACCTGAAATTATTACTATAGCCGTTTCTTAAAGTTGCCTAATTATCTAGATTTTTCGTTAACCAGATCCAAGAGGTCAGGATAATTCGGCACTGTAATATATTTCTCTATGGCTGGAAAAGTAAGTTGAAGAGAGAGATAATTTTGTATATGAATTTGTTTGCTTTGGCTAGAAACATGAATTGGCAAGAACGATCCTATCCTTCTTTTTAAAACCAATGCGCAATCCTGAGGTAGTCTCAGTTTTTTTATTCTCCACGTATGTGTAAAACTTTTTCGTCTGATATTGTCATATCACGGGATAGAACCTTCGAAAAACGTATTAATATCGATAATATTTAATTTTGCTGTTCAAGGAATGCTGTACAAAATTTAGTTACTCTACAACTGACAGTATGCATTTGATTCAAAATAAATAAAAAACAAACGGGAGTTCTTTTTAATATGCATAAATAAATATGAAGATATGTGTGTATTTGCTCACGATTTCACCTGCATTGAATTTGGGTCTTAAAAAATACTACCTAGCTCGAAATTTTTTGGACAAGGCAAAATATAAAATTAACACTAAAAATAACATTCCGGTGCTTCTATAGTACGTTGATTTGTAGCGTTAATATCTCTTGTCATATCACGTGATAGAGTGGACGTCAGAGGTTTTAACAGCGACAGTTCTCCTTTTAGCAGTATTAAAAAATGATGTTCAAAATTTCATGAACCTACGACAAACTGTGTAGTGTTTTATAAAACACACAGACATAATATAAATGGACACTCCTCGTGATGTATATATATATATATATATATATATATATATATATATATATATATATATATATATATATATATATATATATATATATATATATATATATACATATATATATATATATATATATATATATATATATATATATATATATATATATATATATATATATATATATATATATATATATATATATATATATATATATATATATATATATATATATATATATATATATATATATATATATATATATATATGACATGTCGGGATCCAGAGTTAAGGCGAATGGAATAACAGTCTCATTGATAATAATAAGTTTATTAAACCATCGTTAAATTAAAACTTACACGCGTAGAGTGTTGTTGACAGCTCCATGTCCAAGCGCTCACTGATCTTATCTGTTTGCAATCTCATCAAATTCTTCCAAAATGCTTCCGCCTGACCGGATGATCCCAAAAGCTTACGCGAGCGTGGGTCTTTTTCATTTATTTTATTATTATAAAAGAGTTCCCTTTTTAAAATCGTTTTTAACTCACGTAATTTCCAACTACCCCTTTTTTATACCTGACATATATATATATATATATATATATATATATATATATATATATATATATATATATATATGCATATATATATATATATATATATATATATATATATATATATATATATATATATATATATATATATATATATATATATAAACAGTCATTTATTTGCCTGGAATTTTTACATTAAGGAATTAATTTGTTCATAAATTAATTGATGATAAGACTTTCATTGTAATATAGAAATAATTTCAGTATTAAACTTTAAATTAACTTTTATAAAAAGCTATTTTTCAAGCCAAATACAAAATAAAAATTATATATATATATATATATATATATATATATATATATAATATATATATATATATATATATATATATATAATATATGTATATATATAAACAGTCATTTATTTGCCCGTGGCACAAACTTCCTGGAATTTTTACATTAAGGAATTAATTTGTTCATAAATTATTGATGATAAGACTTTCATTGTAATATAGAAATAATTTCAGTATTAAACTTTAAATTAACTTTTATAAAAAGCTATTTTTCAAGCCAAATACAAAATAAAATTAGTCATGGGATAGCTGAATTCTAGGTAAAAAAAAAAGAGATTGAAATTATAGAGACAATATTTAAATAATAAAAAAATAAATTAATAAATGAGATATTTAAAGGAATGACCTCCCAATACTAGAGAAAATGTTATCTGAACCTATTTGTGACATCGTAAATCATCTTTATTCCAATTTTCTTTATAATCGGGACAATAGTTTATTAGGAGATGGGAAACCTACATACATACACACAATGGCTTCTATAAGATATTTTATGATTACTATTAAAAGGATATATTTTGAGTTCAAGCTGACAGGGCTTTAAAAAATACTCTAAAGATAATATTTTGCGTTTATAAATTAAAATAAATTTATAATTGTGGGATTAAGTATATATTTCAAGTTTTATCATAACTCATTAGTGTGTCCCGTTTTAGAGAAGGCAAAAAATTAGTGCGTAGAGGATTAGTATGTGTTTTCATTTAATCGGACGTAGATGCTAGTCCTAAAAACAATCTCCCAAAATTTTCAGTATTTGTTATGATTTATAATTTTGTTGTTTAGACCGACATTTTAGGAATTTCCAAACCATGATAAAAACTTTACTTTTTCGACAAGTTCATCGACTGAAATCATTATGAATATTCATAACTATTATAAATATTCCCTTTTATTTCCCCCTTTATCGAAGTTTTTCTTTTTTATAAATGATACCCTATGGTGTATAAAATTTCGTCTAATCATTTATTAGAACAAAATGTAATATTCAAAGTTTCATATTTGCTTTATAATCAGGAGTCGATAATAATTTAGATATATTATATTTAGTAATATAATAGGCGAAAATCATCCGGACATTAATAGGTTAAGAAAGAGTTCTCTAATTTACGTTAGATTTTGTTAATATTTCATTCATTTGCCCCAAATAAAGATCATTTGTAAAAATCTGAGAAATTTTCTTTTAGTTACAATAAATCTTGTATCCATTTAACATATAATTTGTGAGATATAACAGTCCAACATCTATTGAAAATTGATCTCCAATCTCCAGTATAAAAGGGCGTAGTACCTTTCAGAATGAAAAGCCTTCATTATACCAGCATGCTTACTGGTACTGGTATACCAGTATGCTTTTATTTTACACTGAATTAATTCAGTGTAAAATAAAAAGTTTTGCTCTGTTTAAAACAATTTTTTTCTTAGATCATTAATACAGGTCTAAATTTATAAAAAAAATATCATTTTGCTATATAAAGTATTACTTAAAAAAATAAAAAATAACCAAATTTAAAAAATAGAAATCATTTATTCGTAAAATAAATTTTAAAATATGCGAAACAGACTATATTTTTTTATATTACACAGTAGCTAATTATTTTTTTATTCTGTGAACCACAATTATAACAACACGAGTGATAGATTCCATTTCGTAGCATAAAAAAGGAATTTTATTTTTTATTTTTCGATGTATTTTTTAATTTTTTTTTTTCGAATTTGAAAATGTTGGACACTTTTAACGCTTTAGATTTAGAGAATGACAAAAATATTTATTTTCATTTAGAAACCATAATTTAGTTTCTAATATACATATTTCCCAAGTTATCTCACCGGTTGGTAAATTCAATATATTTTTCCTTTTGTATGTAATATAATGTTATTTAAAAAATAATACTGTTTGAAACGGTTAATCTAAATACTTTATTTAAAAAATCTACAAAGAGAAATTTTTGTTTTATTATGAATCGGTAAAAGGTTGTTAAAAGGAAGGTGTTAAGTTTCGAAAGAATCTATGTTTCTGGTGAAACAACTGGTTAAAACAGTTTCTGGGGACTTTTACAATAATTTTCCCACGCATTTACATTAGTAACTTCCCTTTTCTATTTCTAATGTTCATCACCCTGATCTGATGCTGGGAAAATCTCTTACACTTTGGTGAGATCCCGAATTCCCGAACACCTCTCAAAGTGTGATTGACTGCGCCCGAGGGTCGCATACATAAGATTGGGTACTGATCCCCTTACCTTTGAAATAGCCATTGATCTTATACAGGACAGGTCTTTTAAAAGACCTCACACACCATGGGAGGTACCGAACTAAAGACTCATTAGACAACCCACCAAAGTTTCGGGACTACTCTCAAGAGATCTCTCGTGTGAAAAAAGAAAACCATGTAAGAATTTTTTTAAGAAATACTCCCAAGTGTAAACGTTAGTAACTAGTACAAATTCCTGTACCTTAAAAGGAAATGCATAACATATGTTCATACACTACGCAATTGAAAAGTAATAGCCCGCTGTGCTTTATTAAGTTCAATTTTTACGATCGCTATAAATGTATCGTTAAATTAACACTTTCCGCAATTAATTTAGGTGTATATAAATTTAAAATCTATGGTATTGATTTCGTAGATGCAAAACTTATATCTTTCACTAAGTATCATTACTGCTGTATTTAATGTACATGGGAAAGCATTTATATAAAAAATTATACATCAATATATCAATTATAAAATTTGTAAAAAATATTTTAATTTAATAGAATACTCAAAAATAATGATAAAATAGAAGTTAGAAATTTGAAATTTTTCTTTATGATTTACATATTTATCCCTGCTTTCGTTTTCTCTTTCTCTTAAATAAATACACGCTTTCAGCTATTTTCCAAATTAAAAAGGATAAAACAATTTTTAAAGATTTTGTTATAAGTTTTCGCACTGATAAAACAGTGGTGTCAATATTTACCTTATTTAATATACAAGATCCGAATCCCGCAACCATTGATTTTTAAGTAAAATCTATTTAATGTAATTAATTCAGACAGGCACATTCGTTAATTTTTTTTTTCAAAAAGGTAGTAAGCCAGCACTTTTTAAATAGAAACAATCAGTATATTAGTCCGGTTTATGATTATATTTTTTTAAATATTCTCTTAAAATATTCACCTGTGTGTGTGAAGAAAATACTTTTTTTTTCTCAAGATTGTTTTCTTGCTATAACGAAAAAGGGTAAAAAAAAAAACAGAGAAAACTTCTAAACGTTTTCTTACACCACTCATAGAATTAGTTGCATCAATTTTACTTTTATGTGGACAGTATGTAATAAGAATGCCCTATTCATTAGGGCAGTTTAAAAATAAAATTTAAACCTTAACCTTTGTCCCTGGGACAAACTTAGGCGTGATAGCATTTAATTATCCCTTTTAGCTGAAGTCTGGAGCATGTATTGCTGATTTTCCAGTATCTGTCTTAAAAACAAACTGTACCTTCCTTCAGCTATTTACGCCCTCCATGTGCCGAATTCAATGGCAAATTATCATCCTTTTGTGGTTTAAAGACCACAGGGGCTGGATTTAAATGATTTGTGTCATAAATCTTATCGGCAAAGCGGGTATTGCCAAACCCAGGTGCTTTTCGAGGGCTAGAAGGGAGAGTGCGATTAAGGAAACCAGTTCGGCAATACTGGGAAATGCTTCAAATCCATCTGGTCTGATCTTTCCTCTCAACTCATTAGTTCGCGAAAAAGGGGGTGTAATAGGTTCGGCCCCCTTTTCAATTCAAGTAATGTTATTGAGTTTCCCCCTGTGCTTATGGGGTTGTAGGATGGGATATTCGTGGCAGGGATTGTTTATTCAAAATGAATCAATTGTTGAGTCAGTTTTTAGTGATACTGCTAAGTACATGGAATTTAAAGAAAATTATCGTATTCTTGTCACGCCATAGTCACATCATTTTAGATATCATGTAAAAGTTTTCTTTTTTGTTAAAAACACACACAAAAAAATCTTTTTCCTCCTAAAACGTATTGAATATGTAAATTACCAAGATTATTACAAAAAGTCCAAATTATTTTGCAAAATTCTTAACTTTCAAATTATTTATTTTATTCTGCATATTGAAGTAATTCATCCAAAATGATTAATATTCGGGTGAATGCCTGTGAACTTCTGCTTTTTAGCTAATTCAGACAGTACATTCTTTTATTCTGTATGTTATTTATTACTATTCTGTATATCTGTATTTTGCATTTTATTCTGTATATTATTTATTACTATTCTGTATATCTGTACTCTGCATTTTATTCTGTATATTGAAATAGTTCATCAATAATGAAATTTAGGTGAATGCTTGCGAACTTCTGCTTTTTACCTTATTCAAACAACATATTATTTTTATTCTATATATTACTTATAATTACCCTGATGATTACAAATAATATACAGAACATCATTTGTTATCCTTATGATTACAAATAATAAATTATCCTGTATATTTTTAATTCTGTACATCTGTATTCTCTATTTTAATCTTTATATTGAAGTAGCTCATCAAGAAAGAAATTCAGGTAAATGCTGTGAACTTCTGCTTTTTACCTCATTCAGACAGCATATTTTTTTATTCTGTATATTATTTGTAATCATCCTGCGTATTTTTAATTCTGTATATCTCTAATCTGTATCTTAATCTGCATATTGAAGTAATTCATCAAGAATGGAATTTGGGTAAATTCCTGTGAACTTCTTTTCAGCTCAATGAAATAAATTATTTTAGATATTAAGAGTTTAGAGCTTTGAGTCTATTTATTTGATGAAAAATGTTTAATCCACTTAACAAATGTCGCTTTGGAATATTTCACCCCGTTCTCAAATGCTTAAATTATATTACTTTTTAAATTATCAAATTTTAAAATTCAATATTATTAATAAAGTTCGTAAATTTCTCAATTCATCATCTTTTATAAATGTACTTTTTAACTTTATTACTTTTATGAAAACCTTACATTGCTCCTCTGATTGGTTCATAAAAGAATATTGAAATCCTTAAATATGATGACATACCAAATATCTGACACAATTTCTTTTCTCTTCATATGTTCAATTTCCAGATACGTTTCCTTCTCAGGTTGTTCGCTGCTGAATTTATACGATACTGACTCCTAAAATAGTTCTAAATTCAAATAAAGTAACTAAAGTTAAGGAAATGATAATATCAAATATCACTGTACGTCTCTCTCTCTCTCTCTCTCTCTCTCTCTCTCTCTCTCTCTATATATATATATATATATATATATATATATATATATATATATATATATATATATATGTAATGATATTTTAACCTAAAACTAACCAACGTTATCATAATTGTATTTTAAAATAATTTTAGAAAGTTTCTATCCTTGAATTGCAACCTTTGGATATCTGGAAACACCTTTGTTCATTGGGATTTAGTTTACTGGAAATTGGCGACTGCGCATGCCCCAAAATTAATTCCTACTTCCTCCACCCCTTCTTATATAACTCTTTATATAATTAGCTTCACTTCTCCCGCGTCACCACATGAGGAAACATTAAAACTCTCATTAACTATCTCACACACCTATATGTTGTTAAATACGTGTTTTTCATCAAAGAATATCTTTAGATATGTTGCATCAATGTACACTCATTTTTCTTTTCTAAATTTTCGACTAGTCTCTTTAGCTACCCACTTACATATATATATATATATATATATATATAATATATATATATATATATATATATATATATATATATATATATATATATATATATATATATATATATATATATATATATATATATATATATATATATATATATAATATATATATATATATATATATATATATATATATATATATATATATACATATATATATATACATATATATATATATATATATATATATATATATATATATATATATATATATATATATATATATATATATATGTATATATATATATATATATATATATATGTATATATATGTATATATATGTATATATATGTATATATATATATATATATATATATATATATATATATATGTATATATATATATATATATATATATATATATATATATATATATATATATATATATATATATATTATATATATATATATATATATATATATATATATATACACCCTATCTAGACCCTATCTACTTTGCGAATAGTCCGTGCTTGAACCCAGGCGGCCAAATCTCAAACGCGGCCGATTTGATAAATATGCTTAAATATGCAAACTGCAGCTTTATTATTATTTTTAAAAGATTAATCATAATAATTTTTATAATTAAATCAGAATTTTCCTCCTTCCGCTGCCATTTCTTATGTGGGGGTTAATGTTTCCAAAAACCAAAGAATACATGAACTTTGGTTAGAGCTTAATGAATATAACCTTCCGTTATTTTTTCTTCTTAAGCACTTCTTAAGATAACAACAGCAGATGTAAGATAAAAGTTCCTATTGGCATAAAACTCAACTGCAAAAATTAGACAATTGTTCTTTACTTAAACTAAATCTCTAATACACGAGATGACTGCTCTCAGAATTAGAGAATATCTGATAAGTTTTGGAATAATATTTTAATAATGGCTCTCCGTTTCAGAGATTTATGCTTAAATCATTTGATGTTTTAAAGCAGAATGCTGGAGGGGTCGTTTAGACCCAAAAACTATTTTGTGTTTTCTTAACAGATTTTTTTTTCAGATGATAATAGCATAAATAATATAATACTCATTAACCCTTTCGTGGGCCATTTATTTCTCACACAACGCTTTCAAACTTACGAAACAGAAGGGCTGATTATATTCAATTGATCAAACGATAGATGACAGCTCAAACCTGAAGCGGGGAATTAGTCTTCTCATCGTTATAATAGTAAGACCAATATATTATAATGGGCTTTGCACTTCCCACACTTGTATTCTGTAAAAGCATGTAGGTGGGAAGTAATCTTCCCACGACCTTCGAAAGGATTAAAATATAATTTCAAAATTTATCCTCGGAAATATTTTTATGAAAATTTATATTATTTTTTTTATTACTATTTGGAAAAAATAAATCTGTTAAGATAACACAAAACAGATTTTGGGTCAAAATTACCCTTCCCGTGGTCCTAGTGTTAAGGAATGAAATAAAGGATGAGGCTTCATTTGCAGTACCGGTTGTGAAATATATGATTTAACTTGATTTTGTACCCTTTCAATTTTTTTATATTTATTTTAAGTATTAGAGTAAAGGTTATTTTTTAAATTTAGAGTCCATTTGAAGAAAAAAAAACTGTAGTTAAAAATAAAAATCTCTCACTGTATGTTATGACATTTTTCCGACATTTTGTTTGCAAGTGTGAGAAAATTATTGCTATATTAAATACCCAAATAAATCGAAATTTATGCATACCGATAGTGTTTGTGTTAAAAGGCTAATAACATTTACATACCTTTATTCTAAAGAAAACATCCGTAAATGACTGGTAGGATGATTTTAAATTTCGATAATGACCTACCTATGTATTTCATACATTTCAAGGGAGAATAGAAAATCTCTTCATTAATTTGTGATGATTTCCAGAATGTTTAAAGATTTGTCTTAAATAGGGTTCCGAATGGCTACAAAAATCCATGCCAGCAGTGGGATTCGAACTCAGGATAGAAGAGTAGAGATTCCATTCGGCCATTGTTCAGCTATGAAGGGTTTGAGGGGGTTATGTTTCGTCTTTCTTGATGTTTATGGATTGTAATAACAGTTAGTCTGACTGTTAGTCTTCTTTTTTATTGGGGAGGAGCTAGTAATAATTATTTAAGTTCCTTAGGTTTGTATCTATCAACAATTTACCTCTCATAATAATAATTTTTATCTGGTAGGAAGGGGCGGCATTTTACAGTTTTGTTCAGGACAGCAAAACTACTCGAAGCACTCCCGATAAGTAGATCTGATAATCACATTTTAGTTTGATTGATTTATTCATTGAGTTTGATTGATTTATTCATTGAGTTTGATTGATTTATTCATTTTAGTCATTGAGGTTGATTCCCATTTCTCGCATAGATGGTTATTTTCAAAATCGGCTTTTAGTAAAAGGTCCTGGTCTAATTAGATGTCGTATAGAAAAATGTGGACAATAGTCCCCCTGTTGTGATTAGCTGATTAATAAGCGGGTATATTACCTTTTTTAAACATAAAACATTGTTTACAAGATAATTAATCTACTTACTTATTACTTAAGAAATTAAATAAAAAATTGTATTTAAAAAAATTTCATTTTATATATTGATGGACAGGTTGAAGAACAAGTTTAAACTCCACTAGTTACCATCAGACTTTGCTATGCTACTGAATACCTCATTCATTTTTTACCCTTCTAGGCACAAATGTGCTTCAAACCCTATTACATGCTCACTTTTATAAATAAAGAAACGAAACCTTACGCTATGAGTAGCGAGCGTCTTAGACGTAAATATTAGGTGCAAAGAACTATAGGTTTTCCAGGTATATTTTTAAATAAAACTGAAATAAAATTAGAAACCTCATAGATTTTATACTTTAGGAACGTGACCATTCGTTGACGTTATTCCCGAAACTGATTATTTAAAAAGAAATATGGACCAGTTTTGTTATTTTGTTAAATAGCTAGATACAATATTCTCTTTAGTAGGAACATCATGTGTTGTTAGATGAATGTTAATTAAAGTGATTCATTCTTCTTAATGTGTTTGTGGCAGCATGAATAATAGTATAGTAACACTCTGCGTTAAATTTATTGTTTAAATTTTGAAGAACTTAAACAGCAGTTTCTTAATGAAAATATCAAGCCTTCTAATTCTTATTGTAGGAAATTCACTACCAATAATTAAGGCCAATGCTTCAATATTTGCTTCGTCAAGAAATAAATTTCGGATGTTTAATATTACAAATTCAGTTATTAAAGATAAGAAGCCTTAAGTAATATTTAACTGTATATTTTTAAAAATTTTGCTAGATAAATCGATTTCCATTAAAATATCATAGCATGTGATTAAGAAAGAACTAATTTTTTTAATCTTTTGTTATAAAATATCATAGCATGTAATTAAGAAAGAACTAATGTTTTTAATCTTTTGTTGTAAAATATCATAGCATGTGATTACGAAAGAACTAATGCTTTTAATCTTTTGTTGTAATCCGTGATGATTTTCGTGCATATTCATTAATGTA
>CM063503.1:87936182-87968682 GCA_032207245.1 Pardosa pseudoannulata | reverse complement strand
GAAACAATAAGAAAGAAAAAATGGGTTAAATTCTAAGTATATAGAAAGTTCTGAGCCCTCACATATACGCACTATCGTCCAATAGTCAGAAAGAGTTGCGTGCTATTCTTGTCTAGTATTTCATTCCGTGATATGTTACCTATTTACTGTAATACCGTAGAACAGTCCTAGCCAATTTAATTGAGGCACAGGCTCTTCCGCTCAACACTGGTTGGAAACTAAGCACGAAAAACGCAAAGGGTACAATTTGAAGTTGGAACAGCTAGCTCTGTGATTAGAGTCCTGGGTTGCGAAGCGCAATGCCTGTCATTTAGATGTAGAAAATGAAGCGGAGATAATGGCTAGACTAAAGCTCGGAATATTCTTCAGATGGCAACGACGTTGCAATGCTTAAACGTGCTGGAGGTATATTAGTAGTTTGCTGTCACGGAATTATTGAATACAGGGGAAATTATGTTTAGGACTGTTATTGTTTGATTTATAGGAGCTGGGAAAGCTTCTATGTCGTGTTTACTTACAAACAGCGGGCACTGGATGGGCAAAGCAAGTTAACAAGTTTATCTAAGTTACCGCCTACCAATCAGGGTGGATAGTTTATTTTTATAATAGTTTTATTTACGTTATTACGATATTAAAATTTTAAATTTTTAAATTTCTTGAACAGACGGTTGCTTTTACATATTGATTCTTCACATCTTATTTTTAAACATAATAATTAATAATAAGACTAATATTGGAAAATTACATATCTTATTCTTGCGATTCAAAGTTTTGCCTTTTTTTTCTTCATATGAAAAATCCATTTATGACATTAATAAAAAATGTGAATTCATAAGTACATGGTTTAAGATTTAAACGATTTTCAAAGGTATAATCGAGTTTTTCGAGATAGATTGCGTAAATAATGAATTGAATTGTTTTAGATTATTAGTAAATTTATATAAAGGACTGAATAAATTAGGGGATGATCATTAAAATTCAAGAGAGAGAGAGAGTACGAAACATGCTGCGATACTGACAAATATATATGGACGACATATTCTTATGCTTAAATAAGACAACTATTGTCAAAATCTGAAGTTTGGGTTCGATTTCCAAGCAATATTTTTTTTCTTATGACAAAGGAAAAAAACTATTAGTCCTTTTAATAATAAGATAGAAAAATAAAATTATAATGACTTTTACATTTTTATGTTTCCTCAATATTTAAATTTTTACAATTTGAAGAATAATAAGATCAATCTAGAATAATTACATCATATTGAAAGTTAAGGGCTATTTTAATGGGCAGAGAAACTTTATTAAGCAAAGCGATTTAACTGCAAATAATTTTTTTTCTATTTCTGTTCGTTAAATTATATCTTATAAGTTACATTTCATCTTCCTTTGTGTAGGTTTACTTTAAATATAACTAAGTAATTAAATTGGGAATTAACCCCAAAATTATTGGGTGGCAATAATTATTTCGGTGTCAGGTTAACTACACCTCATATACGTATAAGGAGGTTTTGGTGGATACAATTGTGATTTAATAGGATATAATTTGAATTCGAAAGGAGAAAATCGTTTATATTTTTAAGAACCCCGACACAATCATGAATCTCTTGTACTAAATATGTTAAACTTTATTGGTTTTATTTTTTTAACCATATCTGGTAAAAAACAAACTGAAAGAAACTTCTTGGTTTCCTTTTCAAAATTGTGTCTCTAAATAATATAAGGAGGTAAATAATTATAAGGTTTCTAAATAATATTTGTTGCTCACAATCCTAAAATTGTTCTAAATATAGGTGAGAAATACTGCCTATTCTAATTGCTTGAGGTAATGTAAACTGACAGAATTACTGCTAGCATCTCAATTTCATGGTTAAGTATGTGGTATTTTCTTTCTTTCATCAGGCTATAAAATTCCTGCTCCCTTTACTGGTACTTTGGCTAAACCCTTCAAACAAACATTTAAATCCATTTAATTATAAATTCTGTAAGAATGGCATTTTCTCATATATCGAAACTCTTATATTTATTTAGGTATACACGTATTGAAATTGTTATTACACAATCCTTGAATAATCTGTTTTTTAATTTAAATGAACATTTTGTTAAGGCAATGGTGAACATCGCAAAGCGTTTTTAAAAGTTATTAACTCTTAACAGTTAACATTTTTATTCTTATAAATATAAATATAATTAAATTTACCAATTAAAACTTTTCTTATAATTTGACTCTATTTAAAAAAATTATCAAATTGTTTGTTTATTTGCTATTAACTATTTAATTTTTATACATTCTTACAAAATGTCTACCAAATAGTTCTAATATACATCAAAATAAATCTGGGTATCCGTTTTGAATTTCGGCCTTATTTAGATTACTAAAATTTCAAATTTTACAATTTTAGTAATCTAAAGTTACACGAAAGTTCAACGTACAGGCATAAAAATACTTCCTGTAAACTAACTATTAGATCTACCGACAAATAACACCCTTAAATTTTTAACGATATTTTTAAGTACTAATTATGAAATAAAAGAAAAAGTCAAAAATAATATGCAAAAAAATTTTTTTAATTCAAAAATATTTCAAAATACTGATTTTTTTAAATTTATCTGACGTTAAAAATTATTTATATATGTATATATATATATATGTATATATATATATATATATATATATATATATATATATATATATATATAATCCATTTTTTATAACACTCCTTCACAAGGAGAAAGCTCAACAGCTATAAGTAATGAGAATGCAGTCGGGCTTCATATTTAAGAGAACTCAGAAGTCTAATTTTAAAACTTTATTTCAGAGCGGCAACACCGCACCTCTATCCTTCTGGACAATATACAATCAAAAGCCACAGAGTTCACTCTGCTCTGACACAAGTGCACCCAAGAGCGCTGACAACAAAATTTTCATACAACAAAAAGAGCTTAATAAGCGAATTAACTGCAATATCAGCAAAACGCGAAACCATGTTCCGCCACCAGCTTGAAAACTGTTCTATAGACAGAAAGTTTACAGTTTTATGACAGAAAGGAATGTTAAGTGGAAAATACTCCGTTGATTAAACCATTTAGAGGCTGGTAAATATATGTAAATGAATTAAAATTGGAGAGAGGAGGCTTTTGAAGAAATATTAAAGTTAAATAATTTTGATATATTACATATATATATATATATATATATATATATATATATATATATATATATATATATATATATATATATATATATCAGGTCTAAAGAAGTGGTAGTTGTAAATTACGTGAGTTAAAAGCGATTTTAACAAGGAAACACTTTTATAATAATAAAATAAATGAAAGAGACCCACGCTCGCGTAAGCTTTTAGGATAATCCGGTCAAGTGGAAGCCTTTTTGAACTATTTGATGAGCTGGCAAACAGATAAGTTTCAGTCAGCGCGTGGACATGGAACTGTGAACACAGTCTACGCGTCTCCGCCATGAACAATGAAAATGGCGCAGGTTTTGCTTTTAGAAGAAACGATGATTTAATAAACTTATTATTATCAAGAAAGACTATTTTCTTTTAGCCTTAACACTGGATCACAACACACACACACACACACACACACACACACACACACACACATATATATATATATATATATATATATATATATATAATAGTGCTAACTTAATGTATATGAGTACAGACTTCCATTACGTATATGTGTTCAAACTTTCACAAGATAATAATTTCCAAAAATGTTTTGGAACATCCATCGTCTTTTAGTTTATTTGTACAAAATCTTCCTTGCCCAACAGTCTTCTCATTTTTATGCACAGGACTTTTCAGAACTTCTCCATGAACTTTGAAATCCTTAAAATTAAAAGGGTATTAAGCGAGAATCAGGAGTTTACTTTTGTATAAAGGTGATTAGGACCACAAAAGATGTGACTATGTTGTTTACAAATAAACAATATTTGTTTACAGTCACAGAACAGTTCTACATCGTTAAGTTATACTGCATATTCTAATTGTTTGAGATTATGTAAATTCATACAATTACTTCTTGCCTCTCAATTTCATGGTTAAGTATGCGGTATTTTGTTTCTGTAACCAGGCTATAATGTTCCTATTCTCTTTACTAGTAATTTTAATTTAATTTGATTTAATTTAATTAATTATGCTTTTGATTTGTTATACTTTACAAGATTTTTTAGCTTCAATTGTATTTTCTTTTCTTCTTTCGTATAAAAATTCTATGTTTTGTAGAGTAATATAAAGTGCATTCATATTAAAATATCATTTGTGTTAGATTTATTTTTCCCTATATTTCTTTCTAATCACAATTCTCTTAGTTGTGTATTGCAGATATTTGTGCTTATCTTCAAGTATTTAAGAGTACCACAAAAAGACATCCTGTAAGAAAAAGTTAGTAGAGATAATATTAACATGCTTCAAAAGATTTATCACGAAGAAAAATTCATTATATAAAAATAGGAAGCAAAAAAGGCACTTTATTTAATAGCACCTTATGTTTAATAATTTCAACTTTTTTTAAGAGCAAAGAATTATTCCATATAGTTTTAAAGGGTATATTATTTTAATTTTTTGGAGTAAAACAAAGTTAGATGGCCTCATTAGCTCAGCCGCGTGATGCAATAATTATTGCCTTTCAAAAAATTCCCAAATATTCCCTAACAAGTAAAACAAGCTTTTAAATCTCTAGCTTGGCTGATGATATAGATGTCAAAAGTTTAATTTCAGTTTTTCGGAGTCTCCTTTCGGATTCCTCGGTGCAGAGGCCTAGCATTAATTAATCATCATAAACAAATGACGGCGCTTATCACCCCTCTGTTACAATTAATTACCACCAGTGACACGTAATCCCTAGCCGTGGTTTTTATCGAGTGTTATCGAACTTTTAATACAACCTCGTGCGCCCCAAAAATCCCTACACCCGACAAAAGCTTTTAATGAGGTTTTTAAGTAAATATAATTATCGTGCGCAGGAAGCGATCCGGGGCTGTAATCTGCTGCTACGGGCCCATGTCAAGCATCGAAAGAGCAAACACGACTGAAATAGATTAGCTGAGAAAAGGTGCACAGCTTGGGGATTTATTGATGAAATATTATTTTGAAATTGGTGGGGAGAGTTGATACGACAACAAATCCCAAGATCTTTTTTTAAACCTTCCTTTCAAATTGATTATTGATGGAGAATATATTGAACTATTTTCAAATTCAGGAGTACATTTCATTTGACAACAAACACGTTTTATTATTAAGGTGAACTTAAACGTATTGAATAGCTGAAAATTAATCTGAAAATCATTCTTAATAGGACTACATAGCTGCAAATCAGATTGTATTTCAGAAAAATTTCAAATCTTGTGATATAATCCAAACTGTTAAAGCTTAAAAATATTTTATTCAAAGTAATTTCAATTTAGAACAATGTTGTTGAAAATGTTTAACAAAAATATTTTATTAAAAATTTTATACCAATAAACCCAAATGGTAGCCGAAATTGTAGGGCACTGTTCTTCTGTACCCGACTTCGTAGGTTCGAATCCCACTATTGTCACGGATGTTCGTAATCGATTTTAAGCTGTAGGTTCTGGTCTGATAAGCCCTCTTGTTGCAAAAAAGTAGACCGTAGTGCTTGCTCCAAATCAACCAACTAATCATTTACAAATAAATTTTTTAACATATCACACATCAAGGAAGACCACTGATCAAAGAACGACTAAAATAGATTAACTGAGAAAAGGTGCACAGCTTGGGGATTTATTGATGAAGTATTATTTTGAAATTGGTGGGGAGAGTTGATACGACAACAAATCCCAAGATCTTTTTTTTTTAAACCTTCCTTTCAAATTGATTATTGATGGAGAATATATTGAACTATTTTCAAATTGAGGAGTACATTTCATTTGACAACAAACACGTTTTATTATTAAGGTGAACTTAAACGTATTGGATAGCTGAAGATTAATCTGAAAATCATTCTTCATAGGACTACATAGCTGCAAATCAGATTGTATTTCAGAAAAATTTCAAATCTTGTGATATAATCCAAACTGTTAATCCTTTAAAGATTAAAAATAAATTCATGGGAATTTAATGTAATTTATTTATAAATGTTATATATAAGCCTTGCATATGTAAAATATATAAAAAAAATTTACATTCCTTAGAGGATAAACCCAAATGGTAGCCGGTTTGAGAAGTGGTTTTAACTGTACCCGACTTCGTACAGGTTCGAATCCCACTATGCCTTTTTAAAAGTTTAACTATACTGGAATAATAAATGATAATCCTTAAACTGGTATAATAAATAAATAGCTCAACAACTAAAAAGTGTTGTTTGTATAGATACTTTTATTTGAGGTCATAAGTAAGATAAATTGAATCTGACTTCTTAAGTACAGAAAGTTTAAATACATATATTTCAAGAGAAAAAAAAATCAATAAGTCAAACGTAGAATTATCATCTGTTATATATTTAAAATATCAAAAATATAATAGGTATATATAAAATGTATAATGTATTTTTATTTTTAATATGTAAAATGTATTATATATATATATATATATATATATATATATATATATATGTGTGTGTGTGTGTGTGTGTGTGTGTGTGTGTGTGTGTGTGTGTGTGTGTGTGTAATCGAAAACTCATCCATGTCTCCAAAAAGTTTTTTTTAATTGCAAAACTTGAACGTCATTGGATATATCACAGATGTATGAGATTAATCTGAAAATCATTCTTAATAGGACTACATAGCTGCAAATCAGATTGTATTTCAGAAAAATTTCAAATCTTGTGATATAATCCAAACTGTTAAAGCTTAAAAATATTTTATTCAAAGTAATTTCAATTTAGAACAATGTTGTTGAAAATGTTTAACAGAAACATTTTATTACACTTTTTATACTAATAAAGCGAAAAAGTAGCCGAAAGTATAGGGCACTGCTGTACCGGACTTCTTAGGTTCGAATCCCACTATAGTCCTGGATGTTCGTAATCGATTTTAAGCTGTAGGTTCCGGTCTGATAAGCCCTCGTGTTGCAGAAACGTAGACCGTAGTGCTCCAAACCAACCAAATACCATTTACTAATAAATTTTTTAACATATCACACATCAAGGAAAACCACTGATCAAACCATGACTAAAATAGATTAATTGAGAAAAGGTGCACAGTTTGGAGATTTACTAATGAAGTATGATTTTGAAATTGGTTGAGAGAGTTGACACAACAAATTCCAATTTTTTTTAACCTTCCTTTCAAAATGATTATTGATGGAAAATATATTGAACTATTTTAAAATTCAGGAGTACATTTCATTTGACAACAAACACGTTTTATTATTAAGGTGAACTTAAACGTATTGGATAGCTGAAGATTAATCTGAAAATCATTCTTCATAGGACTACATAGCTGCAAATCAGATTGTATTTCAGAAAAATTTCAAATCTTGTGACATAATTCAAACTGCTAAAGATTAAAAATATTTTATTCAAAGTAATTTCAATTTAGAACAGTGTTGTTGAAAATGTTTAACAAAAACATTTTATTACACTTTTTATACTAATAAAGCCAAACAGTAGCCGAAATTATAGGGCACTTCTGTACCGGACTTCTTAGGTTCGAATCCCACTATAGTCATGGATGTTTGTAATCGATTTTAAGCTGTAGGTTCCGGTCTGATAAGCCCTCGTGTTGCAGAAACGTAGACCGTAGTGATCCAAGCCAACCAAATACCATTTACTAAGAAATTTTTTAACATATTACACATCAAGGAAAACCACTGATCAAACCATGACTAAAATAGATTAAATGAGAAAAGGTGCACAGTTTGGAGATTTACTAATGAAGTATGATTTTGAAATTGGTTGAGAGAGTTGACACAACAAATTCCAATTTTTTTTAACCTTCCTTTCAAAATGATTATTGATGGAAAATATATTGAACTATTTTAAAATTCAGGAGTACATTTCATTTGACATCAAACACGTTTTATTATTAAGGTGAACTTAAACGTATTGGATAGCTGAAGATTAATATGAAAATCATTCTTAATAGGACTACATAGCTGCAAATCAGATTGTATTTCAGAAAAATTTCAAATCTTGTGATATAATCCAAACTGTTAAAGCTTAAAAATATTTTATTCAAAGTAATTTCAATTTAGAACAGTGTTGTTGAAAATGTTTAACAAAAACATTTTATTACACTTTTTATACTAATAAAGCCAAACAGTAGCCGAAATTATAGGGCACTTCTGTACCGGACTTCTTAGGTTCGAATCCCACTATAGTCATGGATGTTTGTAATCGATTTTAAGCTGTAGGTTCCGGTCTGATAAGCCCTCGTGTTGCAGAAACGTAGACCGTAGTGATCCAAGCCAACCAAATACCATTTACTAAGAAATTTTTTAACATATTACACATCAAGGAAAACCACTGATCAAACCATGACTAAAATAGATTAAATGAGAAAAGGTGCACAGTTTGGAGATTTACTAATGAAGTATGATTTTGAAATTGGTTGAGAGAGTTGACACAACAAATTCCAATTTTTTTTAACCTTCCTTTCAAAATGATTATTGATGGAAAATATATTGAACTATTTTAAAATTCAGGAGTACATTTCATTTGACATCAAACACGTTTTATTATTAAGGTGAACTTAAACGTATTGGATAGCTGAAGATTAATATGAAAATCATTCTTAATAGGACTACATAGCTGCAAATCAGATTGTATTTCAGAAAAATTTCAAATCTTGTGATATAATCCAAACTGTTAAAGCTTAAAAATATTTGATTCAAAGTAATTTCAATTTAGAACAGTGTTGTTGAAAATGTTTAACAAAAACGTTTTATTACACTTTTTATACTAATAAAGCCAAAAAGTAGCCGAAATTATAGGGCATTGTTGTACCGGACTTCTTAGGTTCGAATCCCACTATAGTCATGGATGTTCGTAATCGATTTTAAGCTGTAGGTTCCGGTCTGATAAGCCTGATGGCAAAAAAAAGTAGACCGTAGTGCTCCAAACCAGCCAACCAACCATTTACTAATAATTTTTTTAACATATCACACATCAAGGAAGACCACTGATCAAAGCACTACTAAAATAGATTAACTGAGAAAAGGTACACAGTTTGGGGATTTACTAATGAAGTATGATTTTGAAATTGGTTGAGAGAGTTGACGCAACAAATTCCAAGTTTTTTTTAAACCTTCCTTTCAAATTGATTATTGATGTAGAATATATTGAGCTATTTTCAAATTCAGGAGTACATTTCTTTTCACACCAAATACGTTTAATTAGTTGCAGGTTAGTTTGAAAATCGTTCTTATTAATAGGTGAAAAGTATATACAGCAAAGAATCAGATTCATCAGATTCTTTTTCATTATAAATATATTTTTGCACGGCAGATACTCTGGTTCAAGATCTAATTCAAGTCTTGTTTAACCCATTTATGTAGTATCGAAACTAAAAAGGGAATGATAACCGGGAAGTATCAACCTAGGAATTTTCAAATGCAAGTGTCCCTGATCCTAAAAGAAAATCTGCCCACTCAACAGATTATTGCCTCGAAACTAGAAATTGCATCTTTCACTATAAGTCAGTCTTTAATAAAATTTTTAAATTCAATTACAAAATGTAAACCTAAAGCCATCTGCATTGGGCTTAGCATATACCAGTAGAAAAATATATAAAATACAACAAATTATATAAAATACAACAAGCTACTGCAAATTGGAAATTTGTAGCAACACTGGATGAGGTGCCTGCCCTTAAATTACTTCATCAAAATTACTTCTAATGCTCAACTGACGAAAATGACTCTGTGATATGGTTTCATCAATGTACAGCAAATTTCTAGAAGGGATGCATTTTAGTTGCAGTATTTTGCTACAATCGGCTTTATTTTGATTATGATATTGATTTTAGTTTTTTTTCTTCTTGCAGTTCTTCAATGTTAATTAAAATAAACTAATATTGTTGAGTGATCGTCTTCAAAATTCAATTATTTTAGGTATAATGGCTTTAGGTTTAATTTTAATTTCACGCTTTTATGCAAGCAAAATATTTAGCACTGTAAAAGCTTTAATTATTTTGCTTAAATTACAAAGAAAGATATTTTTCTAGTTTGATATTCTCCTGTTTATTACATTTAAAATGTAAGTATGTTATATTTACAATACAAAATAATATACCCACCGAAAAACGTATTTTAAAACAGTTTCAAACTGTTTTAAGTAATTTAATTTTTTTCAATTTAATAAACGGCAGCATGTTGACTATTTAAGTCATTAGGCTATGTATTTTCCAGTACTTTTCAACAATACAATAATTTAATACAGGGAACTCGTCTTTATGATTAGAAACTAATCTATGTGTTTTAAGTAACGTAAAGGAATAAACCATTATTTTAATTAAACCATGAATAGATAATATTGGTACCTCTCTCTTACTTGCAGAATTTTATGATAATTGACCAATTACGAAAGTGGGCATTCATTCTTCAATAAGGTTTCCTATGTGCCCCTCGAGCCCTTATAAGTTGAAAATTCCTGATTTGGAACTAATTTCTAAAGAAGAAATGACAGTTTAATGTGAAAAAGGCAATCTTAGGTTTATACGAACAAAGTAACTTGCTGCACATTTAAGTCAACTACTGCTCATTTAGTTAAAAATGAATCAGAAGCAGGAATAAAGTGTGTCCCATTTAATGGAATACTGAGAAAAAGCCTCTGAATTTTTCCACTATCGATTTACTAAAAAGAATCTTAGAAAAGTGGCCTTCAAGGGCATTGAATGTAATGTGGGAAAAACTAAGAGGGGTAGATAAAATTCACATTATTATACTGAGGAAAACTTTAATTTCACGGAAAGTTGTAGCTAAAGTTGTAGAACACAGCTACAGAACAAAAGTAAATTGGCTAATAAAATACTTCAGTTATGCGTGAAAAATAATTATTTATTTGATTTTATAAAATTCGAATGATATTGTATGTATGGGATTATTTGCCCTGATTTAAGTTGAACCATTCGATAAAAAGAATCATTTGCAAGGCTTGAAGAACCATAAAAGGTCCTTATAAATCTCAAAATTATAAATAACAGTAATTCATTCAAAAATATGGGATTGTTTATAGGTTTTTCAACTATTTACTCTAAAAAAGTAAGAAGAATGAAAAATATATATACAATTTGAACACTATTTTATTAATTTTTCTCAAATAAATACACTAATTATTAACTAGGCATTAATGGGTAAAAATATGACTATAACTTAACATAGTCTGTTATCAAGATATAA
Organism: Pardosa pseudoannulata; assembly: GCA_032207245.1. Taxonomy (NCBI): domain Eukaryota; kingdom Metazoa; phylum Arthropoda; class Arachnida; order Araneae; family Lycosidae; genus Pardosa; species Pardosa pseudoannulata. Next base: position 87,957,361 of record CM063503.1, on the reverse strand, counting down.
GTCCTGTGTAGAACCACAATGAACTACAGAGAATTTTACAATACACACGCACATACACACACGCATATATATATAATTATTCGACTATATTATATATATATATATATATATATATATATATACATGTAATGTCGTAATCCAGAGTTAAGGCGAATGGAAAACAGTCTTCTTGATAATAATAAGTTTTATTAACTCATTGTTAATAAGGAAAGCAACTTGAGCCATTTTCATTAATCGACTCGGAGCTATGCGTGGAAAAGGTGTTGACTGCTCCATGTCCACGCGTTGACTGATCTTATCTGTTTGCAATCTCATCAAATTCTTCTAAAATGCTTCCACCTGACCGGATTATCCTGAAAGCTTACTCGAGCTTGGATCTTTTTCATTTATTTTATTATTATAAAAAAGTTCCTTTTAAAATTGCTTATAACGCACGTAATTTCTAATTACCCCTTTTTTAGACCTGACATACATATAACTATTCGACTTAATTTAAGAGGATAGACCAACGCATAATAAAAATATGTGGTCAAGGCTTAAAAATCATAAAATGTCAATATAAATCACAAAACCGCAAATAACAGTAAGTAACAGAATACATGTATGACTGTTTATGGAATTTTCATATACCTTCACACAAAAAAATACAGAATCTTTTTTCAAGAAAACACAAAAGTTCCTCCTACTATTTTATTAATTGCCCTCAAATAATTAGGCTAGGTGTTAATGAGTTTTTAAAAAGTATGCTAGCTTAATATATTTTGTCCTGAAGACGTTATTCATCTTTATACCTTTTAACAATTCCTACAAGTCTCCGTAATAACTTAAAACATAGTCCATAATGGTTCCACTCCCCCTGAGCAAAAATTATTCAACTTCGATTCGAAATGAAAAGCGCCTTTGAGAGATTTCGACACACTCCAAATCCAATTTGTTACACGACTAAGACAAATTCAACTTGCAAAAGAACCGCTACATGCTCGCTGATGAAAAGAGAACTTCCTGAGCTTAAGCGTTCAAATGAAGAACCGTCTCTTTAAGAGCAAATTCATCATTTGGTCGATCAAGGCGCGCAGTTTCGGCTTGCGTGCGAAGTTGGAGTTGGGATCACGCACTTGTGATTAGTTCCACACACTTAGTATTAGTCAAATTGGGATTCCATACAAATTTAGCCATGCGATCCGTTTGATAGCCGTGTAAAACAGTAGAATTTTTTTTTTTTTAAGTCTGTGGTTTGTATTTTGTAAGACATTTTTAAATGTTAGTCCAAATAATCAATGCCAGATTTTTTTTTATTCTCTTGGATATATATTCATATTTATATACATATATATATAGCCGGTGCTTGAAGATGTGTAGTGCGTGCATGCACGCAGGCAGCCAAATTTCTAGGGCCGCCGTTAGATAATATAATATGTATACCCATTGATAGAGGGCGGCCAAATACTACCTTACACGCAGGCGGCTAGAATTGGCCCTGTACACACACACACACACACACACACACACACATATATATATATATATATATATATATATATATATATATATATATATATATATATATATATATATATATACATATATATATACATATATTTATATACATATATATATTTATATATATACATACATATATATATATATATATATATGTACACATATATATATACATATATATATATATATATAAATGCGTATATATACATATATATACATACACATACACATATATATATATATATATATATATATATATATATATATACATACATTTGCATATGAAATACATACTCATACGTATATATGTATGCATGTGACGTGAAACCTGTGTATAACGATCTATAGGATATTTTGATAACGTCTATTTCGATAAACCTGTCGATAATGATGTTTCTTTTGATTGCACAGAATGACTTATTTAGTCAATGTGTTCCTTATATGATTTTCTTATATTACGTACTCCTTAAAGCCTTCACTTATTAAAAAATGTTCTTGGATTCATAGCAAATGAATGAAAAATAAATATAATACTTGTAGAAACAGCTTATAATTATCTTTATTAAATTATTCATAAAATTCATTTTATTTTAAAAATCTCTTGTTAAAGTATAGTGTTTCTCTCAATGAAATGATATACTTAAAAAATGTATATAAAATATGAATTTAAAGAAATGGGATTTGTGAATTAAAAATTATTTTGTTTTATTGAGATGTTATAATTGTCGATTAAATTTTAAATTATTAAAAAATTACATACCTGAAATACGTAAATATGAAATTACATAATACGATTGCGAATTTTATAAAAGAGTTAATCTTTTGTTATATTTTAACACTAGTATCACGACAAGAAATAAATGCCAAGGTCTACTATTTTGCTACATGGTGGTTAATGAGATCAAGAGCTACTGCTTATACCCTATTCCGAATGGCTACGAGCATATATACCTTCAGATTGAGTCGAATTCATGAACTCTGCAAGAACCTAGTTTCTACCATAACTTCAACTACCAAAATTGAAAAACAATTTGGAAAATATTTTTTTTTTATACCTCACAAAATATAAAGTAAAAGAATACAATTTTAAAACAAATTTTAAATTAAATATAACATAATCTCTCAGCTTTTAAAAATGTTATGTTACTCCTACTAAATAAATAAAAACTAATGAAATATAAGAGAAATTAGGTACCACTTTTTAAAATTAAAATTTAGAATACGTACTTGCACGCATAGCTACAATATTATTTTTTATTGTAAATTCAAAATATTACATGCAAAATAATTATCAATGTCAATTAAGTATCAATGTAAGCTTGAATCTAAAGTATATTATATGTAACAGATTATTAATACTCTAAGATAGTGAATAAAGATAATTTATTTGTTAGGAAAAGAAAAAAGCAAATTTTCAAGTATTGGAGAAGACAGGAAAATTATTCTCTGGCACAGAAATGTTTAAATTTTTTGAGATTGAAATTTTTGAGCAAATTTTAATCTCATGAATGCCCATTGTAACATTAAACTCGAGAACAATTTTCAATATATTTAAATTGTCATATATCCTAAAATATTTATTAAATAAATAGAACTCTTTTATTAGACATAAGAAAATCTTCCAGCTATTAAAAATGTTTTTGAATTCATAGAAAATTAATGAAAAATAAATGTGATACGTTTAGGGGAAATTATAAACTACTTTTGGAAGTTAAAATTTAGAATATATATTTATGCCCATGATTGTGATGTTATTTTAAAACTAAAGTAGCAAAATATCACGAAGTATTCATTTTAAAGCTTTAGTGTCGGTTTAACCTAAAATATATCGTTTTAAAAGTCATAATATACATTAAATAAATATGAAGTTAATACACTAAGAAAAATAACAGGTTTTTAAGTCTTTGAAAAGGATTAAAAATTATTCTTTAGCCCCGACATGCTTAAATTTAGGTTCAAAGTATTTTATATATTGATAGAATTCATATAAATACGTGCAACAATTCAGTGCAATAAATAAAAACATTATATTTTAATAAAAATGATATAAAAATTTGTTTACTATGCATTTCTTATAATTCAGCTGATACATTTTACCCTATAATTCATCAAATTACAAAAATATGTTCTCAGGAGTTTTTTAACTGTGCAAAATAACCATACTAATATATATAACAGACATAGGCTTCTGGGAAATAAATATTTTTAAGAGTTTAATGTATTTAAGACTGCTTAAGTATTAATATTCACGGTGGTACTCTTTAAAGAAAAAAACTTGTATCTTCTTGCATCTGATTTTAACTGTTTGACATTAAATTTTTATGAATTTTTATTAACGCTATTTATGAATCTAGCAGTTATTAATGATTCAGCTGATACATTTTACCCTATAATTCATCAAATTACAAAAAAAAATGTTCTCGGGAGTTTTTTAACTGTGCAAAATAACCATACTAATATATAAAACAGACATAGGTTTCTGGGAAATAAATATTTTTAAGAGTTTAAAGTATTTATGACTGCTTAAGTATTAATATTCCCAGTGTTCCCCTATTTAAAGAAAAAACTTGTATCTTCTTGCATCTGTTTCACAATAAATTTTTATGATATAATAAATTCTTATGAATTTTTATCAACGCTATTTATGAGTGTATTATTTTTAAGATACTAAAATGCAAATCAACTTATTCTGTAGTACAATTTTTAGCTAATAACCATACTAATATATATAACAGACATAGGCTTCTGGGAAATAAATATTTTTAAGAGTTTAATGTATTTAAGACTGCTTAAGTATTAATATTCACGGTGGTACTATGTAAAGAAAAAACTTGTATCTTCTTGCATCTGATTTTAACTGTTTGACATTAAATTCTTATGAATTTTTATCAACGCTATTTATGAGTGTATTATTTTTAAGATACTAAAATGCAAATCAACTTATTCTGTAGTACAATTTTTAACTCGGAAGCTACGATCTACTGCATAATATCAAAAGTATATTTCTGCATTGTAAACTTTAAAATTGTACCTATGAAATTACATTAAGTATTTCTAAATAAATATCCTACCATTGATTCTCGAAGATGATGCAAAATAATTTGTAAAAAGACCTTAGTTATGAAGTAGGTTACAAGCCGAAAAATTTATTTTCGGAAATGAAGTAACTTTTAAGGGAATTAATCAAAATGGATAACCGACTTTTGATAGAAGCACGCAATCTCCAAATCTGTATAAATTATCGACTTTAAACATCTCGAAGGCGAATTGTTACCTTAGGTTAAATGTTTAGTTCTCTAGTCTTAAAACTGACAGTTAAAGATGCACCTGGTCTCACGAAGCAAGAGTTTTAGTGTATTGTTTTCATATAATTGTATTTATTTAATTGTTTTATGTACATATCTTAATATTTAAATTAGTTGAAGGCAGATACTATAAAAAATATATGTGCAAAAACACAAGTCCTACCAAGACAAAGAATTAATGTTTGAATATTAGTGTTTTACTTCTAAACATAAAAAAGATAAAGCTTACAAAGTAATTTCTTATTTAAAAATGAATTTATGTACCTGGGACATGGGACAGAGTATAATATATGAGAAAAGTCATTCCAAAAATTTCTTTACAAAATAATCATATGAAAAACATAACAGTAATTTTAGTGACTGTCTCCTGTTTCAATAATGGTGAAATAGCTCTCATTTTTGGAACTATGGTTGTTTATTGCCCAACAAAAAAAGTATATTATACAATTTTCTTGAAATAAAAACATCATGGGGAATAAATTTCGTTTATATAAATTATAATAGAATCGGTCACTAAATTGCATCAGCACATCAGCGATGTATTCATAACATCCTTTTCTAATGCAACCTAGTGATTCAAATTGAGGTGTGAGCTAATTTGACCCAGTAATATCTGTTACGATGCTTGAGAGAATATTTTCCTGTTTAAAACATGTCATATTTTGAAATGAGAACATAAATATTGTGTAGTTACAATGGTAAGAATAATTCTGATTTAACCAAAATATTGGGATTCTAAAGAGAGATTTTTTTTATGCTTGTATGAACGAAGGTTATGAAATGAAAAATAATTTTTATCTAGTATAAGAAGAAGCTACAATATTTTATATTAATAAATATAACTTGAATAATTTATAAAAATGTTAACCCATTAATTCGGACTGTCAATATTTGAGAACAGTTTATAAAATAGTCTCTAGAATCTTTATACTTTCTAGAAATAATTTTCCCCTTATAGGGTAGGTAGATAGTAGCTCTAACAGCATCAATCCCGAAAATTTCAAAGTATCTTTCCCTTTTTTATAATTTGGATAAACATTTAAGGATTTTTCAATCCTTTCACACAAATTTGATTTGTGTGCAGGGGCATCAGTTAAGCTGAGTAGAAATAATTATGTTTACAAGTATTAGAATACTTTATTTTGAGCATTATGTTAACAGATGATAGTAAATATGTTACCCAGAAAGTTTCTTTTTAGAATCCTTCAATGATTATTAAAATTATAGCTTGTTCACAGACGAGAACAATCTATAACTGCAAAACTAACACAAGAACTTCTTGGACTTCATATAATATTTGATTTTACTCTCACGCGTTCATAAAAATTTAGATTGGAAATATTCATGAATATGTATTCAGCAGAACTTATACAATCGTTGATTATATATCACAAGGTACAATTACTCATTAACTGATGCGCACCAAAATTTCCTTTTTTGTTGCAAAAGAGGTGAGTGGTGCTCACCTGTTTTATAACAAAAAAGTTTTGAAATAAACCGCCTTTTTTCTAAAACCTTTGCTAGGATTTTTTAATTTTTACTTTAATTGTTCCTAATTTTAACAAAAGCGTTTTGCCGCCTAGTTGACGTCGTGGCTAGCACATTCGACTTCCTAGCTAAGTGATGGAGGTACAAATAACGTGTAAGAGTTTTAAGAACCTGGGAAAGACAACGCCTTCCCGAGGGTGTAAGTTGTTTTGATGTGCCTCCAGGAAAGTTCGCCCAGAACTTAAATGCTGCTTTATACAAAGTCAAAGAGGTAGAAATAAGATTTACTTAGTTTTACAATTTAAGTTTCATGTTATGAATCCTTAAGCTTTTCTAAATACTGGCTGAATACAATACATTTGTGATTATTGTTACTTTTCTGTAAGGAATGATCCACTAACAATTTAGTTTATGACATTGTATACATAAAACTGAATTTGCAAGGTTGCCTATAAAAAGATACAGATCTTTTACATCTGTTAGACATCAAATAAAATCAATCTTATCTACCAGCGTTAGGAAGACATGATGTGAAGAAAGGGCCACATTTCGTATTTATATACTTTATAAAAAACCGCACCACATTTACATAATATTAAATACATAAAATCCTTTTGAATTCAATTAAATAGTACACAAATCTTAAACTCTGCATAAAATACACAAGAAAGTATATGCTAATTTAAAATAAAAGTTTTACAAAATGATTGTTTCCATACGTGAAAATAAAATACAAGGTAATGCAATTATAAAATATAACATAACGTATCATGTGTTGATCAAATTTAAAATACTTATCTAAAACTTTTTGTCAAAAATTCAAATATCGTGCAAAATTTGTTATGCTATTTGTTAAAGTCATCTGTAGATAATTAAGCAACTGTGAATGATGTTTTCATTTCAGGAAATTTATTGTAGAGTTCACACCAATAAGTTATATCCAAAATTTGACAGAGAGTAGCTTTCTTTAAGTATCAATATTTTGATTCTGATAAGAGATTTCAAAGTTCAATTATTAAAGTAAATCTGTGTTGTATTTACATTTCCTCTTTCATTTATAATAATTTTAGTTCCCCAGTTGCTATTTCAATAAATATTAGTTAATAAATTAATGACGCATCTACAAGAATATAGCATATAAATGGATTTACATGAGAGCTGCATTGAATTCCACAAAGAACCGATTGTGTCTTTTGTTATTATATATTGAACAACTATATTAATTAATTATATTCAACTGATCAAACAATAAATGACAGCTCAAACCTGAGGCGGGAATTGGTCTTCCCATCGTTATAATAGCAAAGTCAAGTATATTATACTGGACTTTGCTCTTCTCACAGGTGTATTTTGTAATATCATATAGGTGGGAAGTAATCTTCCCACGGCCTTCGACAGGGTTAACAGATCATATTATATCACAGAAAAGCCCATGTCAATTCCACGTTCGATTAAGTTGTCACTTTTAGAAGAATTCTCCAATAGTGTTCTGTCTCGAAAGCAAAGCAACACAACCCATATGTTCATAAACGAAGTCATTTGCGATTTATAAAAGTTCTGCTCTTATTTTATTGGCTTGTATTTGTCAACTTTACATCTTTTTTTACATGTTTCTTATTCAAACTTTGGAGTAGGGTTAAGTGAGAACTGGTCTAGAAACATTAGTAACAAATGTAGAAACGAATGCAAAAATGTTATAAAATCTCCCTTTGAAGAATTTCATTTCTTCTTTAAATTCCTAATTTAAATCAGGAAATAAATACATGGCAGAAGTTAATACATACATGTGTAACTACTAAGTATATATGTGCATATTATATACTTACTCATACACAGACATGATAGATAGATTAGATAGACACATAGATACATAGACAGATAGCGCTATATATATATACACACTAAATGCAAATCTTGAGAATTTAGTATTCCAGGTGATTACTCAAAACAAATGTAGCATAAAAGCTTGAGGCGATCTACAAAGCTGAAGCTGATCGCCAGAAAGATGATGCCATGGAAAAATTTGCAAATGATGTGGAAGGTCGTGTGACAGCAGAGAAAGGGTCAAAAGCAGCTTTTTCCAGCTAACTGAGAAACGATAAAGTCAGTGCGTATGTCGTTTGAAGAATTTCAAGGAAATTTTTATTTTTGTACAGTGAAGACGATGATTATCTCGGTGACTTTACGCGTGATCGCAGAGCGCTGTGGATAGTGTAGCGAAAAAAGAACATAAAAAACCGCATATACGCCACACTCTATTGCCTCTATTGTACAACTACACAACATATAGCATCATGGTTCACCATTATAAAATCATTACATAAAAACTCGGCTTGATACTCAGAGATACAACACTTTTTCTTCATTGATAAGTACGCTGTATTTGGAGTGTTAGACATCCTGAATATGAGCTAATTTATCTTTATATATATATATATATATATATATATATATATATATATATATATATATATATATATATATATATATATATATATATATATATATATATATATATATATATATATATATATATATATATATATATATATATATTATATATATATATATATATATATATATAATATATATATATATATATATATATATATATGTATATATATATATATATATATATGTATATATATATATATATATATATATATATATATATATATATATATATATATATATATATATATATATATATATATATATATGATATATTACATATATATATATATATATACTAGAATGCTTTTTTAACCACATCACAAACAGTAGGGAGGAACTAACAAAGTCAGGTATAGTCTAAAAAATCTAATATATGATTTCCCATATTTGTTTAATTTTGTTAGGCTTACTGGGCCAGAAAGAACTCAGTCGAAACATCAGGAAAACGAAGTCCAAAGAGCTGTAGGACCGTCTTTCCAGTACAACTCTGCATAGAAAGCTTAAAGTATATATACATTTGTGGAATAGTAGCTTGAGGTTTGTTAACTTTAATGAATTATCAACTTTAATATACTTCCTCTGGTAGTTGAGCATGCTGTGCTATAATTTTCCGTACTTTTGATGACAGAATTGACGAACTGTGTGATCAGAGATTCTCACTCTTTTCTGAAACTTATTTTAGTGAGAATTGTGGTGAGTTGCAGAAAAGATGCAAATATTTGATTCGAGCTGTAATTTATATGAGCATGCAATTATTCAGTCAAACCAGTTGAAAAACTGCAAGGGTAGTCTGTTTTTGATGTAATTCATCCTCGATACTTGATTCTTTCTACATTAATCGAATTTTTTGTGCGATAAATATTTTTTATTGTTTTAAAGTCCCTGCATGAATCCAATACAGTAAATTAATTAAATCTTTCTCAGTTGCAGTCACTGCGGACTGAGTTAATGCACTCTTCTCCACAGAATTTTACTTATATCCACTATCTTTAACGATATTACACGAGTTAATTCATCCTGCGTAATTTATTCAGTTTCCTCTATTCCACATTAAGTCTGATCGAAATAATTGCATCAATCTCGTGGAACATCAACCCTTATTGATGGAAATATTTTTTATTATAGTTAACCACATTGGTCTCTTTTTAAACAATTAATTAAAAGTAAAAGAAAAATCTAAATTTCTAAACAATTTGATTCTTAGGAGGTTAAGTGCTTTATTTTGGATCTAGAAGTCTAAAAATGAAACATCCTTTAGTGATTACACTCTGGGACAATTTAGGTAAAGTAATCAAAAACATGACTTTTTAGTCAAGCTAGTCGCAAATAGAGAGAGAGAGAGAGAGAACAGTAATTTTCTATCGCCATTCATGCTCGATTACTCTCCAGCTAGTTTTCGTATTTTTTTGCGTATGATGATGTAATTTTTTCTTGTTTCAAAGACATTGAGAACTCCGTAGTTTTATAGTGATTAAATAATCCTATCCTGAATGAGTCATTGAGAGAAGAGTTCTTGGAAATGTCAATCGTATTTACTATCAGCAAGAGCTTTATTTGGGCTAGTAAGAGTTAAAATAAAACATCCTTTAGTAAATAAATGCACTCTTAAACAAATAGATGATTCAAGGCTGAAATTGGTTATCCAGTCAAGCTAGACAGAAAGAAGAAGGGCTCTAGGATTTTCCCCCAGTTCATACCTACTTGCTCATTGTCTCGTAATCGAATTTCTTGGGAATGTAGAAGCAAATTTTGTTTGTTTTATAGATACTGATTTATTGATTGAACCTTTCTGAGTTGGACTGTGATTTGTGAACTGAGCTAAGGCCCGGTTTTCCATACAATATCAATTATATCTACTACACTGTATTGCCAAAAATGATCGGATACTTTTAATTTTAGATATTCTGACGTATACCAATTAAAACTCTCCACAAACTAGCATATGGCCCGCCATTCAACGGGATCAGTAAAATTTTTAATTTTCCATAAATGTAAAGTACTCTATGAGGCAGGTAAAAAAATGTTTGCTTTTGGCTGAGAATTATCTGGTACACGCTCAATAATTTGTTTATCTTCATACTTCTTTAAAGTCTCGAGATACTGTTTATACAGTTTATAATCACCTTGAATTCCTTTAGTCAAATCGTGTAGTTATGTATAAAAACAAACACTCAAACTAACAAACTTCTTAATTTTCAAAGATATATAACTTAAAAACTAGATATTTATTAGTCCGTGAAATAGACTCCTAGACATTTATGAAAAGAATTTGTTGTTAATACCGGTGATAAAATTTTCATTGCAACAAAAAATAATCAATGATTAAATTTAAAGTTATCACATATGTACCTAATTTATTATTTAAGCCAAATATAAAAGAAAACTATTTACGTAATATCTAAGTTCAGTGATAAAACGTATGAAAATAATTCAGACAATATTTAAATAATTTAAAATAAGAAATGATTAAATGAGATGGTTAAAAGAATGACGACATAATGCAAATGCATAATAAAAATGTTATTTTTGCCAATTTATTATGAGATAAATTGATAAATTTAAGCGCCTGACCTTAAACGGGGAAAATAGGGCTTGAAATAATGTCATTTAACCCTCGAAAAGAAGGCCGAACGATTGCCGAATGGTAGAGCGCTGCTCTTCTGAACTGGAGTTCGCGTATTCGAATCCCACTGATGGCATGAATGTTTGTAGCCGTTCGGAATCGGCTTTAAACTGTAGGTCCCGGTCTCATTAGCCCTCGTGTGCAAAACAGTAGACCGTAGCGTCCAAACCAAACCAAACCCTCGAAAAGGGGGGAAGGGTTATATTTTGAACGTTTTAAAGACTTGCTTTGAATTTTTCTAACCCTAACTCATCAAGAATAAAATGTGGATTCCCCTATCCATTCCAGGCATAACCGCTTTAAAAATTCGAGGACAGATGGACAGATAACTTAGGCTATTATTATATAGGGGAGTTATTAAATGTTCCTTCGTTGGAGTCACTGTGGACGGAGTTAAAATACTATATTCGTAATAAAATTAATTATATGTTTTAACTTCAAGTGTTTCATTTTGGCTCTAGAAATAAAGTCTAAAAATGAAACACCGTTTGGAAATTACTCTGCGAACAAATAAGTTAAGCATTGAAAAAATTTGTCTGTGTTAGAAAGATATCACTCTGTGAATACATAGGTTTATATAAAATATTAAGAAAACCTTGGTGGTTAAGTGAGTTCGAGTCATTTTGGGATGTGTTAAAACACTCTATTCTACAGAATGTTAATTAAGTCTGCTATAGTCAAGTGTTTTACGTTAACTAGAAATAAAGTCTAAAAATAAAACATTCTTTAGGAATGTTACTCGGGAACAAATAAGTGAATTAATGAAAGAGATGGGTATGTGTGTGTTAGAAAAGATTTATTTTTATGCATGAATTATTATTCATGAACTTGGCTCCACCGAAATTAACAATTAACTTTCATGGGCGGACCGCCCACGGCGATACATGTTCTAAGGTCTGCCTAATATGTTTCTTATTTCGATATGACTCGGATAAGTGGCTGCAACGAAAGGTGATCACTCATCAATCTAGAGGTAAAGCTGATGCAGATATCGAAATATTTTTCATCTTTTTTTGGCCTGTATCATTTTAATAACGCTTCATCCTCATCTAAAATCCTCACGCGACTTCCAAAGGCTGACACTGTACCTCTCCCTTAGTCAGAAATAAAGTATGACAAGAACATATGTATTAGCATTATGCAATTAGTTCTTAATCGGAACTTTCGAATTAAATGAGCATTAATTAATATCTGTAGGTTTTGAAGTGACATTCTATTACATCAAAAGAAATTTCATTCTTTTAAAAACTTCCCTTTATATATTATCCCCTTTACGTACCTAACTGTAAAATTATACTTTTAGATTCATAATTATACTCTACAGAACGCTAATTATATCTTCTATAATCAAGATCTTTAAAGTAATGTCTAAAAACAAAACAACCTTTAGGAATTACACACGTGAACAAATAAGGGAATTAATGAAAAATAGTGATCATATGTGCGTTTGAAAATGTTACTATGTGAATAAAAAGTTTTGAGTAAAATATTAAGTAAAACTTGTTGGTTTTCAGCTGGAGAATAGGAATAATTGTGAAATTAAGTAAGATACGATACTCTACAAAATGTTAATTATGTATTATATCTGCTGTAATCAAGTATTTTATTTGGGTTCTAGAAATGAATTCTACATTCAGTACAACATTCTTTAGTGATTTCACTCTTAGACAAATAACGAAAAAGAAGGGCTTGTGTATGTCGCAGAAAGTTTTTATGTGTTGAATCATTGTGAATAATTCTACATAAGATTAATATGCATATCTTTACAGTTCACAATAATAATATTACAAATTTAATGATAATAATACATTGTAAAATCTCAAGTGTAATTTTAGTTATATTTATTTATTAACCCCTTAACATGCACGCTCGAGTTAACTCGTGCGCGCTAAACTGGCCAAGCTGTGCACATTCAAGATAATTCGAGATAATTTTTACTGATAATAATGTTTATTTTGAAGTGGGAATTCGAAAAGAAAGACAAAAAAAGTCGATGTGCGTGTAATATTACAATATTCGACTATTTTCTACAATGTTATCAAAATCCAAAATTGCAATAAAAATTTTGATTATTTTTGTATTTTTGTAATTTTTTTGGCAACACACCGTTCTAAATTGTGTTTTTTTACATTAAAAAATCAATTTTTTTGGCTGGGCTTTTTCAAAAAAAAAAAAAAATTTGCATTAAGGGGTTAAGTTCTTTGAGATAAAACTATAATAGTTGCTTATATTATTTGTTTTATGATTATTAAACATCCGAAAAGATTCTTTGATTTATATTGCCCACTGACTTTAAAAGATATACATTATTCATAAACATAAATAATAAATCATTATATAAAAGTATAATATACAATTTTTATAGCTAACCCAGCTTAAAGACAAATTTAATGTAATTATTAAATTGAACTGTAACGCTGAACTTTGACATAAATCTTTAAAAATGCTCATATATATATTCACCTTATTCCATGATTACCTTCCGAAAAAGTTGAAAAGTCTTTTTTTCAATTCAATCGCTTACATTAAAAAAAGCATTTAAAAATCATTATCAGTCACCGAAGAGATAAAATAAATTCTTAATAAAATTTTCGGGGAGCAAATTCATCCCATCTTACTTTGTAAAGATAGATTAAATAAAGAAAAAATCCAGTATAGATTCTTTGTATTCTATCGTACGCTTGTTATATTAGAAAAGCATTTATAAAAATTATAAATGCATGATATGCATATTTTTGTAACCCACGATAAAAGTACAACAAATTTAATTTCATTAATAAATTCTTTGAAATAAGACTGTTTGAAAACTACTTATTTTACATTATTTCGTGATCAATTTTATAAAAAAAAACCTAGAAAAGCGTTCTTTGAATTCAATCGTTTACATTAAAAAAACATTTAAAAAACATTATAAGTCACTGAAGAGATAACATAAATTCTTAGTAAAAATTTCGCGGAGGAAATTCTTCCCGTCTGACATTCTAAAGCCGAACTCTTAAAAAAAAATTCCAAAAAGATCTTTTGAATTCTATCGTCCGCTCACATTAGAATAGCATTTATAAATACATGAGTCATTTTGCACTTGGGTGATATGCATATTTCATTCTACAGCTTACCATAAAAGAATACCAAAATGAATTTCATTAGTAAATTCTTTCATATAAAGCTCTATATATATTGGCTTTGCTTCATGATTAACTCTTAAAAAATTTCAAAAAGGTTTATCTAAATTAACTCAGCCTTTCATCCCTTCAGTGGGTAGATGAACTGAGGACCAAGCGTGCTTGGGAACTAAACACTGGGGGATCCGCTTAAGATTGACCACCTAACCGGAATATATGCTTCGCACCTCAGGGCCCTTGGTCACGTAAACGGAGATTGGCACCGTAGGCCCTGGCCCCCTAGGGGCTGTTGTGCCGAGGTTTTATATAAATTAATTTACTTATATTAGTAAAGTATTAAAAAATCACAATGAGATACCGAAGAGATAATAAATTCTTAATAAAATTTACTTGCAGTAAATTCTCAACATCATACACTCTGTAAAGCTCCCCCTCTAAAGCTAAACTTTGCCGAACGATGGCCGATTGGTTAGAGTGCTGGCCTTCGGTACCGGAGTTCGTGGGTTTGAATAATACAGTGGAATGGATGTTCGTAGCCGTTCGGAATCGGCTTTAAGCTATAGGTCCCGGTCTCATTAGCCCTCGTGTTGCAAAATGTAGACCGTAGCACTCCAAACCAAACCAAACCTAAAGCTAAACTTTGCAAAGGGTATTAATTTATAGAAAATATTCAGTTAACTCATGTTTATAAGTAATATAGGAATATTCCTCCAGTTCTTTATTTCTGTTTATCCATCAAAATGTAAAAAAAACCCTCAGAATGCGAAGTTAGTAATACTACAAGCTTTGAAAAAATTTGCATTTTATAAACATTATATGTCCCAATGCACTGAAGATGCTTTGACGAAAATGCAGTGCATAACAATAGTATCAACTTCAATTTGATTTTAGTCTATCAATTTTATATTAAGATAACCTATTCCTGTAACATTAAAAAGCCTTATTAATTAACTTAGACTTATGAAACTTTTAAAGTATATAAGTCTAAGTAACTCAATGAAATTAAAATTTCTCTCTTACAGTAAAATCTCTCTTACAGTAATGTTTCTGAAAGTTTCATGTTTTATGGAAGCTTATTTTCATTTTTAAAATGTTCCTAACGACTTAATTTTTGACAGATTCCTGCAAAATTTTACAAAACCCTACAATTGTAGATTAAAATAAATCCGTTTTAAGCTTCAACTTTACTTACAGTATTAAAATTTAATATGAACTTAGTAAAGACCAATTTTTTGTGAAAACTTAAAGTGCATAGTTAGAGTTAAGAGTATTTTCTATAAATTAACAATTCAATAAAACAAAATAATTAGCAAAAATATTCAAAAGATAATTTTGGGCGTTAATAAGACAACAAAGAACAAGAAAAAATTTAAATTAATGCTTAAGAAATATTTTGAAAATTGAATAATATTTCGAAAAATTTATGAAAAATCTAAGGTTTAAAATTTTTAAATGCAATTTATTTAGATATATTTGAAAGTATATTCTAACATCCACTGTTCCCTTAAAAGGCTATAAGTTCCGTATACTGCTCGTCAAAAGGCAAACGGTTGTTTCGTTAGTTTGTAGTGCTACAGTCTGCTGTTTTGCTACATGAGGGCTTTCAGGCCGAGACCTACTTCTGAAAGCTGATTCAAAACGGCTACAAATATCTATGCTAGCAGTGGGATTCGAGCCCCCTCCGGTAACGAAGAGCAGTGCCCACCATTCGGCTGATTGAACAGCGTTTTTTTTATCAGAAAAACAAAAGATACAATTAATACATCGTTATTATTTTAGGCATGCATTTTTCCTGAGTTAAGGATGCAAATTTGGCTTCTTAGCATTTAATTGTAAATTTCATCATTCAAACATTTAAATTAAATAAAAAACTAAACTAAACTCTTCAGCGTAACAGCCCCTAGGGGGTTAGGGCCTATGGTGCTCCGTTTCCGAGACCCAGGGCCCTGGGGTGCGAAGCATATGTTCCGGTTAGGTGGTCAACCCCCAGTGTTTAGTTCTCAAGCATACTTAATCCTCAGTTTGTCTACCCACTGAAGGGATGAAAGGATGTAAATTAAATAAAAAATGCGTTTTAAACATTGGTATCTTTCTCCTCTGGCACATTTGTCCTCTTAGCATTTAATTTTGATTTTACATCACATAAACATTTTACTGAAATAAATTGTGGCTTTTTAAACATGAATGTTTTTCTTCCTATCATGTGATCAACCGGTGTTAAATATAAATTTTAAAAAATAAACACGTAACAGAAACCATCCATCATGTGACTACCTTCAACTCAGTCAAATCTATTCCCAGAAGCACTAGTATTCTTTCATATGAATCTTTCTATATTGACCCTGGATCCACAATTGAATCTCGAGAAATCGAATATTAATAAATTTTATTGCTTTTTTTATTTTAAAGAGTTTTATAACTTTCAGATAATGATTTACAAAAACGCAGTGTAAAAACCACCATTTCCTTAAAAAGATTGGTATTTGTTCTTTGTTCTATTATTATTTGTTACAATGCTAGTCAAAAGATAAAAGCTTAACCAGCAATTTTTTACAAGAAAAAAAAGTGTACAATAAATACATCGCTATTATTTTAGACCTTAATTTATCTGTGAGTTGGCGATACAATTTTGTCCTCCTAACATTTAATTTTGACTTTATATCACATAAACATTTTAGTGAAATAAAATGTGGCTTTTTAAACATTGATGTTTTCGTTCCTTTCACATGATCATCGGATGTTTAAAAAATATAAAATAAAAATAAACACGTAACAGAAACTATCCATCATGCTACTACTCTCAACTCACTCAAATCTTCTCCCAGAAACACGAATGTTATTTCGTATGAATCTTTCTATATTGACCCTGGATCTACAATTGAATCCCGAGAAATCAAATATTGATAAATATTTCATTACATTTTTGTTTCAAAGAGTTTTATAACTCTCAGATAATGATTCACAAAAACGCAGTGTAACATCCAGCATTTCCTAAAAAAGAATGGCATATATTCTTTGTTCTATTATTATTTTTTGCATTGCTAGTCAAAAGGTAAAAGCTTAATCAGCAATTTTTATGAGACAAAAAATGATAAAATGGACATATAGTTATTATTTGAGACATACATTTTTCTAGGAATTGGTGATACAAATTTGTACTCTTAGCAATTAATTTTGACTTTAAGTCATATAAACATTTTAGTGAAATAAATTGCTTCATTTTAAGTATAGACGTCCTTTTTTCTTCATTTGATCATCGTATGTTTGAAAAATAAAATTAACACTTAACACTTAAAATGTAATGAAATATTTATCAATATTTGATTTCTCGGGATTCAATTGTAGATCCAGGGTCAATATAGAAAGATTCATACGAAAGAACATTCGTGTTTCTGCTAGAAGATTTGAGTGAGTTGAGAGTAGTAACATGATAGATGGTTATCTATCATGTTACTACTCTCAACTCACTCACTTGATAAATATTTCATTACATTTTTGTTTCAAAGAGTTTTATAACTCTCAGATAATGATTCATAAAAACGCAGTGTAACATCAAACGTTTCCTAAAAAAGAATGGTATATATTCTTTGTTCTATTGTTATTTTTTACGTAGCTAGTCAAAAGGTAAAAGCATAACCAGCAATTTTTACGAAACAAAAAAGGATAAAATAAACATATCATTATTATCTGAGACATACGTTTTTCTGGGAATTGTTGATACAAATTTGTACTCTTAGCAATTAATTTTGACTTTACGTCATATAAATATTTTAGAGAAATAAATTGTTGCATTTTGAGCATTGATGTAGTTTTCCATCATTTGATCATCGGATGTTTGAAAAATAAAATAAATACTTAACAGAAACCATCTATCAAGTCACTACTCTCATCTCACTCAAATCTTCTCCCAGAAACATGAGTGTTCTCTGGTATGAATCTTTCTATATTGACACTGGATCCACAATTGAATCTCGAGAAATCAAATACTGGTTAATTTCATTGCATTTTTATTCCAAAGAAATTCATACCTCTAAGTTGATAATTTACAAAAACGCAGCATAATATCCAGCATTTTCTTTAAAAAAAAAAGAGTGGTTTTTATTCCATTGCTATTTGTTACACTGTTCGTCAAAAGGTAAAAGCTTGAACAGCAGTTTTTATGAAGAAAAAAAAGATACACTAAATACATAGCTATTTATTTTAGATTTATATATTTCTGGGAATTGACGATGCAAATCTGTCCATTTAACATTTTAATTTTGACTTTACCTCACACAAACATTTAAATGAAATAAATATTGCGTTTTAAACATTGACGTCCCTGTTCCCGTCACGTGATCATCGGGTGTTTAAAAAAACACGTGACAGAAATCATCCATCATGTTACTACTCTCAACTCACTCAAATCTTCTCCCAGAAACACGAGTGTTTCTTAGTACGAATCATTCTATATTCACGCCGGATCTGCCACTGAATCTTGAGAAATCTAACGTTTGTAAATTTTATTGTAGTTTTGTTTCAGTAATTTAAAACGTAGCACATTTAAGACGCGTAACTCAAAATTTAGAAATTTAGAGGTTTCTAATGTAAGATAAGTTTAATTTCGTTTCAATAAAACACAGTAAACTATAATTATGTATTTTGTATATAAGAAAGTGTATTTTGTATCAGTCTGGTAATGAATTTTACTAATATTTTCAAAATGAAAATTATTTTTAAATTTTAAATATTTTTTTGGTTAAATAGTTTTAGTTGTAGTATTTTTCAAGTATGTTCTTGTCATTTTATGTATAGGAATATTCATAAATGAAATATTCTTAAGATTCAATTAAATACAAGATACTGCAAAAGTTTTTACATTTGCAATCCATATATTTACTCAATTAGATGTTTCTAATATAAGAAAGGTGTAATTAGCTTTTCCTCTGTGTTAGTAACATCAATGATCTGTGTAAGACATTGAATATAAATGCAATATTTTAATTATAGAGGCATATAAATATGATGTTTTAGACAGATTATCATTGTAGACAGTTTAATGATTTGCATATCCAATGTTTATATATGTAATGTAAACAGATCATAGATTATATTTTCAGATCAAATTTAACTTATTTAAATATTTTAAATGAAAATATAATACAATTACTAATATCCTGAAGATTTTTCATTGGGGTAACAAGTAATATATAGAGTATTTTAGGAATTATTACCAAAATTTGACCAATTTGTTGTTTTAAATTTGTTGGTAATACCGGTGATAGAATTTCCAGTGCAACAAAAAATAATCGATAATTAAATTTAAAATTCTCACATAGTACCTAATCTATTATTTAAGCCAAATATAAAAGAAAATTATTTACGTAATATCTAAGTGCAGTGATAAAGCGCATGAAAATAATGCAGCGGATATTTAAAATAATTTAAAATAAGAAATGATTAAATGAGATGGTTAAAGGAATGACGTCATAATGCTAGAAAAAATGTTATTTTTACCAAATTATTATGTAAAAAATTGACAAATTTAATCGCCTGTTCCTAACCAGGGAAAATAGGGCTTGAAATAATGGCATTAAACGCTTGAAAACGGGGGGAAAGGGGTGGATTTCGAACGTTTTAAAAAGACATTATTTTTCGCTGTGATATGAAGCAGATTTATATCAATTTATTTTAGAATCGGATCATTAGTTTAAGAGAATACAAACTTTACTCGCTTTGAATTTTTGCTAACCCTAACTCCCCAAGAATCCAATATGGATGCCTCTATCCATTGCAGGTCCAACCGCTTCATAAATTCGAGGACATACGGATGGATATCTTAGGCTATTTTTCTATAGGAGATTAATTTAGCTTTCCTATACAAGAAAAAAAGACAATCCCACCGATTCCCGAGTACAGCAGTTCTTTATTTTATGCGTTTGCGTATTTATATTTGTTTTTTACTGCAGAAAATGTATTTCCAACAGTTTTGACTGATTTTAATTTGTTGTTTATGTAGAACAAAGAACAATTTTAGTTTATTCCTAAACAGTTTTATTAATTTTTGTAACGAGGCAGACAGCAAAAATATATTTCGGTAATATATGATAAATTGAAATCCTTCTATCCCTTCAGCATTTTCATCTGGTTCTTTCTCTTCTGCAAAAGACAATCCCACCGATTCCTTAGTACAGTAGGCTTTATTTTTATGCGTTTGCGTATTTATATTTGTTTTTTACGACAGAAAATGTAATTCCAACAGTTTTGACTGATTTTAATATCTATTTATGTAGAACAAAAAACATTTTTAGTTTATTCCTAAACAGTTTTATTAATTTTTGTAACGAAGCAGACAGCAAAAATATATTTCGGTAATATATGATAAATTGAAATCCTTCTATCCCTTCAGCATTTTCATCTGGTTCTTTCTCTTCTGCAAAAGACAATCCCACCGATTCCTTAGTACAGTAGGCTTTATTTTTATGCGTTTGCGTTTTTATATTTGTTTTTTTACTGCAGAAAATGTATTTCCAACAGTTTTGACTGATTTTAATTTGTTGTTTATGTAGAACAAAGAACAATTTTAGTTTATTCCTAAACAGTTTTATTAATTTTTGTAACGAGACAGACAGAAAAAATATATTTCGGTAATACATGATAAATCGAAATCCTTCTATTCCTTCAGCATTTTCATCTGGTTCTTTCTCT
>CM063503.1:87901182-87931182 GCA_032207245.1 Pardosa pseudoannulata | reverse complement strand
CATACCGAGATAATAATCTTCCGACTTCATGGAGCTAAATCTCACTTTAATAGAAGCCATTCGCCGTAATGAGTCGAAAAAAATTTTCTTTCTAATTTAGAAGTGATATAGAATGTTCATCATGGACATTATCATAACTCGTTTATTTTAACCCCTTCACGTGCACGTTCGAGTTAACTCGAGCGCTCTAAACTGGCTAAACTGTGCACACTCGAGATAATTCGAGCGGCGTTGTACTTTATATTGCTATAATTTTTCACACTCGAAAGCAATCGAGAATAACAATGTGAAACAAAAAAACCAATCGTTTTATTGACATTTATCATTTACATGGGATTGTAAGCTATATTCGGCTATTTTCTGCAATGCTATCAAAATCAAAAATTGCAATAAAAATTTTGATTATTTCTGTATTTTTGTAATTTTCTTGGCAAGATAACGTTTCAAATTGTGTTTTTTACATAAGAAAAACTGATACTTTTTTGGCCGGCCTTTTTTAAAAAAACCTGTGCATTAAGGGGTGAAACAGAATTCATTTACAGTTTACATTGTGTTTGATTGTATGGACTATTAATATATAAATCTAAGTTCCCCAGTAAAGTACGTTAAGACTATTTCCTTGGATTATTCCGATTAAAAACAACGCTTCCGAATATTCGCAAAACTAAGTTAGTAATCTAACTAGCCATGTTTTAAAAACAAAATATAAGTTTTGATAACATTCGATAACGATTAGACAGGAGAACGAGGTGCTGTTGTAGGGAACGAGATGTGAACGAGGGTAGATAAAAATGATTTATATGTGTATATAATATATAAAAATTATTATGCTTAAACTATCTCTTCAAACACCTCCTCTCTACCATTCTCATTCCTTAAAATCTATTTTCCCATCCACAAAATGTCTTAATTAAAAAGGAATATCCTCGACTTAAAATTCTTCCAACACATTTTCCAAAGCTTTCTCTGCAATAGATGTAAATTTTTTTGTCCACTCACCGCATTTTCCACTCGTCGCTGGCAAATGGATCAGTTTTTCCCACCCAATCTAAGTTAATTTTATTGTTAATTTCGTCAACTAAGCTACTTTCTCTGGGAAATATTTCGTCTCTGTCTTGCTCTGGGGTCCACCCCTGTTCCACTACTCATTTCGATGTACAATCTCTTGTCTGCCGTTGAATGCTGAAGATGTTTTTTTAGTAGCTCTTCAATAAAGATTTAAGTTCTTCAAAATTGTTTGTTCTATTTCAATGGAATCACGACTGCTTTATACTTAGTAAGTTATTTGCATTGGATTCTCCTTGCACAGTTACCCATACAATTAAAAAGAATAGGGACTATAATTCGATGTGACCGGTCGTTTAATTCGCCTTAGTTACACACACACACACACACACACACACACACACACACACACACACACACACACACATATATATATATATATATATATATATATATATGTGTGTGTGTGTGTGTCTGTATGTATGTATATATATATATATATGTGTGTGTGTGTGTGTGTATCTGTATGTGTGAAGTGTAGTTAGAGTATTTCTTGGGAGTAATGCAACTTCAATTTTGCGAATCGAATAAAGTTTAGGACCTCTTTATACGTACGTGCGCACAAACACACGTGCGTACGCTTAAGGTATATTGTGCATTCGGATTGTAAAATTATACATCTATGGGCTTTTTAATAACAAATAATTTTATTCAGTTGTAATAAGATTTACCACCTGAGCAGTTTCAACTGTATTTTGGCTTATAAGTCTAATTAAAGTGCTGGTGTCTGAAATAAGTCACAGAGAAAGAGAGATAATACATAAATTTTCATAATATTCAGAGAACTAATATAAGTTATAAAATTTAGTAGTATTAGAAAAGTATTTTCTCTGAATAATAAACTGAGCTCTAACTCATGTGCAACAAACCACTATTTTTTACAGTTTTTTTTTTTTTTTTTTTTTTATAAATACTATTATTATTTCTATTTTTAAAGAGGATTGCATAATTAGAGAATAGTATGTTATGTGAAGTTTGACCCCTTTACGTTAACTTATGAAATATTTATTTTTCAAAATTGAAGTAATGTTTTGTTATGTTTCATATTTAAATGAGTTTTTCGGGGTTTTATTATTTATTCCTGGTAACTTTCCCCAACTTCTTATATTTGTAATGTCAACCAATTTCTTTCTATAAAAGTATAGCTAGGAATAAAAAAAAAGTCACCACGCCCAATGATTTG
The DNA here is from genome assembly GCA_032207245.1 of Pardosa pseudoannulata. Taxonomy (NCBI): domain Eukaryota; kingdom Metazoa; phylum Arthropoda; class Arachnida; order Araneae; family Lycosidae; genus Pardosa; species Pardosa pseudoannulata. Next base: position 87,928,934 of record CM063503.1, on the reverse strand, counting down.
TATATTGATGTCTCTTTCGAGTTCCTAAAAAATCAGCTGGCTAGAGAAATGCAGAGGGAATAATTATCGTTTTTGGAAAATGAGTCCTTTGTCCGATCAATCTTAGTCTGGTATGGCAGAGCAAAATTCTGATTTTTATGTTAGGTAATATATCTCTTTAATTCCACTACAAATGTTTTCTCCAATAAACAAAACTTTAATATATTTTTTTCTATTTTTCATGAAAGTTTGTTGTCTATAATTTTACTACAAGATATGAAATTAATCTACAGCACAATAAAATGAAGTTATGTGTATCAATTAATAACGCAGTAACGTTATATTTTACTTCCTACCAGGAACTCGAAATGAACATTAAAAATGGCTATCGTAGGATCTCTGGCTCATTACACTCATGATGTATTAAACACTGCAGCTGAATGCCTTAAGTTCAAGAGAAGGTAACACGAAAATAGTTTACAGAGACCTCTAAACTCATATGATTTCTATCACCAATGATTTGTATATTGATGCCTCTTTAGAGTTCTTAAAAATCAGCTAAGCATGTATTAGAAAAAAATAATATAACTTATATATAATTTAGATAAATGAAGTCTTTTATCAATCTTAGTCTGGTATGGTAGAGAAAATTCTGATTTTTATGTTAGGTAATATATCTCTTTAATTCCACCACAAATGTTTTCACCAATAAACAAAACTTTATTACTATATTTTTCTAGTTTTTAAGAAAGTTTGTTACCTATAATTTTACTACAAGCTATAAAATTAACTTACAGCCCAATAAAATGAAACTCTGAGTATCAATGAATACAGCAGCAACATTTTACTTTATTTCCTATCAGGAACGCGAAATGAACATTAAAAATGGCTATCGGAGGATCTCTGGCTCATTACACTCATGATGTTTTAAACACTGCAGCTGAATGCCTTAAATTCAAGAGAAGGTAACAAGAAAAAAGTTTATACCGACCTCTAAACTCATATGATTTCTATCACCAATGATTTGTATATTGATGAGATTTGTATATTGATGATGATAGAGTTCTTAAAAATCAGCTAAACAGATATTAGCAAAAAATAATATAACTTATATATAATTTAGATAAATGAAGTCTTTGATCAATCTTAGTCTGGTATAGCAGAGAAAATTCTGATTTTTATGTTAGGTAATATATCTCTTTAATTCCACCGCAAGTGTTTTCACCAATAAACAAAACTTTACTATATTTTTCTAGTTTTCAAGAAAGTTTGTTACCTATAATTTTACTACAAGCTATAAAATTAATTTACAGAACAATAAAATGAAGCTTTAAGTATCAATGAATACCACAGTATTATTTTACTTTATTTCCTAGGAACGCGAAATGAACATTAAAAATGGCTATCGGAGGATCTATGGCTCATTACACTCATGATGTTTTAAACACTGCAGAAGGTAACACGAAAAGGTAACACGAAAATAGTTTACAGAGACCTCTAAACTCATATGATTTCTATCCCCAATGATTTGTATATTGATACCTCTTTAGAGTTCTTAAAAATCAGTTAAGCAGGTATTAGCAAAAAATAATATAACTTATATATAATTTAGATAAATGAAGTCTTTGATCAATCTTAGTCTGGTATGGTAGAGAAAATTCTGATTTTTATGTTAGGTAATATATCTCTTTAATTCCACCACAAATGTTTTCACCAATAAACAAAACTTTATTACTATATTTTTTCTAGTTTTCAAAAAAATTTGTTATCTATAATTTTACTGCAAGCTATAAAATTATTTTACAGCCCAATAAAATGAAGCTCTGTATCAATGAATACCTCAGTAACATTTTGCTTTCTTTCCTATCAGGAACGTGAAATGAACATTAAAAATGACTATTTGAGGATCTTGGCTCATTACACTCATGATGTTTTAAACACTGCAGCTGAATGCCTTAAGTTCAATAGAAACGAACACGAAAATAGTTTACAGAGACATCTAAACTCATATGATTTCTATCACTTCGCAATGATTTGTGTATTGATGCCTCTTTAGAGTTCTTAAAAATCATCTAAGCAGATATTAGCAAAAAATATTGTAACTTATGTATAATTTTGACAAATGAAGTCTTTGATCAATCTTAGTCTGGTATGGCAGAGGAAATGCTGATTGTTATGTTAGGTAATATATCTCTTACATTTCCCCACAAAATTTTCATTAATAAACAAAACTCCAAATTATGGATTGTAAAGTTAGCGGAAAAGTTGAATAATGTATTTTTATACAGAATGAAATTAAACTTAATTTGTTCACTCTGTTTGATTTCTCGAAACATATTTTATGTGTTCCCTTTTTTATGTATTTTAGTCACAGCTATTTCATTCTATTGTAAATTAAGCATACTTTCTGCATATCAAGCATCAAATACATCGATGAAAACATTTACAAAAAAAAGTTGTTAACAATAAAGGAAAATTTAAAAACTCTTATTGTGCAATTTCTTAGAAAAGGTAAAGGTCACATAGGATGTGAATATTTCTATTCTTGAAAAGGTTGACTCGAAGTTACAAAAGTAGCCTACAAAAATTTACAACTCAAAATTTACCAAAACTTTTTGGGTATCCAAAAGACAGTAAATGAAAGCACTACATGCCACTCAATTTCAGTTGGTGCATTAACTTTTTCAAGTTTCCTCTCAGTAATGCAAAATGAACATTTAAAATATTAATTAGTAGGCCTATAATTTATAACTTCACTTAAATAGTACAGCTGAATGTCTTAAATCCAAGAGAATATACAAAGAAAACAATTTTCAAAGACCTGTAAAGTAAAAATAAAATTACATCTTAAACTTAGTGCTTTGCAGGAAGGTCGTTAAACGTAAAGTTGATGACTTGGTAGCTCTCTCGCCGTTTTCCTTAAAGTAAAACGATTGAGTCCTAATTAATTAATTAATTGAATTTTTAAAAAGAAGTTTGAAATGATACCTTTCTATTATCTCTTCGTTTATTTTTTAAAAGGTTTATACTCAACTTATATTCAGACGTACTATAATCGTAATAACATACTTTATTACGATTGCATAACATACTCTATGGAAGTATTGAAATTAAACCTATTTTTCGTAAAGGATGTGCGTTAATTATACAAGTTATAAATTAAATCTGAAACATTTTTCTGTCATGGATAGCCTTAATTTTTCAAAAAATCTGTGAATGTGCGTATGTATGCATAGGCAATTTCTTTAATCAATTGGCTAAAAGCAAGTAAATCAAAGTCATCAAATAGTTTTATTTCTCAGAAAGTGTATACTTAAAAATGCATAAAAATAGCTCTATATATTTCATTTTCGAAAGATCCTTGAGGCTTAAACAGAAAGAAATCATCTATGATTTTAAACTTCATATCACTGGTTATCATCATTTTGAAGTAAAAGGGTTAGACCTGAAACTAAAGTATTAATATCTCAGTGTGTTATTTGAAATGTTAAAATATCAATTAACTTATGCAGCATTTTCTTATTGAACCAGCCACAAAATTTTTTATTTGCATCAATTGGCTGATTTTAGTTTGGTTGATGCCATTTGAAAAAGAAAAATCTAGTGAGTTTCTCCCTTATATCCTTCTCCAGGAGCCGATGAAAAAAGTTGTATAAGTGAAGGATAACCTACTTTAACAAACTAAGTTTCCTGAATCTTCTTACAGCTACAGTTGGTGCTATCTACCATATGAATATCATATGTTAAACTTTGAGAGGATTTCTAAAATTAATTTGAAGCTATGAAAAATGTAACACACTAATTTCTGCATATATAGGTAATACCTTAAATTTTAACTTAATCGCATGCGCCTTATTTTTCCCAACATTAATTCCATTTCGTTATAAAGAAAAGAACCTCAATTCAAGAGTGAAATAAATCTCATTCGTTTCGCCATTAGCAAAATCCTAATTTTTAGCTCTTGCTCTTTTGATCATTTCTAATTTGGTTGCGCAGTTTGGACTTTGAGCGCTGTTTTCGCAATTTTAATTGACCAGGCCAGCTAACAAACCACAGGAATGCTGAATTGATTGTTTTGCAGGGTATATGCGCTTTCGTGTAGCATGGGGGAGTCACGTTTCATCCAGTTCTTTGCTACCCGAGGTAACTGGCAAACGTACGTAGTACAATTTCTCTACTTTATAAATTTTAACGTCAATAAAATGAAGCTTTTAAGTAATATATTCATCACTGAAGAGCCTAGCTCTATCAAACCAAATCTAGGCTAGTTTATTTAAATTTTCTGATAATATTAGATAAACTTCGGAAGACCGTGTTACACACACACACATTCATTAATAAGCATAAAAACAAAATTGTAAAAGATTTATTGTAAAAGAATTATTGTAAAAGATTATTGTAAAAGAAAACAAAACTGAAATTGTCTTCCTCTGCTTTTTCACTTCTTTACGAGAACACTAATATCTCTCTTTATTAGTCTATTTATTCTCAGCAATACAGAGAGACAATAAATAAACCGACAGATCCTGTAAAATCCTGAAAAATACTTTGGTCATTTGACTATATTTTCTACTCATTAAAGTGAGAAGAAAAGGCACTTCGTAGCCAAACAGGGGGTCGTACAAGTGAGTGATTTGCATTACCACAACTCAGAAAATGTTAACATTATTTATTACCCTAAGGAATACATCGGAACCAGAAAAAAATACGTATAACTGAGAGAGTCGCATGAATAAGAAGCACATAAATAAGAGATTATCCCGTATTGTTCTGATAATGAAGAAGTCGATTAAATTTACAAATTTAATTTAAATCATATTTCTTATTTTGAATTGACGAAAACATATGAGAGTCTAAAGACTAAAGGTAAACCTCTACCATGCATCTCTCTTTGTAGACACCAGCATAATATTAGCCGAAGTTGTAGGACGCTGACTTTCAATGCCGAAATCTGTGGGTTTGAATTCCTCTACTGTCATGAATATTCGTAGCCATTTGCAGTCATTCAAAAAAGTTTTGAGCAGTAGGTCCTAGTATAGTTATTACTTGTATAACAAAAAGTGTTCACAGAATTATAATAAATAAATGATTAAATAAAAACCATTTATAAAAATGTAATTTTATTGAAGAAAAAACACTGTAGTTACTGCGATGTTATTTAATTTTAAATTAAAAAAAACTGAATTTTCACTATTTTTTGCATATTTTTTTTCATGATTACAATGAGTAGAATCATATGCTATAATTTCTCCAGATACACATAGCTTTAATGTGCCAACCAACCCCATATTGCTATCCTTGTTTTTTATGATTGTAAGATGTTATTACGAAAGACTTTTAATAAATAAATAAGTTCTATAGTAACTGTAAACAATTATATTTCAGTATTATAGTTGTAAAAATGAAAATTGCAACATCAATTAAAAAAATAAAAATAAAAATAAAATGAAAAATGAAACGTTTTCAAATTTTCTCTGTTTTAATGGATGCTACTTCTTTAATGGTACATATGTCAGATATGCAAGGCGAAGCAATAAAATACTTATTTGGTCTCATATCATTATCTGCTTGAAAATTTAAAAAATATTCTCACTATGCGAATATGCGCCTCTGGTAAACTAAGCCCAGTCTAAACAACTTAATACAGATAAAAAGGTATGCATGTTGAAATAAACTACATTACTGATCAAATAGATAACTGGAAAAGTAGATTCATAAGGATTTAGTAGAACTGGATTTTCCATTAAATAAATTCATTGTTAACAAAAATTTCTTACTTTCTCACTGATGTTCAAATATGCCAAAAACGACAAACTTTTCTCTATATTTCCATCAACGGCCATGGGATGAAAAACTTATTAGAATTTATTTTTTATGAATTAATAAGTTTGTAATGTTTACTAGCACCAGCATAACTTAGATGAATGATGAACCACATTCAAAGGCAATTCTTCTTGAGATTTTTTGGAATACTATGCCTTCATAGAAAAATTGTAGTAGAGGAATTGATTAAAAATTTGGAAATTTTAAAATACGCTTTAACATACTATCACACTCTAAAATTAGCTATGTATGTGTATGAGAAGACATAAGGGGATTAATTTACTTCGGAACAAATCTTTACAGAAATGTTACTTCATATTTAATAGAATCATTGTAAAATGTTAATGTGGAATAAAACAGTTGTCTATTTTACTAAAAGAAAAAAAATGTACACCCACTGAATTATTTTTTTACCCAAAATCCAAATCGACGTTTCCGATTAACAGCAGACACAGATTAGGGGAATAACTGATAATTGTACATTGCCAAACAGTTCGTTTTTGAAGCAAAGTTCAATTTTAGCGATGTTCCTATTTTGCTGACGCTGGAGGCAACAGCTGCGCAGGAGAACTTAGCAGATGTTAAGGAACAAGCGCAGCCAAAGGTGGGGAACCGAGCTGAAAAACACAAATTCTTTTACTTTTCCCCCTTTTCCACCAATGACAGTCACAGGCTTACACCCTCCCCCGATCGAATCAGCTCGGTTGCCCTCAACAGAAGTGGGAAACAGCATACCAGTGCTCAAAACGCTGATCGCTGCAAACAAAATAATCTGCGACATCTCACAAACGGTGCAATTGTGTTTGATTACCGCGTACGTACACAGTTGAAACAAATACCAATGCTGCCTTGTATCAGGACATACATTATTTGAACTCTTACAAGGAACATAATTTTACAAGAGGAGAATTATTTCAATAAAACTGTGAATTATTATTACAAGTTTCGAATTTCAAACAAACTTGTATTTGATGGATCCATGTACTAATTACATTATTCATAAAATATATGATATTCCCTTCTGATGCAAAATACATTTTAGAATTTCATAGCAATCCAGTTCTGGTAAATGTGAGAATTATTCAATTACTTAACAAATATTTGGACAGGAAAAAAAAAGTTTTAAATGTAAAAAGATATGCTACACAAAATTGTCATTTAATGTAATCCATGAAAATCGTACGTTACACTAAATATTAATTTCCTATAGCTACACTAAAGGATATAAATTTACCTATTTATGTCGTAGTTGATATAAAATTAAAAAGCAAGCAAATTTAATTTCAATCCTGAAAAAAAAAAGAAAAAAGTAGGAGAAAATTTATTGCCTAATTCTGTTAAACTGATCAGCTATACAACCTGAAGTTAATTAAGAATAGAATTTTTCTCCTATATATTTTAAGATAGCTAAGTACTGCTTCTATAGGATATTTTTATTTCAATGTTAACCTATAAGAAATTTTTCTAAAAAAAAAAAAAATTCTCGGAAGACCTGTATTGAAAAACTGTTTTAAATGATCTGTACGACAAAATAAAGGAAAATATTCTTTACGACAGTGTCTTACATTTTATGATGGCTAAGTACTGCTTATATAGAACATCTATGAGAAATTTTTTCTGAAAAACTGGAAGATTTGCTTTGAAAAAAAAGGATTTAAAAAATCTTTACGGAAATGTTCTTACTTTTTAATTAAGTACTATGAATTCTGAAATATTTTAAAAAAAAAAAGTGGGTAAGGAAAAATTCTCTTTTCAAATATTTTAAAAAGTTAAAAAAAAAAGGAGAATTCTTTGGATAAAATGAAAAAAAACGCAAAAAAAAAAACTGGGAAAAAAAAAATTTTGGAGAAACAAAAAAAAAGTGAAAAAAAAAAAATAAAAAAAAAGAAAAAATTCATAAGGAGAAAAAAAAAAAATAAAAAAAAAAAAAATAAAAAGTAGGAGAAAAATGTAAAAAAAGTAGGAGAAAATTAAAAAATAAGAAAGTAATAAAAAAATTAAGAATAGTAAAAAAAAAAAAGTATAGGATAAAAAAAAAAAAAGAAAAAAATTTTTAAAAAAAACAAAAAAAAAAAAAAAAAAGGAATAAAAAAAAAAAAAAAACGGAAAAAAAAAAAAAATACTCTAGAAAAAAAAATGCTGTGGATGGAATTCATTGATTTTTCTTCTTGATAGATATGATATTTTAAAAAAAATCCATTCATTTTCGGCAAATAAAAATTAATTTTGAAAAAAATTTACAAATATGATTGAAATTTTCTTATAATGGATGGATTGCAGTGAAAGAAAAAAAATGAACAAACTTTACCACAGAAAGGTAAATAATCTTTAAACTTTGAAGGCTCTACCTTTAAGAACAATCTTGTTAAACAATTTATAAATACAGTTGAAAATAATAAAATAATAAATATTCTGTATTGGAGAAAAATAATGCACCTCATTTATCTGGCTGTGAAATTTTTTTTTCCTGTAAAGTAGTAGAAAGTAAGAGCTCTATAGATATTAATAAATAATTACAGAAAATAGAGGACTAATTTTTAAAAAAATTATAATTAATCTTAATTTCAAACTTTTCCTGCTTTTATTTTTCTGCCGTTTTCAAATTTTCTCAATGGTACTGAGTAAAATACACTTAGAATAGTTTAAAAATTAACTTCAAAGAATAAAAAAAAAATTTCTAACCATAAAACGGGAAAGTAATATAAAATAAACATTTAGGAACTCCTGGTAGAAAAATCTGACAAGAATGTAAATAAAAATCGCTGTGGATGGAAATTCATTGATTTTTCTTCTCCAGTTAAAATAAAAATATGAGAGAGCATTTAGATTATTTAAAAAGCCATTCATTTTGCTTAAAAATTAATTTTGTCATAAAATTTACAAATATGATTGAATTTTATTAATTTGTAAATATTATGTTATATTTAACAATTACAACAGTACAAACTGCACTATAAAGCCCCTAGATTAATTTAAAACTTATCTCTAAAAAATTTCACGGGTTTTCTCTTCTACAGTTAAAATTAATATAAGAAAAACTTTGGATTAATTAAAGAACAAAAAAAAATGTTTGTTTTGCTTTAGAAACCAACTTTGTTAAAAAAAAGTTATAAATATAATTGCAAATATATTAATTGATAAATAATATGTTATATTTATCAATTTCAAGACTACTAACTGATTTAAAAAGTCCCTAGCTCAGTATAAAAGTTATCTCTAAAAAGAAAAAAAATATTTTCATTTTCAAAATAAAAAGATGGTAGTAACTGGAAATAAGTATTTTGAAACTCCTGATCGAAAAATTAGACAAGGATATATGAAAAAAAGATCAATATCGCTGTAGATGCTTTTTACTTCTCTATTTCTATAAAAAAAATAGAAAAAACATTTTTTCACTTTTAAAGAAATCTCACCTTTTACAAATATATTCAATACACTAAATTAAAGTTTTTTATATTAAAATGAATCTTAATTTCAATACTGAGATTTTATTTTTATGCAGCATTAAATCTTTATCTAATCCACGAATTAAAAAAAGCCCATGAATCAAAATCCACGAATTAAAAATAATTTAAAAAATTTTTTTTTAATTATCTTTAAAGAACAAAAAAAAAATTTTCCTGCATAAAAAATAAAAATAAACATTCGTGAAACTCCTGAGTGAAAAGTTGTACAATAATGTAAAAAATATATATGTATATGTGAATAAATAAAAATTTAAAAAATCATATCCTTTAAGATTAAATATTTTCGCTGGTTGAAAAAAGAAATTGACAGAAAATTGAGGTTGAAAATACACAAGAAACAATTTTCTACATTTAATGAAAACTCACCATTCCCAAATATATTCAAAAGAAGAAACAAAAATTTCTCCTATTTTGAAAAAAAATACCAAAATATTTTCCTCCAACTTAAATTGTGACACTCCCCGAACGAAAATTCTCCCGAAGTGAGACTAAGAAAAGTTATCGACCGTTTCCGAAAAAGCGTTTTAAAGTGTTTGCAAAGTTGTAAAAAGTGTGCGGTGTTTGGAAACACCTGTTAACGCAATTAACGATCCGAGTGGTGAAAAGCATTAATATCAATAATAATGCTCCGCGCGAAATCTGCTAAGTTACAAAAGGAGGAGGAGAGCTGGCAAAAAATCCTCCGAAACTTGTCACTGAATCCGCTTGGAAACTCCGTCTGCTAATGGCCTGTGTTGGCCGCTCGTAGCCCTGGAACCCCGCCTCACGCGCTCCCCGATTGGTCGGTCGCCGTAGTCACGTGCTTCATTTAACTCCCATATTTCTGTCAACCTCGGTCGGCCGATGATTTACCGTCCGTTTATTTTCTGATTTATCTCCCGTCGCGACAGCTAATTTTCGGGGCCCTTGCGAGCGAGAGTTTTTTAAAGGTCTCGAGCCCCCTTTTTTTATTCGGGTACACAAACTGGGCCCGATAGGATTATTATGAATTCTAATGTCGTGTACGCCTCCGTGTGCCGTAACGGGGGAGACGCGACCGCGTACGGTCCCAGCCAGCCGCAGCAACCGCTCTACAACGGCGGAGCAACAGCTGCCGCTCAAGCCACCAGCGACTCGATCACGGCCTACTACCACCACCAGCAGACCCCCGAGCGGCTCATCCAGCCGGCGGGGCCTTCATACCTCCCGACCACCCTCATGACACCCTACTCTACGGCCACCGAGCTGCGGACCCCGCCGCTACACCCCGAAGCAACAAATGGTCACCCGCACCAGATCATCAGCGAGAGCAACGGACTCAGCTATACCAACCTCGACCAGTCGCACTTCCATCAGCAACAGCACCACAATCGGGTCGGCCACACAACCAACCCCGCACCGGCGTACCACCATCACCACCACTCGTACAGCGACGTCGCCCCCCGGAACCCCGCGTACCACCACCCGTACAGAAACCTAGACTACTCCTACGACATCGGGACTCACCAGGCCCCCGACCACCCCCAAGGTGTTCCGCTAGGACCCGAGGGGGCGAGGGTCGTGACGGGGTTCGGCGTACCCCCTTCGACATATCCCTATCTCGATTCCCTCAGTTTATCCAGAAGAAACGGGTACGCGGCCTATGAAAACTATGACCCGGCCCTCAGAGAAAGTTGTCAGATGAACGGCGGATACCAATACGGGTCCCCTGTGCACAGGACCAGGGTACCAACGGCTCAGCCAACACCGGTACCCACCTACAAGTGGATGCAAGTCAAGAGAAGCGTCCCGAAGCCACGTAAGTCCTCTAAATTTAGTTTTTGCACTGTTGCTATATTTTTAATCCCCATACTACTAAAGTTGCCTACTATGAGCATAACTACTATTAGTTTGTGCTCATTGGGTTTTGTTTACTATATTAATAGTCTGTTTGATGTCTAACACAATATTATTAGTATTACAGAAATTAACATACATACAGTGATAAGTTCATAGCAATGAAATAATAAATAGCAGAAATAATGTTTGTTAACTCTAATATAAAAATTATGCTTTAAAAGTAATTTTGTCTGTTTCATCTGAAAACTTTTAAACTAAAGGATTAAATCCATAACTTTGCACTTTCCATATACTTTTAATCACCATCTTACCAAAGATGTCCAATACAGGCTAAACAACTATTATTATTTCATGCTTACTAGCTTTTGTTTACTATTTTAATAGTCCTTTATATCAAACAAAATATTTTTAGCACTATGTTAATTAATAAACATAGAATGCTAAGTTTCTAGCACAAAATAAATCAATGTAAATGTTTATTAACTTTCATAAAAGTTTTATGTTTAAAAGAACTTTTGTTTTATTAATTAGCAAACATTTAAACTAGAGGATGGAACTCATAAGGAAAATTTTCTCGAAATATCTATAAAAAATTAAAATTTATTTTTTCTTACTTTCATGCATTTCCTATTTAAATCCAGAATTTTTTTGTGATTTGCTCTTCAGTTCAATAAATAACCTAAACTTAATACGAAACGTAATACAATTTTTTAAGTGCTATCTTCCTAAGGAATTAGTGTGATAATTTGATTTATAGTCTCGAAAGATTATTTTTTTTTAACCACTAAAAAGTACGGAAGGCTTGTACAAGTTTATTTTTCTGTTTCTTGGAGAGGGAACATACGAAAAATTTATCTTGTTTACTATTGGAAGCGCCGGCTCACTTGATTCAGAAACACGCTCGATATATACGTCGATGTACTCCGCGAAAACACTTAATAAGCGATAACACTTAAAGCACGAATAAACATACGCGGGAGCACTATTAGTTTGTTGTAGACTGTAAACAAATTTACAGTCCCAGGATAAGAGATGGGTCATTATTCGTTAGCTGTGATGAATGATGATTTACTTGCAATGAGATCATTATTCATTTTTGCAGTTGGTTGATTATTTGCGCATGGCAGGCAGCCGCTTAGAAGTTGTTGACAAATTGTGAGATTCAAAGTTGAGGAAGTTTAAAGATATTTTAGGAAGTTCTAGATGTAGTTATTCGCAAGTTTTGCTTATGGAAGAAAAGGAATTTTAACAGGAAGCGATTTCTGCTCGTTACAAACGTAGGTGGGAATGACAAGACCAGATTTAATGAATAAACAAAACAAAATGATTTATTAGAAAACACAATTATTGGATACGGATTTTAAACTATGTATTTCTCTTCTAAACTTATCTGCTTGAAATAACAATATTGTTATTATAATGAAATTAATCGGAAGAGAAATAATATTTCTTGCTTTGTTAATATGTAAACAATGTGATTTAGTACTAAGTGATTTAATAGGTGATTTAATCATAAATAGAATATTATATATTTTTGCTTCATTATACTTACTTTTAAAAGAGAAGCAACTCCTTTAAAAAATCCTTTAAAAAATCAAAATTTTGAACTAAATTTTTTCCCAGTTTGTTTATCAAATATCATAATTTAAAATAGAAAGGGAAAAAGTGAAATTAATAGCTATTCTACGGTTTATGGTTAATATTAAAAGTGAATGTGACCAAAATAATAAATAACTGTAAGGAAATTTAGTTATATTCATTAGAGTGCTTAGAATAATCAATAGAGTATCTTTCAATAGTATTTGAATTTTACATGATGTGTCTTTAGTTTTATTTTATAAATTTGTAAATAATTAATAATTTTCGAAAATTTTTGCCGAAGCGCAACAAATTTTAATTGCTATCAACTTAGATGTTACAACATTCAATGCATGTGTTTAACTTATTAGAAAATGTATGTTTCCAGTGCAGAATATTTTTAAACTTATATACAAGTTTATGAAACTTACACTGACATTTTAGTTCATATTTCAAATAATAATAATTTATAATAAAATGCTTTTGATGAATAAAGAAAAGTTTTATCTAGATTTAGTGTGTAAAGCGAACTAAAATCAGGAAATAACGCATCACTATTAAAATATTAAGTTGTTTAATGTAAAACTGCAAAATGTAAACAAATGTTTTTTTACTTTATTTTTACTTTGATAAGTATAAAATATATCTAAAGACTATAGCAATTAAAATTATAGTATCTGTAACATTTTACAAGAATTAGCATGTATGTATTTATTAAATATACAGCAATATTATCTGAATCATATATAGATAGCAGTTTAGTAAGTCACTGTAATACATATTTATTCATATTTTATTAATCACTATAGTATAATGAACTAATGTAATTATTGTTTTATTTAGTAATTCAGATCATTCCTATGTTTAAAAAAGATTGATGTCATCTACCTACTTAAGTATAAAATGTAAAAATTTTAGTGAAATTTAATACTGTAATATTAAAGTATATAATCATAAAATACAATATTATGTATATTATATAATAAGATTAATAAATTTATAAATCATAATTTAAGCATAATATAATTAACTTCATGTTTTATAATAAATGTAAAAATCATAGTATTTGTCATATACTAGTAATGCATATATTAAAATGTTTATATTTTTTTAAAGCTATATAGTATTTACTATAATTGATAAAATGTACATAAATTATTAATAGTTTGAGTATAAGTTTTTATATAAATTAATTCATATATTCTATAATCAGTTACAATTTCAAATTTAAAAAAATATATTTATAAATGAATAAATTATAGTTATTAACTACATCTAAATATAACAAAAATTTATCTTTAAAAATGATTTTTTTTATATTTACATTTTATAATTGTTTTAGTTAAATTACTTTATATTGTCGTAAATTACTACAATCTGTTTTTATAGTATACAGTTTTACTCATAAATTTAAATATTGATTTATAAAAATATATTTATAGCTAAAAAGTTATATTTATAATAATTGAAAAAATAAACTTTTTAATGAAATATTTTAACATATTGTGTATATAGTTTATTTTTTATAAATAAATAAATTTCAAAAAATATTCTAAACAGCTTAATAACTGAATTAAAAAATTATATTTTTATAATTTATTCTTTGATAACTGACAATTAAAAACACAAAATTCAAGAAAAATTAAATTTTTTTTTTCGCTTGACAATCATTTGAATCTATTTACAATGGGATAAAATTTTTTTTATGGTTTATTTATTTTACATTTTTTTGTTGTAAGTTTATAAATTTAAACATTTTTTTTTATACTTATTTAAATATTGACAATTTGTAAAGATACAACACATTTTAACAAATTTTCTGCTTTGTTTTCAAAATATAATATTTACCTGAAATAAAGCAATTTGTTTTAGGTTTATGAAATATTTCATGTAAAAACATATTATAAATTTGGAAACTCGATTTTTTTTAAATTTATACTCATTTAAAAAGTTTACTCTGTTACATTCTCGAAGATACACATATTAACATATTTTTTGTTGGTTCAGCAACTCCATTTGAACTATTTCTAGAGAATAAGCAATTTGATAGAGTTTAATATAATTTATTTGCTTGTAAAAACAGTTTATAAATTTGGAAACTCCGTACACTTCCTTAAACGTTACGACAATTTAAAGATACAAATCAATTGACGTAATTTTATTCCTTTCGCTTGGTTCAGCAACTCTATTTGAATCTATTTACCTAGAGTGGGATAAAGCAATTTGTTTTATAGAGTTTATTTATTTGTACATTTATTTGCTTGTAAAACCACAGTTTATAAATTTGGAAACTCGATTTTTTTAAAATTTATACTTATTTAAAAAGTTTACTCTGTTACAATTATCAAAGATACAACACATTTTTAAGGCATATTTTGTTCCTTTCGCTTGGTTCAGCAACTCCATTTGAATCTATTTACCTAGAGTAGGATAAAGCAATTTGTTTTATAGAGTTTATTTATTTATATATCTATTTGCTTGTAAAAACATAGTTTATAAATTTGGAAACTCGATTTTTTTTTAAATTTATACTCATTTAAAAAGTTTACTCTGTTACAATTCTTGAAGATACAACACATTTTTAAGGCATATTTTGTTCCTTTCGCTTGGTTCAGCAACTCCATTTGAATCTATTTACCTAGAGTAGGATAAAGCAATTTGTTTTATAGAGTTTATTTATATATCTATTTGCTTGTAAAAACATAGTTTATAAATTTGGAAACTCGATTTTTTTTTAAATTTATACTCATTTAAAAAGTTTACTCTGGTACAATTCTTGAAGATACAACACATTTTTAAGGCATATTTTGTTCTTTTCGCTTGGTTCAGCAACTCTATTTGAATCTATTTACCTAGAGTGGGATAAAGCAATTTGTTTTATAAAGTTTATTTATTTATTCATTTATTTTCTTGAAAAACCACAGTTTATAAATTTGGAAACTCGATTTTTTTTTAAAAAAATTATACTCATTTAAAAAGTTTACTCTGTTATAATTCTAGAAGATACAACACATTTTTAAGGCGTATTTTGTTCTTTTTGCTTGGTTCAGCAACTCTATTTGAATCTATTTACATGACTAGATTAAAGGGATTTGTTTTATAGTGTTTATTTATTAATATATTTATTTGCTTGTAAAACCACTGAATATAAATTTGAAAACTCGATATTTTTTAAATTTATACTAACTTCGAGAATTGTAACAGAACAAACATTTTAGTTCGCTCTGTTACAATTCTATAAGATACAATGCATTTTTACGGCATATTTTATTTCTTTCGCTTGGTTCAGATTCAAGAAACCACACTATTTTAATTTATATATCTGAAGTGTGATAGTCAAATTTTTTATCTGGTTTATTTTTTTAAATTTTTTCTTTATAAATATTCAGTTTCAAAAAGTTTACAGATCTTTAAAAAATTTAATTCTATAGAAATGTTACGTATAATTTCTGAAAGTTTCCAAAAGTAATATCAATAACGTACAATAAAACTTAACTTAAAGTATAATGGCGAATAAGAATTTTTCCAGTCAAGAAAAGTAAGACTGGAAAACTATTTATTATTTAAAAGAATAAAATATGTTTATTTCAATGAAATATTTGACATACATTTTTGTCTGAATTCAATGAATGTCAAAAAGTAAATTATATACGTAACTGTAGAAACATGTTCTAAATCTATTGAATACTAAATCATTTGTTAACATACATTATAAAATCTTCGAAAAGTTATTACCTTAAAATAGTTCTTTCTAAAAAGAAAACCCCCCATAAAATTTTGTGTTAAGTATGTTTAAATTATTAAATTTACAGAACTAATATTTTCTCTATAGTTCATATTTTGAGATCACATATAATTACAATAATTTCAAGTCTAACATTCATATAAAAGCAATTTCTCTCCTTATATTTCATTTTTTTACACTTGATAAATAATGAACTCAGATCACTGCAAAATAATTATATATACCGTTATTAAGGTTTATGTTACAGTTTGAAATTTAATGTTGTAAATTCTGCAACATTCAATTTGTTACAGGAATGTATAAAATTTTATAAAAATCATTATTGATTTTTCCAATTACCTTTCTGTGTTATAGGTAAAACTGCTTAAAGACAAAAAATATAGGTAAAAACAAGTGGTTTTTTTTTGTCACATATAATTAAAATACGTACTGTATTTTTGCAAATTTGCAATTAATATGTTTGACAGTTATTTATCTACAACCATTACTAATAATTTTATTCTTATTGAGATATTATTGGTTTTTGTTTTTATTAACACGTAAAATAAACTATTATATAATTTAATATACGTAATATAGCCATAATATCAGTTGAATAAGGAAAAATATAAAATATTACACTCCCTCTATATATTTTTACATGTTAATGTTTTTACACTAATAATTTTACGATTGTGAAAAAACTATTTTAAAATGTAATGTAAGAGATTGCAGAAGTTTAAGTTCTAAATACCGTATGAACAGATGTTACTTGAAAAGTCATGATGCTTCCTTAAAAATTCATTTTTTCTCCATAAACGTTCGAAAAATCAAGAATTTCATATCATAACTATAATTGCAATTGATATAATTTAAAATATTAATTTTATAATCGTAAAATTATTACTGTACTGACACTTGAGCGAAAAAAAGGACATTTTTTTCCTTTCTTTTCACTGTATATTTTTTACTTCGAGTGGTATAACAATAATTTTGCATTGTTTTTCATCCTAGTAGCACTAAAATAAGTTTGCAATGTTTTGTTAGGTATCTCGTAAATTCATTATTCTAAATTGTTGTGTAAGAGATTAGAGAAATTAAATTTCCAAATGCTACACAAACAAATCTTACTTAAAAAGTAATAAAACTCCTTTTAAAAAATACTTTTGCCCTAAAATTTAGAATATTGAAAAATCTTTTTTCACAATTTAAAGTATCCCTATGAACAGTCACAAAATTATTGATAGTATAATCCACTTGAAAAGTAAAAGTATAAAATAATTCTCTCACTCTAATAATTCTATTTTGCTACATCTCAATGGTATAAAAATAATAATTTTTCTAATTTTAAAAGAAATATTTTAAATTGCAATACAAGAAATTAGAGAAATTTCATTTTTTAATACTACACGAGCAACTTTTACTTACGAGGTAATCAAAATGTACTAAATAATAGCTTTTATAATAAATATTAGAAAACCAAAAATTTCCCAATTACAATTGCAATCGGTAGGATAATTAAATTATCGATTTAACAAATTTTTTGTTGTAATACAATTCGGGTGGGAAAAATAAAATATTAAACACACTTTTTATTTCTTTACATCTAAGTGGTATCACACTAATTATTTTGCAACTACAAAAGAAATATTTTCAGCTGTGATACAAGGTATTGGACAAATTTAATTTCCAAACATTGCATAAAGAACTCGTACTTGAAAAATAATTAAACTTCATTAAAGACTAACACTTAGCAGTAAAAGTTAGAATACCCGAGAATGAATTTGAAGTTATAAAAAAGAAAAATAGATATGATTAATAGTAACAGAAAGTGTAAAAGTGAATAAACAAATACATAAAATTACAAACAAAGCAAGCAGTTTAAATTTTTTCTTATATGAAGTGCGATTTAATTCTTAAAATAATTATTAAAAAATGATATGATAAAATATTTATTCATAGACACAGAAGAAGCTATATACGCTTTATCCACAATATATGATAAAGATAAATGCATTACACATGCATTATACAAACTACCATTGAAATACAGACATATATTAAGAAACAATGTATAAGTTATTACCAGTAAGTTTGTTTACACCCATTTAATCTGTGTAGAACAATAGCTAGTGAAGTATATAATTACATTATGGTATTAAATTTACTTAATTTTCACAGAGTATAAGATTATGTGCTTTTTGTTTTAATTAAAAATAATAATAATAATTATATATATATATATATATATCTATATATATATATATATATATATATATATATATACATGCATACTGTTATTGTATGTAATAGAGAGTAAGTATTGTGAGGAAATTATAACATGTGCTACTTTTGAAAAGTATAAAAAATTATTATTAGACTGTAAAAAGGGAAACATTTATTCAATGTTTATTTATCGTTAAGCTTTAATCACTAAGTAAATTTAAATAGCTGTGTCTTTTCTAACTAAATTACAGTCATAGATATTTTTGTGCGGTTATAAACGTAGGTAAAACAGAAAGAAACATTACTATTCATTACCCGCACCCTTTTTCGATGCATCGAACTTGCTTGTATAATCTCTTGTTTATTCAGAATACAATCAGTCATTCATATATTCTCTATTTAATTCTATAAACGTGTACAACAACCTGCATATGTCAAATTTTTCTTTAAATACATGAAACAGTGCCTATAAACTAATAACATCTTCATCGTATCTCTGTGTCTAGAGTGGTATTTTATATTACGCTAACTTCATTAAAAACTCTCTACTGGTCATAAGATAAATAAGTTGAAACATACTAAATTAAATAAGGTGAAACATACTAAATTAAATCTAAAGTCATAGAATTCGCATTATAGTGTAATACTTTTTTTTTAAATTAGTAAGAAAAGTAATGGAAGTAAAATTCCCAGGTCTTGTTGCAATAAAGGAAATTTTTAATGCAAGCTATTTACATTATAATAAAAGAAGTTCTCAACTGGGCCTCTAAAGATAAACTTAAGAGTACATAGAACATACTAAATTATATTTCAAGTCATATAATTTCATTACTGTACAATGCTTTCATTCCTTGAAAAAATTACTGCAAATTAAAATTTAGAACCTGTCTTGATAAAGAGTGGTGTAAACCCTAAGAACAAACTTACAGAAACTTATGTGGGCAATAGTCTGTCTTTTACACTGTCTTTCTTACTATCTTTTAAACACATAAAAAGACAGCACATAGTACAGCTATTTCCATTTGTTATAATGACTTTAATGTAACTGTTACTTTAATGTTTTGTTTCATATAAATTAATTTCATCTACTAAATTAGATATTTATTAAGAATTAAATTTTGTGTAAGATATATATATATATATATATATATATATATATATATATATATATATATATATATATATATATATATATATATATATATATAATTTTTCATAGTTGATTTATATACTTTTTTATATTAAATTTCATTTGACAGCTTAAAAACTAATATTACAGTGATAGGAAATCGAAAGGCGAAATATAAATCTTTTTAGATCATAACATAATTTTGAAAATCCTATATCAAAAGTTTGAAGGTTTTAATAAGAACTATTCAGTAAACAACACTATAAATTTATTACTATTTTTATTGTGTCTGTATGTTACAAAATATTGAATTGATGAATATATATATATATATATATATATATATATATATATATATATATATATATATATATATATATATATATATATATGCATATACATGTATGTATATGCAATCCGACACGACAAATAAGTTACGAATATTTGTTACTTATAGTTTTCAAACACAAGAATTAAAGTGTGATTAACTAGTTTTGACCGAGTTAAACATCTTATTTGAATTCCAATAAACACTGAAGAAGTTAGCGAGAAACTTGAAAGAAAGTATTTAACAAAAAAAAAATAATAATAATGTACTATATCCAAAAAAGAGTGCATTCCCATTTTTAAATTTAGTTAGCATGAAATTGTTTTAATATTTTAACAAACTTTACAAAATCAAATGTATATCTTTTCAGCATTTTACCATAAAAGATACTTGCCTGTCATATAGTTTCTCTGTGTAAAAAATCTTTCTTTTACATTCTGTCTACTAATTTGATAGTTTCTAGAAAAAAATTCTATATATTTGTAAATCTTTAGCATTGAAGTAAATCAATTAATAAATATGTTTAACTAAGAAGTTATGTAAAAATATATCTATAAAGCTATTTAGAACTTAAAAAAAAATTAGATATCATTCCGCCTATATTACTAAAAGCGTATGAAATTCAAAATTTGAAAAAGATTGTATATAAAAACCATGGATTAATAAAATTAATATTCTCTAAATTAAAATGTCATGGCAAAATAATGACCTCAAAACTATTAAGAGTATAAAAATGGTTTAGCTATTACTTCACCGACATTACTAAGTATTAATGAATCACAAAATATTAATATATTGGGTAGAACAACAAAAGAACAGCTACCAAAAGAAAAATTCACTATATATCAACAATGTGACGTGCAATAATAAATTACATAAAAATGTGTTTAGTAATTACTTAAATGTCTTGCATATATACTATTGCCTGAATGTTTTAATATTAAGCATGTTTTCAATTTGCATGGAATTGTTTTGCCTGTTGTAATGTTTGAAAGAAAAAAAACTGCTCTTCAATATTAAAATTCATCATAAATGCTAACATAAAGCAATCATTCGAAGGAAATTTTGTGTAAGTGCTTTGGGTATTTAAAGCATGTACTCTTTTAATCCCCTAAAATGCATTGTAATATCTATTGAGTATAATATTTTACCCTTCGGAGTATGACATCAGAATTTACATAGTTCTTTTTAATTTATTTTACTCAGAGTCACATAAAGAGGATTAACGACCCCTCTTACAAAAAAATTCCGGGATCCCCGCTTAAATGCTATAAGTACTTGCAATGCCAGGGGATCATCGGAAAAAAAATTATTTTCCTGGTGTAACCCTGACACACAAAAAGTTTGTTTTAAAAAATAGTAAATTCAGTTTTATAAATGTGTTATAAAAATTTTGGGGGAGAACAGCAGATGATAATAATAGCATATTCATAACAGTTTAATTATGTAAGGATTTTTACTTGTATTAATTTAATCTGTTCTACTTTTATCTAATTCAACTTGTTACTTGAAAATAAACAAATTTTTTTATTGGATTAAAATAATACCATATTTATTAAACTCGACTTAAATGGTATTTGGGATTTTATTATTGTACGTGATGTTGAAACATTTAGAAATTTATGCGAATTCAATTTTAGTACTAAAATATATTTGGAACTGAGATAATTTTGAAATAAATTAGCAAGTTAACGGGTATTATATATATATATATATATATATATATATATATATATATATATATATATATATATATATATATATATATATATATATATATATATATATATATATATATATATTTATATTTATTTATATTTATATATACATCATTGAAAATCCAAAATATTTGAAATGTAAAAAGGTATTGTTAAATAGTAAATATTTTGTAGGCGAATTTTAAGTAATGCATTTGATTACTTTGATGCATGAACTAAATGTATCATATACGATACATTAGAAACAGCTTTAATCCTTCACATTGACAAAGAAGCTAATGAATAACTTTTATAACGCGATGCTTATTACTGCATTACAAATGTCATCATCAATTTATACCAGAAAATTTATCGTAGTTATACTTTAAAAGCAAAGCTAGTATGGATAATTTCTTTGATAGTCAAGTACTCTTCTAATTCAAGATCTGAAATGAATCTAAACCATAAAATGAGACATGCCAATACAAATAAATGCTATGCAATTTTCAGAGTTATAAAGCTTTTAATAGTTTTAAAGTTATTTATGAAATAGTTCACACAACTTTGCCTATTATTTCTATTTTTACATTCTTTGTTTTTGTATTGTTCTGTTAACCAATAACGGAATGATTATTGCTGCTTTTCAAATTTCACTGTGAATTCACACCAAAAAAATGTACAGTAGTTATATTTTAAAAGCAAGGCAACTATGAATAATTTATTTGATTATCCAGTATTGTTCTTAAGCAAGCATGGGAATGAATCTAAAACATATAGGTATAAGATATCTGTCACTACAACTAAATGCTATGTAGTTTTCGTGGTTACAAAGCTTTTAATAGTTTTAAAGTTATTTATGAAGTAGTTCAAACATGTCTGTCCATTGTTTCTTTTCTTTTACACACTCTTTTTTTCTTGCTATTCTATTAATCAATACGTTAAACGGATTCACCATCCTGAACCTTGGATAAGATTAATTTGAATTTTGAAAACAGCAGGTGCTCATCAAAGCTGAAGCTCCGCAAAGCTAATTTATTTTAAAAGACCACAAAGTAATTTTTATTTCTGCTAGTTCCCTAAACATCAGTGAGTGTTGTTCGTTCGACGTAAGCGACATAAGCCGGCAGCAGACGTCTTAAAATAGCACCAGAGTAAAAACGCGTGCTAGAATGACACTTAAAGCTGCAGTCAAGGACCAGGAGACGTTTTCTTGTGTTACGGTTTGTAGACGAGAAAATTTCAAGCGTAATTACGATAAGAAGCGTTAGAGATGTCGTGTTGAAGCCATTATAAAGCGGACTCCAAAATGACACATTCCTCCGTATGCGATTCAATTTAACTTACATTTTTTATTCTCAATCACCATCCCGAAGCAATTAAAAAATCATTTACCTACGAGAGACATTTCAATTAGGATTTTTTGGCATATTTTTTACCTTGTCATATAAATAAAGCATGTTTTCACGTAGACTAAAAAGATCTTATTAAATAAAAGTAAAACGTTAATACTCTACAAATGCAGTAAAATAATTTTTTTTCAGATTTCAAAGCAGAAAGTTTAGAGAAGAAACAAATTTACTCATCATTTTGAAGAAAACATATATAACAGTATGATGAATTCACCAATAAAAATTCATTATCACAGAATAATTCTAAGCAACAAATAACTTGTATTTTTTGCCTTATCCCCTAGTTTATCCATAAATATTTTTTCTCACCTGATATATTGTTTGATTGATATAGTTGAACACCATCTACACTTACAATAAATTACATAGTATTCACTTCAACTACAATTTAAATTATATATGTTTTTCTCTAATGGTTTTAAAAAGTTTTTAAAACCATATTATAAACTGCTAATTATCTCTATTTACATCAACGTCAATAAATCGAGTTTTCTCTGTTGGATTTCTTTAAAATAAATGGTGTTATTAAACAGCCATGCAGATAGTATGAATGGTTAGAAAGGAGTACTATCGATAACACTAAAGGCTACTTATAGCTATTGAATTAATAAATATTTTGTTCAATTCATTAAATACTTAATTTAATTCTCTGTCTTTAAAAAAATACTTCGTTTAATACTGTGCGCAGTATTTTGAACACAAACCCGAATATTGTTTGTAGACGATAATACAAGAATTTGGTGTTTCAATTTATCAAGTTCAATTTATCATATTTTAGTATTATTGTTTCTGATCTATTTGTGTTATTTAGGGAAAACATTGAAATCTAGAGAAATGAGCAGAAGTCTATGAGAAACTGTTCGAACACTCAACTTTATTTTTAAAAAAATTTCAAGATTTAAAGCTTGTTAAAAATTTTAAATAATTTTATTAAAAAATTTTAATTAATTGTATATTTTATCTGTGTAAAATGAAACAATTTTTACCTCAATATTGTCAAAGTTAATCTATAAAAATGTATTTCAGAGAGTTAATTTAGATTTAATAGTTAACTTTTTTATTAAGTTATTCTAAAAAAACTGTATTTAAGATAAGTGCATCTAAGCAATCAGTATTGTGTTATCTTAATATTTGCTCACGGGAGAGTTAAATGAAACCATTAAATACTTGATTTGCAATAGTCTAGGTATCCCCAAAATAGCATGATCTAGTTTCTCTATTGACCAATTAAAAGAAAGCTAACACCGACTGAATGAATCAGAAGGAGAAGTTTTCTAGACGATTCATTAATTGACATTTTCATCGCCATTCTTCGTAGTATGTGCCATTTAATTGAAGTCTATCCTCCAACGATAAAGTAAAATAAAGCTTAGGAAATATTTTTATATCTGATTCACAGTTAATCAAATAATGTTCTATCCTCTCTAATAATTGCTATAAACGCTTCACGCGAGTGAAAAAAAATAGCAATACCAAGGAATAAATGTCCATCTACTTTGATTGAAATCGAATATCCGTAAGTACCAGGTATCCGTACGTTAAAAGATGAAAACATTTTTTCAAAAATCTTAGAATTGCATATAATACATGTAATGTTATTTCCGTTCCAGGTATCGGTACGTTAAAAGATGAAAACATTTTTTCCCCAAAATCTTAACATCGCGTATAATACATGTAATGTTATTTCCGTTCCAGGTATCGGTACGTTAAAAGATGAAAACATTTTTTCAAAAATCTTAGAATTGCATATAATATGTTAATGTTATTTCCGTTCAAGGTATCCGTACGTTAAAAGATGAAAACATTTTTTCAAAAATCTTAGAATTGCATATAATACATGTAATGTTATTTCCGTTCCAGGTATCGGTACGTTAAAAGATGAAAACATTTTTTCAAAAATCTTAGCATTGCATATAAATATGTAATGTTATTTCCATTCAAGATATCGGTACGTTAAAAGATGAAGACATTCTTTTTTCCAAAATCTTAGCATCGCATATAATATGTGTAATGTCATTTAAGTTCTAATAATTACTATAAACGAAATGAGCAATACCAAGATATAAATGTTCATCTACTCTGGTTAAAATAGAATATTAAGTACCAGGTCTATATTCGTAAGTTAAAGGTGAAAATATTTTTACAAAAATCTTAGTATTGTGTATAATATGTGCAGTCGAACCTCGGATATAGTAAACATTATTACTGATCCCAACTGAACTCCTAAATTATAGATAACTATTGAGCGAATGAAAGCCTACTTTTAATGAACTAAAATTTCTTTGTCATAGATACTTTTTTCAATTTTCAAAAGTAACGTTGGGCATACAAATCTAACTGTAAACCTAGAAATAGATCATATTCAAAGGGATATTTAAAATAAAAATGGGAAAATTAGTTATAAATTTAACTACAAAACTTTTAATAACTAAACCAAATTTGTTGACTCAGTATGTCAACAAATTTGGGTTGAATTTTCCAGACATATTAAGGATTAATTTAATAGGAATCTAAAATCCAATCTTTTTTTTCTTTTTTTTTTTCCAAATTGAGGTACTGAGTCGAAATACACTTAATAAAATTATAATATTTTTCCATAGGATGTGAAAAGATTAAGTATAATCGTTCAACATTTTTTATTTCTAATAATATAAGAAAGTGTTTATTTATATAGTTAGTAATTTATTAATATATTGTGTGTTATCCCAATGATTGTTTCTAAAAAAATTGCCTGTAAAAGTTTAGGAATTTTGATGCTTCAACAAAACTGGATATTGTAAATCTTCTGATATAGTGAACATTTTATTGGATACACAGAGGATTCACCATAGAGAGACTTGTATATGTATAATTAATTACTTACAATTTACGTAAGGTAGAAAATATATATATATATATATATATATATATATATATATATATATATATATATATATATATATATATAACTTGATCTTGGTTGCTGTAAAATCGTAAAACCATGCGAGAGATTCACAACCAAAGAAGAACAAGTACATTTTTTCCTTTTAAAAAATGAAATTGTTTACCATATTTAGTAACTTATGATTTCATGCGGATGCCAAAATTTAGGTTAGCCCAATAAAAGGCTAAAATTTAAGTTACTAATCCTTTTTAAAAAAAATTGTTTCAACTTACAGGATTTAATTATTCATCCGAAATTAAATTTTATTAACACTTTAAGAAATTTTGAAATATTTAATTACTCTACATCGTTTAAAACGGACTTGGTTCCCTTTGATTCTAAAACCCTCTTATAACACAAAAAAATGCTTTGATTCACATAGTATGAGTTAAAATTTATTAACATTAGGATACTTAAATTTTTCATGCTATGATCCTCTATTTCAAAACCGTTTTATACAGAGCGTGTCATAAATGTACAGATATTGGTTAGGTACGGTTATTTGTGCAAATTGGCCTGCAATAAATAACAGGAGGCAAGATTTAGAAAAAAATCGGATTTCTAAATATTTTTTTTAGTATAGTTTTCTAATTAAAACTTTAAGTCTTATATTACAAATAAGCTATAGTTTAAAAATTGGCTGTTGATTACGAAAAGAGTTCGGTAAGAAGATACAGTAGTATATACCACCTAATTATCTCTTGGTATATTTATTTATATGTAATATTCAAGGGAATAAACACAAATATCAAAATACTTTCTTCTAACATTAATCACAAACGAGTGACTTTAAAAAGGAAGGAAACCGTTATACTCATAAAACTGAGGTGGAAAATCTTGGACTTAAGCTAATCATGTGATTTATACAAATTCCCATGCTCAAATTTTTGTGCATCAACACTTTATAACAGATTTCAGGGGTGATGAATATCATATCGTCTTTCCAGATGATTTTCAATTTGTCTATTCTTTCCAAACATTTAAGTCGGTACAGCTTTTGAAATATTCATGAAGAGGAATTTTTATGATCGCACTTTCTTTTTTGCATTTCAAATTGCTTTCCCTTTCACATTTAATATTGCACTTCAAACTTCAGCAACAGGGCTTCAAAACTAAAAGTGAAAAGCAGTGTCAACATAGAAAAACTGATTTTATTTACAAAAAGATTAGTAATTAAAGAAATTCAAAAGATTTTTCTAAACTCGCGAGAGATTTTGAGGATGATTAGTAAAAATAATGGAATTTATTTAACATCTTATAGTTTTGTCAAGATGGCTGAGATAAAAACTACAATACATTACTCTTGCTTATTAATACGGCTAAGGTAAAATTTTGGTTCAATTTTGCTAACACGTGTTACAACTCTTTTTCTTACGGAGGTTAGAGTGAAAACTACACTACGTTATTCATGTTTATTAAAACTGTGTAATACCTACACGATATCTGGTAAGTAGTAATAAATTTTGTAACACGTGTTACAACTATTTGTGGTATAGAGGTTAGAATGAAAACTACATTACGTTACTCTTGCTTATTTAAAGTATATGATAGCTACATGATAGCTAATGGATAATATTTAAGAGGATAAATGAAATTAAGTTACATAAAATATAACCAAATATGCTTCCAACTCTGTTGTTTAGAGGAGGGA
>CM063503.1:87781182-87896182 GCA_032207245.1 Pardosa pseudoannulata | reverse complement strand
CACAGGTGATAACAGGGCTGTTTTCTAGAATTCCTGCATTAACATTAAAAAAACTTGATCTGACCTATCTGTCGATTCAAAATATATTGGTTACCATATTAGAAGAATATGACAGAATATTTAAATGATTTAAACACCAGATAGTTTTAGATAGTCCCGCATTATAGAAAGAGTCAGTCAGTCCCTAGCTTACATTCATTTTGAAGTCTCTGTGCTTTTAAGTTTTGTTTAATTAAATTGATCGAAATAATGAAGCTTATATAACTTAACATTTTCTATAATAGCATTTTTAAAATCCAAACAGGATACCATCTAGTTAGTAAACGGACTAACATAATGCAATGTTTAAACTAGAACGGAAAATACCAGGACGTATTTAAAAACTTAAAAATTTACACGTCCTGTATTTTTATGTACTGAATTACGTCACTTTTTAAATTTAAATACAACAGTTTAAATATTTTCTAAGTTATTCTAATTTTCAGAGAGAACAAGAAAAGGAATATTATATGATGTTACGATTTGAATCGTAAAAATACATTAAATGTAAAAATTTCCCTTCGGTGTTTTGAGATGACATGTCATTTTGTTTTCTCTTACACAATGTTCTGTTGTAATAAATTTGAAAAATGTTATTCCTTTCACTAAATTTTCATAAAAATATACTTAGGTATCACTTTAAATTCAGTGTACAGCACTGTAATTGAAATTCGTAACACTATGTGCACATATTACTCCCCATTTCGAAAGCAAAATAAAACGTGTATTATAGTCAATTATTAAATTAATTTTATATAGTCATTCTAATTCATACAGTTATCTAGATAAATGTGAGAAGTTGACTGTATAGCAACAGTCATGAAAATGTCCCATCAATGTATAACGGTGACAGGTCGTTTTGTTTTCTGTTGTACAATGTTCTGTCTTAAGAACTTCAAAACATTCTATTCCTTTCTCTAAAATTTCGCATAAATACTGCACTTAGATATAACTTTAAATTTAGTACACAGCACTGTAATTAAAATGAGTATTACTGTATACACACATTATTTCACATTTAGAACGTGAAATTTAGAAGCATATAATACAAGTTATAAGAACTCAGTTTTTCTAATTAGAAAAATTCAAATCAACAATATATAAGACAACAGAAAACAAGGTGTGCTACTTAGAAATTATACCAAAATCTTGAATAATATTATGAAAAGAGTTACTGTAGAAAAAAAAACAATATTATAGTTTTTAAAAAAGGAATGGAATTTTAGAAAATGAAATAAACGACATTCAGTGTAATGACTGTGAAATAATAAAAGATTTAAAAAGCACAACTCTACTTACACAGAAACTTTAAAATTTACTTCTGTCCTTTGCCACTTATTAAAGTCAGTAAATACAGTTTATTAACTTGTTTGTAAACAGAGATTCTTTCATTTCTTGCTTAAGACAGGAAGTGAAAGCTGAATTTTTTTTCTTTCTCTTTTTTTTTTTCGTAAAACGCATATATTTCAAAACCGTCTGTTCGAATGAATATTCTATTCTCCTTAATTAGCTTATATTTTTTCGAGACAGCTTTTAATTTGAATAATTACCAAGTCCCCTAATTGCAAAATCGATTGAGGTTCTCAAAGTTTCCTCCAAAGCTCGGGAAAAAAATTTCCAAGAAAACGAAGGTGAAATCTTTTCCCGAACGAATTGTCATGTCTACACAGTGAAAAAAGTTACATTCTAAATGACTAAAGAAGCGTTTTCTTGTTAACTATTGTGTTTTCTAACCGCCAAAATTTAGCACTTACGCGAGCAAAGCGTTGATTGATTGTTCCCGACTTAACATCATCAACAAGCGGTTGATGTTCCGGTAAATGCCCACTGGGAATTGTCTCTGAAGTGAGTATGGTGTGAGGAATCTAGGGCTTAATATCGTTTAATTCTACGGTACGAGGGAAATCATAAAAGGAATAAACAAAAGAGTAATGTTATGCAAGGAAATTCACTTTTGCTTGCAGAATTTAAAATCACTTTTAGAAGATAATTTGCTTTTTACTTAATTTTTGAACTAAAAGCATTACCGTGTAATTTTTGAAAATACGCTTGCTTTGAATTTTTTTCTGATGAGTAAAGAATCAAAGATTAGGATTAAAATATACATTTAATTGCTTTCTTTACCATAAATTAATCATGTCATATATTAACTGATAATAAAAGTGGTAAGAAGATAATTATATATTTTCTTCTTTGAAAATAAACCGATGTTATTAGTTTTAAAAGCAATGGTTATAGATTATATTAAATTCTTGAGTAAGTATTACTAAAACAGTTACTGTAGAGAAAAACAGTATTATAATTTTTTAAAAAGGAATGAAGTTTTAGAAAATGAAATAAATGACATTCACTGCAATGACTGTGAAATGATAAAAGATTTAAAAATGGGTTTAATATATGGTGTGATTAAATATCACTGGTTTCTTACCGAAAAAGTATATTTCCCGTACATTCATTTTGATTTATTTTAAATGCATAAGTACAGTAATGAATATAATATAAATATTTTTATCTTAATGTATAACATTGAGTCAGGTGAGTAAGTATTATAACGTAGTATGGAGTGTAATCACGAATTTACGCAGCCTTACAAAAACTAATAATAGGTTAGAAAGCGCACCTTACTTAAAAAAATAATAATGGTTTATTTAGTAACCTATACCATAAAGAGAGAAAAGCTCGTTTTCTAAATGAAAGGTTTAATTAAAAATTAATAACTACATTAATAGGGTTTATAAACGTTTCGTTCAATATACTACTACTAATATAAC
Organism: Pardosa pseudoannulata; assembly: GCA_032207245.1. NCBI lineage: Eukaryota > Metazoa > Arthropoda > Arachnida > Araneae > Lycosidae > Pardosa > Pardosa pseudoannulata. The sequence goes on along the minus strand of CM063503.1, from coordinate 87,893,372 downwards.
CCAGCAAAAATATCGACCTTCTAAGCATAAGATTATACGGTCTTGAAAGATAATAATTATATGATATTAGTTATGTTACTAAAACAAAATTCGTGTCTTCCGATACTATGGCCGAATGATGGACGAAGCTATAGGATGCAGCTTTTCGTTATCATAGATCATGGGTTTGAATCCCGCTGCTGGCAAGGATGTTCGTAGCCATTAAAAATCGTCATTAGGCAGAAGGTCCCGTATAGTAAAACAGTAAACTCAAGCGCTCTTAACTAATCAACCTTCCGATGCGGGAGTAATAAATTAGTTTTAAAGTTCTCCATGAAATTATTACTTATTCTTTTAATATTCCTTTTGAGGCTCATTTTTCCCTGATTTCTTTAAACAATAAAATCCTTTAAGTCGCACATAAAAAACAATGATTTTATCGTCAATTTTTTAATTCAAGGATTCAATGACTTTATTCAACAATGACAAGAAAATTTCCGCTTATGTAGGCGCTAATGACGTAAGTGCTCCCCCAAACACTCTTAAAACTAATGATGTCGCTTAGTTTTTAGAGAAAGACTACTATTTAGCATGAAATACTATTATTTAGTATGATTTGGTGATACTTTACTTTATAGCATTTGGCATCACACTGCATTCAATGCTTTCATTAATTGCACACATGCATATATATATATATATATATATATATATATGTGTGTGTGTGTGTGTGTGTGTGTGTGCATGTACATATACATACATATGTGTATATATATAGTATGTATATATATATATATATATATATATATATATATATATATATATATATATATATATATATATATATATATATATATATATATATATATATATATATATACATATATGACCGACGCTAGTTGGTGAGCATAGTGTGTATGCACGCAGGCAGCCAGATTTTTAGGTCGACCAATAGAATATACATTAAAATTCGTTAACTAAAACTTATCTTTGTATATAAAAAGAGCATTATATTGTAAATATTTAGTGAGAAGGATTTCAAAAATTTTTAAGATGTCAACTAAAAAAACCCCATTCAGGTTTGTAATAAGAGGGGAAATATAAGTTATAATTTATAAGTTTGATTTCAAACTGTACACTGTAACTCTATTTCTTAAAATTTAGAATAAAATATTAGTCATAATTGGGCAAATAAAGAGGCAAGAAAAATGCATTTTCTGGGTACATGATGCTACTTTTGATAGGGTACACGTTTTAATAATCTTAAAAGAATATATATATATATATATATATATATATATATATATATATATATATATAATATATATATATATATATATATATATATATAATATATATATATATATATATATATATATATATATATATATATATATATATATATATATATATATATATATATATATATATATATATATATATATATATATATAAAGAAAAAAAAGATATAGAGATAAATGTAAGTGCCATTGTGGAGAACAAGGTCTCCTACAACCCTAAGATTTTTTTCCTTTATTTAGAAAAAAAGGATTTTAATTGATTGTTATTTTAAACATAGTCTACAGTGAAAAAGTAATGGTAAAAATTGCGTTACACAAATTTTGTAATGTAGATGAGCGTAAAAATGGCATAATCGTTAATATGTATTCTACATATACACTTACAAAAATAAATACCTTTGTTTTCACGGATATTTTTGCGAAGTTTTTGTCTCAGTTTTCTTTCTCACATGCGTTATATTTTACTGCGAGGTGATGAGACGGAGCAGAATGTTCCTTTTTCGGTTATTATAAACATGTTACAAGATAAGTTAAAGCCTTTGTACCATAATATAGCAATAAGTGCAAATCCAGTGGGGCAGCTTTTCTTAAATTGCTTCTTATTAATGGTTATTCTTATTAATGGTTTTTGCTTTTTTTTTCTAATAAAAACATCTTCATGTGAAGTAAGATACAGGGGTTAGTGGTGAAAAATCCCCCAAAGAAATCTGTAGCTGCCCATCGTTGCAATTTGCTAAATAATAACGTCTTCTCCCTTTGAAGAATTTTAAGAAGTGCCTAAAGCTGGCATCTTTGTATAGCTTTATAGTGCAGCTTGGTGTAGTAATTTTGAAGCATGTCAAAATGACCAAATAGCTTTAAATATCTCCAAAATTTTTAAAATTTTTAAAATTAGATAAAATTTAGTACGAGTTTTTCTGGAATTAATTCTTATAATGTTTTAAAAAGCTGCTTTGAAAAATTTTATCTACAACACGAGTTACAGACAAATTTATAGAGTACATGTGTCACGATTGTTTAATTTTAAAGCTTTTTTTATTTAAAGGTATGATTTTTACCGTAAGATTTTAAAATATATTATGAATATATCTGTTTAAAATTTTCCATATTGCAGTATATACTTACAGTTAACAGATTAAATTAGTATGATGAAAATGCGACATCAACAACAATTCAAAAAGCAATTTGAAACTGAGTATTAAATAGCTTCTAATTAAATTTTAATAAAAGAATAATGATAATATTATAGTATCTTCATTATACGAATTTATAATAAAGACAAGTATATATTCCAATACAGAAAATTTCAAATAGATATATTCATTAGATTTTCTTAAATTCTTACGGATAGTGGTGAAAATCGTAGTTTTGAGAAAAAAAACCCTAAAAAACTTGTCTCACATATAATGTGTTCTATAAATCGGTTTACAGCTAGAGTACATGGAAATTTTCTGTGTACTTTTCTTATTATATTGAAAAACTATTGCTAATATATTCCAATATAGAAAATTTCAAATAGATTTATTCGTCAGATTTCTTTTTTTAGATTCTTCCGGATAGAGGTGAAAATCACAGTTTTGAGGAAAATAAACTCCTAAACAACTCGTCTCGCCTATAATGTGCTCTATAAATTAGCCTACAGCTCGTGTAGAAGGAATTTTTCCGTGTACTTTTTTATTATATTGAAAAACAATTGCTAAGAGTAATTAACTATAAACAATTGTTGATATTTTTTAAATTTTTAAAATTTTTATGATCAAAAGAAGTTATTCCATAGATTTATTTGTTACCTAAAGTCCTGATGAAGGTGAATTCCTTTCCTAGACAATATTATATGCATGTCTTTCTCCCCCATATAATAAAGGTATTTAGAAAGGTAAATGATAATTTAAATGTTCATTTATTGAAACTAATAATTTCCAATACTCAAATAATTACTCGTAAAAACTGAATTCTCTACAGTGGAACCGATTTGCCTGAATATTAATTAAAAGAGAAACGATTGCCTCTGTTTACAGCATTTTCTGATTTCACCGATTGCTTTCAGATGGATTAGAGACGAAAATTGATGTATCACTGTACATATATCCAGGCATGCAACCAAGGGGAGGGCAGGCAGGCTTGAACCTCTCACCCCCTGAAACCATGAGTAAAATATTTAACGTTATGAAGGGTGAAAACCCATTCGAGGAATACATTCGAACAAGAACGTCTTAAGTTTTGTTAAATACGCAAGGAAATATTGAAGTCAACATAAAGGTTATAAACGATGAAATGGCAAATAAAAAAAATTAAATTTTAATTTATAATTTCTTTATATATATATATATATATATATATATATATATATATATATATATATATATATATATATATATATATATATATATATAATGTGTATTATGTATATATGTATATATGGTATCTATTATATGTGTATGTATATAATATAGTATATATAGTTATATATATATATATATATATATATATATATGTATATATATATATGTATGTATATATACGTATATATATGTACATATATATATAATATATATATATATATATATATATGTGTGTGTGTGTGTGTGTGTGTGTGTGTGTATGTATGTATGTATGTATGTATAACTTTTTTGCAGTACTTTTAATTTTAAGTGTTTTCAACCAAATTTAATTATGAATAAAGGAGTTATTTATGATGGGATTTTGATTTAGGTACATTTTCTATTTCTTATAGTTTAGTATTACATAGTTAGATTGTCAAGGTTTTCGAAAGACCAAACCATGAGTGCCTACCTAATCTCTCTTTCTATCCCTCTTTCTCTCTCTGTTTATATATATATATATATATATATATATATATATATATATATATATATATATATATATATAATATATATATATATATATATATATATATATATATATATGTGTGTGTGTGTGTGTGTGTGTGTGAGAGAGAGAGAGAGAGAGAAAGAGAGAAAGAAAGGCAGAGGAGAAGTATACATATACATACAAAATAACCAGCAAATTCAACACATTTAAAAAATATATCTGTATGAAGGTATAGGAGTTCAAAATGTATTCAACAGTACATTAAAGGTACAGTAATGTTAAGCTCTTGCTGCTCTGTAACATTTTGAATTAGTTTAATTGTGATAAACTAAGTACGTTAACACTGTAGGGCAAACTCGTTAAACAGAAATTATAAAATTAACACAAATTTCACGATGCTTATTGGAATGGCAAAACACTGAATGGCAATGCATATTTATCAGAATCTGTATTATACTGAATGAAATAAGTGTATGTGATCATAAATGGAACAAAAATGAATTTGGCGTACAAAACAGCTTAAAACTGAACGGTTTCCGCAGCTCTTGAGTTTCAAACGGAGAGGATTCAAACTGGAGGATTGCTTTGAGAGAAATTTTGCCTTAGTTTCATGTGACGCCGAATAATCCTCTAAACTTTGATTATTAAGAAATAATCCTGTTCTTTACAGAACATTTTGCAATAAGATTTAAAACAGCCCGTGTTCAGGATATTTTAAATCTTTTATAAAATGTTTAGAGTATAGTTTATAAATTTTCAATCGTTCTGTAAGATATTGCACATCAGCACTTTATATTTTAGATACTTTTAAGTTAAAAAATTATTTAAAATTCAATTATTATATTCTTTGATTTTTAAAACAACGATAAAGTTTTAAGACCTAGAACAGAGAAATTAAATTTAATGGTATACTATTATAATTTAAAGTATTATATAATTATCTCTCTCTTTTTTTTTATTTTGTCTCTTTAAAATTATCCACAGAAAAAACACACAACCAACCAAGGTAATGTTCTGAAATACCACAAGGGACATCTCCCTGAAGGGGACTAGGAACGGTGAAAGGTAGCTATCTACTGAACTGGTAGCCAGGACGTAACCAGAGGTACAGACCTAAGGAGTTAAAGGCTTGACTCTCGAAACTAGACTTCAGCCCCAGTTTCACCAGTTCGGGTATTGAGCATGAACATTCATCGTATGGGAAAACTCAAGTACGGACAACCCTACAGAGGGAAGCCCAGCACCCGGGGATGCCCTTAAAATTATCAGCAATTGTTCCTTTACAGTCAAACCTTGTGGGAACATTTTCAGTCAGAATGGGGGACTTTCTTAATGAATCCCACTTTTCTTTAGTCAACCGGATAGTGAACGAATACATATAAGATGCTGATGTTAGATACAGTAATCTACGGATTCGAGTCCAAACTTTATAAGATGTGGTGTTTTGGAAATAGTGTTTAATCAGTAGATCTATGAATAAGGAATTACCAATTAAAAATATATTAAACCCAGTGATAATCATTGTTTCAAATTAGACTTTTAAGGTATTAATCTTATCTATTCCATGTATTTAAAATTATCAACAATACTCATTTTACTGCGGTACCTCGTGAGAACATTTTAATTCAGAATGGGGCTTTTCTTTAAGAATTCTGTTTTTCAAAAGTCAGCTGGATAATAAAAGAATATATAATAGGTTGATGTACGGTACTAGAAACTGTGGATTTGAGTCCCAATTACGCAAGAATATTTGTAGGCTTTTGGAATTGATTTTAATCTGCAACCCTAGGCATAAAGAACCATTATTTATATAATATGTTGGACTTAGTGATCATCCTTCAATTAACTGATTCTGGTATTCATTTGTCAATAACGAGAGGTAAATAAAAATAGTGTATTTTCTTTTCCTCAATGAAATATTTATTGGATAAAAATGGAAGACGAGATGATATAAGTTCTAAGAAATCCCCAACGTTTAATCCATTTAGGACATATTAAACCTCTTGTCTTCAACTAAATGCTTCATAAATACATTTTTTTAATTAAGGGATGTGAATATAAATAGTACATTTTTTAAATCAATGCATTTTTTTGTATGTAAAATGACAGAATATATGATACAAGCTCTAAAAAATTCCCAATGTATAATCAAATTATAATAACTATCCACTATTGCGCTTGAAATTGATACATCTGAAAATATTTTACACCTAAGGAAAATGTATTTAAAAATTACGATCAAAATATCGGGCAATATAAGCTTTAGTATGAACTAACAATTGAAGGAACTCTATGTTCTACAATTATTATTATTATATAAAATAGTACTTACAAAAATTTCATTGTATCACAGTTTATCCAAGCAGAAACCTATTAGTTTTTGATGTGTGGGGGAACGGATAAAAATATAAAAATCATTAGGTAATGAATAATTAAATATTCATGAATGGTTTTTACTTAATTGGTGCTTTAGACGTTCGGAGAGTATTTCATACGTGAACGCTTAAATTAATTCATAAAATGGATGCAAGTCACTTTTCTCTCACATGTGATGTGTTTCCAGCGATGTACTTTTTTCCTGCTAGTAAAAGGTAAGTGTTTCCATTATAGAAAATAGCATGATTGACAAGTTTGTTTCTAGTAGTCTATTTCATAATTTGGTAAGTGTGTCTCAGTATTACAACTGGGCAAGACTGAAGGTAATTTGAATACTAATGATTGATAAATGATAAATTTGTGTGATTCTGCAATTAAGCTATAGTGTACATGCTTGTGCATATATAACTATCAACTAGTATGGTTTGCATTTTATACCAAAAAGAACTAACGATTAATTTGATTTACATAATTACAGTTTTACTTCCATATTTTTCTTTATACTTTTACCCACTATTTATTATGAATAATTAAAAGTATTTTCTTTACTCTAAAACTAAAATTGTTTGCAACGCCTGTATTTGGTTTTTAAAAGAAATTCGTAATAATAGTGTCGGTATATGAAATAAAACTCGTTTGATTGCACACTCAAAAAAAAAGATTTTACAAAATTGCTCTAATAACAATCGTTGGTGCAGAATTACTAAAGAAATACTTTACCAATTTCACTTGATGCTAGAATTTGCCTGATTTGAATCAGCAAATCCCATTTTGTGAATTTGTATCAATACGTTGTAATTTATTTACACAAATAATACTGTAATATATTACAACTGAAAAAATAATAAATCTAATAGTTCAGAAATTATTTCACTTATTATTTAATGATTTCCTATAAAAAACATTAATTGTAGTTATATTCTTATTATATAAATTGATTTAGATATTCTTACATTCATAACACAGTATGCTAATAATTAATAAACTTTACTTTGGGACATGGACGTTCGAAACAATGCAATATAAATTTTCTATCACGCTATTCATCTTTTATTTATTTAGAACCTTTAATACTTAAGTAGGAACACAAAATAATACAACCCATCTTAAAATTTCCATTATTACCTGAATTATTATATACATCATTTACAATGTTATAAAGCTAGAGTTTAATATTCAAAAGGGGGAAATATATTTATACAAATCCTTTGTTGGGGAAACTAAGACAAATGTTTTAATTCGCCAGACATGGAAATTGCGGTCTTTAATTGGATATAATAATTATGCATTCATCATGTATATTTATACTCTTGTATAATGATTTAAACACTTTTTAAAAATTAACTCTTAGCATTAAGTATTCAGTATTTGTTAAAGTTGTTAAATTAACAATACTATGTAACACATTCTATGATATCATTTGTGCTATTTTTTCTGATACATGTTTGCAATTAAATATCTCATATTTCTTAGCGTACATCAAGAAGAAACGTGTGAAATGAAATATTTAATGATGAACCAAAATTTATATGCTCATAGATATTTATCTTTAAATATTATAGCAATAAAATCATAATGAATCTGAAATAAAATTAAGTGATATCAATAAAAAAATCTGAATACATTATTAGCATAAGGCACCATTAGTTTCTGATTAACACATTGTATGCGGGTCACGTACTAGTACGGGTTAGTGTAACAACATGGTTTGTTTGTGGGTACAAAAATAGCGGTATATACAGGAAAACGAAGCCGAATGTTCTTGTCTACTACATAGATTCTGGAAAAATTTAGACAAATAAAAACTAGTTTTTACATTATTAGTTTTATGATTGCTCTTTTCATTTTTTTTATAATGTAAAAATGTTTATATATAACATAATTCGAAAAAATTAAAACTATATACCACTATTTCTATTTGATTTTTCATGTTTACAATACTATTATAAATTTATCCACTAAAAAATATATTTTTTGTTTACAAAAAATCTTATGGTTGTTATTTATATATTTCTATTTATATATTTGTTTATATATTGCAATATAAAATAAAAAAAGTTGGTTAAAAAATTAAATTATTTACGGTCTATTGACATTTAACTGAATAACTAAATTTACGCGCAAAACGCTCACTCCCGGTACAATTCCGCTGCAAAATGTACCAGCACACAATGTGTTAATAGAACTGCAACGAATCTGATTTCAGTTAGTTTGAAAAATACCACAGCTGTCATTGTTTAAAAAAGCTAAAGTTCTACAATGTTAATACTAGAAAGCAAAACCTTTGTGACAGAATATAGCAATAAATATAAATCCAACTTAAGCAAGTCACAAGTAGAAAGAAATTGAACGAAAAGCTGTACTTCTTTAAACATAAGTTAAAAAAAATTATTTTGCTAAGGCTCGTTGAATGCCAATATATATATGGGAAGTTGAAAGCTTTCTCCCCAAACTCTATCAATTTATGCAAAACCGAAATAAGAAAGGTACATTTATTGCTATATTATTTGCATACAGTTACTCGTGCGAGAGCAATCTAGGGGCATTTTCACTGCGAATGGACGTGTGAAATTTATGTTTTACAAAATAATTACATTAACCCCTTCCGGTAAAATGACGAGTCATGCTCGTCATTAGTTTTTCATTCCATACCGCACAATGACGAGCTACACTTGTCATGCGATTAAAGTTACTGTTAAATATGATAATTAATTTAGTTTAAAATTTCTAGTATACTGAATTTGGCAACACTTTTATCACTTGTGAAAATCACAAGTCACTATTGCATATTGTTTACTTAGAATTTCTTGGTACAAGTCATTGGCAAATTAATGAATCAGAATAAAAGAAAACCTACTAAGAAATGCCCTGTGTGTTACAAGAATCAAATTAAAAGTGAGACTACTTGGCGGTGTAAACAATTAAGAATTCCTTTGCACTTTGTTTTGAAAAGTACCACTAGCTTGAAGACTATTATCTGTATACCTTATTAATGTTTTGCTTTGATATTTTCTTAATTTTACTGTTTCTGATATTATTTACTATATGTAAAAAGTGGATTTTAATTAAAAATATGTAAGAATTGTAAAATGAAACAAGTTTTTAAATAAAAATTAAATGGTTATTTCATGCACAGTTTTTCATTATTAAATCATACCGGAAGGGGTTAAGTTTGTTATTGCATATACTCTTTCATGATAATACTTTGTATTTATTAAAATTACAACTCATGCTTTCGTATAACAAAGATCAATATTGAAAGCGGAAATGGAAGATGGACTTACAAATTTAAAAGTAAGTAAATTTTAATTATTTTTATAGTATATAGCATCAATCTACATATTTGCAACAATAGAAGGTGAGTAGAAATAAGATTTTTATCTTCGAATATTTTAATCAAGATTATTTTTTTTTTAATTATTGGGACAGCTACACTAGAAAGAATTCTAAAATAAAAATATAAATAATTTTTAAAAACTTTAATGATTAAAAAATAAATTATTACCCAAAAGGAAGAAAATATTAACGATTTTTAATAACAGTTGCCCTAACAAAAGTTTTTTTTTTAAATAACCTTAAATTATTTTTAACTGGTAAATCATAAAAGAAAATTTTATAAATTGAAATTCTCAGATTTTAATAGCACAGCACAGTTATTTATGAGCAAAATTTACTTTTGTATTACTTTTTAAAAGAATATATTACCCCAGTCATTTATAATTTCTGTAATAGGAGCAGTATCATTACAACTAAAACATTACGACATAGCAAATCATAAAAGAAAAATTTATAAATTGAAATCCTCAGATTTTAATAGCACAACACAGTTATTTATGAGCAAAATTTACTTTTGTATTACTTTTTAAAAAAATATATTACATCAGTCATTTATAATTTCTGTAATAGGAGCAGTATCATTACAACTAAAACATTACAACATAGCCCACTGTACTTCTCATCCTTTATAAGTAATATATTGTATATGAAAAGTTTCTAAATAATCTTAAGACAAAACATATTTTCCTTAAAAATAAGCTTTTCCCATAAAACCCATCCCTTCTATAGTTTGTAGTAGTAATTTTTTTTTAATGAGAACATGGAGAAGACACAATTTATTGCAATTAATAACAATTTATGGATATTAGTGTAACTTGTAAAAGTAGCACTTTAATAAAATTTATCTTTTAGGACATTTGACAAATTTTACTTAAGATTAGATTTAAAGAGAAAAGAACTATAGGAAAAAATACAAATATGTTTGTGTATATCCAATTACAAACATATGTAACATAACAGTTTAATTATTATAACAATATGTTATAACAATTTAATTATTAAATATACATGATTAAGCGATAAGAAACCTTAAATAGCCAATTTAAAAATATCTAACTTTTAACTGTATTTTTAATAAGAACAATAATGTTCTTACATATAAGACACTGAAATTTAAAATAAAGTATTTTTTGATTAAAATACAGAACATTTTGATAACCACAGAGTCTTCAAATAACATTAAAAGAAAATTTGTCCATTGCTCTGCATAGTAGTCAACTAGTGTTATTTTTTATGCATGTTTAGAATTTATATTTAAAAAAAACTAGGTATTTTTTAATGTTAAATTCAAATTTTATAAAATAAATTTTTCAACTTCTGTAACGTTTAAGCATTTTATTTCTTGCTTCATGGTATTACATCTTATGTAACTCAACAACACACCTTGATTTTTAAAAATGCATAACCAATTTTCAGACAAACACTCTAAACCATATCTAAATATTTAAGACAAGTAGAGAGTAAAGTAATGTACCTTAAACACTTCGAAATCTATAAATAAGATGTCAAAGGCCTAACAATAAAAAAATTTCCAGTTTACAAAATATTATAAGACAAAAAACAGGTTTTGATGAAATAAAATAATAATTTATATTACAAAATTACAAAGATTCCATTAGAGAGTGTTACTCTGACCTGACGTTTACGGGGAAAAATCATAATTTTATTGCATTTTGTGATTTCGAAAGTCCCTTACCCCCTTAAAAATAAATTTGTAATATACAGGTAGCATACAGTTATCACCTGGCATCTTGTTGACATCTAGATTGTCATTTAGAGTACCACTGTCTAATAGGAGGTGCTTTAATTGATTTTTGAGACCCACCAAGGAGATGAATTTTTGGCAATAAAAAATTCAAATAAATTGAATGACCTAATTGAAAATTTCAGTAAAAAAATGTGAATTAAATGATCTTAACATGCACATATTTCAATCTATTTGGCAGTCATTTCAATATTGATACTTATTTGGTAGATTCTGAGTTTCAAATAGAATTATGCGATATTACGACTTGCTCATTTATCGCACCTATTAAAGTATCAGGAATAGAGCTCTTCAAACTTTTAGATATAGAAAAATGTCCTCTATCACGAGATTTTGGACTTCAAATTATTTGGAATTTTTTTTCAAATTATGTTTGGAAGTATGTACATCTGCAAATGAGAATCGGCACACATTTTTAATACATATCCCAAAATTTATTTTATGCTGTTTCTTCGTATGTATGAACAAGTAATTGCTTAAACTATTTGACTTTTCAAGTCCCTCTTTTTTGGTCCCTGAAATGTTTGTAGAAGATAAAGAGACGAGTGGACTAAAAGAAGTTGAATATCGATGTGGACGCCGGACGGATGTCCAAGGCAACAAATGTGCTTTTAGAGCTTGTAATGTTTTCATTTTGAAACCATACTCGGGATTTCTTATGTTTTTAACTTAACCTTTATGTTATATACTGCTGTAATATGCATACGAACGTTGCAACTCAACAAGCAAATTATATTTTTGTATATCTTGTAGGTTAAAAAATAACTGGATTTTGAAAATACATCTGAAAAATTGAACATCAGAATATTACTGAATTTAGTGTCAAAATTTGAAATTCATTTTCAGTAATTTTATAAAAAAAATCATTTTACAAATACTTAACTATAGTTCACCAGTAATTATATGCAAAATAATATAGGTCATTTTCATTAGAATAGTTACTCCTATAGCATCCTAAACCTCATATTTCACTTAAATATTCTTATACAATCCATCAAAAAAGTAATATTGTGTATGGTTTTATAAAATCTAACCAATGCATCTACACTCAAATGCGCGAAATTCACTGAAATGATAATATAGTTTCAACACATTCACCGTAAATATTATTTTTTTAACCAAAAACAAAGGTAATATTTAAAATTCGAGGAAGAGGAAGAAAAAATACCTTTCCCCCTTCGTGTAAATCCACAAAAATCTTAAATCAACAATACATCATTGCTACTGGATAGAAAAATCCATTTTTCCCGTATTGAATAATACGTACTGTACATAGTCCTCATCCTGTAGCGATTAGTCTAACAAACAATCAGGAAGTAGGTTTAGGTTCGAATCCCAAACATAACTTTAATGGTTTGAACTCATAGGTTGTTTATAGGGTTTGCCTTCCCTAATAATAAGACTGGCATTATCCGCGTTGGGGAATATCGAAAAACTAAGAATATTAGTAAAAAAATATTACATTATGCAGCCAGAAAAAATAACTTAATAAAGACAGTATTAGCCCCGTTAGTAACAGAATATTGCATTATATAGCCAGAAAAAATATCGTAATAAAGACGGCATTAACATCATTAATAATAGAAAATTACATTATGTAACCATAAAAAAATATTTTACTAAAAATTTTAGCAAAATGAGAATTCTTGAAAGAAATAATATAAGTTAGAATTTTGACAAAGTTCTAAAAACAGTGCATCAAATTATGAATTTCGATATAGAACATCATATGACACGCTGTTAGAGGTTACAAGTTTGTAATACATCTAGTTATTACTGAAAAAGAAAAAGTTATTAATTTAAGTGAAAAAGTAAATAGTTTAACTTTTTCATGATGGACCAATATACCAGCAAGGTGCAGATAAATAAACGCTTATGATATAAACAGATTGATGCAACTGGAAATGGACACATAATCCGAAACGGTTTCAGAAATAATTTTACGTAGTAGCCCACATGTTCTAATAAAGTCATTACCTTTATTTCCTCATCTGAGAGTTTATTGACTTTCCGATACAAATAACATACGTTTAGCTTAATAAATTACATAAGCATTATCGTACTTATACTAGGAATATCGTGGTCGTTAGAATTATTTATCGTCCTGGCTCTGAAAAAGTTGTCCTTTTAAATAATCGGGGAGAAATGAAATGATATATTTAAAATTCAAAGTTTTTTCAATAGTGATATGTCTACCGAACAAGTAGTAGATAGTTTCAATATTAAAATGAGCTTTAAACCATATACTTTTCTAACAGTGGTTGCACAACTAGAAAACCTACAGTAGTTATGTGAGGACTTTATTAATAATTAGCGGCAATATCAGCAACCTGTTTGCAACTTATTTACAGTTTTAGAAAACTGATAGATATTAAGATAAAATAAAACAAATATACGAAATTTTCAATTAAGAATTTTTTCTATTTTGCATCTTGCAATATCTATAACTTTGTAGTCTAACTGACAAATAAAAAACAGCATACAGAAATAAGCATTTAATTTTTCCACTCAAATATTTTTTCTTATTTTTTTAATTAACATTACATTAATAGCTTTGCTCACTTAAATTTAATATTAAAGTTGCTTGTTCTTGTTTTCCTAGCCTGTAAACATCAATATGCGAAAGGAACTCCGAATATATGATTAGATTCGCTTGAAATGTGAACGACACTATGAAATCCATGGTATGTGGTATCTATCAGATCCTGTGACACACGTAACAGAGATTTAGTTAGCAACAAGCATGAATAAGAGTCTTTCCCTTCATAGAAATTTTTTTTCTGAATATAGGGATTCTCACTGCCTTTCGCAGATTTCCTAATCGGGAATATAATTTGTTAAAGAAAATTCCCTATATAAATGAAAATTTTCTTTCTACCGTTAAATGATATTTCATTTCGGTAAAATCAAAACAATTATTTTTTCCCAATTTTTCTTGAACTATTTTAAAGAAGTATTACATCTGAATCTATAGGTGGTAATATATTAATCCCGTGCGTGTTTCTGATTCAGGTTAGGTGGCACATTTTTTATTTAAGCTACAATTTAGTATTTTAAATTTCCGTTAAATTAGAAACTCTAAGATAAATGAGAAATCACACATTAAAAATGCACATGTCAGAGATAAACTCTCTTTGATACAAATTGATAGACTACAGAAATATGTCTTTATTAAATTTAAGAATAAATACACACCTGTAAGTTAATAAAATGACAGCTTAAATAGAATTGAAACTAAATATTTTCATAATATTACAACAAAATGAAACTATACAATTGAGTGGAATGTTTCTGCTTGGACAGAATTAAAAGATACATTCACTTGATTTTCTCAGCAAGAAACAAAAAAAGTTAAGCCCTCTTCCTTTCTTGCGAACTATGATGATGATTGTTACCATCTGTGAAATTCTGAGCTATTGCCTTACTCAGGCAGCCTTAAAAACGAATTTCACCACAGTTTCACTTATCCAGTCACCTCTTGATCAATCAAGTTGAGATTTGTTATGTATAATCTAACCCCGCCTGATGAAGGCTGATAGATCAAGTGAGACTAACGGCTCTTGGAATCTCAGTCAGAACGGATGTAATCTGGGATAAGACTGTGTAGACTTCAACATTCGAAGATTAACACCGGGACTGAGTAACGCTTTTTCAAAAATTCGTTTTTCTTTCACTGCGCCAGAGGATTAACAGCTATAGAAAAATTGAGAAGAACTGAGACGAGCACGTCTGCATTTTCTACTTAGCAAACGTTTAGGCTGTTTTGGCATATTAATTAATTTAAAGATATTTTCCCTGAAAAATAAATACCTTCTCAAAGTTATGATTTAACACACATTTTTAAGTAAGGTATTACAGTACATCCTTAAAAATAAAACAAAAGAAATAAACCAACAAACTAATACTTACAAATTAATTTTTATAATTAAACTATAGGTTATCAAAATAAATTAATAGGTATGGTAAAAGTTATATGCTTTAATCAACCATTTGTTATAAATATATTAATTCAACATATATTCCACTATAAACATAAAAAAATAATATGCATGAAAGGTAGTATACATAAAAATACAACTGCCATTGATTTAAATAAGCAAATAAATACAAGACTAATTAACAGAAAATTAAAAACTTAAAATTTAGAAAATGAAGTAATACATAGTAATTTAATGTTATTTATTGTTATAACAGCTATATTGGCTTCTGTAGTAGCGCATCATTTGGTAGTTGCTTCAGTTTAATATCGAAAATTATAGAAATGTACAGAATAATTGAAGCAGCAGCAACTGTCACCGCTTTACTCAAGAAAAATATATTATTTAAATGTTCGGTATTGAAATAAATAAAGATTTCAGTATTATTTACTTTAAAAGCATCAAACAATTTGTCAAAAACTAAAATACATGATATTTCAAAATGTAAACAAAAATATTTGGTTTAGACGATGTTCACTTTCTTTTTAATATAAAGTATACGTTTAAATAATTAAATGTTTAAACCACTTAAGTACGAAATACATTTTATTCCAAATAACTTTTATACATAAAATTCAATAGAAACTTTCAAGAATAACTCTTTCAGAGTGATTATAAGTTAATTTTCTGTGGTTCAGCAGTTACAGAACACTGGCTATAAGCTTACCTTCAGCTTTAAAATAAAGATTAGATCACACTGAAATTCTACTTTTTAAAATGTATGAAAATCAATTTTTGGCTTATAGCCACGATAGGAAAATATCCAAATAAAGTAATACACATTTAAGAATAAAGTTCAAGAAAACACATATATTTATAAAAAGTCAAAGAACCCCTATTAAGCAACAGAAGAGAAAATTTCTGAAGCTTCTATGGATTAGATGCTAAAGGTATTTATTACAGTCTCATAATTGGTAATTTAATAATTCTATTAGTGAATACTCTAAATTGACAAATTATAAATGCGTCTAAAATGCCTGGAAGGACACAGACTGTGAGGTAATATTCTGTATGAAATGAAGAGAAGAAATATAATTCAATATACTTAATTCGTGCATAATTTTCGCAGGATGAAAATCCTATACCTCGTCCCATCAGTGGGTGACCCTTGTCCCTGTCTCACCTTAGGATGTCAGCACACAGAAGGCTTAACGTTAAGTAAGGTGAATATTTTTAGTTTTTCATTATAATAACATGACAATTTTCAAAACACACAATGCTTTGATATTCTTGTTTAGAATCACTTTAAACATTGTAGGTATATAATGTTTTTTTATTAAATGTATGCAGAGTTGCCAAAAAAACTTATTTGGATACATTTCATACGCTTGAATTATTCTAATATTTATTTTGTAACTTTATTCACATAATTTGAAGAGGTGAAATATTTCTCAATTTTATAAAGTATAAGTACTGAAAATTCGGATTATACTGAATAATTTTCTATATAAATTCTAATTTTAATGTAACATTAAACATTGAAGGGAAAACTTTTTTAAGAGAATATATGCAGAGTTACTGAAAAAGACTATTTTCTTTTAATATACATTTTATGCACTTTAGTTCTAATACTTATTTTGTTGCTTATTTCATATACTTTTAAGAGTTAAAATATTTCTTTAAAAGTTTGCAATGTACTGTAAATTTGATTTTGTTGATAATTTTCCTAAATAAATTCTACTTTTAAGATCTTTTAGGTTATCACATACGTGATTGCATTCAAACATGGGAATATAATTTATAAATATTTAGTGTAAATAATACAAATCGTGTAAATAAAACAAATATTCAACTAGTATGGATCTACAAGTGTAGTACGTAAATTGAAAAACTGAAAAATTCAAATTTTATTTACAAAATATGGGAAACTTTAATTATTTTTTATAATCATAATTCGTCATTAAATTGGAAAACAATATAATTTAGAAATAAAATATAGATATAATGAGTATCTTATTTTTTATTAAAAACTAATTTTTCAAGCATAGAAAAACATCTCTATATTTCAAATTTAGCTTTCCACCGTTCACAAACGAAAATACAAAATTAAACTCGAGGTCATATAAGATTTACATAAAATGTTAAAAAATAATCTTATTATTTTTTCAATTTTAAACATATTCCTTGAGAGTGTTTTATTTATTTTACATTTTTAAAATTTCCTCTATTGGGATCACAAAGTTAAATAGTTTTTACAAGAAATTTTCATCTCTTTTCACGGATTTTGTAAAACAATGTTGTGGTGGCAAAAATACAGCTTTATTAAATATATGTAAACATTTCATATAGACACTAAAGTACTACCTCTTATATCGTTTATTCGCATAGTCTCCAAAAAAACCTAATTGTAAATTTTATTAGTAAATTGTGAGTTAAATATTTCGAATTATTTAGATAAAGTGTAATTTGATTCAACTTGGTTCAAATAAACAAATAAAATATTCTCTAAATAATCCTGACCTTTAAGTTATAACTATAGGAAAACTTAGTTTTCCATTATTTATAGTTGGAAAAAAATATGGAAGTAACCTTTGTAAGGCGTGTAATCTAAGATGAATAGAAAAATATATTTGAGGTTTTGTAAGTTAACGAAAATAATACACACGAGAAAAATCAGTACTCATTATTAAAATATGCTTTGAATTTTTAATTAAAACACCTAAACAGATAAATAGCGTAATATGAAGTAGTATTAATATAAATTATACAGTACGTTCTTTATACTATAAAAAACTCTTTTCTCGATTGCATAATTTTATAATGCTCTTGACTTAATAGTAATGCACATATATACGATTTTTGTGTCTTGAAAATCAAACTCTATGAGAGTGTATGTTTTAGATAAATAAAATGAATATATCTTTATACGACTTATCCATTTCTGATAAAATATGGCAATCTGCAATGTGAAAGCGTTATCTCGTAAAATATATAAAAGTTATCAAAACGTCATAATTAACTCTAATACTGCCATACGTACGAAATATAGCATGCAAAGCTAAGAAAGTTTAACCGTCTTTTATGTGTCTCAGGATAATAATTTGTCAATTGAAAAAACTTGTTTTAACATTTTTAATGAGTTCTTCTAAATCTTTTTCTTTTCTTTCTTTCTTTTTAAGGTACATCAGTTAAAAATTTCCTTTAAAAATATACGAAATTTTACCTTACCTGTAGTTTACATTTTAATACATTTAGTAAAACTATTTTGTTTTAATTTCAATATACGTCTAACGAAAAACAAACTACTCGTATATTAGTACAAATATTAGATTTTAACCAAATTAAGCCATAGAATAAAGTTCAATTGTTACAACTCTAAGTGGTTCATCACCTATTTTTAACCACTTCTTTTTAAACTAATAGCTGTTAAAACAAATTTATAGTTTCAATTGACTCACTTTATTCCTCTGTATAATAATAATTTATTTATTGAAATATGTACAATTTAAACAGTACAACTAGAATATCTTAAATTGAGAAATGACGTAAATAGCAAGGAATTAACAATGAGAACTTTGTAAGCAATAATCCTTTAAAATGCATCATTCTATTATAGTTCAAGGAAATTTTTTTTAATTTTTAATTATCTTCTCTTTAGTGACGAAGCGGGAATAGTATGAATAAAAATCTAATCTTTAAATTAAGAACCACAAAAGTTTTTATCATTATTACGCACAGTTTCCAATCAATTTGAACATTGACTTATACCTATATTCATTTTGCGAGTACAGAAAAGGGAATGCTTTTCATTGGGAAACTTTTTGTAGTAATACCTCATAACAGAATTCCAAGAGATTTGTTACACGATGATTGTTCAAACAGAAGAGAAACTTTCGCCAATATTCAGACTCATTTTAATTAAAATCCCGTCACTTTTGCGATCTCGATAATCCGAACGAAGTTTTGAAGATAAAAGGAAAACGAAATCACGAAGGTGCCTAATGGAATAAAAAAAAAACGTCGAAACTTAAGCTCTCTAAAAATTATTTACAAGTGTTTCCTTTTTCTAACTGTTGAATTTCAATTTTGTCAAAACTTTACTATGATTTCAGGATTCTTTTTATAATTTGAACATTGAATTTTACCTATATTAACTTTGAGAGTATAGTAAAGGGAATACTTTTCACTGGGCAACTTTTTGTATAATGAAAGGCATGACAGAATACCAAGAGATTTGTTACAGACAGGATATTGTTTAAACAGAAGAGAAGATTTTCCCAATATTGAGATTCATTTTAATTAAAATCCAACCAGGTTCACAATCTCGGTAATCCAAACAAATTTTAAAGATAAAGGGTAAATGAAACTAAGGGTAAATGAAGATAAAAAAAATTAAAGGTAACTAGATAACACTGTGTAATTTTATAATGAGTATGCACCGTACGCTTCACCTTCGCAGTGGCGTAGATGTGGGGGATAAAAGGTGTTATACCCTGGAATATACAAATCCTACTCTTTTAAAATGTTATCTTATCTAGCTTATATTGAATGTATTTCACAATATTTGAAACGTTTTATTGAGAAATCATTTTAAAATTTTATTGATAATGCAGTTATTATTATTTATTTGCTCAGATTTTTTATGATTTTTAACTATATGTGATTTTTAATTATATTTATGATTTTTAACTGCATATGATAATCGTTTTTAACTTCCATTTTTCCTTGAATTAAATTAATATTGTGTTTATTCTTCAAATGACTGCTCTTCGCTTTCAAGGGATTGGTGTGTATTATAAAGATTTAACTATCATTAAGAGAACTGCATTATGGTACTTTAAATGAGCTAGTTTATTCGTACGAAGTAAATACTAGAGACTGGTTATTTGTTTGAGTATCGTCTAATGAGTAACAATAATGAAAATATTTCGACGGATGATTTAGCGAAGTAGAATGGTTTGTAATTTGCAATGCTCTTGTTGTCACATGAAAATCTTTAAAACTATCTTTCAATTTGATTTACTAACGTACCATTACGATTTCTAAATGTTGAGACAATATGAATTAGTTCATAGTTACAGGTACGTGAATTTATTTCAGGAATAAAAGATATCTAAATTCATAAATGCTGCTAAAATTATATGAATGGGACTTCAATTTTACTTCCTTGTGGAATACATATATTTTATATGCTTTATTTTTATTTGAATGAATAAAATATTAAGTTCTAAGTGATAAATATATAATAAAATAATAACTATTAACCGTCATCTTCCAGTCTTTGTTTTTATTTGGCAGGGTATAAATCAAGCGATTTTGTAAGAATTTTTCTCTATATATTAATTCCTGCTCATAATATAACTCTCCTTTGTTAAATTTCAATTTTCGTTCCGTAAAGGGATATAAAAGAGTATGAAAAGTAGCTATCTTTAAATCTGATATGAAGTAAACCTAAATAATAACTTAATCGATAGAGTAAGTATTACAGTAATACTACGGATATTTAAAAAAAAAAAAAACTTTTGGAATACGAATGGTATGTTTTGTTTAGGCACGTTCCAGAGAATCCCTTTCGTTTCTGACACACCTTTTCCTTTTGCGTAAAACAAACTTGGAACTGTTTCTCTCGCACTTCATATACGAGCAGATAAATTATAGCTGCACAAAAACAGCTGCCTGCATGTGAGAGAATGCTAATGAACTGGCAGGGTGAGCGATTATGTGTGTTAAGAAACAACTGATGCCCTACACCAAACTTAAACAGGAGCAGGGTGGTGCTTAATAAAGGTGGGTTGAGCGTGGGCGGACGACCCAACGGCGAGTGGGTGGAACATTTTTAGAACATAATATTGTATATATCATGATGGCTGAAAATTGGATTCTGATGTTGTATTGTTTTCGAGTATTCTTTCAGGTGTATCATAAAATATCATCTTAAACGTTCACTTTATTCAAAAAGGGCCTCGGAGAAAAAAGATCTATCCCGGCTTCTTATCTCTGACTTGAGCCTGTCAGGTTGATGGGAATTTTCATTGTTTAATAAAGTATAAAAAATGCAAGCGAGCCCGTAGATACTAAGTATCTGTTCTCGTAAAACCATAACATTCATATAACCTAACCCATTCTCTACTCATTTTTCAAATTCTCCGCATTATTTTTTTATTTATTTTTGCGAATTACTTTAGTTTATCTCCGTTTATTGTAACTGGTTCATTTTTGTTTAATGTAAGGCTATCATTTATACTTGCCTCGGCCAGTCCAAAAGGCTCCAGGAACCGCATTGGACAGCATTTTATACTGCAAACTGCATGTATGTGAATGTGTGTATATACATACACACACATATATATGTATGTTATATATATATATATATATATATATATATATATACATTTATTTATTTATTTATTTATTTATATACGTATATATATGCATATATATGTATATATATGTATATATATGTATATATATATATATATATATATATATATATATATATACATATATATATATATGTATATATATATATATATATATATATATATATATATATATATATTCAGATAAAAAGTAAAAATAATACATTATGTTTAAAGTTTTCACTATTATTAATACATTAAAAATATATCAGTAATTTATAAATGTGCATAAATAAAATTTGTTTCAACTATAAATTTCACCATTCATCATTTGACCAGTCTTAATTTTTTTCAATGTTTTCCCTTTTCTTCATTTATGCAAATAAAGTATGTGAAATAGCAGGGTAAATCTTTTGTTATAAAATTTATTTAAGATGAAAAATTATTTTAATAGTGTTTTGTTTCATTCAATCTTTTTCCGAATTTTGAAATTTCAAGCTTATGTCAAGCTATAAAAAGTGATCGATTTAGTTGCATAGTAAAATCTAAAACATGTTAGCAACTTTAGAAAATTGTCCTTATCAGTATATGAAATATATACTGATATAATAGATTTCCAAACATTCGTTTACTTTGTCTACAGCAATTCTCACTTTTGTTCTTATTTTTATTACACCTCACTATACTGTTACAAGTTCCGTGTATTCTTGTTCCCTAGCAACATGTTTGATTGCAGGGTGGAAACAAACATAATTCTAGATATCTCGGTAAAAATGATATCTAAATTTAGCCTCGAAAATACGTAGAAATTGTAATTATGTACAACAATTTAGAAGCAGTATTTTTTCATTATAAAACACACGAAATATATATACCCATAATTACAGGAAAATGACGCTTAGTTTGCATATAAAAGTTACTTATAACTTAGTTACATATACTTATAACTTAGTTATATATACTTATAACTTAGTTTACATATATACTATATATTTAAAAGGAAAAAATAATTGAATACTTTTCATATAGCAATATATGCTAAGTTAACGTAAGTAAACTGCAAATAAAAATATTATATTTGCTTATATCATACGTTGACTTTGTATTTATTGCTATACTTTGGCTAAGCTGTTTTAATTTCTCATATATATTTTTGATATTATTTATCGCTATACAGAATAATTTGTTCTATAAAATTTCTGTATGACACTTAAATGTAAAGAATCTATTGAAAATATATTTAACATTATAATAATTTTTAACTAAAAGTTAACTTTGTTTCTTTTATATGTAAACCACCTTTATAACAATAAGGAAAAAAAAAGATTTGTATTTCGATAAATAAGATTCCTTTTTTTTTAAATCTAAGAGTTACAATAGAATAATGGTTAGTACTCACAAAATCATTTTCCTATTATCATGTGATAACTAACACTTTTATTGTTATATGTGTACATAAAGCACGAATTAAAATTCTATATATGTCATACTTATGATGGATTTGCATTTATTGCTTCGTTTTCAAACAAAGGATTTATATGCCGTATATATTTTGACCTTATTTATCATTATAAAAAAATTCTACAATACACTTATAGGTGTTTTTTTTTTACTTTCCATATCTGAATTATTGTAAATTTCCATATCTGAATTATTGTGAATTTATCTGTAATTGTAAAGAATCGAATAAAACTTTAATTTACATTAAATTAAGTTTACAAATTAATTGGGTAAAATTTAGCTTCCTTGTATATATATATATATATATATATATATATATATATATATATATATATATATATATATATATATATATATATATATATATATATGTATATATATATATATGTATATATATATGTATATATATATGTATATATATATATGTATATATATATATATGTATATATATGTATATATATATGTATATATATATATGTATATATATATATATATATGTATATATATATATATATATATATATATATATATATATATACATATATACATATATATATATAAATATCTATATATATATATATATATATATATATATATATATATATATACATATATATATATATATATATATATGTTACGGTGAAAGACCGAAATCTGGAGAATGTCGACAGTCACCGGTGAATGTCAACATTCACGTAGTCGTTTGGTGTATGTCCGAAATATTTGCTAAATACCCTTATTTCTGACTTACACTGGTAAATGTCAACATTCTTCATGCACTAATCGTGAATGTTGAACATGTAAGAGATTTATACTTTCTTCTCCATAATTCAGTCCAAATCTATTAATAGCACATGTAACTGTTGAACATAAAACAAACCGAACACTCTTAGAACAGAAAATAATACCAATAATTAACTTAATTATGTGATTGACGTTATACTATCTTATTTGTTGCAACAATTTATACTGCTATAGCAATTTGAATTGCACAAGAGTCCCTTGCATTTATTAATGGCATTTAGTAACTAAACATTTCTTTTTGCAATGACAGCGTTTATAGCCATGCCCTCCACGTCCCAAATTAGCTTCAGCGGCTTCTCTCAGTGCGATATTTCTTGAGAAGAAATCTCATCTATGGAGAGTAACTTTTCTTTACAAAAATATAAACTGATTATTAGTATAAAGCTGCTTGAGTGAACCATTTTTGTTTACTTATTTATAAAAGTCGGAATCTTCTATTCCAACAACAACCGCCAATACATTTCGGGCATCTGTTCGACCACGGTCGACATCAGGGACTTGTATTCACACAGTGTCATCAATTTGAGCAGGAGGAAATTTTCTTTTTTATGTCTGTAACATTTTCGTTGCATGCATTAGATTATCTTTTGCGGCTGCTCTTTTAATAGAAATAAAATTCTGCTGTTTAGTCATGGCTTGACAGAAGGTGTAATAGGTTGAAGCTCTTCTGTATTTTCTTTTGGAATGGATGCAGAAACTTTGGAGTATTCCTTCATGGTAATTGCTATTTTAACATATATATGTTTTAATAATAAAGTATGATTTAAAAACGTAAAAAAAAATATTATTTTTCAACATTCACCATCAATGCATACGGATTGTCGACATACACCGGTGATAGTCCGAATATGTAAGAATATAATCAAACATTCTGTCTTTCACCGAGGTATTTGGTGTATGTCGACATTCACCGGTGAATGTCGACATTCTCCAATTTCGGGCATTCACAGTAACATATATATGTATATATATACATATATATATATATATATATATATACATATATATATATATATACATATATATACATACATATATATATACATATATATACATATATATATATATATACATATATATATACATAAATATATATATACATATATATATACATATATATATACAGATATATATATATATATACATACATATATATACATATACATATATATATATATATATATACATATATGTATATATATGTATATACATGTATATATGTATGTATATATATATATGTATATATGTATATATATATGTATATATATGTGTATATGTGTGTGTGTTTAATGATATTTTAACCAAACTAACAAAGTTAATTATAATGATGTACTAAATTAAATTTCTGGTGATTCTATACCTAAAATTATATCATTTGGCGAAATGTCTTTTTTCTTTTACAATTGCGGTGAACTTTGGAGAACTACGAGAATACCAGATTAATTTATTCTTAGCTCAACTAATCGTATATAACTCTTGTATGTTCTTAGTATCACTTCTTAGCATCTTAGTGAGATTATACTCTTAGCAACTGAGTTTCTGGTTACCCACATGGCACTGGATAAGCGAATGTAAAACGTTTTGGCGGGAAAGCACCAAAGATGAATTGTCTCAATAACTCAACATTTTTATTTCTAAATTTTGCTGTTTTGTGTCAGCGTAACGACTGCATTTTAGCGAGCATGGATAACAATCTAAGTTTTAACTGTATAAAAACACAAATTACACACACACACACACACACACACACATATATATATATATATGTATATATATAGTATATATATACATATATACATGCACACACACACACACACACACACATATATATATATATATATATATATATATATATATATATATATATATATATATATATATATATATATAGGTGTGTAAACCCTCATTTTAACAAAAAAAAAAAAGCAAACTTTATATTTCATCAAGTAAAAATACTTTTATTTATTTCTAAGCATTAAGCATAACAAAAAAAGCATATCTAAAACTCGCAATCTCATTTTCCCATTACGATAGGAAAATTAAACTTTCATTGTTACATGGCTTTACTAGATAACTTTTGTGTTTTGTTATTGATTACATAATTACATAATTTGCATGTAGTTGTTATTGAAATCCTGAAACAGACAATTTACTCAGGTCAATATGTTAAAGAAAAATTTAAAAAAACCTATTAAGGTAACACTTTTTGGAAAGTGTTTTCCCCGTTTCCTAGATAATACATGTGCATCACTATTAAAAAGGCCACAAAGCTTTTATAATCTTATACGAATATGAATTTTAATAAAACTAATAAGAAGATACTTTTTAGAATTATAATGTAAATTCTATTATAAAACGGATTAATAAAACTAACCTCTAGGAAGGTATACTTAATTTCCTGAGTTCGAAAATTGGGTTTCTCCAAAAAGTATGTCACGATTTCTATCTGATCTGGAATAACTTTTTATTTTTCTCTATGCATATTTAAATTGAGAAATCTTTAGATGAAAAACTGCATTCATAGTTAACAACCGACAGTGTATTTGGGGCAAATATTATAATTATAAAACATGTAATGTATATAATGCAGGCTAGTATCAAGTTTATTGTTATGATATGCATTAACCGTATATCACGAAGTAAGATCGTGCCTTGTAATCGAATAAGGAAAGAACAATACTTCACACTTCGTCTAGTATATTGCATAATCCAGCAACCTCTATATTGTGATTATATTTTAACGTTATTTCCTTTATACAACTCAAAAGCATATTGATAATTTTCTTTCAAAACCTTTATAGAACTCACAAAAATCATTAAAACTGTCATTAAAGGAAAAAAATACTTTGTCCAAATATAAAGAAATATAAATTAATAAATGATATTTAATAAAATAAAATTTAAATCACAAAATAGTAGTTTTCATCAGAAAATCCTGAATTGAGACATGATCTTAATTAAAATTTTTAATTATGTATGACCTCAATAAAAAATGTATATTCCGATATGAAATGAAAAAGAAATATTTTTATTTTATTGTATTATTTGATTATACCACAATACAATTTTTCGAATTATGCGAAGAGGTTTTATAATGTGTAAAGAGGAACTACCGAAACAGTTTAACTTATTTCAATAAAGTACTGAATAAAATTTTCAGATTTTTAAAAAATATTCAAAGCTTCTTGTGTCTGTAGAGTTATAAAATCATTTTACTCTTCGTTACCGCCCTGATTTAGCATGTGTAACTCAAAACAACCCATCAGTGCTTCATCTCTATCCAAGAACAATTCTTTCCAGATCTAATTCTCCCCCCATTTCAACCATAAGGAAACTCTCAAAGTATTTCAAATAAATTTCCGCGCTCACTATTTTGAAGCAAGGTGTTATTTTTTGATAAATATCCTCTAACGCTTTTCTTTCTACTTTCCATTTTTCTTTCTTTCTTTCTTTCTTTTTTTTTTTTTTTCAATCCAGGCGTCCTATCGCCCCAATGATCGGATTACAGTGAGCTTTTGTTTGGGAGGAATAAAAATGCCACAGTAACACGTTCTTTTGATTGATCTAGGTACTTCGAGATTTCGATAGCCCTTTTTTTTCTTTGCTTACATCCTATATCAAAGTGTAAACTGTTTTACACATGATCGTTTTAAAAGCTGAAAGCGCTATGGAAATACGCATGTGCTGATCTTTTTAATGAAAATCTTTTCAATGGTTTTAAAAACGAACTCGCTTGTTCGTTTCAGATAATATTTCAGAAATGAAGATTGAATAACGAAATTCAACTCATTTTCGACTTTATTTCTAAGTTTCTTTTGAGAAAGAGGAAATTGATAAGGGAAATAGATAACAAACATATTATATGGAATAAGTAATTTACTTTGTTAAGTCTACTTTATATGGAGCATTAGCAGTGAAATAAATTTGTTCTTTTACCTTTCCATATTATATTTCATTAAAATTTTTGATTTAACTTGCTAAATAATGAACTAATTCTTTAGCTCAAAGTGAGTTTTTGTTTGCAATGAATAAAAATGTACGGTAACACGTTCTTTTGATTAATCTATGTACTTTAAGATCTCGATAGCCCCCTTTTTTTACTTTCTTTGTTTACATCCTACATCAATATATGTAAACTGTTTTGCATAAAATCATCTCAAAATCTGAAAGCGCTACGGAGATAACCATGTGATGATGTTTTTGATGAAAATCTTTTTAATGGTTTAAAAATTAACTCGCTTGTTCATTTCAGATAATATTTCAGAAATGAAGATTGAATAACGAAATTCAACTCATTTTCAACTTTATTTTTAAATTTCTTTTGAGAAAGAGGAAATCGATAAGTGAAATAGTTAAGCATATTATATTTAATAAATAATTGTTTTGTTAAGTTTACTTTATAAGGAGCATTATTAGTCAAATAATTTTGTTCTTTTACCTTACCATATTATATTTAACTCAAAGTTTTTGATTTCACTCGCTAAATAATGAAGTGTTTCTTTAGCTCAAAATGAGATTTTGTTTGCAATAAATAAAAATGCAGAGTAACAAGTTCTTTTGATTAATCTATGTACTTTAAGATCTCGATAGCCCCCTTTTTTTACTTTCTTTGCTTACATACTACATCAATATATATAAGCTGTTTTACATATAATTGTTTTAAAAGCTGAAAGCATTATGTTACTCATGTGATGATCTTTTTAATGGTTTTAAAATTATCTCGCTAGTTTATTTCAGATAGTATTTCAGAAATGAAGATTGAATAACACAATTCAACTTATTTTTTACTTTATTCTTAAGTTTCTTTTGAGAAAGATAAATTTGATAAGTAAAATAGATAACAAGCACATTATATGGAATAAATAATTGCTTTGTGAATTTTAGTTTATAAGGAGCATTAGTAGTCTAATAATTTTGTTCTTTTACCTTACCATATTATATTTTACTAACAGCTTTGGGTTTAACTCGCTAAATAATGGACTGATACTTTAGCTCAAAGTGAGTTATTTTTTGCAATAAAAAAAATGCATGGTAACATGTTTTTTTTATTATTATTAATCTATGTGCTTTAAGATCTCGATAGCCCCTCCTTCCTTTTTTTTACTTTCTTTGCTTACATCCTACATCAATGTATGTAAGCTGTTTTACATATAATCGTTTCAAAAGCTGAAAGCGTTATGCAAATATACATGTGATGATCTTTTGAATGGTTTTAAAATTATATAGCTAGTTCATTTCAGATAGTATTTCAGAAATAAAGATTGAATAACGAAATTCAACTCATTTTCGACTTTATTCCTAAGTTTCTTTTGAGAAAGATGAATTTGATAAGTGAAATAGATAACAAGTATATTATACATAATAAGTAATTGCTTTGTCAAGTTTACTTTATAAGGAGCATTTGTAGTCAAATAAATTTGTTCTTTTACCTTTCCATATTATATTTCACTAAACTTTTTGATTTAACTTGCTAAATAATGAACTAATTATTTAGCTCAAAGTGAGTTTTTGTTTGCAATGAATAAAAATGCACAGTAACATGTTCTTTTGATTAATCTATGTACTTCAAGATTCCAATAACCCCCTTTTTTATTTTGTTTTCTTACATCCTATATCAATGTATGTAAACTGTTTCACATATAATCGTTTAAAATGATAATATCTTTTACATATAATAGTGACAAAGCTGAAATTGATAAGTGAAATAGGTCACAAGCATATTATATGGAATAAATAATTGTTTTGTCAAGTTTACTGTATACGGAGCATTAGTAGTCAAATAATTTTGTTCTTTTACCTTACCATATTATATTTTACTCACAGTTTTTGATTTAATTTGCTAAATAATAGACTGATTCTTTAGCTCTTAGAAAGCTTTTGTTTGGGATAAGTAAAAATACTTTAAAAAAAATTCTTCTTTTGATTAATCCATGTACTAGGTAAGATTTCGATAGCCTTTTTTTATACTTTCTTTGTATACATCCCATACCAAAGTATGTAAACTGTTTAATATATGATCGTTATAAAAGCTGAAATCGCTATGGAAACACACATGGAATTTTTAATGTCTTTTAATGAAAATCTTTTCAATTTTTTAAAAAGTAATTTACTTGTTTATTTCCGATATAAACATTAAATAAGAAAATTCAACTCAATTACGACTTCAATTCTTACTTTTGAAAAGATCATTAATAGTTGAATAACTTGTTCTGAGCATATTTTATCTCATTTACAATTTAAGTTGTTAATATGGTCTAATTCTTTAGAATAAAGAATAAACCCTTTTAAGACTAACAAAAACTGTTATTTTCATTGTTTTCAGAAAAGCGAAGAAATCATCTTATTTAAATTATATAGCTTTTTACTTAAAAAACGAGATAAATAATAACATTAAACTAATTTTAGTGATCAGTAATTCGCTAAATTCCTGTCATTTTTGTTTATTTATGCCTTATTTTAAACCATCGTAATGAGCAAACTATGAGTAATTTATAATTGTAACATCTCTATTATTTGTTAAATAAAAGTTGGAATTTAAAATGATAATTGTTTATGATCATATTTTAAAGCATTTATGTTAAAAATTAGCATTTATATTTTCCCATTCTTACTTTCACCTTCTCTGCGGGGCAATCTAATTGATACATTCAAACGTATATTATGGCATAATTCATCGATTGAATGCTCGTTACTTCTCGACGTATTCCATTGGAAAAGAAAAATCTATTCATCATTCATACACCTCTGCATTTTTTTCTAGATTTAATAATTTGCTTTACAATCATGAAGGATTACCTTGGCTAATAAAACTGTAAAAGAAAAAAGGAAAAATTTGATTGAAGGCGCACTTCTTTTCGAAATTGATTGCAGAGCATGAGATATTGTTTGCCTTATTATGGAAATGTTAATGTTCTTTTTCTCTTAAACCTGTCTCGCTAAGGGGGGGGGGAATCCCGTAAATTTGAAGAACGGGAAAGGTTTTATTATATTTTATATTAAAACTGGAATTCATTAGTAGAGCATTTCAAATTTAACAGTAGCCGACCAAGATCATTAGGGTAATTTCATGATGAAAACCGTAACATTTAAATTAAGTAAAGGTGATAATTTTACGAATTATTACTTTAAAATCCGTATATTTGATTTTTTCGGTGTTATTATATTGTAATAGGTTCGGAAAAATATTTTTACTATTATTTTTGTAATAAAAGTCTAATTACTTTTATTAAAACCAAGGTGTGTGATTCGCATAACATTTTTAACCGTCATGAAAGGGTACTTTATATTTCAAAATTATTCTTCTGAAACTTACAATCTGACAAAATTACGTAAGTATTTTTGAGAATTAATTCTGAATATGTTGAAGCCAATTTCTTCTCAAATAGTAACTAAAACAAAAAAAAAATAATTAAAACTCGTGACTAATGTTACATGGAAATATTCAAATAAAGAACACACATATATAATGAAATAATAATTTAATAATTAGTTTTTTACACTTTTTCTACTTTTTGTTATTTTATCTCTTTTATTAACCCATCTGGGAAATGATAAATTTCCATTTTGCCAGGGAGGATCCTAAAATTTTTTTTTTCTCTTTATCAATGTCAATAGGTATAGACCATTAAACTCTGCATGAATTTATGAAAAATTTGATTTTATGAGGGCATATTTTCTAAGAACAGACATATATGATGAAATAATAATTTAATAGTTTTTCACATTTTTGCTACTTTTTGTTATTTTATCTTTTTTATTGACTAATCTGGGAAATGATAAATTTCCATTTCTCCATGGAGGATCCTAGAAAAAAAAATTTCTCATAAGCAATGTGAATATTTATAGACTATTAAACTCTGCATGAATTTTTGAGAAATTTGATTTTTTATTCGCTTATTTTCTCATTATATGAGATAACACAGCCTATATTAAAAGTAGAATATACGGTTTTTAAGGTACTTTAATTTTTGGGTCTGAGTTGAAAATGATCGTTTACTTACATTTTACTCTCTCGCTCACCTGAACAAGACCCACTCTAAAGGCAAACAACCCAAATATTCCTTAGGTGTGTCAAAATTCAAGGATTGCATTTTAGCTGTTCGAGAAAAATATTGATATGTTAAATACCCAATTAAAAAATTTCTACTTATCGGTTTTTCTTCTTCCGCTAAAAATTACGTAATATACTATTTTTGCCTAAAACCAAAACTATTTACAATACTTAATTCTAAAGGAAACGACCATAAAAGAGTGGTATGTTTACTTAAATAACAAAAATGACCAAAATGATCATTTTGGCTAATGAGCATAAATCAAATACATTTAATAGATATTATGCAAAAAGTTTCCAGAACTGAAAGGGAGAAAAATTTCTTGACATTTTAGCTTAGTTCATTATGTTTTTGTCTAACTGTGCAATAATATTTTTCTTTCAATAGCATTACAAATGTAAAAAATGTGGATATATGTATTTATTAATTAATTTAAAGGGATTTGCACTGCTGATTATCAGTTTTATATTGTGTTATACGTTGTAATACCTTATCACATGCCAACCTGTGCGTGTTGAAAAAGCAACAGTTTAAGTTTATGATTCTGTTTCCCGATGAGAAATTTATAGCGAAAACGCTTTCAGCCCCTTTCAAAGCGTTATTATACACCAATTTATACCTATATATATATATATATATCTGTTGAAATTTTTTTCTCCCTTGCATGAAAAATTCCGTTCATTCTTCATTTATAAAAGAAATTGTAAACTAAATATGTTTCTTTTTCAACATTTACAGCTTTACTTGTTATAAGGCCTTTACACTAATTATACTCATTAGTTATAACTTAAAATGATTTGACTTTAATAAAACAAAAACATAATAAATTTTTTAAAAAGTATCTGTTTGACAGATATGAATTTGTCTCTTTTGCCCAGGTGACGTAATCATTTGAGCTGGAGCTGATTTGAAACTCCTAGTTTTAGTATTAAAAATAAACAGCTTTAAAAATTCTTCAACAAACTTTTATATTCAGTGATACTTCTTATAATTTTATGACTCATATGGGGCTTCAGATTTGATTTAATTCTTGATAATGGTTAGTTACACACCACTGAAAATTCGATGTCTCAGATTTGTGGATGAAGTGAATAACGGACGCAGAATATTCTATTTGTGTTGGATTTTTGCCTGCTTACTTGTACTATTTTTTTTGTATTTATTTCAACGTAAAATTGCAACATAAGTATAAAATTTGTTCACATTGGTCTTAATGTACTATACCCAAACCCAATGTTTATCACTTCTACCCCCATTTCACTCCTAACGAAGTAGAATTTTTAAAAAATCATCCTAAACTGATTCTATACATCGTTACAAAAACGATATTCCGAATTCCACTCTTCAAATTTTAATAGCTTCGGTTCTACAGTGATAGAGCAATATGTAAGTTAGTTTCGCTTGCAGTCAGACCCATAAGAAAGTCACCATATCCCTAAAAATGTTCATTAAATGGAAAATTCGTTAAATATTCATCCATCTTTTAAAGCACATAAAGCATATTTTAAGTTCATAAATATTAAATACTATTAAAATTAGTCACACTTTTTGTTTGTATTAATATTTATTTAGTTCATTTATTTATCTCATCAAAAAGAAATCTGTAAGGAAAATAAAAACAAAGCAAAACCTGGACAATGTTTAGCTTTATATGCCATGTTTTGATTTTGCACTGTATTTCCAGTTTAAAATATTGTATATTAAAATTAGTTTTAATACCATTATCTTAGTCATTGAAACAAGTAAATGTATTAAAACTAAAGAATAAGTTTGAAAAGTCAAGAAATATTTTGAGAAATGGGGAGAAAAAAATTAACACCGCAAATGAGTTCATTAAATAGAGAATGACCTTCGCTATATGGATGTTATTTTATGGAAAAATTCTCAAAATGTACTTGGTTTCACTGTAAAGCTAAATAGAGGATTGACTAAATTTATAGAAAGGGAGTTGAGGAGATAAAGGAACATGCTGAAACTATAAAATCGGCGGGAAATTCCCATCTCGTATTACAGAGCGTCATACTTTCTATAGTTATATTAAATAATGTTAAATTATGATCTGAATTACGGCAGCTAAGTAAAATAGAATTTGTGTAAATTGTTGAGATAAATATCACAGTAAAATTAAGCAGAGTATGTATTTTCAAAATATAGAAACATTGAAAGAATTACAGACTTCAGAAAGCTACTTAGATGAGATTTTTATGTATCATTTAAATCTTCTAAAATCAGGTAAAGTAAGTTAGGCATTTAATATCTTATACACTTATTTTAATGCGCAGTTTTGTGATATATTGTAGATAACACCTTTATATTTTTAAATGTATAAAATAAATTTGGCAGTTTAATAAAATAAATTTGGTATAAATAAAGTGCCCAGAAAAATATGTCAGTACAATAAAGCAGGATGTGTTGATACTTTTTAAATATTGCCTGACAAAATCATGCTGCCACTAAAGACTTCAAAAAGCTACTTAGACGAGTTTTATATATTATCTAAAGCTTTTAAAACCAGGTAAAATAAGTAAGGCATTTAATATCTAATACTCTTCTTTAAATGCGCAGTTTTGTGACTAAGATAGTGTAGATGACACCTTTATTGTTATAAATGCATAATATAATCTCTCTATTTATGCTAATACCGCTTGTCCTTCGCCGACTAATTCTGTAACGGAATCAATGTACCGCAACTTCCCAAAATAACATCTTCAGCGTTACGCATTCTGATTAAATTTACCGATGAATTTTCCTCACCGATGTGAAAGAAACGGCATTTTATTTCTAAGCTCTCTTGTAAGCCTGCTCGAACTAAAAAAGCGCACGTAACTAGCAAAGTGAAAACCGGTTTTGCAGCTCACTTGACCGAAGCTTAATCGAATGTCACATAGCGTCAAACAGAAAGACATAATGCGAAGACAAAACCAGTCCACTAGCAGAACAAAACCTCGCTTTTCTGAGAGGTCGGTTTCAAAATACTGTATGTTAGCTGCTTCTGTTTTAAGAGAAAGGGAATGTCATAGAGTTCGTCTATAGCCAGCGGCAGGGATTATCTGTGATTTGTGTTTTCTTTTCTAATGTCTAGGCATCCCTATATTTAAATTAATTTAATAAGTAGTTAAATGATGCGAATTTACCATCAACCTAACACAAAAATAAATACACAGTCTTTCAATAAAAAATGAAACCTTTTTTAATGTTGATATATAATTTTTATGATTTGTAATTTTATTTAGATTTCTTTCCCTAATAATGAATCTACTACTGCGATGTTGATTATATTGTTTGGTGAAACTCAAAGTAATTTATATATCTGTATAATATTTATTTATGCCGATTTTTTTAAATAAACGAGAAAAACCTTTAGAATTTTTTCCAATGGAAGGACTTACCTGTAATTTGGATTTTCTTCTCTAACATCTAGGCATCCTATATTTCTACTAATTCAATGACTAATTAAATAAGGTAAATTAGTTAGCAGTCTAACACAAAAATAAAGACATAATCTTCAAGAAAAGTTAAACTTTTTTTTATGTTGACAGTGGCGTACCGAAGGGGAGATATGAATGTTGTAACCTCCCCATGAAGTTTGCTGTATAAGTATTATACATATAAGGATTGCTGAATTAATTTTGAGACATGAGTTGAAGGGAGGGGGACGCCATTTAAAAATTTTCACCCCCTGTATGTGTATAAATAATTATGGTGACATATTTTTATTAGACTCTCTCCCTCCCCCTAGTAATGAGTCTATTACTACAATGCCGATTAAATTTTTTGTTGAGACTAAAAGTAGTTTTATAAATCTGAACAACATTTACTTATGCAGATATTGTGCAAATTAATCGATGGATATCTGTGGAAAATAATCCAGCGGCAGAGATTATTTGGGATTTGTGTTTCTCTTCTAATGCCTTTGCATCCCTATATTTATACTAGCATAAGGATATTAACTAGTTATATACTAGTTAAATAAGGTGAATTCGTTTCAATCTACTGCAAAAATAAAGACGCATTTCAAAAAGAGTCTATTACTGCGATGCCGATTATATTATTTGTTGAAACTAAAAGTAGTTTTATAAATCTGCATAACATTTACTTATACAGATATTGTGCAAATTAATCGATGAAAATCTTTGGAAAATAATCCAAAAGCAGAGATTATTTGTGATTTGTGTTTCTCCTCTAATATCTTTTCATCCCTATATTTATACTAACATAGGGATATTAACTAGTTATATGCTAGTCAAATACGGTGAATTAATTTCAATCTACTGCAAAAATGAAGACATATTTCAAGAAGAGTTAAACTTTATTATTTATTAATATATGATTACGAAGATTTATAATATTTATATTTCTTTCAACCTAGTAATGAATCTATTACTGCGATGCTGATTATATTGCTTGTTGAAACGTATAGCTTTATAAATCGACTTAATTTTTAATTATACAGATTTTTTGCAAATAAACAAGAGAAATCAATGTAAAATATAAACGAAAAGAGTATATAATGCTTATTAAAAATAAAATTATATTTTAGTTACTTTACAACATTTATATAATTCTTCTGTAAGATAATATAAAAATTTTCTGTCATTTCAATTGCGAGTTAAATAAATTTTTAAAAAATTTCTTGAATTACCACTAATTTTATTTGTGTAAAATGAATGGATTTGAAAGGTTATATATTCAGATAAGTATTAAGTGTCATATATTAACCCTCATTTACATAGTGTTTAGAGAAATCTTAATTTTTGCTTTAATACATTTCTAGACTGCTTAACACATATGCTCTTAAACTGTAAACCGCAAACACCCCAGTGTCCGTGGATCAAAGTTAGGCATTATTGGGAGACCAACAAATACTTTTTACATTAAATTTACACCTCCCAAATTTTAATTTATTTATAAAACTAATTTAAATAAAAATCTGGTTTTTCAGGCTATGAAATCAAAGTATAGAAACAAACCCAATGTAAAAGTGGACTTCTATACAAAAATTTCTAACATTGAACCATACATTGTTTTTCTAATTTCAAAGAAGCGCATCTCTTGAAGGATTTTTCTTTCTTTAAAAATTATTTACAGGCAACGTTATAATAAAGCCTATTTTGACCAACACTTGACCAAGAAATGTTTACATGCACATGATGTATTATGAGTTGTAAATTTTAAAACTCTGTTTACTACTATTTTTAATGATTTTGTGTTTTTTTAATTTAAATCCTTATAAAAATATCCAACTTCATAAACTATCAAAACCATTTATTAAAATGATTAACGATACATTTTTACCAATGTTTATTATAAAGTATTACCTATGAGATTATTGAATGATAAATTGTGTCTAAAAAATTGCGTAAAATGCTTAGGCTTGGGATGACGTTCACAAAAAAATAAATAATAATAATTAAATAAATGTTGTTTTAAGAGAGGTTCTTGGACTATATAAGTTTAAGAACCCATGGCTTATTGTTTTTTATATTTATGGTTACTTGCATTGTTTCAAGGGGGGAGATATAAATCATCTAAAATATTTTATCTCAAAAATGAAAATAAAAATATCTGAAGAGAAAGGAAATAAGACGAAATCTATCCGCATATCAGAAGATATTATTTTTTAGGCACGCTACTAATGTGAATAATGCATGTTGAGAATAAAGAATTCCGAATCTTTGATTCGGATGTCTGTAACACGAAAGATATTTTCTCGTATTTATTCTTGTGAGAGGAAAGAAATAACAATCTATCACTGGGTAGATGCTTACTACAGTTTCCAGACATCTGTTTTATAAAACTCCGGATGTATTAGTATTATGTATAAAGGTCTTTGTTCCTATTTCAGATTTTTTGTTTGTTACTGATGTTTGGGAGGAATAAACTACTGTATAAAGGATTAAAACGTTTCCTACCGTGACGAATGTTTTCTCGCCTTTCTATTCTACGTCTTTACTCTAGGAAAATGCGGCTGATTCATATTTATATATTCGTACCGGTTATTCAAAGGTATTTTATCGGTTTTAGATTTCTAGCTTTATACCATGCAAAATACCGCACGATAAACAAAAAATGTATCGAAGGTAGCAAAACAGTTTGATCTTAAGAAGTAAAATATTTATATCACACCCAAACCTAAGTAGAGTAGGATAGCCTAGTGATTCCCAAACTGAGTGCCATAGCTGTGCAACAGAGCACCAGAATGATGTATTTCAATATTATACAATTTCTGCAACAGTAATAAACCATTGGTTATTAATAGACTAATAATAATAATAATAATAATAATAATAATAATAATAATAATAATAGTAACCAACAGTAATAGACAATTGGTTATAGATTATTAGCTTTATATTGTGCAAAATACCGTTACTATAAACAGAAAATATATCGAAGGTATCAAAAAAGTTTGATCTTAAAAAGTAAAATATTTATATCAGATCCAAATCTAATCAGAGTAGCATAGCCCAGTGATTCCCAAACTGAGTGACATAGTTGTGCAACAGAGCACCGCATCGATGTATTTCATTATTATGCAACTTCTGTAACAGTAATAGAACATTGGTTATTAATAGACGATAATAGTAATAATAATAATAATAATAATAACAACAACAATAATAATAATAAAATAGTAACCAATGGTAATGGACTATTGGTTTTATATTTTCTAATTTATACTGTACAAAATACCGTTACTATAAACTGAAAATATATTGAAAGTATCAAAACAGTTTGATCTTAAGAAGTAAAATATTTATATCAGATCCAAATCCAAGCAGATTAGCAAAGCGCAGAGATTCCCAAACTGAGCACCGTAGCTGTGCAACAGAGAACCGCAACGATGTATTTCAATATTATATAACTTCTGCAATAGTATTAGACACAGAACGAATATTGATGTCTAAAATATATTGTTTGCAATTTGATGTGACCCCAAACTATATACTTCTCCAAACTTTTGTACAAGATAGTAATATTCAATTTTTGTAATATTCTTTATCATTTGTGTAGTAATTATTTTGTTAATAATTAAATGAGTGTAGCTATGGTTAGTTTAACTCCAGGATTTAAGAATTTGAATAGTGGACAACAAACTCATCTATTATTTTATTTTAATAAGTATGTTTAATTAACTGTTTGCTAATTTAAAATACATGCTTAATTTATTAGTATACTTTTAAATTATGCTAATCTCATTAATTGCATTAGATAAGCCAGTGTTTTGATTTACGCTGTCGTGTAAAAATACGGGGGGATTAACAGCGCCGAAAACAAAAAAATGTGGAAACCACAGGACCAGCTAAAAGCTAGAAATATTAGAGGATACATGAAATGATAGAGACCTATATCCAAGTCCATTACATTTTGCTTTGATGGAATGGATTTTTCTTCCAAACAGCTCTTGTTTGTAAGAAATCAAAGATAAAAGAGCAGTAAGCACAATACGAGTATTTCTAAAAAAATTACTATAGTCATATACTATGAGCATTATACTTTAATGCGTAAAATAATTTAATTAAATTTGTCTCAATATCATTTTTCTATACTGAAAAGTATTGTTTGCACAAATTTCACGTAGATTACTTTCCGCACTGTAGCTATAACGTCATAAAATAGAGATGGCTAGTTAAAAAACAATTATCTTTTAATTATTTAAAAGTATTAAAGTAGTAAAAATACCCCTCTATATCGTAGCCAAGATCTTGAATAGTTAAGATTACCAAACTCCACACAATATTATTTTCAAACGCACGTATTAGTAATATACTACGACTGATCCTGAAAACCTTATAATTTAATGGAATGTCACTTACCCACTTACGTTATTCTAAAAGACAGAGGAAAGCATTATGCCATAGGATTGCAAATTACACTCACAGATCAATCAGTTTTTCTTCATTTAACTCTTTAATTCCCATGTTTAGTTTCATTACAATTTTTATCAATAAACTGTCGGGTTCTAAAGGTATCTGCATTTTTATACAAGTAGCCTCTTCCTACCCAGCCTTCAATCTGTGTAATTAAACTTCTTCCAAATGACGATTATATTTATCTCAAAATTTATATTATTTTTCAGGTTATGTTACATATTAAACATTTACATATTAAACATTCCTTATTAAACATTTTGAAAATAAAATAAAACAACTCATTTTCATAAAATAAATAATATATTTTATCTAAATTCAGTGGTTTTCTTAAATTTAAGAAAGGGATACTAAATAATCAAATGTGTTAAATTTGGAGATATTTGACGATTTATCCTTACACAAAGTCAGCAACGTTTTTCTGTTAACGCATTTAAGAGTATATAAAGCGAGCTCTTCTTACCTCTTTTTCACTCTTTCTCTCTCTCCCGTTTTCCAACATTTAGTGAATACATTCTAGATGCGCGTTATGCACGGATTAATGCTGAATGATTCAGGATTTCACATGATTATATGTATGAATCAAGACGTATTCAAGTAAGAAACTAAAAAAGGAAAAATTGGAATTTACTTGAAGTATTACTGCAACTACTGCATTTATATATTTATGATATTGCACTTTTTTTATACAACAGTGTTAGCAACACTAATTATTAACTTTTAACGCCAAATTCTGACGTGAAGTAGGATTCCATTCTCTTTTTCATACTGAACAATTGATTGATTAAATGCTGCAGTATAACTAGATCTCTTTCTAATTTCCTCCCTCGTTGTCATAAATCACCCATTCCTTATTCAATGAAGAGGAAAAAATAAAGCGAATCTCTCTCTTACCTCATGTTTTAGAAGTATTCAACTTGAGTCCTCATGATCATCTCTAATTAGCCTCCCCCCCCCCCCCAAAAAAAAAGACCTATACAACCGATAACAAGCTTGAAAGATTTCGTTCAGAATAAGATCGTCTGAAGAATGGTATTGGAACAATGTTGGTACCAAACGTTCGTTTGGTTCTTTTGGTTTCTTTATCAATTGGTTTACAATTAGAAAGTCCACTGCATTCCTAACTTTAGGTACGCACTGAACGAGATAAAATTTTTTGCCATTTTTTCTCGCAATAAACAATGCGTGCGTTGTACACGAGTTAATACGGTATATTATAATCATCAACACTTACACTCGTCCCATCATTATTAAATTCATCTTTATTTGTCAAAAATTCAATCTCTTTTTTTATTTATTTATTTTTCAAGGCATTTCCTCTTTATTGTCATACATCAAGAGATTATCTTTCATGGTTTAACGCACGAAAAATATTGCTTTTATTGACGCATTGCAATTGCATCTAACCTTGCATTCTAACAATTGCATTCTAACAATTGTAAAATCAGAAACGCTGTATTTTTACCTTGATGCGATAGTAGTTACGGCAAGACTAACTCCTCATTATATATTTTCATTTGAAATCACAATGATGGAATCGTCTGAAGAATGGTATTACATCAACGCAGTAGGTTGAATCATCTTGTTTCCTAAGCAATTGGTTTACAGTTTGGAAAGGGAATTGCATGCCAAATTTGAGGTCTAAACTTCATTGTGTAACGCAAGAAAAGCATTGCTTTTATTGACGCATTACAATTGCACCTCATTTTGATTCTAACAATCGTAAAAACAGAAATGCTGTATTCTTGCCATGATTTGATTATATTTATGGTATGGAATCACTACAGCGATGGCAAACCTAGCTCGCAATTAAACATTTTCGTTTTAAATAATAAGGATAAGTTCCAATCTTTGAGGCAAGAAAGTTAACTAATACTCTCATTTTGATAAGACCCCGGTTTTATATTATGATAAAAAAAGATATGCTTTTCAATTAATCAACGTAGTTATAAGCATCCTTGAGGCT
Organism: Pardosa pseudoannulata; assembly: GCA_032207245.1. Taxonomy (NCBI): domain Eukaryota; kingdom Metazoa; phylum Arthropoda; class Arachnida; order Araneae; family Lycosidae; genus Pardosa; species Pardosa pseudoannulata. The sequence goes on along the minus strand of CM063503.1, from coordinate 87,851,354 downwards.
AAAAATTTCCTAAAATGTATTCTGTCTATGAATTGGGGTAACAATTCCTAGAAGCTACAGTTTTTTTTCTTTCGACGAATAAGAATGGGACCTACTGTTTAAGGCTGATTAGCCGTGTTCCTGCTCTGCTAACTGTGGCTTTTCACTATCAGTTTCTAAAGAGTGGCATGTTAGACGGAGTAAATTCCTCTTTTTTATTAGCTATAGTTCTTCTATTAGTTAATTTTACTTTCTTTTCTTTGCATCCTATACAGTTAAAAAGTTAACTTTTCTACTTAAATAATATTAAAAAAATAATATTTATGGGAGAAAAGTTTTAAAATTACTTATTTGGTAATTTGGATACACAGAGAAATGCTTAAATAAATAACGTACTAAAACAATAACTAATATATTATGAATGAAATTTTAAAACCACTGACTGCACTTGCAATTTCGAATGAAAACTGTTTGAAATTTAATGTTTAAAATCAAAATCTCAGAATCAAATATGAAGGCAAGAACACCATTCCAATTCGATATTCCCTAAACGTATATACAAAGGGAACAAAGTTTATAAAAATATATTCAAATAGTAACAATTGATATATGACATATATTTGGGTTGGATAGGTTTGTAAGAATTTACAGGAAACTGAATGTGCATGCTTAAAGCTTTCCATTAAAATAATTGATGGCTTTAAAATGGGGTTTTTAAGTGAGTAAGGAAACAGAGCCAGTAATGAATAATTTTAAACTATTAAGTGATCCTTTTAACTATACTGGTAGAACAGACATAATAAACATTGAAAAAATTTCTTAACGAATTGACTTTGTAACTCTGATGAGTGTAAGAAATTATGAACAGGGAAAAATTAATTTAAAATAATTTGTTAGAAAATAAAAAAAATTCAACTGGCTGCAAGGCTTAAATTATATGATTCTTTATATATACCTTAAGACGCTTAGGAAAGTAGCAAACAAATAAAATTGTTGAGAAAAATATAATCGGACAGTAGTGAGTAAAATACAACCTATATTCACACATTTGGGTTGGATAAGTTTCGTAGAATCCATATACAAAATTGAAGGCGCATGCCTTAAGATCTCCATTAAAATAAATGTTAACTATAAAATAAAGGTCTTAAACGAGTAAGTAAGCAAATCCAGTAATAAATCATAATTAATTTTAAATAACTATTTTACTGAGCTTCTTAATCCACTAGTAGCACTGACATAATGAAATATCGCACCTAATTCCTTAATGAATTGACTTTGTAACTACTCTGATGACTGTAAGAAATTGTGAGTAGGGAGAAATTAATTTAAAATACCTTATTAGAAAATAAGAAAAATTTTAAACTGGCTACGAGGCGTAAAGTCTACGATTCTTCTCTAAGTACACCAACACGCTTTCGTAGATAACCTTTTTTTCCCCTGAAATAAGGTCTGAAAGACTATCCCCCTTGATGAATATTCATAAAGTTTTTTTACACAGCGCTTTCATTTTTTTATTGACGGCTGCAATTAGAAGAAAGCGACCCCAGGCTATAAATTCCTTCCCTAAGTGTATGGGAGAAAGAGGAGATTTCGCTTTTGATAGGTTTTATACCTTTTAATTGCACGTTTTTTCCTCACAGAGGTTGCGGCAAAAAATATTTTTTATTACGGTTTTCTCTAAAAATTTAATAAGTGACGGTAATAAGTACTTAAAAAATATGTTCCCGGAATTTTTTTAATCAATTTTAAGCAATTTTTTTCCCTCTCGTCTATGCATGGTCGACTAAACAATTCGTACATTTCCTTATTAGAAGTTTTAAAGTGAGGTTAAAGTGCTGTGAGACTTTTTTTTTTAGAAATTATTTAACGCTTGTATGATGATAAATTAACTCATTTTGTATATTAAGGGATATTTATTAATCAAAGCAGGCTAATATTTTTCTTTAATTTAGACTATTTTCATTCCAGAAGGGAAATTTTAATAATGATTTTTCAAGTAAGGCTAAACAATTGAAAGATATCATTACACTTTGTAATAATAATTAAACATTTGAACCCTGGTCATATATATATATATATATATATATATATATATATATATATATATATATATATATATATATACATATATTTAAAAATCAGTAAATAATGAATAAAATGTTATGTTAGACGCATATAATAGACGCATAAATATGTAAGGAAGCACAATTAAAATGTAGTTAGTGTTAATTATTTTATCTTAAACTGTTTATTTATTTAATCTTGTCAGGCTAAAAAATATTTTTTTAATACTGGATTTGGTTTTTAAATATTATAAACCTTCTCTTATGCTAATATATGTTTAACAACTGTATTCTTTACTCTTTCATTATTTTCAGAGTTAGCACTTTTCTACATTAAAGATAGTAAACAGCCGTAGAAAAATTTGGGTATTTTAAGGTAAATCCATTTTATTTTATTACAAAAATAATTACTAGATATTCTAACTGAATCAGTAGAAGAAAATAATCAATTAACAAATCAAATTGATTTGTAATTTACTTTTGCAATTTTCTATTCGTATAAATTTTCCGTCACTAAAAATATTATTATAATTTAAAGATAGTATTTAAAGGTAGTATATAAAGATAGCAAATGTAACATTTCTTTATTAATGGGTGACAATAATATTGTTGAATCCAATTTTCATATGAAACAAATGAGAATTTTTTTCAAATATTTAATTTGGTGAATATTAAAATTTCTAACTCCTAAAAGGACACTCCTAAAAGGTTCCCAATTTATATTTGATGTTAAACTATCTTCTGCAATCGCATCATTTATCTTGATTAATAAAATAAAATATTTAAATTGTTAATTTAGGGAGAAGTAAAAAAGCATGTCTGTAATACATGCGAAAATGCCGATCGGTTGTATTTTATGTATATTTTTAAAAGGTATATTTTGTACTAGCTTTTCTTTTTATATTATATTATAATTTGTTTTAAATATATGAAAAATCAAGAACACAAGTGCGCATTTTTAGCCATAAAACAGCTTGTACAGTTTCAACGGCAGCAGTTTTTTTTAAAGGGGAGTTAATACTATTGATATGTGTATTAAACAAAAGTATAGGGAATATTGAATTAAAAAGGCTAATAAGTACTAAATACTTTCTAATATTATTACAAATCATATAAATACCTGTTAGAAAATGTGTTAATAAGACATACCTACATATTTTATATTATCATTACGTTGGTTTTCTTAATATTTTTAACGATAATTTACTCTTGGAATCAGTAATTAAATAGCTCAAAATATATAAAATAAATGGTTAGCAGACGCATAAATTCAAATAATGCATTTAGTAAGGTAATAAGTGATCTATAAACACAAGCGTATAAAAGTATACTACTTTGGCTTTCAAAATACATATATGTTGTATTTTGTTTATGATTTGTTTTCTTTCGTACTTAAATGCTTTAAATTCCGCCTTCAGTTCTCATAATCTATGCAGTGCAATTTCACACTGCATAGAAACTAGTATTCTGGGCACGCAAATTACAGATTTAGTCACGTTTTAGTGATTTTCTGTTGTTGTTATTGTCGCCTTACTACACAGATCAGCTTGCGGTACTTTATGGCTTTCAGCCAACATCGAGCAGTTTAATCTGAGAGGCTAATATTGGTTGTTTAGCATTTATATAGGGGAAAAACATTTGGTTTTTCACTTAATATCCATTTCCAAATTTCAGTTTACTTCAATGTATATGTATAATATTTTATCTTCCTCTACCTGAATAATGGAAATTGAGCTGAGTATCTTATTTTGTTTTATAAATTGTATAAATTTTTTTTTTCACGGATCATATAAATAGAAAAAGCTAAGATTCATTCTTTATGAAAAATAAAATAAGTTTCACAGACATACTGATTGCTCAGCATCTAAGCAGTTTTAATGGTGACAAAATCAGATAAGTTTCTAAAGAAGCACTTTTTAATCTCGGAATATAAATTATACCAAATCAGTTTAAAAAGCTTCAAATTTATCCAGACGGATTTAGTAAAAATCTTGAATTTCAAAAATGGAAATTTTTGAATTTTTTCTCATATTTTGTTTTGTCATAAATTCATATTTATAGTAAACAGTTAAAATGCTATAAAGATATGAAATTTCTCTTATAAAATGTTTCGTTTCAAAGGACATTATTTCGTAAAAGGGCAGCATTCCCATTATTTTTTCCTGGAAATGAGCTGGATAATTCTTAAATTTTTTTAGCTTTTATTAAATAAGCACAAATATTTTGCAAATATTTTCTTCGAATCCCAAATACTTTATAACTATTTTGCCCGAAACTTATCTGCTTTCTATATTTTAAAGGCCTTACCACACGTCAACCTGTTCAAGTTGAAAAAGCAACAGATTTAGTTTACGATTCTGTTTCGAGATGAAGATTGTATAGATTTCCAGTATGACAGAGAAATATTATCCAATAATTTATTTTGGTCCAGGTTGACATGTGATGAGGCCTCTTGTCAATTGAGAAGTTTTCACTTCATACGAGGAATCCGCAATTTCTTCATCGGTAAAAGGAATCGTAGAGCGAATCCGTTATTTTTTCACCACACACAGGTTGATGTGTTATAAGGTCTTTAGTCTTAACTAACTTTGCGCTCACAATTTCACACATTCACTTTTGGATGAACGATGTCCGAATAGGTACGGTGCTGCTCTTCCGTACAGTAATTCGAGGGTTCTATTCACACTAGCGTCATGGATGGTCGTAACTGTTCAGAATCTACTTTAAGCAGTAGGTTTCGGTCTCATAATTCCTCGTGTAGCAAAACAGCACTTCAAACTAAACCTAAAAATATATGAAATTTTATACAATTTGATTTTCCTGTCTAGGGCCAACAAAAATTTTATCAGTATCAGATTCCAATGAAACATCACGGGTTTTAAATATACAGTTAGTTATTATGATATCTGAGAAAGTGTTATTTAAAAGTATTCGAAAATTTATATCTCATTAACGGTTGACCAGCAAAAAAAGTAGACTATATGGCTCCAAATTAACATCAAAGATTAAAATACTTTGAAATATTTTGTTAGTCATATTAAAAAATAATTCACAAAAACTTTAAGTATTCTTATTTATCTTTATTAAATTGATCATTGTTTGACTCTACAGATGATAATAAATTTCTGTTTTTTGACATCTGCTAGATATTTATTTTAGAAAACAAATTTTCCTTAACTTGTAATGTTATCCGTGTTATTATATAGCTTTGTTTTTGTTTTGCTCTTCGATGCCTACTTATATTATGCTCTTGAAACATATGTGAATTTTGACTGTATGTGTATCTAATTGAATAACTGAATAATTGAGTCTGTGACTGATATCTAAGATCTTTTCAAAAAATTAGCGTAGAAATATTTTCTTTTTCGGAGGAGAAAAAAATTAACAATACTTGTGCTTGGAGCAGCGGCCTTAGGCTTATACAAAATAGACCGGATCTTATTTTGGCTTGAATTTGTGAAATCCTTTTTTTTTTTAACTGGGAAAAAATTGTTTTACGAAATATAATTCTATATAGAATGGACGCTTGGACCATAATTATTTTATGTTTTATTTTTTTTATTTGCTTTAAATGAAATACCAACCAGTGAATTAAATTTATAACATACAAGTATAGCTTTTTCGTAAAGAAAGATTATCGATTTGTTGTAAAATGTATATAGACGACCGATTGAATCTTTTTATAAAAATTTATAAAAACTCGCATTTTATAGAAAAGGCTTTTTTGTAATGTTTCATGTCGACAATTATATTTTTAGCAAAATTTAAAGCCCCTAGAAATAAGTTTATTCATTATATGTTCAATATACAATAAAGAAAAGGGGAAATTTTTTCTGGAATTCTTACCAAAACAGTTATGAAAGGAATCCTTGGTTTAAATAAATAAGTAAATAAAACTAAACTTTAATTGAAATCACGTTCGAAATTGGAAGTTTTATTTCATGTAAAGCGTTCCTTTTGTCTATAATTAAAAATATATATATATTCCCTATTTAGAAACTTTCACTAAATGGAAGTTCGCTCTACCGAGAATGAACTGTAACATAGAAACCAAATCCTCTATCAAACAAGGAAGCATTTTTAACCTTGTGCTACTCTATGTGTAATTTTTAATATGCTCAAATTCCTACAACTCTTTTTCTTTTGTTGCAACATTAAACCTGTCGTTTACAATTTACAGAATGTCCGTTCTTCAGAATTAGTATCAGAGACAACACTGTATTTTACTTTAAATTATAAAATAAAGCTCACATGCAAAAATAACCGGTTCTCTCTTTTGTCTCAGTAAACGCACTGAAAGAGTAGAGTGTTTTATTCTATTTTATTTACTATGGTCGATTAAAGATATAACCAAGGTCAGTACATGAAGGCATTGAGAGAGTGCGCCTACAATTTGATTTTGGTTAAACTGAAGATAACTTGTAAAGAATATTTTATTTTTAACTTTACACGAAGACCTGAATATATACGACCATCAGTAAAACTATTATTGCTTAAAAAAATTTCAACCTTTTTAGTGCTTTTTATATTAAAGTAAAAAAAAAAACTTTTAAATGTCTTGTATTTCTTGACGTAATTTTTAAATGAGTCATAATCAAATATTAATTCGTTCATGCAGTCTGTAATTTAATAATTTTAAATGTTCACTAATTTTTATTCATTTAGTTTTAATTATATTTCGCAGCTGTATATTTTTTTTCTGAATTATGAACACAAATTTTTATGTTACATAATTCAGAATTTTTCCTGGGCAGAGAATTTCTGTTACATTATGAAAACACGAATATATTTAATGTGCTCCAGTCGCCTTTAATGAACACGGTGGATCATAGGGAGGCTCGAGCCTCAATCCCGTTACCCACTGGCTACGATATTGCTGCCTTTACCGACTGAACTCCCGTGGCTTCCGCTCGAAAGATAATATGTCTCATGAGCATTCCTATAAATGCAAATTCTTATTGCAGTATGTTTTCAATGTTAAAGGCTTTCCTAAGTATTTGATCCTTTATTTGGAATAAAAAATACTCCATTCAATTTTTCAGAATTCCGATTCATATATATTTAGTATTTCTTTTTTATGCTGCAGATTTATTAGGTGGGATTTAATGGCTAATGTTAAGTTTTCTTTGTATTTATCTTATTTACGGGGGTAAAAGTTATGTAAAATTGTTTACTTTATTTATCTACCTTGCAATTTTGTCTTTAAAAATGAATTTATCTTCTCTCAGTGTCTAGAATTAGGTAAAGTTTCTACTATTTCCGCAATAAAAGCCAGGATTGTAAAACATTTTACAGTACGTTTAACACAAGTTACTAAAAAAAAAAAAAAAAAAAAAAAAAAATGGGAAAATGCTGCGATTTTTGAGATTTGCCTCCTTGTACAACATATATGGTTAGTTATCTAATATTTTTACTATACATTCAGTAAACTAGAACGAAAATGTGAAGTAATCTTGTATAACTCCCCCAACTAATTCAATTAAGGAATACAGAAATCAACTAAAAGGTAAGAGCTGTCCTACGTAAAGCACTTGTTGAGCTCTGTCATAATTCATAAGACAATAAAGAATACAATAACTTATATGGTTACTTATCTACTAATTTTACTAAAAATTCAGTAAACTAAGATGAAAATGGGAAGTAATCTTGTATAACTCCCCCAATTCAATTATGAATAGAATTCTACTAAAAGGTAAGCGTTGTCCTATCTAAAGCACTTGTTAACCTCAGTCATAGTTCATAAAACAAAAGAGAAAATAGTCTCTACTATAAATTTAAAAAAATTAGGAATAAATAACACCCAGAATAAACTTAAAAGTTAATTCTTTCTACAAGCATAATCGAATTAAACATCTGAAAATACAAGTAGCTGTAATTTAAATTAAAATTTTATTTTAAAAGATAAGAAAACTATAAACTGTCCTTTGTTAGCTTACAGAAAATCATTACTGCAACTTTTTCAATATGACTCACTACTACAAATTCGAAAGAATCTAATTTTTTTTTTAAAGAAACCTTAATAGGTTATTTTTTGTATGAGCATAATTGAAATAAAGTTAGCTGTCGTTTATACAAAATTATCTGTTACAAGACAAGCAAATTTGAAAAATACCTTGTAAATATTATATATGTTCTTTCTTATCTTACCCTTTTAATTATTCGAAAGAAGGAGTTTAAATGATTTATTAATTTAAAGATACATTTTATCTTAAACAACAATTAGTGTCATAGGACCAGTACATCCTTCTTACCCCTGCCAAAAATATTTGATTGAACAGTATAACGCAATTCCTGTCGGGGTAAAAAACCTCGCTCAGCCTATTCAGTTTCTGAAAGTCGGCTCACTTTCAAAGATTGCAAAAGCTTCGTCTCTTGTAAACGCAGGAAGAATGATTCAATTTATAAATAACCACAGCCAGAAGAGAGCAGCACTCATTAACCTGGATATTAATGACTGTGGAGTGTAGAGCGTCGTAATAATGCTCAAGAAGGATGCTTCACTTCGCGTAAAAGGAATCGGAGGGCTAAAATGTCAAACCACTTTACGTTCGACAACTGAATTATTTTGAGTGAAAGAAATTAATGAACAAAAAATGGGTGAATCATTCTTACTCATTACAGTAAATTTTATGCCGTTTTAAAGGAAGAATGAAAGAAATTATTCGCACTTATAGCACGTTTAATGGAAAAGATGGTAAAGATTCACTCGATTCAACATTAAGTTGTACTTGATGTTTTTTGAGGGATTAACCTGTACATAATATGGCTCAAGAAGGATGCTTGACTTCGCGTAAAAGAAAGTGGAGGGCTAACGAATCAAACCCCTTTACGTGTGACAAATGAATTATTTAGAGTGAAAGATATTAATGAACAAAAAATGGGTGAATCATTCTTATTCATTACAGGAAATTTTATGCCGTTTTAACGGAAGAATTAAAGAAATTATTCGCACGTATATCACGTTTAACGAAAAAGATGGTAAAGATTCATTATCGATTATACATAAAGTTATACTTGATATTTTTGAGGGATTAACCTGTACACAATACGGTTCAAGAAGGTTGCTTGACTTCGCGTAAAAGAAAGTGGAGGGCTAACGAATCAAACCCCTTTACGTCTGACAAATGAACTATTTTGAGTGAAAGAAATTAATGGACAAAAAATATGTGAATCATTCTGATTAATTGCAGGAAACTCTGCCGTTTTAACAGGAGAATTAAATTATTTGTGTGGATATCAAATTTTGAGTGAAAAAAATTAATGGACAAAAATATGTGAATCATTCCGATTCATTTCAGCAAATTCTGCCGTTTTAACAGGAGATTTAAACTATTTGCATGGGTATTAAGTTTTGGGGAAAATAGGCAATGATTCACTTGATTCGACATTCAGTTATACGTGATATTCGTGTATGATTTACCTGTACGGCATTTAATGTAAATTAACTGTCATTTTGTGGGTCACAATAATACATAAAATAAATTTAGGGAGAATGGTAAAGAAAATAAGAAACGATTTATGAGGAAAGATTTTTAATAAAAAAAAAGGATCTTTGAATGTTAGTAAAGTTTTCCCGAAATTCCCAAGTATATTTCTTATATGTATTGAAGGAAGGTGTTTCATATAGAAGGAAATCTGTATATAGTTTCTTTGGTTGCTTATTTATCTAATTCTAAGCCACTGAGATGTTAGTGACTTGTTATAAAAATCTGTGTTATAAATTATCTAGAAAATGTTAAATGAGGTACCTAAATACAAATCAAGCCAATATATGCACACTGCTTACATAAATATTGAATGGGTAAATGTTGGAATTGTATAATATAATTTCTAGGTCTACACAGTATCAATATAGACAACTTTTATTGTTTGCATTTAAGAAGTGTTTTGCCTGCTATCTTTTTAAGGGGACAATAGACTTTCACTTGGGTTAAATTTGATTCACTATTTCTATCACATTGAATAGTGTATAATAACTATGTATTAAAAGAAAATCGGATGTATTAATACCTATCATTTTGCAACAAATGTAATTATTAATCCAACTTACAACACAATAATAACATTAAACTTTTTTCAAAAAAATATATTTTATGAGTATTTGAAACAGTGTACTTTTAATGGTCTTCCTTCGTTAAAATTAATCAGGTATTTTTCTTATACAATATAAAATAATTGTTAATATGTTTCGAAACGCAAAATATGCCTCTTCAATACTTAAAAGAACTAGTAAAGATATTTTATATATGGAAAAGGAAAAATTATTATTATTATTATAATTATTGTTACAAGTTTCATAACTCTAAGTTAAGAATTTACTAAGTTAAGAAATACTTTGTTAACTTTCATGATCCCATTAATGACGTAAAATCCAAAAGAGAATACGTTGTGATAGACATAAGATACTAAAACGTGAAATAAAAAGTCGACACACAATAAGAAGTATTAATCAATAACTAAAGAACAAAACAGTAAAAGTACAAAAGGCCAAGAAGGAAAGAAAGTGAACATGAAAGTGTAAAAAAATAAAATAACATTCAAGGGTGAAAAATTTACAGTATAAAACGCCCACTTATTTTTAAAATACAGAGAGAATTGGATGAGGGGGTATCGCCCAAACAAATCACATAAATTGAAGTTTGCTCTCTTAAAAATTATGCGTCAATAAATGCATTTCAGAAATAAGTTTTTCTCAACTTTAGTTCTTTGTGTTTATAGACATATTTCTTGATATAATGAATCTGATTTTATTCTATCGTGTAACTCTCAGAGACGGATTAGAGGCGGTTTAGGCCCGGGAGCAGAAAAAAAAAATATTAGGCTTCTTAAAAAATAGAGAGAATCAAAAGAGTAAAAATACAAATTGACCAGGCTTATAAATAAATAAAACATTGTACTACTTAAATTTTATTCCATAAAATATTAAGTAATATATAGCTATAGAATTTTACTTGATAATAAAATTTGAAAATATGTGAAGATTTTTTTTCCAGCTTTAGTTTTTCAAACTTATTATTTATCTCTTCACAATCAATAATTTTAAGTAAATAGCTGTCCTAATATAAAATAGACATAATATTTAGTTTTTCCTCTGATATTAAATTTCTAAGGTAAATTTTTATTCTATTTATACACGGAATTGAGGGCACTCCCAGTATAGTTCTATTTGATATGGAAAGCAAAACTTTCAAAATAATTTTTCATATTTAAAGAGTTGTTTTCCTGTCTAATGGTTTCTTGTACGTAGTAAAAATTGATTGTAAAAACTGTACACAGTAAAAGCTGATTTAACAGATCTTAACAATATTTGAAACAATGTTTTTTATACGTTTCTATTGATATATTTTAACAGAAAAATAATGAATATATTTCTTTAAATTTTCCGAACATGTTCGCTTGCAGTCAATTTCAAAGGTTTTATTTGTTAGTTCTTTAACCTTTTGATTAGGTTTCATTCATATTATGTCTAATGTTTTTCATTTATTAAAATTTGTAGACTTTTTAATAATTACACCCCTCTAACACCCATGCTGTCAATAGATGTATAAAAACTTATTTGTTGCATTGATATTTTGAGAAATTTTATTCTACAGGACTATTTACATCAGCTTGACAATCCTTCCTTTTTTCAAATAATAATTGTGCTTCAGTAACAATATTTTTTTTTTGTATTTGAGAAGTTGCATATCTATCTCATTTAATACCTCTTTTATATTTTTGTAACCACATTTTAACACTAAAATTGCATTAGTTGTGATGCTGGCAGTTTGTTTAATGTATAAGAACCTTTATCCAATTATTGAGTTTGAACTTTGGCGTCTAATGAAAATAAGTAGACATAAATATGCTTTCAGGTTTTACTGCTGACTGAAAAATTGTAATACTATTCGCATTAGAAAACTGCGTTTGCGGAGTTTTTCCGATGCGCTAGCCATGAAATTCGCCTTTGTAAACTGTAAATAATGTTTTTCCCAAATTATGGTAAATATTATGGAAGACATGTTATCAAATGTAATTATTTGGGTGACTGTTACATTTTTTTAAAATTTAAGACTTCGTTGAAATTTGAAAAAATAATTTTGTACATTGTTATATGCAGAATGGTATTATAAAGAAAAATATAACTTGTTCAGAATAAAATTGTTAGTAGGAAAGAGACAAAAATCAAACGCAAAACAAAATGTTTTCTTACTGTAGCCACTTCTTCAACAAATATGAGACACAAACTTTTCAATGTTGTGATACCAGCTGTTACCGATAAATTAATCAAATTCCAAGCCCTACTGGTAGCCTATAAAAGGTGTCACTAAAAATAAAAGAATTATTAAAACATTATTTTGATCTATTTTTTAATAGTCAAATCACCTCGTGTGACATTCAGGTAACCAAGGGAATTAACATTCCTAATCATTACGAAAGCGCTTTTTTATATGTATTTAATTGAAGACAGCTTCAAAACTTATAGTTAGCAAATAGAAATGAGTAGAATAATTTTATACGATGTAACAAACCATTACATTCTCAATAATTTTATGCCAATTATTTGTTTTATTCTTGAAACACCATAGCATTAAAAAAAAGTCAAAAGTGCAATTTTCATGACCGGAGTAAAATAACTCTATATTGATTTCATAAATTTAATAGACATGGTAGGAATGTATCCAATTATCATCAAACAAATGAAATATTAATAGTAAAGGATCATAACCTTTACCTTTTAAATTAAGATGTATATTAATCACTTTGTTATAAGTATTTCATATTTTAATTCATTTGAACAAATTAAATAATGAACTGCAAAAATATAACTTCCATTGACATTTAAAGGAAGTACAAGGAAGCAGTAGAAAATGAAATCCTACAAGGCTTGATAAATCAGAGATGAAAATAATTAAAGTAATTTATCAATATCTTGATGTTCCTCAATTTGCTTCTACATTGCATTAGACACTGTTGCGTGTGAAAACACATTTATTTTAAAAAAGATAATCAATTACAAATTAAATAAACGAATCAAAACTTTCCAAATAATTGCCTCTTGGAGACACATCTTGCTCATTCCTTCCATGCTCTCTTGACAGTGAAAGGTAAATAGAGTTTTAACTGAGGTTCTTTTTTCTTCCCCAAGATCCCTTGCCGAAATTAAAATAGGTTTCTCTGGGAGGAAGCCGTAACTCATAATTTGCTGTCGCATCACCATTCCTTGCATACTTTCTCCTTTTCTTTTCAATAAAGCTGACTGGTATACAACTAAAGTAAAAAGTAGCAGGCTTGGAATAAAAGTTTACACCGAGAAAAAGAAAATAATTCTGTACTTTTTGCGAGCTTAAATAGTAGTTTTGTTCGTTGATTTAAAAATAACAAACTATTTATCTCCCCATCCTTTCCTCGATTTCCAGGAGTACAGAATTAAATGAAATTCAAACTCTTCATCTTACGAGTGCTTCGACGTAAGAGTTTTTTGAGTTACGAGTCGTCGCTTAGTGTATATTTTGTTACGTATCTTGGATTTGAAGGATATTTTTTAATAATACAGATTAAAACACAGCTACTAAAGCTAGTTTATTTCTTTACTTTCTTTAATATTAGGTTTTATTATGCTCGTGTGAAATATTTATTCTTATAAGTATACTTTCCTAATGTTAAAAAAAAATAACGGATGTTTTTGAGAATTAGTATCAGTTTATTCAATTTCAAATGGATGCACATCTAGCTAGATCACTTTTTCAAAATTCTCTAAATAGTAAACGCTTATAGAGAGTTTTAACTGATTTCTTTTACCATTACTCCTTGCTAAAATTAAAAAAGGATTTTCCGGAATGGAGACGTAACTCACAATTTCCTTTCTCATCATCTTTCATATATACTTTTCTACTTTTCTTTTCATTAAAACTGACTGGTATGTAGCTAAAAGAATATTTTCTACTTTTTACAATCTTAAAAAAGTATTTTTTAGATTGTAAAAATTTTTGTTGTTTGTTGTTGTAAAGATAAGAAACTGTTTTTCTCGTCTTCTTCCCTAGAGTTCCTGGAGTTCAAAATTTAATACCCTTGATTCACTTGATTAACTAAGAGTTATTCGAGTTAAAACCCGTTGCTTAGTTTATATTTTCTCTTTCATTACGAGCCAAAATGCAGGCTATGTACCTGCTTCAAAAGCGTCAGAGGCAGAAGGAGCTTAAGCGAAAGGGAAATGAAAAATGTATTTAACATTTAATTTTGTAGTTTAAATACATGTGATAAAGTCAGTCATTTTTTATATGTTGTATCATGTTTTATGAAAGTGGAGATAGGGTGCCGGAACAAATTAACCCTACTATTCATTTCAATAGGAAAAATGACTTGTTACGAGGTTCGTCACGGAGAAAACTAAAATCATAAGCCAGAGCATCAGTGAAAGCAATAAATCAAAAATTGTTATTTCCTGGTATCTGTGGAATATTTTAGGAATGCTCATGAAACCTGAGTTTTGTGTACGTCAACAATGAAATCTTCAGCGATTTTATGCAATATTAGCTGTTAACTACATCTTTCTTACTTAAAAATAGGCAATAACAAATTGGGTGGTGTTTTCTGAAAAGAATTAATAACATTTCTAAAACTAAAATCATAAGCCAGAGCATCAGTGAAAGCAATAAATCAAAAATTGTTATTTCCTGGTATCTGTGGAATATTTTAGGAATGCTCATGAAACCTGAGTTTTGTGTACGTCAACAATGAAATATTCATCGATTTTATGCAATAGTAGCTGTTAACTACATCTTTCTTACTTAAAAATAGGCAATAGGTGGTGTTTTCTGAAAAGAATTAATTAAATTTCTATTCTTTTCAATGGGAAAAATTGACTTCGACTATGAATAATTTAAGCTACGAACTGGAAAATTGTAATGGTATCAGTGTATGTAATTATGGCAGTGCTTTCAATATGAATAAAAAATTGTTGATATTACGTATTTCTGGAATGCAAGAAGATAAAATCTTTGTGCCGGAATATAGTATTAAATGAAAAGTCAGCGTAATTAATGCACAAATACTAAGAGAATGTGCGCGCCTACTCTGATATATGTGTGCTCATGATATCACCTCACTTTTGGAGAATACTCAAAAGTGGATACTACTGAAAAGATTATCAGAATTGAAGAATCCCCTCTCTTTTGATAATCCTCAGGAGCGGAGAAACGAGAATGAAATTTAGTTACCCTCAAGATCAGTTTTGAAATAAGTAATTTAAAAACTAAATTTTTATAACAAATAGAAATAAAATATATGCTTCAATTTGAAAACTGAAACATCAGGGGTACCTGACATTTTAAAATTTGAGCAATTTTAAATACTTAAGAAATTTGAAATTTTAAGAATAGATTTATGCTATAAAACAAAAATATTGAAATAATCGGGATCCATAGAATATAACTGTTAATTACCTCTTATTTTATAACAAAAAATAGTTTCTGATTTATAAATTTCAAAGTTAGTGGATAAGCAGTTTCTATTTTTATTGTTTGGCATAAATATTTTATGTTTTTTTAATTGCATTGTCAATATAACAAAACTAAATATTTTTTTAGGTAGTACCCTTATTATTAATGTAGGAGAAAATTTATTCTAGGCAAATAAGAACTTTTTATTTTATATAATAAAAATAAATTGTTTTAAAGAAAACTTTTGAACTTGAACGGTACTGTTTCCTTAATATATTAAGAGATAAAAGATAAATTTTAAAAAATTTAAAAGATAAAAAATAGAATATAAATTTTGAAGATAAAAGATAAATTTCGTCGAGAGAAACAAAATGAGTTTTTTTTTAATCTAGTCAAAGAAGACTTATATTTCAAGATTAAATAAAAATTTTTGTAGTGCAAAAATCATGGCATTCCATTAAACCCTGTTTCTTTCATTTTTATTTTAAAATTTTAACACCTTTCCCTAAAGAACAATTCTTCTCGGTGACTTCATTAAGCTTTAATCTGAACTAATGACCGAGTGAGTAGGGCTCTGTTTTTCGAGACCACAGTGTACAGACCCGAATTACATTGCACGGATGTTGGTCGCCATTCGGCGTACGCTTTAAGCAGTAGGTTTTTGTTTCGTTAACCATTAATTCTTAGAATCCCTTTTTGGAGACATCTGAAAAATAATTTATGTGTTATTGGAACGTAGTCAACTTGAGTAATCAACTAAAATTTTTGGGTACCTATTATTTATAATTTTGTAATTTAAATCGACATTTTATTATTTTTTTAACTTCACACAAATTAACTTTTTCAGTAGATACATCGACTGAAATTATGACAAATAGCTTTATCTATTACAATGAATCCGTTTACAGTACTGTATTAAAATGTGAGACCAAATTAATCTCTTATAACAATTCTCTTTTTGCATAAATGGTATCCTGGGGTTTTTCAAATGACATTTGATTGCTAATGAGGACGGACTGTCATATTCAAAATTTGCTTAAATTTCATAATTGTTTTGGTCCATTTGTGAAGTCCATTATAACCTAAAGTACTCATCTTAATTTTTTTATACTGGTCAAAATGACTGGAGAATTAATGATTTAATACTCGCTTAGCAAATTAGTAGAGCGTAGCTTTCTAAATCAAAATGTTCTCATGGATTGCTTTTTTTGTCCCAAACAATCTGAAACTTCTAGAGTTTTTGAGTTAGTACTTTGTGAATAACGGGGTTTGATTATTAATCGTACAGTATTTTCTCAAATTACAGAGAATGTAATAATGTTAATGAAGAAAATATATTGTTAAAACATTGTACAAGTTTTGATAACTGCCCTATATAAATTTTATCTAACACAGTGCAAAATTGGTACCTAGTTTTGTTTCTCATTAATAAAAAACACCCTGCCATTTTTAGAGATAAAGCCTGTATTTTTTACAGTGTAATCCTATGTAATTTTTTTTAATACAGAACCTTATCTAACTGTAACCACCACCTTCACTGTTTTGCGGATACTTCTTGCAACATTTGCTATCATTCACCAAGTTTATTTTGTTTATTTTGTGATATGACGTTTGTATATTCATACAAACTACATATGAATACATTAGTTTTAATCTTTCACATCATAAGCCTTTTCTTTTACTCTTTTAGTAAATTTTGCTTTATTTTAAAACAGGTTGGTAATCCGATACATTTACTTTAGAGTTTTTCCAAGTGGATTTTATTATTATAAGTTACCTAATTTTGTTGTGAATTGTGAGTATTCTTCTCTACAGTTCTCTAAAAGTTATACTTTACATTATAAACAAGATAGAAATTTTTGAATTTCATTGGGAGAAGACTTTTCTCGTAAATAAAATAGACTTTTCTAGGGGCTTGTTTTCGTAACTTTAAATAGACGTCCCAGCTGACAACTATTTCTGCTAAATTTTAAAAATTTAGTATCTTAATGCTGAACTTACAGTCAAAATTGAATATAAGAACCTAAAATGCAATGCACTAAGCACATTTTTAAATAATGTTGTTGGCTTAATTTTATGCAAATGTCTGCTATTTTAATAAATTCCTTTCTCGCATTTTAGTAGCTTAAATATTTTATGTTACAGCATTATTTTTATAGCATTATTTTTTCTCATATTAATGACATCGTTTACCTATTGATGCCCGAATATATATTGATAAACGACTGAAATCTAATTTATGTCAGAATGCACAAAGTAACAAAAATATTAATTTTAAGCATCTTTGAATACTTTGGCTACTCTTTGTTTGCAACCGGCTTTCATTTTAAAGATCACAAAAGAAAGAACAAAAGAAAGAAAAAATTTATAATAAGTAATTTATTTGGTATCATATGCAATATATGTATGGTATCATATATGTCCCATGTAAACTATATTACACTGATATATTCTCATAATTTAAAGGGATGTTTTATAATAGCAGAGTTTAATTTAATCTTGTAAGAAATTGAGCCCTAAGGAATGTATGTTTTCCGATGAAATATTTTAATTTAAGCAATCAATGCCTAAAATCCCTAAAATGAAACGCTATGCATAAATGGGTTAAAAGTTAAATATTTCAAAACTGAAATTTAAGGCCATTAGTCCCATAATTCTCTTTCGTTATCTGAAGATAATCTTTTCCAATCTTTTGTGGACACGCTTATGACTGAAAAAAATTTCTCACTTTAGCTTCCAAATCTACAACACGTGTCAGAACAAATCCCGATATTTCCTTCTTACTAAATATATTCATTGGCAATCATCTAACGAAAGCCAAAGCAACTGGAGTCTGACCCCCGCAGTGTAGGCGGCAACAGTATACAAAGACATAGTTTTTTTTATTATTATTTGCTTTCTTTTTTTTTCTCGTTTTTTATCGTTCAGTCTGCTTCACTCTCGAAGTCAGTCAGTCGATGAAAGAAAACTGGATTTTGATTCTCTCTAGAAATGGAAGGGGGTGGAGAGGATTAAAGGTCTGCAGGCTGGAACATAAATGCGTGACCCTGGTTCACCCTCAAACATATTTGGCTAAAACTTTGGAGACATTCTTCCAATATTAATATTTTATCTGTAATATTTGATATTGATATTTTAAATATACATTGACAAAGGTCTATTACGATAATGCAGAGATCTAGAAGAATATTATTATAAATAGATTATGGTTCTAGTCAGTTTGAGCCTTCAATGCTTTTTTACTCGGATAGTGCATTTAATGTGTTGAGTTTAAATAATCATACAATTACTAATTAATTAATAATAGTAAGCAATCTAACCTTTTGGTAATTCTAGACTTTTCCAAATGAGTAGTTCTAGATGTTTGAGCCTCCAATGCTTATTTACTCGTTGAGTGCATTTAATGTGTTGAGTTTAAATAATCATACAATTACTAATTAATTAATAATAGTAAGCAATCTAACCTTTTGGTAATTCTAGACTTTTCCAAATGAGTAGTTCTAGATGTTTGAGCCTCCAATGCTTATTTACTCTGCGTGCATTTAATGTGTTGAGTTTAAATAATTATACAATTACTAATTAATCAATAGTAGTAAGCAATTTAACCTTTTGGTAATTTTAAACTTTTCCAAATGAGTAGTTCTAGACAGTTTGAGCCTCCAACGCTTATTTACTCGGTACGTGCATTTAATGTGTTGAGTTTAAATAATTATACAATTACTAATTAATTAATAATAATAAGCAGCTTAACTTCTTGGTAATTTTAGACTTTTTCAAATGAGTATCTACATAAACAAAAAATATATTTACCACAATGGACATTTTCCTTGAAAAAAGCATAACTCTGATAAATAAATAGTAAAAGGCTGATAAATTCATTTTGTGTATGTGAGGGACAATTATAACATTTATTATCTCTTAAAATCATTTTCATTTTCTTTTACGATTTAACAAAGATATAATTGTGTTTTAAAGTTTTAAGCACAGTAATAAAGGGGCATAAGAGTAAATTTTTATTTCAAAATAAAATTATAAAAATATCTGTTAATTTTATCTGATTATCTCATATTTTAGATTACAAGGTGTCTTTTTCCAAGGAAAAAATAAAATATATCTACTACCAGTATTTTAAAGAGGTTACATTATCGATACAAAAAGTGTATCTAAAAAGGAATATCGTCAGGGAAAGGAACAAAAAACAATAAACCAATAAAGAATTTAAAGTGAATTTTTATTAATAAACATATTTAATATACAACAATGAATTTTGCTTTTTCTCTAAAGGATAAGTAGTATGTTTATAAATTAAATGAAATTAAAATTTATTTTTATTCTAATTCTATCAAATAAGTATATAAACTTCAATGAATAAACTGCTCTTAAAAATTCTGTTTTCTGGTCCTTAATTCCGAAAAGCTATCAATTTTTCATTACAATCCATACCATTCAAAGCCTTTTGTTCGATGCATAAAACAGCTAAGGAACTTTATTTCTATTAACTCAGTGAGTTTCGTAAACAATGCATTGAAGACGTTAATGCTGGGGATGACTTTTCATCAGACGCAATTAATGTAAGCAAAGTTAAAAATATTCAATATTAAATGTTTCTAAAATTGGAAATGTGAATACTATTTTTGTGTTCTTTATAAGCTTCTACACATCAGATGGGATAACTAATTTTAAGCAAACTTCCAGGTCATATAAAAAAACCCACTTACTTATTTTTCTCATTTATGTATGCGATAATCCGGCTCTGACTACCACAAATCGTAATATAGGGGAATCGCTGTTTATAGCGAACTTTTATGCTTGAGTAACGATGCTTGCAATACCAGTAATAAGTAATATTTAGAAGCTATAATTAAAATATAAAGCAATAAAATAAATTAGTTTGGTTTGGTTTGGTTTGGAGCGCTACGGTCTACTGTTTTGCACACGAGGGCTAATGAGACCGGGACCTACTGTTTAAAGCCGATTCCGAACGGCTACGAACATCCATGCCATAGTGGGATTCGAACCCACGAACTCTGGTACCGACGATCAGCGCCCTAACCAATCGGCCAGCGTTCGGCTAAAATAAATTAGTAAATCTGTAATGAGTAAAATATGATGAAGTAAAGTTTGTATTCATAATGATTCAATAACTCTTCAACGTTAAAAAAACATACACAATGTATATAAATTTTATTTACAACGTCATACTAATTGGTATTTAATATATACTAGCTAATTTGTGAATATTAAATAGACAAAATTACAAATTTTAAATAGTCACTAAATGTTAAGCTTATAAAAACTTCTAATTTAATAAATGCCACAACAGTTTATAATAATGCAGAACTGTCAATAAAACAAAGTGTTTTACTTTCAAAAAAGCCCTTTATTCAACACCCTGTGACCTTAAAGATGGGGTGTGATTGATTTGTCGGATTGCATATAACCCGAGTTTATAGTATTATACCTTAAAATTGTCGCTAAACAAAACTGCAGTTTTAAGTCGAGGGGTAAAAGTCAGTCTGTCCTTTAAAGCGCTCACAATATTTATTCTGGACACGTCACTTTAACACTTTGTTTTTCACTATCCCGAATTAAAAGATATTTCCTAGAATTTTACAATACATTATGTCAACGTACAAAACAATATAAAAAATTAAAACATAAGAATTCATTAGTGAACAGGAGTATTTTCTACAAATAAAACATTATCTATTTCTTACAAATGTTATAAAATATTTTTCAGAAAAATTACCTTTACATAAAGAATATGAAGTTTTTTTATTTCTTTGAAATCCAGTTTTGTCGTCTTCAAATTCTTTTTAACAAATCCACATTTTATTTGTGTAGTAATCGTGTCCATCTGGTCAAACGATGAATGAAACTTACATACGAAAATTAAAATTCGTACCTCCATTTGATAATAATTCTTTATAAAACAGTAAATTGTGTAAATTACAGTGCTACAGAAAGCAACAAAACACAAATTATATTTAGTTCTCAGTGTAAAAAACATCCCGTGTTAGGAATGTGGCAGATCTGAAAGATTGGGTACAAGAGGGCAAACTGATCTCGGAACAATTAAATTTCATTCTTTTCCTAATCATTAATTTGTAAAAAGTTTTGCCAAATTTAATACCATTAAGTATGATATATATATATATATATATATATATATATATATATATATATATATATATATATATATATATGTGTGTGTGTGTGTGTGTGTGTGTGTGTGTGTGTGTGTGTGTGTGTGTGTGTGTGTGTGTGTGTGTGTGTGTGTGTGTGTGTGAGTGTATAATGTAAGGATAGTTAGAGCTAATCAAATTATTTGCATTACGTGTTCCATTCATACGAAATTCAAATTTTTTTTCAGATTTTATAATTTTTAGTTAGTGTGCATATCTTTCAAGTTATTCCAAATATCTTTGTGAAATTTGTGTACTCATACATACATACACTGTGTACATATCTTTTAACACTTATAGA
Organism: Pardosa pseudoannulata; assembly: GCA_032207245.1. NCBI lineage: Eukaryota > Metazoa > Arthropoda > Arachnida > Araneae > Lycosidae > Pardosa > Pardosa pseudoannulata. The sequence continues at coordinate 87,829,405 of CM063503.1, read as the reverse complement.
TAAAAATAATTTAATCAATGTAATATTCTGAAATTTTACTATTAAACATTTGGGCTATTTCCTTATTTTTTTTTTTAAATTTCCAACAAGTAATATGCATACAAGTAATATTTTGTTGACTGTTAAGATATAAGTATTATCAATTATATTTTTAAATGAAATAGTAGCCTGAATATGAAATATCTACTGATATCTTGTGTATAAGGCTATCTCTAATTTTTGAATCCCAATACAGAGGGTAAAATAAATATCTAACATCCCTTATACCCTTAAAATATGATATTGTTTATTATTAAAATACAAGTTGAACTGTTTTCATCTACTTTGTGTTTTTTTCTCAAAAAAGATAGAACCTTTTTCATCTTAAAGGTGAAATAATGATGAAATATATATATTAAGTTCTGTAAGGTATGCATTTCCAATATAAAAAGGCAATATGTTCATTATCAGATCAAATTAATGTTATTTTTCCTGGTAGATATAGCTTAATCCTTACGTAAAAAATATTTCCTAGGAAATATAATATAACATTATGTAACTCTGGTTGAGAAAAGGAATTTCTTATCATATAAAATAAACTTATTTGTTTTCAAATTTCTTCCTTAAAAACATTGTCTCTATTGTCATACAACCGATTTTCTAAGGCACGACACAGAACTTAATTCGTGTCCGGTAAATTCCCTGTATTTATGTGAATGCTTTTGTTTCGAGAAGTTTGATAACTTGCATTCCCACGCCGTACTCGATGTAGAGAGACAATGAAAAGTAAAATGACAATAGAAAATTACTAACATTTAGCTTGAGAAGACCGAAAAGCGTTCATTTGATAGCAAATTTTCTCTGTTCACAGGAATTTGGGGAATATTCGTTTTCTGGTCCAGCGGTCATGCTTCTCAAATGGGAGGAGTAGCAAGCTTACCCTTTCAGTCTCCGAAGACTGGCTCCCTCTAAAGTTAAGTTCCAATACATCACTAGGCAAGAATCAGAAAAAAAATGTGTGTCTGAGTATCATGGATGAGTGGTGAAAAATTATTTGTTAGCTAGAATCTTGCATAACAAACAATGTGTTTCAAAATCCATTCCACGACCAGCGGAGCAAAACCGCACTACTGCATCCGGTCGACAAGGGGATTTCTATGCACGTCCACTCAGCCTTTAATTTTTGTCCTGTAGTCCTGACTCGGGGTGATGCATCACCGTCAGGACAGTAATCCGCCGTTCAGCCCTACAAAATGATTCCGGAAATTTGAAAAACTAATTTAGCTCGAACTACTTTCTTTGTTGACAGCGTCTTACGCGAAAGTGTACATCGACGAATAGGTGTTCTGCTTTGTGCGGGGCACAAATCTTGCCAATAATTTATTACCTTCTGAACTCGAAGCTACTGATTTGGGAAAATTCACTTCTGAACAGTGCTGTTTTCCCAGAATCCATCAAGGGTTAGACAGTCACTGCTAACATCGAAGTTTGTGAAACTTGGAATTCTGTGCTCCGTCACTTCCGAGACGCATTTCATAACTTACTACTAAGATAGCTCGAGTAGTTTCAATTTACCAATTTAATGTTGCTCGTAAGAGAATTTGCTTCTCTTTTCTTGCTCTTTCTCGGCAGAGATCAAAGATTAAGTGAAGTGCAATTTTACATATTTCACTTAAAGATTTAATGAAATTAATTCACTTTAAGCTTTCTGCATTTCAGATTGATTAAATATGACACGTAGGGAATGAAAACAATTCCTTTATATATAAACACTGATGATCAACTACTCAGATCATCCTAATGTTATAATCTTCCTTCTGTTTTATTCAAAAGTGCTCTTTAAATACCCAATTTCTGAAACAGTGGCTGCAGGCAAATTTAAGTTTAAAAAAACTATATAATTTTTGTATATTAAAGTAGATATTCGTCTAAGTCAATAAGAAAACATTTGTTTATTTGTTTACTTATTTTCAATTTGCTCGAGATTTCTTGGATCAAACAATTAACATAAAATAATGTAATACACAAAGGAGAGAAATTGTTTAGTATAAGTTAATATAAGTTAAAGAATTTACAATATAAATGCTCATTTGAAATGTATTTTGAAGATACATTCTCTCTTTACACACAGTAATTAATATTTATCAGTTCTAAATAGAAATTTACTTCCACAGCTCATAAGTTATTTTTCCTGTTTAATTTCTTTATCAAACAAATTCAACAAAATAGAGTGGTCATAAATTGCCACTATAATATGTTTATTCATTTTGCCAAGACTAACACAAGTAGAGTATACTTCTTTTATAAACTTTTGAAATGTCTCACCATATTAAAGATTCTATTTAATGTAATTTTGCATTACAAAACTGTTTTTCGAGCTGATAACATAACAACTAATTATGACGATACTTATATTCTTCTAGTAATAAGTAAGTTTATTATCATATTTAAAATCCTTATTCCATTCTGGTCTCATTGTTTCACAATTATACTGCTACATCTCATATCAGATTTAGTTATCAAATTCATTTGATACATATTTTTAACTTTTCGCATTCCATATTATTGTATTAACGGTTTTCTACTTTAAAAAGCCGGATGGGTAATAGCTTAGTACTTAAGAAATTAGATATCAGTTATAGTCAGTAAACATTTAAATTAACTTTAATAACATTTACTTTTTCAAATTATCTTTAGTTCTAACTAGTGTATATTGTGTGAAACGTATAAGCACCTGATTCTAAAATTCTCTAAACTGAATAATGACCAAAAATCATGGTCCACAAGGTAGGGGAACAATTTAGAGAAAATTTAGGAGTAGCAAAACCATGTGATCTATTAACAAAGAAAAAGTTAACGTTCTTAAATCACTGAACTTCAGTTTTACTTCATTACTTCATTGAAGTAATGAAACCCAATTTATTATTTCCCTTGAAAATAAGCAGAGTTTCAGATGTTTTTTAAGAATTTTGCTAACTCTGCCTGTAGCTGATGGTACCTGTGAAATAACTTTCTCTAAATTAAATAATAATAAAACGTTATTATTTTTATTTTACAAAAATTTTATTAAAATAATATTTAATTTTTTAATTAAACAAAATATATTGAAAACAATAAAGCAATGTCTCCTGAAAATCGTCGTAATGGGTCAACAGTGTTGGCCAATGAACATGAATTGAGTAAGATATTAGATCTGAAAGAAGTTATTCGGAAGTTTCCTGAAAAGAAACTTTGAAAATATTGTTTTGATTTAGATTATACTTTGTATATTACTTAATAGTTTTACTTATTACTTTAAAAGTATATTTAATTATCTCTGAATACAATAAGTACTAGTTTTAATCAGTAAGATCGTTGTTAGCAATAGTTATAATTAGTTTCTCAGTAAATTAATTCTTTGTAAATCTCTATTAGTATTACTGTCTTACTCAATTATATGTCATTTTCTTGTTATCATGGTTAGTTTATGATTTAGTTACTTTATATTTTAAATTACTTTTATGCTTGGAGATGGTAGCAATTTTTGGTTTTGTCTACTGCGACAAAAATGCTAAGGCCGGCCTTGTCGAAAAGCCAGCGAGGTAATGATAGAGTTCCCCTCTGGTACACCTCCCCGACTAATTAGCTCTCGAATGGCAAAACACCGTACTGCTCCCGACCAACCAAACCTCACCGAACAATATTATTTAAGCTGCAAAGTAATTCTAAGAACAGCATTCTTTCCTACGCAGGGTAGTAAGTAGGCGGTTGAAATGGGTGTATGAAAAGATGAGTTTCAGCTCTATCTAGAAGGTTATATTTATGCTCATAATAAATGCTTCTTTGGCCCAAAATTATCATAGAAACTTACAAATAAAATAATTGCTTTGGAGAGTATTGAAAAATAATATGATAAAGAAAATGTATCATAATTCGACATTATATTTTTACTAAAGCATTGTTATAAGTTTTCAAGCATATCATTAAATAAGACTCATCCAAATTCTTATATTCCTTATCTGGAAATTTGAATGACTAGTTGATTTAGCGATTGAAATACGATCTACTAAAATGAAGAAGGGGTATGCCATCATAGCTCTGATCAAAAAAAAAAAATGATTAAGATCCTAATAGCGGAATACTTTTGCGCCGCTAGTTTGGAGAATAATGAAAATTAAATTGATAAAAAAGAGGTTATAATTTGATATTGTACTTTTATTTAAGTGTGCATTTTTATTGGTCTGCATTTATGTAAATAAGACATCGAAATTCTTATATTTTTACATGGAAATCTCGATGACTGGTTGATCTATCGATTGAAATACGATTGACTAAAATGAAGAAAGGGTATATCATCATAGTTCTGATCAGAAAAAAAAAGATTAAGATCCTAACAACCCAATAATGTTGTGCCGCTAGTTTGGAGAATAATGAAAATTAAATTGATAAAAAAGCTGTTATAATTTGATATTGTACTTTTATTTAAGTATACATTTTTATTGGTTCACATTTAAGTAAATAAGACTTATCCAAATCCTTATATTTCTATCTGGAAATCTCGATGATTGGTTGATCTCTCTATTAAAATACGATTGACTAAAATGAAGAAAGGGTATGTCATCATAGCTCTGATCAGAAAAAAAAGGATTAAGATCCTAACAGCGCAATACTTTTGAGCTATTAGTTTGGAGAATAATGAAAATTAAATTCATAAAAAAGCTGTTCTAATTTGATATTGTACTTTTATTTAAGTATGCATTTTTATTGGTTTGCATTTAAGTAAATAAGACTCATCCAAATCCTTATATTTTTACCTGGAAATCTCGATGGTTGGTTGATCTATCGATTGAAATTCGATCGACTAAAATGAAGAAAGTGTATGCCATCATAGCTCTGAACAGAAAAAAAAAGTTTAAGATCCTAACAGCGCAATACTTTTACGCCGCTAGTTTGGAGAATAATGAAAATTGAATTGATAAAAAAGCGGTTATAATTTGATTTTGTACTTTTATTTAAGTATGCACTTTTATAGGTCTGCATTTATGTAAATAAGATATCAAAATTCTTATATTTCTACCTGGAAATCTCGATGGCTGGTTGATCTATCGATTGAAATACGATTGACTAAAATGAAGAAAGGGTATGTCATCATAGCTCTGAACAGAAAAGAGGGGGATTAGGTGATTAAGATCCTAGCGTATTTCACCCATTTCCATTTAACTTCCGTCACAGAATCTGTAAAAAGAAAACAAAACAACTAAATAGACTGCAAACTGTTTGAAGAAGGTGTCTAGGAAACATGCAGGGTTATTAATCATTCTGATTACTTTAAACGAAATAGGCCGACAATCAGTGACATAATGTGAACCGTAATAATTAATCACGCAGTGTGATCAGAGGGGCCATTTGCATGTTGAGTTTGGAACTCTTGAAATGGTAGAGTTCCATTGCGGGAATAAATTTTCGTAAGTTATTGGGCAACTGTTTCAAAGATGAAAATCATAGTAAAAATTCTCTTCCTACTATGAACAGATATGAAAAAAGGCAGAAAATAATGTGATATACATATTTTCATAAATTAAGAAATAATAACAAAAATCTTGAAAAGCTGAAAGTATGACCGTAGTCAAAGCTTACTTGTAAGATTCTACCACCATTTAGCTCTTTTAAATTGCAACATTATAGGATATAAAATATCCCACCGATGTATCTAAGAAAAATATAATCAGTAAGCTTGTAAATTTAAGGATAGTCCCTCAAAGAAAGAATTGAAATTCTTACATAGAACTTTCCATTGTTTTACCAGCTATCTCTTTTGTTTGTTCCAAAATAGACTGTTAGTTTTACCCATACCATATTAACTATATGCTGTTCTCACCCAAATTTCTTATTTGAAATAAATATAAAAGAAATATAACTTAGTCATTTCTTTTAAAACGTATTACCTCATCTAGAGCATCTACTCCTCCACCGACAAAGTTTTTTAAATTATTTTATTTTACAAGCTTAGATGAAATCTCTTGTATTCGTACGCAGATACCTGATATCTATGCACCATTGTTCCTACTAAAAAATTTCCTCGTGGAAAACTTTTCCAATATCGCTTTTGACTTGAATTTTTGATTTTTTATACCCCTTTTGTCGGTGCTCAATTTCTTGCATTGAAAACAGAAATGTTTTTGACATCCTATCTCAAGACTTTATCGACGCAGGTGTTTCGTTTGTCATCCGATAAAACAATTTTCGTATTACGACATGCATTTTTCGTAATACAATACGGTTCGACGAGTTTAAAATAGGATAATTTTCGTCGTATTAAAAATTCAGACCTGAAATACACTTAGACAACAAAGGAGTGAATCTTATTTATTTTTAGGTGGCTGAAACCTTTATCAATCTGTTGCAAACGTAAATAAAACAGAAAAAATTTTTAGTATGATACGTTTTGTAAATATTTAAAACACCATAATTGAGTTTTGTTTGAGTATTCATTCTTGTATTAGTCTACAAATTCAAAGAGTTTTAAAACAATTGTTCGTTCAGTGTAGGACATATTACTATTTAGTTGTTTGAAACTTGGGAAATAAATGAAAATAATTTTAACATTGTTTTCTAACGACTAGATGTTTGAAATTTAAATTTCTGCTTCCTGTTCATAATTGATTTTTTAAGAAATATACTGATTCAGCATGTAGAAGCAATATATAGATGTAAGAATGACTAAAATAAAATTAAAACGGCACTCAAATATTTAATTATGTATAATGAAATTATGTATGAAATCCCACATGCACATAAATGCTAAATGATGCAATAGGTGCACACATTTCTATTTATATACTATTTTTATATATAAAATTCTTCTGTCCGTATGTTTGTAATAGAACTCTTCCTAAACGGCTGGACTGATTTTGATGAAATTTTGTCTATGCAATTAAGTGGATTCGAGAATGGTTAAGGATCACAATTTGATCCGATTGAAAACGTTTTTTTTTTATTAAAAATCCAGAATTGCACACTAGTTGAGATTATTATAATCCCGCTTGAAACACTTCACTGCCAACATATCTGTGGTCAGCGCAGCGGGTTTTAGTACGAGAAGTCCCAGGATAGTTCAGGCGATGTGGAAATTTTAATTTAATCTAATTATGTTTGTGATGACTGTACGTGTAGTAGCGTCAGGTATTTTTAAAATATTTTTTTCCTTACTTTTCCATCTAAACGATTCAAGATTTAATTTATTTAAAAACATTTTACAATTTTTGGATTTACAGCGTTAAAACAGGACAATGTCTGTCGGGTCGTCCAGTATGAATATAAAACTTTCAACTTATATATTTTGCATTACCTATGAGTTTCTTCTACTTGGTCCCTGTTTCTTCATTATGAGGACATACTTCTTGTTGTCCCAGGGAACAATATTGGTTCTCTATATCAGCGGTTCTTAACCTATGGGTCGCGACCCAAAATTGGGTCGCGAAGCATATTTCTTGGGTCGCTCTGAGTCGAACCAAAAAAGTTAGTAATACACCAAATAATAAGTAATACCAACACCTCCTAGAACAAGTTAAATCCTGAAATATATATAAGGTGCTCCTTGACAAGCATTCAACCGAGGTTTGAAGATCTTTCAAAATGTATTCAAGCATAAGGTTCTCATTAAAACTGTATAACTTGCATTTAAAATTTAAAAAACTTAACATATGTATTGATATTTCTTTTTTTTTTTTTAAGAATAAGTTAAAATGTCAATTATTTTCAAAAAGTTATAAATATATTTTAATTTGGTCAATAAAAATTATTAAAAACACTTGATTATTAATTAAACTTTCCTTGGATCGAAAAGTACTTTTGTTTATCTTTATTATTAAAAAAATAAATAAAAAAATTTGAAAGTTAAAAAAAAATCATCATCGTAGAATTGAAGATTTTTTAAAAATACGCTCTAAAATAAAGCAATGAAAAAGTTTTGACTTTTTTTGGGTCGCGACATGAACATATTTCTCAAATTTGGGTCGCGGCTTAAAAAGGTTAAGAACCACTGCTCTATATGATGCTGCCATAATATAATAACCAAGATATTTATGCGATTTGGTAATGGCTAATGCAGTAACAGCAATTATTCCCGCATTGGAAATAATAACAACATTTTGTATTAAAAAGAGTATTTAATTATTTTACAGAAAAAACTTGTTTTTAAAACTGTCAAAAATCACAAAAAATGACTCTAATGTTCAACAAACGTAAGAGTTACTATAATGAGAGCAGAAAAAGCCAAGGACTGAAAGAAAACTAAGATAATATAATTAGTTTTTAGACATTTTTGCGATGAGTATAACATGTCTTCAAGCTATAGGTTAGGACCTTCACTTTGACTTTATGTTAGATACCTTATGAGCATTTTTTAAAACATTTTCCGATTAGGAAAAACTTATAAAGAGTTTTTATGAAACGTCTTTGAAGTGAGGGAGTGGAAACGTGGGACTTATTTATATTTGTTATATATAAATAAATAAGTTGTCCACTCGCTCACTTCCAAATACACTTCACAAAATTCAAATTGTATCTGCAGATAAAATAATTATATATTGTTACAGAAGGTAAGTTTTGGGAACAAAGAACTCATTCATATATTAAAACGAAATAACAAATATGTAAAAAAACGGGAAACGATATTATCTGAATGCCATTGTAAACACACTTTTTATTTTCCATTAGCCACTGATTGGCACAATATGTTTCCAAAGGGCTCAGTGCCAATAAACTCCTTACAATTTAACTCTACGAAACATTAAACCGCAATTATAAGTACTCTGGTAACTTTTTGTTTGGAAATACAGAATGAAAAGCTTAATAAACATTATTTTTTAGTTAGTAATTTATAAAAAAAATATTATAAAGTTAGTTTCTATATAACATATAGTTGTATCAGCAGTTTAGTTTTCTAACATTTCTTTAAACTTGCCTCAACGTAAATATCTATACCTACTAATAATTTAACTCTAAGCATGGTAATTTTATACATTGATGAGTCACTTCTCTCTGACAAGTTCTCCATTAAAACATTAAGTTGTCAGGAAATAGTCAGAAAGCAATTTATGCACAGTTGCTTAACTGCCATTTAGAGATCAACAAGAATGAAGCAATAAAATGTAGCATAGCTATTTGGATTTTGTGCGCATTTGTTGCAGAGAGAAGATGAAAATCATTATTACTCCATTACGCAGCAACACATTGTCCAAAACCACAGGCGCTTAATGGAGATCAGGACAACGTGCTCAATAATCTGCATTCCTCAAAAACTCATTCAAATAGAGTTATGGACACCATGTACGAGTGACCGTAGCTCCAATTAACAACCCCTATTCACAGACTGGTGCTACAAACTTCCGGCTAAGGATACAAAAAGATCAATACAGCAAAAAAAAAATAGGGTTTTTTCTAAGAAGTCTGTTATTCACATTTGATGTTGGTAGGGGTTTTTATTTAAAAATTAACGCTGTTCAATCTACTTTAAAAGGTATGTGTCATCGGTAATAGGACATCGGTAAGGTGTTATGTTTTGAGGAATGTATCTTTGGGATTTGTTAAGACTGATTATATCAAATCACAATGCCTGATTATTGAGTACTGTATGAACATCACTTTAAAGATTCATACCTGCGTAGCTTCAGGCTATTCTATCTGGAAAAGTGGGCTCGCAGTACTGAATCACCATCTTACGGTGAATAGAAACTGAAAAACAACTAATGAGCTCCTTTACCTGATATTCAAAAATACCTACAAGTGCATTTTCCAGTCAATTTCCCCCATGTCAGCAATTTCTAGCTTTAGTTCTTCATTTTACTGGAAAAATGTGTTTCTACGTTAGATAAAATAGAGGATTAATACTAAATGACTCTTAGGTGTAAGTACAAAGACAAATCACACATAAATATGTATACAAAACATTAAATATTATTTGAAAACAGAATAACTTTAAAGATCTAGATTTTAAGGGATATATTTCCTCTATCCGCAAACTCATTGACATCTTGCTGTCAAATTATTTGTTTAAGAAATCATTTTGAATTATTTTTAAATTGATTCTATTTAGTTATTATTTATTTCTTGATCTAATTTAACATATATTTGATTCTATTTCTGTAATTTCCAATCATTCTTATTTATTTTAAATTCATTCTGATAATCATTTATCCCTTAGAATAAACCTATGTAAATCCTAGTTATTATTAGACATTTCAACGGTATATTAAGTATATTTATGACTGACTTCCTTAAAAAGGAAGATTATAATAGGACTATATCAAAATATAAGAAAATAAATCACACCCTAGGCAATTAAACATATAAAAACATATGACTTAGGAAAAGTGAATTAAAAAGTAAAATAATTTAATCTGCTGATTTCTGTTGTAAGTAATTTGACTTTAGTGCGTATAAAATTTTTCTTTAGGCATAATTTATAAAGAATTTAGACAAATATATTACTTATCAACATTTACTTTTAACGGGATTCTAATATTTGACGTAATATTTCCTTGAGATTTCATTAAGTTTTTATATATGTGACTCATAATATGGAATTCAATATTTGATTATAAATCACTAATTAAAGTATAAATAATAAACAAAAACAATCAGTTATCGCTAATCTAATCAACAGTTTAAGCAAACATATCGATTGCTATTCAATTCTTTACACTGCAAGTACGTTTCTACCCAGCTAAATTTTCTATAAGAGGGGTAAACAAAGAAACACACCTTCCTCTACACAGGTACACATTAATTATGCATTCAATACCATTTCTAAAACGTTGTACAACTTTGAAACAAATTTATATTTTGTCAGCATACTGACAGAACATTAGGATAGCTTTTCAGTTTTAAACAAGTTGTCAGAGGCAGATGTCGCGCAGAATCAATCTGAATTTACATTTAGAGAAGCTCCGCACATCTGCCTCGATGATGAAATGTTATGGGGAAAGGAAATCGAAATTCATCGCTTATTTATAATTCGTTTAACACGGAAAGACCTACTGCTGGGAAAAACCTGCCTTTAACTACAAGATAAAAGTGTTTATTAAATAATATTAGAAAAATTTTAATCGCACCTTTATCTACTAAATGACGAGATATGAGATTGTTTCCGGGTAATTACAATTCTGCTGTTACAATCCATTTGTTACGTTGACGCCTTGCTTCGTAACTGCCCTTTATCAAATACGTTACTAATTAATATGATGCATATATTTATTAAAGAACTTAGTGAGCCTAAATTAAATTCCTTTTACAAAGCATTCTATGCCAATAAGTTTTATATAAGGATAAGATATAAAAAAAATATTGGCTATGCTTCATGTATAAAAAGAAAAATGTTAAAAACATTTTTATATATTTTAAAGACTACATTGTAGATATTATTTATTAATTTTAAAAAATCTTAAAATTTTTCGTACATTAAACTACAAGCGTTTCCTTACATTTTTATGCCATTTCTTTTGTCATATCTTAACACATTGTGTGCGGGTACATTTCGCAGCGGAATTGTACCTGGAGCCTGCGTTGTGTGCGTAAATTTAGTTATTCAGTTAAATCTCAATAGATCGAAAATTATTTAATTCTAAAACCACCTTTTCGTATTTTATATTGAAATACGTAAACAAATACATAAATAGAAATATATAAATAACAACCATAAGATTTTTGTAAACAAAAAATATATTTTTTAGTGGATAAATTTATAATAGTATCGTAAATATGAAAAATCAAATAGAAATAGTAGTATATAGTTTTAATTTTTTCGAATTGTGTTACATATAAACATTTTCACATTATAAAAAAAATTAAAAGAGCAATCATAAAACTAATAATGAAAAAACTAGTTTTTATTTGTCTAAATTTTTCCAGAATCTGTGTAGTAGATATGAACATTCGGCTTCGTTTTCCTGTATATACCGTTATTTTTGTACCCACAGTCAAACCATGCTGTTACACTAACCCGTACTAGTGCGTGACCCGTACCCAAGTATCAATCGTCAGAAAACGTATTAGTACGTATCCCGCGTACAATATGTTAAAGGGAATGAAAGTTATACTTAATTAAATTATTTGCTTCATATGACTCATAATTTAAATTCGTACATAATTTAATCTTTAAAATGCTTTATCTCCGATTTCTTATTTTTTGTATGCTTGTATATCTTACATACTACTTCTAACACATTCATAAAATTTTATGAACTGATATAAATACTTATATATTAAAATTTATACATCAAAGAATTTGATTACTGTCATTCTATTTTTATTTTTTTAATTTTTAATATTAAAACTTCAAGACGTTTTCATATTTTTCAATTTCCAGAATAAATAATTCATGTATGATTTTAAATTATGCATGCTGTAAAGATAAAGCATTATCAAATACATTTACGGGAAAAATTGTGTTTTAAATGTAAAACATTTTAAGAATTATTGCGCACAAAAACAATCTTTCTAGTTTTCATTCTAATACATAGGATAAAAAGCTCACTATAAAATTATATTTACAGATAAAGAACTTTATATATTTTTAGTGAAAAAATTGAAAAAATTCCTTTAGCTGGAAACGAATCCCATGAGGGAAAAATATTTTAATTAAATTACTCAAAAATTTAATTTCTGTTCATTTTTAAAGGCATTAATAATCCTGAGATTTCTATAAATTTGATTTTTATATTTTCTTATGGATTAAATAAAGTCAATTTCATTTCGACATTTATCTTTTTTAAAGATATTTAAACTAATCTTATAGATAGGTTTTCTTGAAATGAGTAAATCCTTCAGCATCTAAAGAAAAAATTGTGACAGTATATTTAAATAAATCCTTTTTTCTCTTGTGACATCGATTATCGAATTATATATAAACTTAGAACTCTATCGAATTATATTAAATTTTAAAAGGAATTATTTCTATTCCTTTTTCTTAACGAAAGACTATTTCGCATAAAAATTAAGGATAAATTTAAAAAGCGTAAGAGAGCCAAATGATGGCCGATTGGTTAGGGTGCTGGCCTTCGGTACCGGAGTTCATGGGTTCGAATCCCATAGTGGCATGTATGTTCGTAGCCGTTCGGAATCGGCTTTAAGCTGTTGGTCCCGGTCTCATTATCCCTCGTGTTGCAAAAAGCAGACCGTAGCACTCCAAACCAAACCAAACAAAAAGCTTAAAAAGTTTTTTTAAATAAATAAACAATTAGTTGACGGTATGGAATGACGAAATGGAACTTCTTTGATTGTGCAATAGCAGTTTTATTGGTTGCTTTTCAATGACTTATATAAATGAAATATAATTTGTGTTACTAAAGAATGTGCATGTTTGAAATTAATTGAATCTGCATATACTACATTAGGTTTACATTTATTTTCTGTTAGAACTGGTGCGTAGACGCAATTTACTTAAAAATTTAGAAAATGTAAGAGAAAATGAGTAAATTCAATCGAAAACAATACGATTAAACTTTAATAAAGTCTTTGCTTTATTCCAATTTACTTCTGTCAAAACTTACAAGGCATTATTTTCTAACAGCATGAAATTAAGCATTCTAATTTTACTACACTATCTGTGAATAAAATATTCCCTTTTAAGCCTTCAAAACCAGTTTGCAGTGCAGAACTAAAATATTTGATTGCTGAAATGCTGTTTAGGAAATTAAATTGTAGAAGTTATATTCACACTGAAAAGTGTCAATTTATTTTTAGATTTTATTTGCATTGTTAACTATATCAATGAATTTAACTCGAAGCTATTTAAAATAATTTAAATACTTGTTGAATAATGATGAGAATTAATTATATTTTGTTTCTAAACTGTTATAATTAATTCAAAATCATAAATATTTTTATTTTCTTCATTTGTTTTATTTATGAAAAATATTGGTGAGAAAGTAAAGGGCTTATAAATTAATGATTCATTAAAGAAATTTAAATAAATGTCAAACAGAATTTGTAAAATTATAATTAACATAGTTATTGTGTAATCTATAGAGATATCAAGTGTTATGTTCTATATATTCTATTAAGAGTTTAGTGATTCTCCTATCCTTAAAACAGTTTAATCAGTTTTTGAAAAAATTATGTTTTGTCAATACTATCAATGTAAGATTCACTAGATGTATAAACGGCATAATTCCTTTTATTAGGAGCAATTACACATATTTAATAAAAGTTAATTTAAATTTTTTTACTGTGATTTAAGTTAGTAGATACTTTTTTTAAGTTTCAGAGTTTAGCCTAACATTCTTGAAATGGCTTTATCAGTTTTTGGAAGAACATTGTTAAAGAAAACAATGTATGCTGTTAATACTCTCACTTTGAATTGAACTAGAAGTATAAACTGAATAATTCCTTATAATAGAAACAGATTTCAAATTGTGGCCACTGTGCTTTAACCACTATTCTGATGGTAACTGTAATTCAAATTGCAATTCAACTTGATTTGTACATGTCATAGATATTCGTGCCTCCCCGAGAAACCAAGCAACATCTCTCCGATAATCTGCTTATTGTATTGAGCGACTATCTTCGAACGCAAGTCCCAGATGGTAGTTTCTCATCCCCTGCGCTCCTTGATCATGATATAGCGTTGGAATTCATACAAATGATGTGCGAAACACCAACGTAACAACATTAAAACGAGCGATAAATTGAGATGGAGACAGAAATATATTATTTTTATTCCATAGCAAAGAACATTTTATCCGAAAGGATTTAGAGCTCGCCGAATTTTCCAAAAATAATAAGCCATAGCTTTCTGTTAATAACATTAATTAATTTTTAAAAGTGCAGTAATTTTAACAATCAAGCCAATTAAACGTTTTTAACAATATGTGTTATATTTAGATTGATATTGTTTCATAACTTCTGCAATACGATAAAGCCAAACGATGGCCGATTGGTTAGGGTGGTGGCCTTTGGTACCGGAGTTCGTGGGTTCGAATCACACGATGGCATGGGTGTTCGTAGTCGTTCAGAATCGGCTTTAAGCAGTAGGCTCCGGTCTCAATAGCCCTCGTGTTGCAAAAAGTAGACCATAGCGCTCCAAACCAAACCATTACGATAAAGCTGCTTAGTATAAACGTTTATCAGCAAATCTTATTGTAAGTTGTACTTTAATTCTTTTATCAACCCATTAATGTATAACGCCCCTTTGTAGGAGCAATTAAAAAACAGTTTATAGAATATTTAAGTTTTCCTGGAATGAGTTTTTCGCTTCCACAAAAGCAGATAACGGTTCTATGAATTATCTACAAAATTTTCGAATACCTACTTGTGTTTATAATTTTTAAGATTGAATTGACATTTTACGAATTTTTGAAACTTACACCTTGACTTTTCGATTTATCAATTGACTTTTTCAGTTATGTTACCGAAACCCTAGCACTTTGCTTTACCTATTACACAGCTTCAGTTCACAGCACTGTGTTTGCAGGTAATACCAAAGAAATATCTTATCCCGGAGTTTTTTCTTAGTATAAATGAAAACCTGGAATGTCTAAAATGACAACTGATCAGTTATGAGGTCTATATACATGCATACATACACACACACAGTATATATATATATATATATATATATATATATATATATATATATATATATATATATATATATATATATATATATATATATATATATATATATATATGTATGTATATATATATATATATATATGTATGTATATATATATATATATTATATATATATATATATATATATATATATATATTCCTTTGTATTATAAAATTTTAATCTTTTTCATGCCAGTTTATCCAGTTTATCTATTAACCAATTCAAAATGAATACTACATCATAGAATTAAAATATGCACTGATAAGTTAAAATAATTAACATTTATTAGATAGCACTACCAAAATAAAAATAACAGAAACAATCAAAATTAGGAGAAATATTTTTTATAGTATCTTTACACAAAAGTTAATGTCACATTGAGATTTAATTAACAAATTTTTAGGAGTATGTCTTTTAACAGATTATGTAATGGAAAAACGTACAGAATTCAGAAAATCATTAAATTTTTGAAAATGAGGTGTGTATATCGTTGTGGTAACAAGATATTAATTTAATAAGAACCTGTATAAGTTTTGTGTTTCATATTCTTAAGTAGTTTCACAAAATATTAAATTATTATACTTGTCGAAACATTTTATAAAGTTAAAAACCAAAGGGCTGATTTATAAAGATCATATTAGAGCAGTTTTTAAGCTTTCGGACTAAACATTCCTATATTCAAATTATTTATAGCTGAAGCAATTCTCAAGTACAATTACGGCATTTCCTTGTTAGAATTACAAACTGCCTGTAAATGACCTTAACTGGTTAAATGATCAACTGACACTTTTCCCTTTGTTTCTTCCCTGCTCATCGATAAAAAAATTAATTGCTGTGATTGTCAGCATTTCAAAACATTTATTGATTTTCTTCAGGTATCAGAAAGTTACCTAATAGAAGATATCAGTGCGTCTGATGAACATTTTACCACTGAAGAAGGGACAGAGCCTCAGAACGTAAAATCGTTTTCACCATTGATTGATCTGCTGCGAGTCTCATTCACGCAGCTTTTCAATTTGTTATTCCAAAATGATTAGTTCATTTAATTTGTTCACTTAATGTCAATCACGTAAAACAGGTTTTTGATTAATGGCTGAGTGAGAAAAAGTCTTTCTACGGATTATTGAGCAATGCCTGTTCCATCACGACATATTAAATGGGGCCACATGTAACAGAAAGGAAGACAACAGGCATAAAGTATTTAAGAGATTTCAATTCATTAAGAGCTTCTAATAGATTTGGCGAGAACATCTTTACACGCATGCCTCGCATCATCAAACGATGTGTCAGAGAGATATCAGACCTTCCAGAATTATACACCACGTATAGAATACAGGCATGCTTTCTTCACAGTAGGAAAACAAAGTTATGTCTATTAAAGCTCATTAGAGTGTCAATCTAAACTTTGAAAAATAAATCACGAAATATATCTATTATAAAATTTCTAATAGATAATTTATAGGACTAACTGCAAAATTCGTTATATTCGAGAACAAATGAAAGAGAGAGAACCAAAGGAATAAGTAACAAATGTAAAACTTTGTGGAAACCTAGTGCAAAGTTCAAATCATTTAGAAAACTGCAGAAGTTTTCCATATGCATATTTTTACAATCGATTCCCAATATGTGTTTTTCCTATTATTTGCACTTGTTATCTCCAAACTTTCACTTTGGTCATTTATTATATCACTTTACTTTTTGGTACCTCAATTTCCCCTCTTTGGCGTTTTCAAATGTGCTATAGTGAAACTTAGTAATATTCTTTATTCATCACAATTTAATATTAAATGTTTATATTTATCGAACTTCTATATTTCACTTTATTTTTACCTATAAATGTAAATTGGTACTTTCATCATAATCTGCACATTATTGTAAGTTTTTTCAATAAAGCACGTGACTTTATAATTGTGACTACCACTGTAACACTTTAAGCAGTCTATTAATTTAGAATATAACTACATTTTACTCACACAAAAACTCTCAGCTACTGGTATTTTCCCTTTTAATATCCGAATAAATTATTGGACATAACCAGTTCAGAGCCAACGAGTGTGGGTTCAATTCCAGCCACAATGAATGTTCGTAGTTATTCGAAATCAGCTTCGAAAAGAAGGTTATCGTCTGAACTAGATCTCGTACTGCAGTTCTGCAAAAAATTAACTTTCGTATCTCAAACCAAACTTGTAATAAGTTCTGAAACAATAAAAGTTTTACCTCCGTTATATTTATTATGAAAACACTTAATTTAAAATAATAAAACACTTTTCAATAATACATTTATATATGAGTAATAGATACTACAAAATATATATTATTTTGATAATAAAAATTTTGTTTATCCTCAAATGGTTAACTTAAAGATTAGCAAAGAATGTAATGCTATAATCGCACTATATTACCAGACAGTGTAATATACATCTTTGTTGAATTCTCAGGCTATTACTGTATAAAAACATTATTCCACTGAAGTAGAACACTAAATGATTCATTATTCCTGTTTCAAATTAGTTTTTTTTGTTTTTGATCTATAGTTTTCTTAATAAAATATTAATGCAATTTAATACCATTTAAATTGTTTATATTCAACGAGTTGTATGTTTTTCTCTTAATTGCAGTAATTCATAATTTCAAATTTTGAAACATGTTTACACGGTTTCCCCTCCATTAACCCCCATTTTCTAAAATAGGACATACTCTATCTCTTTCGGGACTACTAATTAAGCAATCCAAATTACTGTCAATATAAACGCTAAGATTTGTTTTAAAAATAAATAATTTGGCTGTAATGCAGTCCACAATTAGAAAATTCGGGACATATAACAATAATAGTTTTTCTATGTGATATGTAATATTTATTTCTTATGGCTAATTTTTCTTATTGCTTCCCTTCACCATTTAGAATGACAAAGACCGATTAGATCTCATCGCAAAAGAACATAATAACCATCCTAATTCATTTCCAAAAAACAAAAAGAAAATCATAATTACACCAGCTATGTAATTATGACATTCACTGAATAACACAATGGCTCATTCGTGAAGAAATATAAAATATCTCTACAAATCGACTTCGATACAGGTATACTTACAGATAAATACTGACTCTTATGTTATTAATACTTTCCCTCGGGACAATTACAGGAACTGCTTTTATTAAGTACATTAAAAATATAGCAAAATTGTGCCCATTTCACTTCTGTTACTTCATATATTCTGGGCTGCACTGCTAGAAAGAATATTCAGTCACCGAAAAGGATAAAAAAAAATTAACTTAATGATGTCGAAGAAGCCGATGCTTAACGTTAAGGGGCACGCCCTTATTCATAAGAGGGATTACACTGGGTTGAAATAACGTCAGGGAAAGAACCGCATTATGATAATGCAAACATCAATGAATACGTAAAAATAAGAAATGAAGCTCCTATTTTCACCCTAAAAAGTTAGAGAAACAGCGGGATAATGTAAAACTTTCAGTTTAAATTGAAACACATAAATTGTTTTACTAGGGTCTATACATCGTAGACAATCTTTTTAAGCGGTTCAATGAATTTGGTAATATACAATATGTATTTACTCATCTTATAGAATAGAAAATAATTAGAAATCGAGGTGCTGATTTTGTTGTCGAAAGTTAGAGAAGCAGCGAAAGGATGAACAATTTTTGGTAGAATCTAAATCCAAGCAGAAAGTTTAAAAGGGTCTGTAGATCGTGGGTAGTAAAGCTATTCTTTTAAATAATTTCGATTAAATGTATTTGAGTTTTTTGTATGTTGTAAATGAAAAACAAGAACTAGAATTTATATTTTCGTTCTTAAAAGTTAGAGAATTAACGATAAAATTAAGCAGTTTTTAATATAAATTCAATCAAGCAAAGTGTTTTACTAGGGTCCCTAATTCCGGAATACTAAAATTACTCAACCTATTTGAGTTTTCTTCATATTATAGGAGGAAAAATCTAAATGGAATTTCTATTCCCTCCTAGAAAATTAGAAAAACAATTTGATAATAAACAACTTTTGGTAGTAAATGAATCAATGTTTCATCAATGAAATCAATCAATGCGAAATGTTTTACAAGGGTCTCCACATCGTGAACACTAAACAGGTTCAATCAATTTCGCAGCACTTTAAATAAAATAAATTTGAGTCTTTTTACATTATAAAAGGAAAAATAACAATTGGAGATCTTATTTTGCCCTTAAAAAATTAGAAACACAAAGGGATTATAAACAACTTTTGGTGGAAACTAAATCAAGCGAAAAGTCTTACTAAGATCTTTACATCAATGAGTAGTAAAGCATTTCGATTAATTTGGCAATATTTTTTATACAATAAACTTGAGAGAGAAATTTAAAGCTTTTCAATTAATTTGATAGCATTTTCATCACAATAAATTTGAGTTTTCTTCATATTCTAGAATTAAAAATGAAACCTAGAGCTTCTATTTCCTCTATAAAAGATTAGAGAGACAACGAGATAATAAACAACATTTTATGGAAACAAAATGAAGCAAAATGTTTTACTAAGGTCTATATATTGAGGACAGTAAAGCGGTTCAATTAATTCAATTATATTTTCAACACAATAAATTTGAGTATTCTTCATATTCTGAAATTAAAAATAAGACATAAAGCTTCTATTTTCACTCTAAAAGATTAGAGAGACAACGAAATAATAAACGACATTTACGGGAAACAAAATCAAGTGAAAAGTTTTACTAAGGTCTATATATTTAGGACAGTAAAGCAGTTCCATTAATTGGATAATATCTTCGACACAATAAACTCGAGTTTTCTTTAAATTATAGAATGAAAATCCTGTACTTAATAGCTTTTGTAATATTTATCGGGTAATGGTTTAATAAATAGGCAAAAGTTGATACCCCTCTTTTTCTAATTTGCGTTTAAAACACTACTTAGTTTGAAAATAGGTAGCTTACATATATTTTGAAATATTTTATCATTAAATACCTGTATAATAATTTCAATTCTGATACTGAATAAAACCTGTCTGTAACAATACTATAGTGAATTAAAAAATCATTGTTATAAACAGATTACCGTTACAGTTAGTGTGATTTATAAGTCTATGTTTATGTGCATAGAGTGTATATAATATATTTGACTGTATATAGAGATCTAATTTAACTTAAAAATTTTTAAATGTAAATATTTATAAGACACTTACTAACTACCTTTTGGGATTTTAATCAGAGTAAATAAAGAGCTCCGTGGATCCAAAGAAAATATCGCTATTAGACAGTATCGTTATACACAAGTTTCATTGTATTGCTGAAATTGAGTTTTCTAAATATTTAAACTAGTAAAATAAAACAAAGTGAATAGATATACACAAGAACTGTATTTATAAACGTACTCAATTACCACATGAGACATTTCCGGATATCATAAAATAAATTTTAAAATAATAGATATAATTCTTACTTTTTCGATACCTAATTTAATTTTACGTATGCTTCTCAACAATTTTTAAATATTGATTTTTCCTGCCATGTACGGAGGTAAAGGGTTTAAAAAATATAAAATAAAAATATTTAGAAGTATTTCATAGCATTAAGTCCCATTTACACAGAAAAATCAATTTTTTCCAAAGGTACCTCGATTTCTTTATGGATTTAAAAAAAATTCCTAAATAGTGGTTATATACAATTACGTTGCACTGCATAGTTCAGTAAATACAAAGTCTTAGTTTAAATAAGTTTTAATTGATATTTGAGGAATATAATGTAAGTTTAAGCTTGTAGTAGTAAAGAATAAAAGTCGTTAAATAAAAGTCGTAACTATATACATATATCACTCTTAACTGCAGGTTATAGATTAGTTTAATATTCACACGATTTGTTAAATTATCACACATAAATCAATTTCTAATAAGTATAACATAAAAATAGTATTTTCGAATTGCTTTTTACTTGTTATAAACAATAAATAATCATCGAAAGCTATTATCACCTTAAAACTAGCATGGCAGATATGAATGGAAATAATATGTGAGCTTTACTACTAGTTATAAGTAGTATCGTGAATAAAAATCTGTTAATTATTTATGTTTATTTAGCAATATTTTTTAATTTATATTTCTCATTTTCAATATATATATATATATATATATATATATATATATATATATATATATATATATGTCAAGCCTATCAGAAATCAAAGAGCCAATGATTTCTTGATAATGTATTTATTCATGTATATTGCACAATTTAACGGTCAACCATCAAACATGGCGGGTCATGGTGAGCATCCAAATTTTAACAAAAAACCTACATTCAGCGAGGGTTCATGAGCAACCGTTTCTCAAGACACTCTATATAAATCCTTACGCGTGTAGTGCTTTTATAATGAGTTATTAAAGATTCATGTGCCTGCATTAAAAGAGTGCGCTGCGTTTCTGCTAAATTATTATTATTAACTTTACGCTTTCAAAAATACATTATATATATATATATATATATATATATATATATATATATATATATATATATATATATATATACATATATATATATATATATATATATATATACATATATATGTGGGCTGTATGTATGTATATGCGTGTATAGATTTTAAACCAATGATAATAAACAACTTCATAAATCTAAGTGTGATTTTAATTTAAATATGTATGACCTATCTTTTACAGACCATATTATTTTATCCATATAATTTTAGCTTCAAATTCCATTTTATGTATTCGAAATTAATGTAATGTAAAATAACTGTTAAGATATATATTGGTTGCGGAACTGAACTGTCTCTACTGAGGCAGAATGTTCGAGCTTCCGTGACTTCTTTATCTTGAGATTTTAAGTTGTTTCATCAGATAGTCTTAAGATTTCATTGTCGCTATTTGTCCATCAACATGCCTGTAATAGCTCTTGAATTGACCAAAAAATATTTAGCGATTTCCTCTTCGACCAATTTTCCCCGTAATTGTGGGCAATCCATTTTGTCCTTTTTCCTTCTCTATTTGCTTTTACAGCCATGTTGAAACTCGGGAGACAATATCAAAGAACAGCATCTTGTTTTTACTGTCGTCAGTTCTTTTTTGAGACTGTCCTAATGATCAACCGTAACAAAATGAGTCATAGTTTTGCTCTCGACGAATTTAGTGTCAACCACGAATGGAGAGCTTTAATCAAGTATTGTGTCCATTTGGAGGGGAGAAAAAGTGTGACCACGCTGGCAGGTTATTTCCGGCGTACGTGTCTCACATGATAGCTCACACTGTCACAGCTACGCATCAATTATCTACATCTCATTGTGGAAAAGCCCTTTTTTGCCCTTCTCCTTTTCATGAACGTTAATGCTCATCACTAAAAAATAAATGGCATTGCTCCCCAAAAAATATATGCATTCGGTTTTACATGTAAACTTCTCTATCAAATGTAAATGTTAAATTTCTAATGAATTAAAATATTTCAATAATAGAAAAACCTTTAAATATAGATAAATGTTAAAATCTTATGCGAACTTTTGAAATATAAGTAGTAAATGTTAATCATTCGGAACAGAACAGAGGGAAGAATTCCTTATGCATTTTCAATATAAAATAATCCCTTTTATTTATAATTTTTATTTTTAACTTTTTACTTATTTATTAGGTAATTCCTTATTCGAATCTAAGATGCTGAATTATTGAGGAATCACCATATAAGGAAAATGAAAGATATATAAAAATGTAATTTTATAAATTAAATTATTAAACTAAATCATAGTTTCACTACATTAAAAAGAACTAGCATTTTATCGAGTTCAGCTCTTTTTAGAGCAGTAGTATCTTCTTTGCAATTGTTTTGTTCTTTAAATTTATTCTGTGTCTTTTTTTCTGTAGCCACTAGTGGTTTAAAAAACTGCATTTTTACTATATAAAAGCATTTACCATAAGTATGTAACATTAATTTATTATAAAAGGAAGAGACTGTAAAGATGAAGTCTAATTACAAGTATTCAAACGATTTTCTAAAAATTACGAAAAGTTTATATTTATTGCGTTTTTATTCTTTTGAAATTTTTAACGGATTTTAGAAAATAAAGCTGCAGTGGTCAAGTAAATTGTTAAGATATTAAACATTACATAACGTATGCTTTGATAAGCATACATTTAACAGCATACATTAAACATTTATTAGGTAATTCCTACATACTTATTCGAATCTATGATGATGAATTATTGAGGAATCACCATATAAGGGAAATGAAAGATATATAAAAATGTAAGTTTATAAATGTAATTATTAAACTAAATCGTAGTTCCATTACATTAAAATGAACTAGCATTTAACGGGTTCAGCTCCTTTTAGAGTTTTAATCTTGTTTTTGCGAATAATGTACTTGTTTTGTTCAATAAATTTATTCTGAGTATCTTTGTTTATTTTTTTGTAGCTGATATCGGTTTAAAATGCTGCATTTTTACTATAAAAACATTAACCACAAGTATGTAACATTTATTTATTATAAAAGGAGGAGACTGTAAAGATGAAGTCTAATTACAACTATTCAAAGGATCTTCTGAAAATTACGAAAAGTTTTGATTTATTGCGCTTTTATTCTTTGAAATTTTTAATGGATTTTAGAAAATAAAGCTGCAATAATGGTCAAGTAAATTGTTGAAACATTAATCATCACATAACGTATGCTTTGATATGCATACATTTAACAATGCTACATAAAGTTAAAATGGAGTAATTCATATTTATGAAATACTTCAGGCATTCACATATACTTTTGCATGATGTGAAAATATATAAACACAGGTTTGTGAAAAGAAATTTAGAGCTATACGTTGTAAAGGGCTATCTTTAAAACTCTGCACTCTGTGAGCTATTTAAGAATTTCGAAAAGATCTACTAGCGATCCGAAAGAAAAATCTATACCTTAAATAATTACCTGTTTAACCATTTCAGGATTGATAATGACCTGAATTGTATAATTTTTTCTTGCTTAACACAGTGATCTCCAATAGAATTTTAAATAGATTGGTTGGAAAAGGACTGTTGGTTTTCAGGCTTATTCTGTAAATGATTGAGATATCCTATTATCTTGAAATTTTTTATTTTCTTACCATTCAATCTCCTATCACATAATATTTTGCTTACATTCTGTCACAAATGAGTATATATATGTTTCATTAAGGTAATATTCCCGTGTGAAATCGCAACAACATGAAGAAGTGCCATATTGTTTTCTTCTTTTCCCTTCTTTATTTGCTTGCTTTTACAGCCATATTGAAACTCAGAAGACAGTATAAAAGAATAGCATCTTGATATTGAGCATTTGTATAATGAAATATATAGCAAGTGTAACTGACAACGCTGAAAAATAGCTCAAAGATTAGTTTACTTTGCCACTTTTACCCTCCCGAAGATATTTAAACAACCACATAGATATTGGTCACTGGTGACCTCTATGACAATCAAAGTTTTAAATTAACAGCCATCTAATTTATTTTTCAATATGAACGACTCGTTTTTAACTCTTCTCCTCTTAATGAAATTATCTATAGTAATTTTTCATTTAACAAAGAAAAGTTTAAATTTACCTGTCAACTCGAGTCGTTTTCCTTCTGATGGGTAGGAAAAATTTGTGCAACTCCAGTCGTTATCTTTCTTGTAAATGTTAGTATACTGAAAAAAGATTGTGTACAAAACAAAAAATTAATATATTGAAAAAATCTAATATTTAATAAATCAGATTTTCTCGATTTATATGGAATGTTTGGTAAGAAAAAAATGGAGGTAGATAAACTATATTTCCCTTAATTTTTTTTTCTTTTTTTTTTTAACACAAATGTTTTCAGAAATGTACCATTTGGTTTCTACTTTCATTAATACTTATTAACTCTCGATCTTAACTCAGTGGTTTTTTTTTTAATGTAGATTCCATTTATAAGTAGTTACAGCATTTTTGTGCTTTTATCCGTAACAAATATTCACATAATCTCTTCCTAGAGAATCTAGGGGATTAGAGAAACCTTCTTTTGCTTCAGGCAGGGCTTTGTAAATCAGGAAGGTGATATAGTTTTATGAAAACATGCAGAATATTTTCGTTGTTACACTACATAGGCCCTATCTCGTGTTAGTTTTAAAGAGGAGAGGGTATAAAAATACAAAAGTGAGATCTGAATATGCGCTCGTTTCGTATTTATTGTTTACGCACTGTTTAATGATGTCTTCGGGTTTGCTTGATACTCTAAAACAAAGCACGTAATTTTGGAGATAATTAAAATTTTAGGGTTGAAAATTTGAACTACTTATTTTTCATTGAAGGATTTTATATGTATCCGTACCCTAGACAAGGAACGCCTTCCAATGAAAATTTATTAAGGCTTGTTTTACATTAGACAAGGATTAAATAGAAGTCTATAGCATAAAGCGAATATCATTAAACATCCAATCTACTCTCTGAAAATGCATTTCCTAACATCAACTTTGTTTCCATTTTTCGTAAAAAAAATATAGAGATTAGTTTTATTATGCATCCTGTTGACATCTAATTCAAATTAGCATGTCTAAAAATGAATTTTTTTCTCCACAAAACAAAATAAAACTGAAAAAAATTAAACAACATTACTTAATTCTCAAAACTATTTCAATTTTTCCTTGATTATTCTTCACATTTCGGTTAAAGCATCAAATCATTGATGAAATTTAAAATTATCTACACTATATAAATAAGAAGGTATGGTTTTAGTTTCAGTTCTTATAAATTTATGCTACTTAATTCATAATAAGTGAGGTTCAGATATAAAATAAAACCATGTTTGAATCATGGTCAATGTTTGATTTATATTGTAATTGTATTCCTTCTCGGCTGAGAGGAAAATATTAAGTCCAATGCAATAAACCATATTAAAGTGTCTTTGAAACTTTTTATTTAAAAAAAAATACTAAGTAGTTGTTTATTACTATGCATGAATAGACTATTATGAGATACAAACATTTGGTTTGATTTGGAGCTCAACAGTCAATTTATTTGCAACACAAGGTTTAATTAGAGCAGGACCAACTGCTTAAACTGATTACGAACAGCTTTGAACATGCATGTCAGGAGTAGGATTCGAACCCAAGGATTCCGAAACCGAAAAATCACGCTTTGCTCATTTGGCTATCGTCCAGAATAAAGTGATGTCGAAAAATTTGGTTTGGAACATTATGGCAAATTTTTCCCCATAAGAGCTAATTGCTTCAAGTCAATTCCAAACGGGTACTAACAGGGTCAGTCCTGGCTTGCAAGACTGATTTGGTCATGACCTATCAATTCCGATTCAAAGATAGATTTAATATTTGATCCAATTCGTATGCACTTAATATTATAACTGATTTGATTTCATTAAATAATCCCCTCATTGTCCACTATCATTACCATATTTACATTATGTATCCTTTTTGTTACCGAGGGTAAATGTGATTGGGATCTATTACTTAAAGTCGATATCGAACATCCATGAATTACCGTTAAAGAAATGCAAATAAACCAGGACAGCAGAATCTGGAATAAGCAATAGTACATCGGATGAATTTTATCCGAAGAACGCACTTTTAGGTTTGGTTTGGTTTGGTTTGGAGCGCTATGGTCTACTGTTTTGCACACGAGGGCTAATCGCACTTTTAGGTAAGACCTGCTACTGTTATTATAGAGAAGCGGTAGAAAAGTAGCATAAAGGTCTATCCTTTAAGTACTAACAAAAGTTTATGCATTCTTTGGTTTGGGGAAGCAATAACTCCTAGACGAGTTAGTTGGTGAGGTTTGGAGCGCTATGGTCTATCTTTGCTACTTGAGTGCTTATGAGACCGGGACCTACTGCTTTAAGCCGATTCCAAAAGGCTATGAACATACGTGCTAGCAGTGGGACTCGAATTTACAAACTCCGAAGAGTAGAGCCTAAACACTCAGTCGTCGTTCGGCTCCCAAACGGAAAAGAGCTTCGAGAAAAATAAAAAATAAAAAACAGATTTACTCATCAAAATTTTGAGTGTATTTTTTGTAAAGTAATAACAATGCTGTAGTTAGTTTATTTAAGTATATTTATCAAATTGACCTCTTCTAATATTTTGCTAGCCGGTGTTCATTCATGCACTGCCCGCCTAGATTCCCCTTTCCTGGATTCCTACATTCATGCCAGGAGTGGAGTTCTAGCAGGTCTCTTGTAATATGGCTTTAATAAAAAATATACCTTTGCAGGTTTAATATTCGTTTACATGATATTTAAATTAACTGGGGTAGTGGGGAAAATGAACGATGAAGATTCATTTCTACCGCTATCGTTTTGTGAAATATGTTTTTAACTACTGACGTACCAGTTAGAGTTTTTAAAAATTGAGGAATAGCTGTTAAGAGTGTTTTAATAATTTAGAGTGCATTAATAAATTACAGTTCTTAATAGGATCAAGAGTGATTTGTGTGTGGGATTAATTAATGTGCATTGCAAAAATAACAATTTTTTTATTAATTTTTATAGGCAAATGTGATGTGCGAACACAGATTAGAAATTTAGTTTTCTTCCTTCTCTTACCATACGACTCGTTTCTTAATAATTTAGTGAAGTCGTACTAATCCTTATTCAGAATCGGTATTCTATATTTACAAAGAATTTCCATTTTATTATAAAAGACTTCTGACAAGCCTTTATCTATCCCATGTATGCGGAATGGAAATTATGCCCCAGCTATCAAAATTATACAGATGAAATGTATCATGCCTTATTTAATTAATATAGAATTACATTAATATAATTTTACTAATTTATTATATATCATGCATTATTATATTTTATTAATTTATTATATATTATATATTGTTATATATTTTACCAGTTTATTATATATTATGTATTATTATATATTTTATTAATTTATTATATATTAAAATTAATATATATTAATATAATTTTATTGATTTAGAATGTAATTAATGTAATTTTTTAAAAGTACAATTATTTTTAAAATATACTCTGCCTGCTCAAAAAGAAATAATTTCTTCTAGTTTTGTCGAAGCAGTGATTTAAAAATATTGACAATATCTTCACAAAACATTTGATACGCATTAATTTTATTTTGTTACATGTTTTGAAACATAAATTATTGCACGCAAAGTAATAGTTTTCATATATTTTAATTTGGAGAAACTAGTAATGCATACGAGATTCAAAAATAAACTCATTAGACAAATATTTTGCACTAAAATCAATTGTTTTTTCACTTGAAACTTGCAAGTGAATATTGATCCATGCAAAATTAATTAGTCTTCTCATTTATTTCTTTATAATTCATTTCAAAGGGCCTTTTTGAATTGTACTGATGTTGAACTCTTACTGTGGCTGCAACAGTGATCAATATAATAACTATTTTTAATATTCCCAACAAATCAACGCTTTGTCGAATAGAAAACAATGTATACATTCAGAGACACCTATTTTATCGATATTGGATTTTAAAATGAATAGCGTATAGTTTTTCATATTCCAGTTTAATTTTTCCCAATGTTGTTACGTTTTATTCATTGCCCGTTCTTCCTTTTCAAATCTGCAAAGTCCTAAATGTTTAACCTTTGAACTCCTCGATGGGCCACTTACCAAGCCGGGTGTGAAACATTCCTGATTTCCCACTGGAGAATTCCTTCAATTTTGTTATCCTCAAGGGGTGAGGGGAAGATTTTCGTTCCTGATTCAATACCTCTCTCCAACCTGCCAACCTCTCAGTGAGAGAACTTCCAGGACGAGAGATTTAACCTGCACTTTTTAAAAATGTGTAGCCTATATAATTTGTTTTTCCTATAAACAACTAAAATACAATATAATATATGGACTTTTATTTCTGTTTCTATGTTCTAATCCACCTCGCTATTTGAGAAACCTTTTTTTTCACATTTTTATTGTTATACATAATCAATAACTATAAATAATAAAATTAAACAATCATGGCTTATAGCATTAAATATAAAATTTATTACGAGAATGTTAAGCTTAATATTAGAATGTAGCAATAGATGCAAAGCCAACAAATTTACGCAATGAAAGTACTTCTGTGTGTACCTTACGATGGCTTAGGATTTACTGCTAAGGAAAATATAATTTTTAAAAATTTACGGACTATTGATAAACAACATTCCTAGTAATCATATAATTGCACTATTATATCAAGAAAATGTTAATCATTTAATTAAATATATGAGTAATTAAATGATCACCATTGCCTAAAGTGTGATGAAGAATAGTAGCAAAAAAATCCTTCAGTTTTAAACGCTTGAATGCAGTTGTGACGCATTATTCTTGATAGATTTATAAGATATTAGCTGAGACATAAAAATTTACTCATTAGTGGCTGTAGAAAAACTAATTAATATTAAGAAATAATATATTGTACCAATTTTTTACTCCCGATTCCGATTGTCTTGGAATGAACAAAAGACACAGTGCAATTTCAGTTATTTCTCTTCGATAATCAATTCCAGAACTACGAAAAACGAAAGTAATCTGAGAAATAACTTCGATTCATAAACTAAATCAAAAAACCATTCCATTTTTTTTCTTCTTTGTATCAAATTGTATTCCAAATAAATAAAATAGATTTTTTTAATAAAATTTTTCTTCATAACTTATTCATGACTTATTAATTTTGACTTAAAATTATTTCGAAATGTACTAGTCCGTTTGAAGTTCATTTTAGACCATGTATTCTTTGATGAAAATTGTTTGAACTGGTTTGAATTATTTCACACCAATACAAATAAGATACTGACTCTTCACTTCAATTACTGAGAAATAATTTCGATTTATAAACTGAATCAAAAACCGTACTATTTTTTTACTTCTTTGTATTAACTTGTATCCCAAGTAAATAAAATAAATTTTTGGTCTTTTTTTTCAATACAGTTTTTCTCCGACAATGATTTTACTTTAACCTTTTAACATTATTTAGAAAAGCAATAGCAGTTTGTATTTCATTTTAGACCATGCATTATGTGATAAAAAATGTTTGTATTGGTGTAAATTATTACCTGTTAAAGTTTTCCCTCTTTTTTTAATACCCGGTATATAAGGCATAAATTTTAAGACTTGAGTCCGGGTTGAATAAGAAAATAGTACGAACAAAGTCAGGTACGCTATATTATATAGTTTTTGATGTTTTACTCAAATGTTTTTTTTTTCAATAATAAAGAACACTCGTAAAAAATGTTTTCATCTGAATACTATACAATTTTCGTATGAATATTTCTATAATAATATTTCATTCAATTATTATAACTTATTATTTTTAAATGACCGTTTTTATTCATCAATTTATAAAATTGTTCCGTTTTTTAGAATTTCGTGTTTTTTAAATTAATTTTATTTCGACCCTCTGGAATACAGTTCATTTTCAATGTAGCACTCCGAATGGATTGAGTTGACCCGTCCAAGTAACACAAACATTTGTTTCAGTTGTTTGAATTAACTTATTTGTTTTCAGAGGAGAGAAAAATGTGCTACAACCTGCATAATGTTATAGTAAGTCATAAGAAAGTAACTTCAAATAAATTGCACTGAATATGCAATATTTTATTGGTAATTTAAAAAATGAGTGACCATATAACCAAAAGCAGAAAGGCAGTAAATAAACACTTTAATAATACGATATAAGGAAAGTAACAGTTAAAATGTCATTAGCACTATTTTTCTGGAAAAGTGCATATGTATAACTCGAATAATGAACTTCGTCTCACAGAGCAATAGTCTCATAAACAGCAAATATCATAAGATTGAATAGGAATTATTTGAAGCTTTGTGTAACAATAATTTTATAATTTATGTTTCTAAATATTTGTCATTAAATGTAAACAGAAAAATAAGAAAATAAAAATCTTTCACTTTAACAACACGTAAGGTGACAGATGTGTCCGTGGTAATCCCTGTTTATCGTGAGTAATAAACAGTAATTCATTTTTTAGGCTGAAATGAGGTAAACAGTCATAAATATTTTGTTGCAGAGTCTTTAAATTACTGTTCTTGGCTAAATGCCATTATCTTCATCTACATACCCAAAAGTGAATCTAAAAGTTCAAGGTAATCTCTAGTAATTTCCTTCACCATGAGAGTAGAAATCGATGACCATTAGATATCTATTTTAAGAACTTTTTTCTTTCTTATTTTTGTTTCTATAGTATCAGTGATGAAAATAATGAATCGCTTCATTGCCGTCAATAGCTGTATTATAATGTTAAAGTCAAAATTATAAAATATAAAAAAGCATAGTATTTTATGGGAGAATTCCCATGAAGTAAATACTGGGATATTTAAAGAAAATGAATAATTTTGAATTAAATATTTTATAATAGATAAATAATTTTGATCTATATATATATAATTTAAAATGAATTAATAATTGTAAATTAATAAATATTTTCATATAAATAAATAATTTTAGGCAAAAAAAAGTTTCTAGTTTAACACAATTTTATTGCATTACATGCTGCAAAATGTTCCTAAACTAACAGTAAATTTTAAATAAACTAAAATATAAAAAATGTAATAAGATATGTTATTTGTAATTTGTAAATATTTGTAGGATTGATTTAATAATTTATAAATATTTAATAAGATATTTAAAGTAAATAAATAATTTTGAATAAAATATTTTAGAACAGATGAGTAATTTTGATCTAAATAAATATTTAAAAATGAATAAATAATTTTGAATTAATAAATATTTTAAAATAATAAATAATTTTTAGATAAGCAAAAGTTTCTGACTCAATACAGTTTTATTGCCTTGCTTGACGCAAATTATTTTTTAGAGTAACGGCACAATAGAAATAAGCTAAAATATAAAATACGCTTAAAGCGTATTTTATATTTTAGCTTATTTACACACTTTTTAGCTTATTGCAAAAAGTTAAACACTACAAAATAGATCTATTGACAAATAACAGTAGATACTCGTTTTCACCTTAATATTCTTAACTCATCAATCATTTTGTAAAATTCAGATTTGTCAATATATTTATTCCTCAAAATAATAGTTTAATATACGTTTTTATTATAAACAACGTTATGTAAAGTTAAAAACGTTAACGGCTGAAAAACTGCGATTTCGGAGCATTTACCATAAATTTACTGACGGAGGACTGAGAAAAGTCCCTGGCACACTGTTCAAATTACTCTCCCGGAGACACCGAAATCGCCTATTATAATTCACCATAAGCGGGGGAAATCATTGATAACAGGACTATCAACTTCCCTTCTATACTTGTTCCGTCTAGTGAGGAGAGATAGGCCAAATGGACCACCTGTCACTAGGACACAGTGTATGATTTGTGACGGCTGTAGGCAAAAATACGAACTTATCGGATCTTCAACTTCGGCTTTATATTCCAAGCCGATTAGTAATTCACTTCTCGATCCTTAAGTTAACGAAGCATTGTTTCAAACCCTTGCTCAGTTTTGGAAAGAAGGGATGTAAATTTGTCTTAATGCGTCACGTACGAATGATAAGGCTAGTGGTATGATAAGAGACCACAAGTCTACAGCGTGGGATCTGGTGGTTTTAACAATCCGAAAGTTGTGTACAGAGGCAAGTCCCCGTGAGATTATAATAAATGGGCTCAGGAAGCAAGTAGAGATTAGTCATATATCAGACTGAAATGCTTCTTGATTTTTGATGGGAGGTGCATCAAAGATTTGCATCCGCTAAATCCTCCATTTTCTTTAATAAAACATTATACTTCTATGCGTGTGTGGGCTTTCATGTATGTACATATAATATGAAGTGTTAATTGAATGTTTTAAACATTAAGTACCTGAAAAAAATACGAATAAAAAATACTTTCGAATGAACAATGCGATAATTTAAAAGGATATTATGGTTACGCATTTTCAGCTGTTCCATTTCAATAATATATAGAAATAAATGGATAGATATTAAAGTGTTCAGTTAAAGTATTTTCACAAATTTCAATTATGGATTTAAAATTTTAATGAGTGTTTTTTTTTATTGAACAGTCGTATTACTTTTGTTTTTGAAGTGTCTTACATACTATACGTTTCTAATAGTGTGCAAAAATGTAACTAATTAATTTTCAAATTAAAAATTTCCTTGTGTCCTGTAATAGCTCTGTTAATAAATTTTCATTGACTTCAAAATATTTTCTATTTGGAGTATAATTTTGATTATAAAATTAATCGTAAAATAAAGTTTACGAATTTTAAAATACACTGAATATTTAATTCTATTTAATAAAGAGAATTCAGCAGATCATTATTTTTTATTGTGGTGAAATTAAATAAAAACTAGTAAGTTTAATTGATCAGCAAAAATACACTATTATTGGGTTGCATCAGGAAATAAATCAATAAATATTGAATCTGTATTGCAAAATCATGGATTTTCAATATATCATAACATTTTTTTTTTAACACAAAAAGTTTAAAATGTATTGGTTCTGTAGGAACCTTTTATAAAAAAATTTCCATTTTAAATTTTTCCTCAAAATTTTTTTGAGCTAAGTTACTCTTTGTGAACCACTCTAAAATTCTTATTCTAATATTAATATTTTAAACACATTATTTGTCCATGAATAATTCATTCATATAATTTAAGATCTCGATGGGGCAATATCATTTTTGTTAGATATTTATTTCTAGAGGGAGAACGCATTTCCTTTCACAGATAATCTATTATAGTAAGCGTCTCTTCTTCAAATCGCTAATTTTCCACATTATATTTTTGCTTTCTCTTTTCCCCTTTCCTTCATTCAGAGTTTGATTTCTTATTTTGATAGCCTTAAAAATAAAACAAAAAGTTTTTTTTTGGGGGGGGGTGATAAAAGATTAAGAATCCATGTGTTCTTCAGAAAACCAAGTGTATTTTTCATTTTTAACTTTTTCAGTCAAAAGTATTCGATCTAAGGTTCTATTCTTAGTGAAACATTCTAATATCTTTTTATCCAAATATAAAAATGCATTGGTTTTGTATTAATCACAATATTTATAAATTTCTCCTATAAAGGTTTTTGAACTAAATTAATATTCGTGGTGAACTAAGAAAAAATCTGATCCCAATATTAAATTTTTAAACACATTATATTTACCCAGAATTATTCCATACTTATCATTTGAGATCTCAGTTGAGCAATTTCATTTTTGTAAGGTATTTATTCCTAGAGGGAGAATGCATTTCCTTTCTCCGATAATCTTTTGTAGTTAGCATCTCTTTTTTGATCTTTAATTTTCTACAATATCGTTTTGTTCCCTCCCTTCCCAAAGTAAATTCTTCATTCAAAGTTTGATTGCTTGTTTTGATAGCCTTGAAACTGAAATTTTTTTTTTAGAGCTCAATAAAAAATTAAAAATGCATTGGTTCTCTAGAAAACCACATATATTATTATTTTTTTTTATAATTATTTCCCTCAAAAATTTTCGAACTAAAGTTCTATACTTAATGAAACAGTCTAAAACTCTTATCCAAATATAAAATGAACTGGCTCTGTAATAATCATATATTTTCATTTATAACTTTCTCCTTCAAAAGTTTTCGAACTGAATCACTACTCTTCGTGAACCACTATAAAATTCTTATCTCAATATTAATATTTAAAACATATTATTTACCCAAGAATAATTCCATTCTTATCATTTATTATCTCGGTTGAGCAATTTCATTTTTGTGAGACATATATTCCTTGAGGGAGAAAACATTTTCTTTCTCCGATAATCTATTCTAGTTAGCGTCTCTTTTTTCAGATCTTTAATTTTCTACAATCTCTTTTTGTTTTCTCCTTTACCGCAGAGTAAATTTTTCATTCAATCTTTTATTGCTTCTTCTGACATCATTGACACTGAAACAAACAGCTTTTTGGTCTAAAAAAGATTAAAGCCAATTGGTTTTCTAGAAAACCAAGTATATTTTTCATTTATAACATTTCCTCTGAAAATATTTTCAGGCTATGGTTCTATTCTAAGTTAAGTGTTCGGCAATTCTTATTCAAATATAAAAAAGCTTTGGTTCTGTTGTAATCACTATATGTGTTTCATTTATAACTGTATCCTTCAAAATTTTTCGAACTAAATCATTATTCCTGATGAACCACTATAAAATTCTTATTCCAATATTAATATTTTAAACACATATTTACCCAAGAATAATTCCATTCTTATCATTTGCGATCTCGGTTGAGCAATTTCATTTTTGTAAGGTATTTATTCCTAGAGGGAGAACGCATTTTCTTTCTCCGATAATCTATTGTAGTTAGCGTCTCTTTTTCAGATCTTTAATTTTCTACAATATCTTTTTGTTTCCTCCTTTCCCGCAGAGTAAATTCTTCATTCAATCTTTGATTACTTCTTTTGACAGCATTGAAACTGAAACAAACAGTTTTTTGGTCTAAAAAAGATTGAAAACCCATTGACTATTGAAAACACAACTGGCTTATCGGCGCGTATGTTTCTTTTCATTTTCGTTTTATTCGCTGTATAGCTCTGAAGCTCTTCTGTTGACATTTACAATCATCTTGAAATGATTAATGTACGTAGTTGTCTACTGTAATGTTTTCTAACGATTAGTGGTCAGCGTGACTGTCTTTAAAATTCTTACCGATCTAAATACTCCAATCAAATATATATTGTTCGCATATCTCGGGATGAGTGGAATTTAGCAAATCGATTAATTATCTGCGTTATTGATGGCAATAATTACTGTAGGTACATTCAGTAGATTTATGATATTGAAATCTAAATATATTGGTAATACATTTCTTCACGAAGGAATTTCCTCTAAGTTTATACCACAGCTATCTTTCTCTTGTGCATCTTTTCTTTCGCTTCAGTTAAGATATTGTACATCGGGCAATTTTGTTTCCTCAAGCAAGTAATAAAATAATCTCTAAATAGTTTTAAATTTGCTATTATAACCATAAGTTTATATAAACTAATATTATTAAAGGACATAATTTTAAACATATAAAATGTGAATATAAAGTATTAGGAAATTATATAATTCAAATTACGAATTAAGTTCAAAGGAGAAACTATTAAATTCCCAAATAGTTATAGTGTTTTAAAATAATCCAAAATTTATGGATGAGCAGTTAGTCGCATAGAAGAGAGTAAAAGCTTTGTGATTTACAAGAGGTTTTTTTTTTATAATTTTAGAACTTTTTTATTAAATTTTTTGTATTAAAGAATTTATAATACTAGTTAAATAACCGTTAATTCATAGTTTGTATAAAATGGCATAATCTGAAATTGCATGAGAGAAAATATCACATCAGTAACGGGCTAAACGCATGTGAAAACAATTTGATATACAATCCCATTGTTATCTTATACTACATAGAGCCTACACGATAGTAAATTTGACCATGGAAAAATGGTGAAACATGTGAAAACTTTTTGACGGATGGTCTTTTATTCCACGGCAGCCATTTTGCACTGTATAATATGGCAAACAGCTTAGAAAATGAAACGTTTTGGTGCGCTGCCATTTTTTCATCAGAACCCTATAATGTCAAGGGTTCGAAGGCCGCATGTGGTTCTTGCAGGTGAATGATGTGATTCTTATGCAAATACAATATCTATATGAAATATAGTAATCCAAAATTAATCAATGTCTAAAAGTAATTATTTTATTTCGTTTCTTGTTAGTTAAAGACATTAATGCTATTAAAAATATAACCCCTCCAGGATTGGCTGCCACCTTTAGAAGTATAGTTTGAGAACTTGTAGGACATTGTGGCCAAAATATATTTTAAGTGTCCCAGTCAGCATTAACGAACGAATCTCAGGCAGTCCAATACGTAACTCTCCAGTTACGAAGTTACCAGAATTGTTGCCTTTTCCAACTAAGCTACCACAGTTCAGCAAGTTTAATTGAGTTAAACACGTCGAAACAATAATTCTTGCATTTATAAACCGTGTAACACTTAGTGTTATATTTTCTGCACAATAAAAGATGATTTCAAGTTAGACTCGACAGTAGAGCGTAAAGAGCTAACTGTTCGCATCGTTAGGGGGAAGCTGTAGGAATGTTGCTCATCTTAGAAGTACGCCAAGAAAAGACTATGTTATTGCATTGGAGAGAATTTTGTTTCGTATTCTAAAAGGAAAAAAAATTTAGTAAGAGATTTTCACAGAACTTCCATTTTCTCACCTATTTTAAGTCACGTGACAGAGGTACCAGGCGGAGACTACCGCACATAACTATAGTGCGGCTCTTTACGTTATAAAAAATTATAATTCGGCTTTTTACATTGTGAATAAAATAAAATGTGGCTCTCGGTGAGTTTCTGCTTGGCCACTCCAGCGATATCCAGTTACATGTCTACTTGAATTTATATTAATAAAGAAATTATATCAAAACAAGTTTTAAAAGTAAACAAAATCTTTAACAAGGATATATTCAAATAAAATTGATTCGGAAGCAGATGAAATATACGTAATAATATTTTCCTTAATTAATAAAATATGAAAAGTGTGTTATAAGTTTACATCACTAGACATGAAATATCGTAAAATTTACAGAGAATATAGTTATTATCTATTTATGATAAACTGGTGTAAAAAATGCGTGGAAGACCAACTTTTCCACAGTTAAAAAAAAAAAGGTTGAATAAGAAGAATACCCTGAATTTTACAGCCGTATGTTGGTATTTCACGTTTCCGCTCAGTCAATGTCGTGACTTACTCCTCACAATCACAATGCATTAGGAAAATCGTGATGAAAATATGTTACGATACGAAATTATGTAACGAAAATTTTACCGTAATCTTTTATTTATAACCTTTGTTTAAAATGGCATAATTGATTGAAAACCCTCTTTTTTATTTAATGTATACGAAAAAGTAAAATCTAGGAGCTTTAGGCGGACTTACAAAAATGTAAGTTTACTGCTCAAGAGTTCACTCACACAGATATAAAGCAGTAAACTTTAAAATAAATTCATTCAAAAAACTAATATAACCAGCAAAATTGGGTAATTTTTCATAAATTAAGTTTCCTGGTGCACAATCGACTTTATAGAACCGCGTTTCTTAAAATCCCCCCTCCCCCAGTAGTGTCCCAAAAATTAAATATCGACATAATAATTTCATGAAATATTAGCCGAAATATTCTTCTGTCATTCAGCATTACATACTTATATGAAACGACATACTTTAACACTTATTAAATATCATTCAAAGTTGATGATGCCTGAAGTTCAGCAATGTCAAATGTTGCAAAGGTTTAATTTGTTATGCAGAAAACGACAAGGACATTCTCCAAAACTTGATTTCTTACGTTTAATATTCGCAAACATAAATCATGTAGTAAAAGAACTTCTTTTCATATGTATATTGTCTACCAAAGAAATTAATTATTTATGGTAAAATATTTATTTCATATTTTTATTGAAAATCTTCGGTCACGAAAAAAAATCTCGCTATTAAAAGGAGCCGTGAGTGGAAAAGTTTAAGAAATGGTTTTGCAGGAGAGTAATGAACAAAATGTGGACCCCGTAGAGATTTTATCTGACCTTTCATAGGTTTTTAAATAATAAATGAAAAATACAATTACAGAAACTTGCTGTCTTCAATGTAAATAAACAAAAATATTTTGTAGTTACAGTTTACAGATATTAATATGAATTTTATTTTTATCTTTAATTTACATTTACTTATTATAAAACTTGAAAAACAGAAATGTTGGTTTTCCTATTTTCGCAGGGGAAACAACTACTATTCACATATACGAAGAATTACCCCATCTATTTGGTCTGCGTCCAGGGCCCGACTAAGATACTTTTGTGCGAGGGCACAATCCATTTTTTTGTGCCCTCCACTGTCATGCAAATTTATAGCGACAAGTTATTATTATCATTACAGTCATATAAAAATTATAACATTGAATTATGAAACAGATTTAAGAAATTAGCACTAAAGTAATATTCAAAATCAAAAACACCAAATTTTCATTTTACGTAATCATTATTATTTCTGTATAGCTATGCTAAAAATTAAGAACTTTTAAAGACCTAGAGTGATCCACTTTGTTATTTTCTGCCTTTTCATACTCACAAGCTCTGTAGTGCGGAAAATAAATAGTAATAATAGAATTAAAAATAATTTAAATTGGTGAGATGATTTAATGATTTATAGTGGTATGTTGCTAATAATCTGTCTTATAAATATGCAATAACCCGTAGGATAGAGAGAGTACCAGGTTCGTTGAGGGAATTAATTATCAGGTAAATAACAATAAAATTAAAGTAAATAGGAAACAATATAGTTCATGAGAAACACAATTACATCGTACAATAATTTATTAAAACTTAACGAAAGGGGATTTCTGCATGTGGATTAAAAATTATACTGAAGAAGTTCAAATGAACAAGATATCAGGAGGGAAACGAAATTACTACAATGACATTGACATAAAATTCAACTGTTATGTTCAAAATAATGTAAAAAATATTGATTGAAATTTATCAGGACTAAATACTTAGCAGGTAAAATTTAAGCACAGAAATTGATACCAAATACTACACATTATAATAACTACATTATAAAATGATAAACAAAGGTAAAAAAAATTATAAATTTCTCCAGTAGATAAATACAAGAAGATATGCACACAAAAAGCATTAACTAAAGCAGTAGTAATATACAGCTGGCATAAGAAAAAAAAAGTCATCAAGTAAGCAGCAATATATAACAATTAGTGCATTAGTATATTAGCACAATTAGTAAATTTTTGTGCCCCCTAAAATTTTCGTGTCCAGGGCACGTGCCCCAAGTGCCCATGCGATAATCAGGTCCTGTCTACGTCTAAGTGAATATCCACTGCATTTCTTCTAGAATTTATTGAGTTTTATTATAATTAATTTTGGTCCGTAATTTTTTTCTATGTTTTGGTGCGCTTTTAAAAAAATTTGCCCATTACTATTCTCGGAGGTTGATAAAAAAATTAGAGTAAGGAAATAGCAAATGTGACTTTCCGACACTCGATTTCTAACATCCGTTGGCACGACCTTGAACACGCCTACACATATGTATTGGAGTTTAGAGAGGGAAAACACGGGCGCTCCATTTCCTTCTGTAGACGTCGGCTTACAAAACTAAAAGATAATCAATTAGAACGAAAACGGCTTCACTCACTTAAACGACCGACTGTCAAGAGGATCCTTTGACACAATTTCAATTTTCCTGTTCTGTGTATTTGTTATGAAAACATTATCTATATCAGTAGTCTCCAAATTTATGAACCTCACAGTTTTTAAATCCTAATGTGAGCTTCTGAAAAGCCATCAGATAACTACTGTGAACAGTAATAAAAGATTTTTTTTAGTCTTACATGTGTTTATTGCCTATATACATATATTTCTATTAAATCTTAATAGGAACGGCTGTAAGAGTGGACAGATCGGACCACTGTAGGGAAGATACAAACTAGGCGGAATATAATTCTTCATAGCTTGGAATCCTGTATCATAATTATATTAGGTTTATTATATTTATTTGAAATACTAACCGCTGCAAGTAAAATTTGAAGTATTCTTTTCTTAAGAAAGATTACGCTGCGTAGCAATTTTTCGTATGAACTATATGGATATTTTTTATATTATTTGCTTTATATAATGCCTTATTTTATATTATTTTATATTATTTGTGTCTGAAAGAATTAGTCAAGTTTTATAGGTTGGTTTCTATCAAAATTTTAATGTCTTTAATAGTAATTGTCATCGTGACTTGAGGGAGGCGCATTTAATAGTTTTGTTTACAGCGACAAAACTAATTTTGTCGCTCCGATTTTGATCTGAAATTAAATTTAATAAAAATTTTTTTTTTCCAAAAAATTAAAATCTGTAGCTAGTGGTATAACTGATCCAAAACAACTTGAAATAACAATTTCTGATTGTTATTAATAATTTTCAAATATCTTACATTGAGTTAAACATACTTTAAAACATCGGAATAATTCGGAGAGGAGGTAAAGCTCTATGTGGTTTAACAGTGAGAAATAATAATCACTGCTATCCTCAATGCTCTGCAATGACAGATGCAGCATAGCTGCCAAAATTCAGTAATAAATGTCAGAACATTGGGAAGCTGTTAGTATTAACCAGCGAAATTAGCTTCAACAGAAGGATGTAAAGTAATAGTTAGTTTAGACCATTGTCATCCTCATAAAATCTTGGTACTCGAGACAAATGTATAGTTACAAAGAAAAAATCTCTAAAATGCACTGTTTAGAATTTTTTTTTTTTTTTTTTTTTTTTTTTACTGCTACATCCCGAATATATTTAAATGAAATTTAGGAGGAAAAAAACTTTTCACTTTATTTTTTCAGAAAAAAAATATGTAGCTAGAGACATCAATCATAAAACATCCTTTGAAAAAATAAATAACCGGTAAAAAAAAAACCGAAATAACAACAGTTGGTCTTATAAGAAACTTAAAAATATCTTAACATCGATTAAAATATGCTTTGAAATACCGGAATAATTCAGAGAGAAAGTAAAAGTCTCTGTCGTTTAAGAATGGTGGAATAATAATTGTTGCCATTCTCCGAGCTGTATAATGACGATAGTAATATCGTTGACAAAAGTCAACCATGAAAGTCAGAACACTGGGGTGCTACTTTTTGCAAATATGCTGCAACACTTCACGTGTACAGTTGGAGGTAAAGGTTGATTTAACTGAGACCATTATTATTCTCGTATAATCTTAGTACTATGGTCAAATGTAAGGTTACCAATGCAAATATGTAATTGAAATAGTTTAGAAAATTCCAAGTATCTATTTTTTAATTGCAATATTTCAAATCCTTTTAGATAGAATTTAGAAAAGAAAAAAATTCGTTAGCTCCTGAAAAAAAATATAGCTAAAGACATCAATCATAAAACATCTTGTACGAAAAATAAACTGAAAAAATAACATAGGTTGGTCATTATGAGTACATTACAAATATTTTAACTGAATAAAATATACTTTAAAGAATTTAAATAACTCAGAAATTAAAGCTTTATGCGGTTTAAGAGTGTGGGAATACTAATAGTTGCCATATTCGGAGCTCTGCAATGACGGATGTGATATCATCGACAAGAGTTAATGATAAAATTCAGAACACTGGAGTGCTGTTAGAAGCAAAATTACCGATGACGCTTCAATTGTAAAGTTGGAGGTAAAGTAAGGTTTTGTTAAAATAATACTATTATTGTCCTCATAAAATCTTAGTTTTTTGCACAAATGTATAGTTACAAGGACAAATCTGTAAAAGGCACAGTTTAGAAAATGTACATCCTTTTTCTCTTTGGCAACAAAATATGTTGCCAAAGACGTAAATCATAAAACATTTTTTAAAAAGTATTACGGGAAAATAATAACGGTTATTCATTATCAGCAACTTTCAAATATCTCAACACCGAGTATAACACACTTTAATACATCAGAATAATTCGCTAAGAATTAGCTGTATGTGGTTTGATAGTGGGGGAACGATAATCGTTTCCATTCTCAGAACTCTACAATGACTGGTGTAGCATCGCTGACAGGAGTCAAATGATAAAAGTAAGAACATGGGGGTGCTGTTAGTAGCAAACTTTCTGGTGACACTTCAAGTGTACAGTTGGAGGTTAAGTAAGGTTTATTTAAACTAAGATCGTTATTATCTTCTTAAAATCTTAGTCCTAGGGACAAATGTATAGTTAGGAGGACAAATTTGTAAAACACACAGTTTAGAAAATGTACATCCTTTTTCTCCTGATTACTACATCCCAAATATATTTAAATGAATTTCTGATTGAAAAACTAAATCTTTCAAGAAAACAAAATACGTTGCCAGCGACGTAAATCATAAAACATTTTTTAAAAATATTAAGGGGAAATAACAATTGTTAATCATTAACAGCAACTTTGAAATATCTCAACACCAAGTACAACATACTTTAAAAACATCAGAATAATTCGCTAAGAAAGTAAAGCTGTATGTGGTTTGAAAGTGGGGGAATAATAATCGTTTCCACTCTCCAGAGCTCTACAATGATTGGTGTAACATCGCTGACAGGAGTCAAATGATAAAAGTCAGACCATGGGGGTGCTGTTAGTAGCAAACTTTCCAATGACACTGCAAATGTGCAGTCGGAGGTAAAGTAAGGTTTACTTAAACTAAGACCGTTATTATCTTCACAAAATCCTAGTCCTAGGGACAAATGTATAGTTACGAAGACAAATCTGTAAAAGACACAGTTTAGAAAATGTACATACTTTTTCTCCTGATTGCTACATCCCAAATATATTTAAACGAATTTTTGATTAAAAAACTGCACACTATATCTTTCCCAAAAACAAAATATGTTGCCGGAGACGTAAATGATAAAACATTTAAAAAATATTACGGGGAAATAATAACGGTTAGTCAAAATCAGCAACTTTCAAATACCTCAACACCGAGTATAACATACTTTAAAAACATCGGAATAATTCGCTAAGAAAGTAAAGCTGTACGTGGTTTGAAAGTAGGGGAATAATAATCGTTTCCATTCTCCAGCGTTCTACAATGACTAGTGTAACATCGCTGACAGGAGTCAAATGATAAAAGTCAGAACATGGGGGTGCTGTTAGTAGCAAAATTACCGGTGACAATTCGCTTCAACAGATGGAGGTAAAGTAATGGTTGGTTTAACCCAGACTATTGTTATCCTCACACCGAAGTCACGTGCTCTTCGTCGGAAGACTTCCTGTGCTGTTCCCATCCATATTCATTAAATGACTGATCCACGTGTCGGAGTTGATTCGACTACGTAAAAGCATGAAGGGAAAAGTGCTCGAGAATTGCGAAAGGAAAAAAAATGCAATTTTTTGATAAATTATTAAACTACTTTATTTCGTAATCGAATTCAGGAGCAAAACACAATTATTAGGCAATTGCTCACAACACATATAACCTAATTTCGTAATTAAATAATACACTTGTATTCTT
Organism: Pardosa pseudoannulata; assembly: GCA_032207245.1. NCBI lineage: Eukaryota > Metazoa > Arthropoda > Arachnida > Araneae > Lycosidae > Pardosa > Pardosa pseudoannulata. The sequence continues at coordinate 87,784,872 of CM063503.1, read as the reverse complement.
TTTTATAGGTTAGATTTAAGTAACAGTCTTTTTGCTGTTACATAACAGGAATTAAAACCAATTAAACTTAAAACAATTTTTCTTATGCAAAATACAAAAGCTATATTTATCGATAACAACATTTCAAATGAAATCGCCGTTGTTGATGCCGACCAGAAATAAAATCAGCAACTTTGCTGTTATAAACAAATGTCACTATGAATAAGCTGCTAGCAGCGGTTTATTTTTATTATTATATTTTTGTGGGTTTCATTTTAGAGTTTCTTCGCTTCAAAAATTTAAGGAGTGTTCATAAATACAGTCTGACAAATAAAACAGCAGATATAATTTTATTTACTTATAGAAAAATAAATGTTTCTTTAAGAAAAAAAAAAATCTTCTAAATATACTTTTTTTCTTGTAAGAGAACAACATGTCATGCATTATATAGTTAAATAGAACCATTTATTTCATTGCTTAATATGAAGAATTTATGACTGCCAAGAGTATTCGCTAATTTTGTATATAAACTGTCAAAATCTCGATAAATTAATTTTTCTGAATGGATCTCTGTGACGTCCATTTAAACTTAATTCGCGAAAAAAAAAATCAAAATGATTACAAAATATCCAAATACCCTCTGTATATTCCAAATTCCCCATTAAGTTTCGATGTTTTCTAGTTCTAAACATATTTATAAATCCCTTTATGTATCCCTTTATGTATGTTTTTATAAATCCCCCCCCCCAACAAAAATAATCGATGATTAAATTTAAAATTATCACATATGTACCTAATCTATTATTTAAGCCAAATATAAAAGAAATTATTTACGTAATATCTAAGTTCAGTGATAAAACGTATGAAAATAATGCAGACGATATTTAAATAATTTAAAATAAGAAATAATTAAATGAGATGGTTAAAGGAATGACGTCATAATTCTAGAAAATAATGCTATTTTTACCTATTTATTATGTGACAAATTGAAAAATTTAATCGCCTGCTCTTAACCGGGGAAAATAGGGCTTGAAATAAGGGCATTAAATGCTAAAAAAGGGGGAAGGGGTTGATTTTGAACCCTGCTAACCCTAACTCATCAAGAATCCAATATGGATGCCTCTATCCATTCAAGTCCAACCGCTTCATACTTTCCATTCTCCAGAGCTCTACAATGACTGGTGCTGGTGTAACATCGCTGACAGGAGTCAAATGATAAAAGTCAGAACATGGGGGTGCTGTTAGTAGCAAAATTACCGGTGACAATTCGCTTCAACAGATGGAGGTAAAGTAATGGTTGGTTTAACCCAGACTATTGTTATCCTCACACCGAAGTCACGTGCTCTTCGTCGGAAGACTTCCTGTGCTGTTCCCATCCATATTCATTAAATGACTGATCCACGTGTCGGAGTTGATTCGACTACGTAAAAGCATGAAGGGAAAAGTGCTCGAGAATTGCGAAAGGAAAAAAAATGCAATTTTTTGATAAATTATTAAACTACTTTATTTCGTAATCGAATTCAGGAGCAAAACACAATTATTAGGCAATTGCTCACAACACATATAACCTAATTTCGTAATTAAATAATACACTTGTATTCTTTTTTATAGGTTAGATTTAAGTAACAGTCTTTTTGCTGTTACATAACAGGAATTAAAACCAATTAAACTTAAAACAATTTTTCTTATGCAAAATACAAAAGCTATATTTATCGATAACAACATTTCAAATGAAATCGCCGTTGTTGATGCCGACCAGAAATAAAATCAGCAACTTTGCTGTTATAAACAAATGTCACTATGAATAAGCTGCTAGCAGCGGTTTATTTTTATTATTATATTTTTGTGGGTTTCATTTTAGAGTTTCTTCGCTTCAAAAATTTAAGGAGTGTTCATAAATACAGTCTGACAAATAAAACAGCAGATATAATTTTATTTACTTATAGAAAAATAAATGTTTCTTTAAGAAAAAAAAAATCTTCTAAATATACTTTTTTTCTTGTAAGAGAACAACATGTCATGCATTATATAGTTAAATAGAACCATTTATTTCATTGCTTAATATGAAGAATTTATGACTGCCAAGAGTATTCGCTAATTTTGTATATAAACTGTCAAAATCTCGATAAATTAATTTTTCTGAATGGATCTCTGTGACGTCCATTTAAACTTAATTCGCGAAAAAAATCAAAATGATTACAAAATATCCAAATACCCTCTGTATATTCCAAATTCCCCATTAAGTTTCGATGTTTTCTAGTTCTAAACATATTTATAAATCCCTTTATGTATCCCTTTATGTATGTTTTTATAAATCCCCCCCCCAACAAAAATAATCGATGATTAAATTTAAAACTAAGACATATGTACCTAATCTATTATTTAAGCCAAATATAAAATAAAATTATTTACGTAATATCTAAGTTTAGTGATAAAACGTATGAAAATAATGCAGACGATATTTAAATAATTTAAAATAAGAAATAATTAAATGAGATGGTTAAAAGAATGACGTCATAATTCTAGAAAAAAATGCTATTTTTACCTATTTATTACGCGACAAATGGATGAATTTAATCACCTGCTCTTAACCAGGGAAAATAGGGCTTGAAATAAGGGCATTAAATGCTAAAAAGGGGGGAAGGAGTGGATTTCGAAAGTTGCTAACCCTAACTCATCAAGAATTTAATATGGAAGCCTCTATCCATTCAAGTCCAACCGCTTCATACATTCGAGGACAGACGGACAGATTACTTAGGCTATTATTATATAGGGGATTTCAGCACCTGAAAATAATGTCAAATAACTGTAACTATAAAATACAAGATGTGAGTAACTTTTTTCGGTATGCTCTTTTTATCTTTATCACAAACAAATGTAAGTTTTTCCTTTACATTACCTATGTCGTGTAACATTGTTACCTGTAGGAATATTAAAAATACGCATTTCACGTACTCTTTAATAATCGAATAAGAGCATTTCTGTCCTGGAAATGCAAACTCATAGAGTTCAATTCATTGCTCATTTTCTAGCGACATTTTAAAGTAAAGTATAATTTCAATGATATATACAATATTTAAACTCTGTTCTGAACCGATGCTAGTCATAATAATTTTAACATAATTCATGTAGGAAATCAACATCATTAAAAAAAAATGCCTGAACACACTCTGTCTAATCCATCACATAATTTGCATCTTATTGCGATGTTTTCTAGATCTGGACATATTTCTAAATCCACTTATTTATTTCCAAACATCCCTGATACTGATTATTTCCGTACTCAGGAGAAATGTAACGGTAAGTGACTGTTTCGACGCACAGCGGTAGGTCGCCGCTTAACAGTCTACCGGTCAAGACAATTGATAAAAGAATGATTGAACGCATAAGAGCGTTAATGATTTCATACGTTTTCTTTTTCTTTTGATTGATGTCGAGATATTATTTATCAACCTTTGGAATAAAGCTCAAAAACTGTGAAGAGCTTCACAATATGCTATTGTTATTAATGAGTAATTGATACGAGAGTGTCCATTCAATATGTATTTGCCCCAGAGAGTGCAATCGAAAATAACGTTCCTTAAAGGTTTTATCATTTCACCCGGAAAATAATTTACATCCAAGAAGTGATTTTTTCCCCTTCTATATGACTAATATATATATTATATATTATATATAATTATATATATATATAGTATATATATATATATA
>CM063503.1:87616182-87776182 GCA_032207245.1 Pardosa pseudoannulata | reverse complement strand
TGGGTAACTCTAAATCTGGTCCTGAATCACACTACATTGATAATAAATTGTGGGGTAAATTTTGTATGATAATTCAGGACGTTCCCATAAAGTAGTAGTTCAAACTTTTCCGATTTTCGGATGGCTTGCTAAATCCATATTTTTCTAAGTTCGCTCTATATAAAACTCCAGCAAATCTTTTTTTGCAAAAGTCAGCTGGGATTCATTTTAAAAGCTACTTAATATCCATAATTTTTGTACAGATTATATAAAAGTTAATTAACATCCTATTTCATCACATAAAATTTATTGATCACATATTAATAAGTATAATAATCAGTGGGACTTTCACTGTTATAACTCTTATTCCAGTCTACTAAAAACTGATCTCTAGCGTAAAATCATGTGAGAAAAAATACTTAAAAATTTCCCAATTTTCAATTTCTACAACCCTATAGCAATGAATAAAAAGTCTACGTATGTAAAGCACAAACAGAAAAAAATTAAAAGCAGAGAACAGTTTTGAAGCTATAACGAGCTGCATTATTAATATGAGCTAACTCAGTGGCTGAAAGAGCAAATTGGACCAAGCCCTTCAGTTTCTGTGTAAGTGCAACAAACCTGAATATGTATTCAGGTATTTTGTATGAGCTATACAAGGTCATTTTTAAACAAAATTCATCTGATTACCTCTCAGCCCAAGGGAATAGTTAAGCAAAAATGTTTACATCATTTAATCTATTCAGAAAGGGGATACAGGTAGCCTTTTGTCACAGAGGTAAAAGTACAGAAACAGCAACAAAGTAGAAAAACGTTTCTTTCAGTCCTGACAGATGCTGTGAGAAATTCAAACGAAGTCTAACATGGATATAAACTACTTTACAATCCAGAAGTAGTAAAATCTAAAACTTCCCACTCAGCAGGCTTTCCATTTGTTTTCACCTGCACGATTTGCTACTAGCAATTCGTCTTGTGCTGTCGTATTTTGGCGTCGAGATAAATCTGCAACGATTAAATGACCTGTAGCAACTCTATAGGAAGTAACCGTTCTATCAGTGACGGCCACCGCTTAAAGACGATAATCCGAAACATGAAAGATACTACTAGAAGCAAAGCCTTGCCGTTCTTTCCCACATAAATCACTCGATTAACACTCCTGCCTGCTTGTAGAGACTGGCCTCCGCACCTTTGACAAGACACCATTAATTCAGGATAAAGAGAAATTGCTAACCATCGAAAGTCCATTAAGAAACACTTTGCTCCCCTTTTTGCTCGTCCTAAATAATGACGCTACTTGAAGAATATTTATTTTTCCAATAAGTTTAGCTCCCGTTTCGCTCCTCTCCTCAGTTTTTTGATCGACTCAGTAGAAGTAATTTTTAATATTTGCACTCCCATTTGAAGAAAGTGAAATTTTCGACAGGTATTAACATTTCTCTCAGGGAGGGAACAATTTTGATCTAATATGTCATCTACGAGCTTCTTTGGTATATGAGCCATGAATGCAATACGGAGGAGTGAATGAAGAGAAAGGAGGGTAATTTTAATATTTCTCGAAAGCGTATCAACAGGTTTCTGCATAACTAACGGGAACTAATGCATCATTTATGACTAGTTAAGGATACAATATTAAAGAAAGCCGTAAAAGCTAAAATAAAAATTAGGAAGTTTTAAATTTTTTTTTCAATATTTTTCGAGTATTGCTATGTTTTAATTTTAAACATATCTCGGTATTACTTTAAATCATAAACTCATTTAAAATCAGTGCAAGCAAGTTTTGTTGCAAGGCATAAAAAAAAGTTATACAAATGCGGACGGTTCAGAATTCTAACATTCATTGTGAAAGAATAATTTAAAGATTGAGACCCAAGGAAATATTAATAGCTATAAATTCTAAACAACAGTGCAAGCATTACACATCATGTGAAAAGTATTCATGATTGGAGGAAAAAAAACTGTTTTCAGGGCATAAAATATTTATGCAAAAATTTCCGACATGTTATGAAATCGAAAAGATCATTCAATAGTCATTAAATAGCAAACGAACTTTAATAATGGCTGTTAAGTTGATATAAAATTGCAAATCATTTTTGAATTACAAAGCAATTTTTCTTTCTATTACCAGATTATTTCGCTTAAAGTTTCATAAGCTGTTGAAAAACTAAAATGAGAGGAAGTGGCTATCAGATTTGTAGTCTGCGACTCTTTATCTAACACCTAAAAAACTAGGTGAATCGATCCTCTTTCCTGGTTTAAAACTCCAAACCTCAACTTTGACAAGCCTCCATTAATTCTGTATGAAGAATAATAGTCAAACCATCCCTGGAGGTCCATTAAGAAGCGTTTTGCGTATATACATTGCTTGTTCTTGATATTGATGTCACGCAAGGAATATTTATTTTCCTAATAAGCCGGGTCAGGATCTTTCGAAAAGATCTTCCTGCGTTTAAGTTTGTATAAATTTTCTTTGCTTTATTTTATCTAATTTGACACGTACGTAGTTCAGAGTCAAATATTAGCCATGTTTTCAAAGATTAAAAAGTTTACGAAGTTTCATTTTGCTGTTATTAAAGAAATCCTGTGTTCGAAAAATTGTGTGAGAGAGGTAAATATGTGAGAGGTGGAAAATCTTTTACTACTAGTGTAAGTAAAGTTTTTAAAAATTCGCAAATTTGGATTCATAAGCTTTAATTTTTTCTTCCTCCAAAGTAGAGAGAGTGAGTTATGATCATATGAAAATCCATATAAAATAATATATGTTATTTTAAATCAGAAAACTACAAAGAGTTATAACAGCCTAATTCGTGTACTGAAAACTTATTTCAAAATCTCAACAGGGAAAATTAATGAATGCATCAAAAGGAAAATGCACTCATACGCATATAAAGTAAGTTTGGTAATAGATTGTATGGTGTAGGTCAATCAACAAGCTTGATAGACAAAGTAGTTTTATTGTTAATGTATCGTAAACATTATACAAGATAAACTGCTATGAATCAAAATATTCATTTCTTGTCAATGAACAGTGGACCGTTCATATCAGACTTCAGAACTGTTCGCTTCGGTGACTGTTTACAATGGTAATTAGGTCTACTTTCAATCGAATTAATCAATCTTCGAACAATATATGTGAATCTTTCATCAGATAAGCGATTAACAATTTTAATACAGATTTCTTGTTAATTAATATTTTTCATACAGGTTATAAATGAATTATCTAAAAGAAATTTGTTTTCTCAAACAAAAACTCTTTTACAGACGTTGACACCATTATTATTTGTACCTGTAGAGTTAGGGAGATATTAATAGTAAATGGAAGATTAAATAATCGTTAAAGTTATAAGCTTGTAGAATTAAGACTATTCCCTTTCGGATTGATCTTTTCAATTAGTTTGGAATGCTACGTCTGTCTTTTGCAACACAGAGGCTAATTAGGAAACCGAATTTACCTAGACTATTAGTGTACATAATTAAAAATGCAGTTTAACATTTGTGTATTTTAGTACTAGCAGACACTTTAAAAAATGAAACTGTCTGGTGTCGATGACTTCCAAAAGATTAAGAATATCTGTCTGAATGCAAAAATAGAATAGAGCTGAAAATGCTGAGTAATAGGAAACCACAAAACAAAGAGTATAAAAATACCAAGAGAAACAGTTAAAGAGGAACAGCATTAGCGTAATGAAAATTCAAGAATAAACTTAGTTTTTTATTTATTTATATTTTTTTTCTTAAATTTATTGTGTAGACTCTAAATCTTCTGTCTGGCTTGTATTTAAAGAATCTATAAATGATTTTAAGAGTTTTGGCTGCACGATTATTTATAATTGCGTTCATTAAATGCGTAAATTTTTGTAATAGTCATTTTGCAAAAATCATCAAATACAATCAGTTAGCTTGCAGAAAAATAGCCATCAACTCCTTCAGTAATAATGCCACAATATTTATTACAAATATACAATATTCATTTCCTTTTAAATATTTTTAGAAGGAAATGGTATTTATAACATCATCTGATGTATATCAGATTTGGCACTGATAGAAAATTACAAATGAATGCAAGGTTAGGTCACTGAAAATAGAAAAAAAATCATCCAACTAGAAAGTTGAATCACGCCAATCTTTACGTAGTATTCGGTCTCTAACTTAACGCAGTCTCTCGCCCCACTCAAAATAGATCGTCTTGACGGTCTGAAAGCAAATACACCCCACGGAAGATCATAAATTAGAACAACCACCTGATGACATACTCAAAAGATCATTTGTTGTTTGTCGCCGTTACTGGTATTACACAGAAAGTGAAGATAAATTGAGCATAGGTGTATTAACCGATAACTTATGGTGTTAGGGAACGCCTTCAAATTCTGGTTTCTGCGAGGTGGTCTTGGTTGATTAACTGTTGTCCAGTGCTTTGTAGAGTTCTAAGGGCAGACTCTTTTTGCGATTGATTTCGGCAGGGGAGAAAACATCGGGAACACCTGTAATTTTTTATAAAAATTTTAACATTTTATTTGTAGCCCGTCATATGATGAGATCGGTAAAATTTTTAGTTTGTCAGAATTGTAAAGAACCCTATGAGGCAGGTAAAAAAATTGTGTTTTTTTTTTCTGAGAATTACTTTTCAACAAAAATAATCGATTAAAATTATGACATATGTACTCAATCTATTATTTAAGTCAAATAAAAAAAGAAAATTATTTATGTAATATCTAAGTTTAGTGATAAAACGTATGGAAATATTGCAGAAAATATTTAAATAATTTAAAATAAGAAATGATTAAATGAAATGGTTAAAGGAATGACGTCATAAGGCTAGAAAAAAATTGTTATTTTTACCTATTTATTATGTGATAAATTGATAAATTTAATCGCTTGCTCTTAAAATAGGGCTTAATATAATGGCATTAAACGCTCGAAAAAGGGGCGGGGTGGATTTCGAACGTTTTAAAGAGGACAGTATTTTTGGCTGTGATACGAAACCTATTTATACCAATTTACTTCAGAATTGGAACTATATTTTAGGAAAAGATAAACTTTACTCGCTTTGAATTTTGCAAACCCTAACTCATCAAAAATCCAATATGGATGTGTGTATCCATTCCAGGTAACTTCGAGGACAGACGGACAGATAACTTAGGCTGTTATTACATTACGAGAAGAAAGTTTAAGGATACACAACATAAAATGTTCATGTGGCCAGGGACTCCGTAAAGCAATACGTGAATTAATAAAATAAAAATAATAAAAATTATAAAAAGTTGAAAAAATAGTAAAATTTATTTAAAAAATAATAAAACAACTTTCGTAATAAGAATTTAAAAGAAAAGACAGAAAATATTAAATTTATTAGACATTAAAAAAATCGTCTGTGTCGGGGATAGAACCGTCAACCCGAGATGTTCGACGGACATTCTACCAAACGTACAATACCTGCATGTTGAGAGCGAACTAATTAGAGTATATGAAGGTTTAAGTAGAAACAGTCCGGAAATTTAGATATTACTCTCTGCCTTTGCTATCATATCAAGAATGAATTTTGTTTAGAATGAAAGGAAGGATAAGGCTTGCAATAATAGCATTAAAAGCTCGAAAAGGGGATTTCGAACTCGCTTTCAATTTTGCTAACCCTAACTCATGAAAAATCCAATATGGATGTCTGTATTATTACATTCCAGGTACAACCGTTCAGAAATTCGCGGACAAACAACTTAGGCTATTATTATATAGGGGATTAATTTGTTAAAAAAAACATTTCAAAAGTCATATTCTGTAATCCTACTTGTTGAAAACCAAAGATTTATTTTTTGGAAGATTCTTTAAATATCGTTAACTGGTAAAAAAAAATAGGGGGCGGGAGACTTATATAGTTGAGGAGAAACTCTTTAAAACACTAATTATAACTTGATAGATTTTGAAAATCTCAATTAAAATAAAATTTAATCTTTCTTCCAGAAAATTTGTTCAAAACTTTTATTTCAAAAATTAGATTTTTTTGTTACTGTCAAAACAGTAAACAAATATAAAAAGGTTTTGTAAATAAAAAGAAGTGCATCATTTGGTAGATTTAAATTCTTACTTTTTGCTTTCCATTAAATTTTAAAATAAACTAACTTAATTATACATTTCAACCTAAAAATGTGCAAATAAAGAAAATATATTAAGCTTTCCATGTTTAATGCATAAGATTATTTATAGTTTTATGAGTAAAGTCGCTTGAAACTATTACTATAAAATTGGTTGATAAATCAATAACTAAATTTTTTGCATCAATAAAATCGATATTTTAACTACTACTCCGAGTAAGTGTTAATTAAAATATCAGAATCATAAACAATATGAAAATTCATGAAATTGCGGAATCAGATCTCTAAACAAATGTAAACAATTGTTTTAAGGAAACTAAATAAAAACTGCCCTTTTTATTTTCATAAAAATGATTCTCCGTTAATCATAATAATAGCAAAATGAAATTTAAATTTTTTCTTTTTGCTATTTTGTTTTTACTGAATCGAAAGCTATTTCACTTAACTAAGTGCTATCAAGTGTGATATCTGAAGTTGTTTAAAAAGAATTTTATTTTGATTAGAGCTAACATATGTGTGTGTGTGTGCAATGAGTATTTTTTTTTAACTAAAGGCTATTCCCTTGACTAGTGTATATCATATCTCAAATTGTTTAAATAACATTTCGTTTCAATGTGGCATTATAGTTAAAAAGAAATAAGAACAATTCAATGGGATGGAGATAAAGTTAGGTCTTTACTACTAGATTTTATACGACTAGCCGTAATTTATTTTCCTTTTTGAACTTCTTAAAACTTAAAATAGAAATTCAAATTTTGGAAAATGGGAAGCTACCTTTTTTTATCGAATAGTAATGCATGAAAAAAAAATCCAAATGTAAATAACGTTTGTAGCCTATCACCAATAAGAGCTGAGAATAGAATGAAAAAGAGAACTAAATTAAAATTTAAAATTTAAAATGTGCGGAATACTTTGTTAAGTTAATTGAAAACTGTTCTTTGTTTTTTTTTCATAAAAATAAATCTGTGTTCAGCAGTATAGTAATAAATCAAGTTCAAACTTTATTTCCTTTTTGTGATAACCATTATTTTTAAATTAATGCCTGTGTCCCTTAACTAAGTACCATCAAGTGTGATATCTCAAGTTGTTTAAATATATTTTCGTTTTAATGTGGGATTACACAAATAAAAGAAGTAAGGAAAAGCGAAAGATATTTTTGAGATTGAATTAAGTATAGCTAATATAGTAGTAAAATCGAGGTCAAACTTTTCCTTTCTTGTGATGACTATTCCTTTTAAATTAAAGGTTATTTAACTTAACCAAGTACCATAATGTGTTATGACCCAAGTTGTTTAAATAGCATTTCATTTTAATGTGGCATTAAACAAAAAAGAAATAAGGGCGAGTGAAAGGAATTCTTGAGATTAAATTAGGTCTTCACTACGAGATTTTATCGGACGAACAGTAATTTATTTTCCTTTTCGAACTTCTTAAAAACCTAACAATAAGAATCCAAATTTCGGAAAATGGAAATCCAGCTTCCCTTGATCGAATATTCATGCATAAAAAAATTCCGAACTCCAACAACGTATGTAACCCATCACCAATAAGAGCTGAGAGTAGAATGAAAAAAAAAAAAAAAGGATAAAAAAAAACTAAATTAAAAAATAAAATTTAAAATGCGTAGAAACACTTTGTCAACGAACAAAATGTATACTCGGCGAACAACTGAGTTTTGATTGATGACTTGGAAGTGCAGATAGTAACCGCGCATTTCAAGAAAACTAAGACAAGTTTTATAAGAAAATAAATTCCCTCCGAGATACTCTCATGTATTGCAGTGACTGGGGCTGTACTTTAATTGGTATATCAGATGATTTTGATTTATTTTCTTATAAAGAGATGAAATGCCGAGTCAAAAAGTTGGGGATTTATGGAGAATTATCACAATTTTAATTAACATTTTACTGTGTTGTATTATCATCATTGTCTAGCGCCATATGATTTTTATTTCAACAGAACTAAAACCAACATATTTTTCAAAATTTTATACAATGACCTTTTACTGGATTTTTATAAAATATAATGCTCCATATTTAAAAATTATGATTTCTTTTATGCTATCATAAATAAAAATCGAGGAAATTATAATGCAATACTTTAAACATATTCGATAAAAAAACTTACTATTGTTAGCAGAATAAGACGAACTATTAACATATTACTGACTAGAATTCCTTTTTAATAATGGTTATAAAATAGCTTATAGAATTATGTTTTCTCTAAACAATTTTTCTCTTTTAGAGAAAGTAGGAGTAAAACATATAAACAATCTCCCAAACATTCCACTTTCTGCTATATATCATGTTTGGGTCGACATTTTATGATGTTTTGATCCTCATGCATAAATTTACTTTTTCGGTAAGTACAATATCAGAAATCATGAGGAATAGCTATATTTTACTGTTATAAATCTTCATTTTACAGTAAAGTGATTTCTGATGTAATACAGCGTTGAACAGTGTAACCCTGACACGACATTAAAGAAAGAGTAAAATTTATTAAATGTGTTTAGCTGTATATCTACGAGTGTGCCCGCCTATACAAAATGACTTCCTGAAAACAAAGAAAAATATTTTATCTTCTCTTATCTGCCAACTTGCATTTTATTGGAACTTTAATGAAAGATGAAATACTTTAATCTTTGTTTAAATAGATATAAATCCCTTTGAGAATCACCATCAATGATATAATATTGTGGATACTTGTTTCATAAACTGTAGATATCCAAGCCTGACCCGAAAATTAAACTTAAGCTTACTGATTGGAAATATTAACCCCTGTAAAACATGGCAAGGCATTTTAAATAAAATATGACTTCTATTTTGCCTGTTAAATTTATTGCTTTCTGCTAAGAACGGCACCACCATAAATGATAATTAATTATCTATGCATTTCCAGCGAGTTCTGGGGTAATATAACAATGGGGCAACATTAAAGAACGAGTAAAATTTATTAAATGTGTGTTCGTGTACGTATACGAGAACATATACACAACGCTTTCCATTTAAAAAAAAAAAAAAAAAAAAAAAAAAAAAAAATCATTTTCACCTTCACTTGGCTGCCAACGTATATTTTGGTAACTTCAAAGAGACGTGAAATATTTTAATCTTTGTTTAAATGGATATTAATTGCTTTGCGAATCGTCATCCGCGATATGATATTACGGACACTTGTTCCAGTAGCATTAGACAAGTAATCAAATAGTTAGCTTCTTTTTTCCTCCCTCGGGCTGATGATGAGTGGTAATACAGAATATCATGTTTCTTCTCTGACATAAATCTGCATGCGAAAAGAGCCGCGATATCCGAGTTCAAAGACTTAGCGACTAATGGCTCTGGGCTACGTTCGTATTTTGGAAATGGACTGATTATTGGTTTCAGATATTTTCACTGTCAGGGCATTACTGCTAACGTGTTAATAATATGATGCTGCCACAACTATCCATCATAAAAAATTACTCATTAATATCCACCACGAAGCCATAGCATATAGCTTATCAAGTCGTGTTTCATTTTGGAATAATCAAACTTATAAAAAAAAAAAAATAGTACGTGGCATGTGCTATGATAATTTATTTTTCCGCACCCTGAATCTTATAAATAACTCGGGATCCAGTTCTATTTGTTTCTAAACGGTAGCTAGAATTTATTTTCTAAAAAATACTGTATTAGCTAAGCATAAATGTTAAAATTTTAAACGACTTCCTGATATTATTTTGCTTTATTCATATTGAAAATTCGATATATGTTGATTTATCTGTTTCTTTTACTTTACAGCTTAATGTTAGTTTATATGTTAGCTTTATTTCCTGACTTTATACACCAACGGTGGGTAAATGTAGCTTTTCGTCGAGTATATAGAAGCTCTGATTTATATTCTGATTTATGAACTGAATCTTATAAATAACTCGGGATCCAGTTCTATTTGTTTCTAAACGGTAGCTAGAATTTATTTTCTAAAAAATACTGTATTAGCTAAGCATAAATGTTAAAATTTTAAACGACTTCCTGATATTATTTTGCTTTATTCATATTGAAAATTCGATATATGTTGATTTATCTGTTTCTTTTACTTTACAGCTTAATGTTAGTTTATATGTTAGCTTTATTTCCTGACTTTATACACCAACGGTGGGTAAATGTAGCTTTTCGTCGAGTATATAGAAGCTCTGATTTATATTCTGATTTATGATCTGAATCTTGTAAATAACTCGGGATCCAGTTCTATTTTTTTCTAAACTGTAATTAGAATTTATTTTCTAAAAAATATTGTATTAGCTAATCATAAATGTTAAAATTTTAAACGACTTCCTGATATTATTTTGCTTTACTCATATAGAAAATTAGAAATATGTTGATTTATTTTTTTATTTTTTTACTTTACGGCTTAAAGTTAGTTTATATGTTAGTTTTATTTCCTGACTTTATACACCAACGGTGGGTAAATGTAGCTTTTCGTCGAGTATATAGAAGCTCTGATTTATATTCTGATTTATGATCTGAATCTTATAAATAACTCGGGATCCAGTTCTATTCTTTTCTAAACTATAGTTAGAATTTATTTTCTAAAAAATATTGTATTAGCTAATCATAAATGTTAAAATTTTAAACGACTTCCTGATATTATTTTGCTTTACTCATATAGAAAATTAGAAATATGTTGATTTATTTATTTATTTATTCATTTACTTTTACTTTATGGCTTAAAGTTAGTTTATATGTTAGTTTTATTTCCTGACTTTATACACCAACGGTGGGTAAATGTACCTTTTCGTCGAGTATATAGAAACTCTGATTTATATTCTGATTTATGATCTGAATCTTATAAATAACTCGGGATCCAGTTCTATTCTTTTCTAAACGGTAGCTAGAATTTATTTTCTAAAAAATATTGTATTAGCTAATCATAAATGTTAAAATTTTAAACGACTTCCTGATATTATTTTGCTTTATTCATATAGAAAATTCGATATATGTTGATTTATTTATTTATTCATTTACTTTTACTTTATGGCTTAAAGTTAGTTTATATGTTAGTTTTATTTCCTGACTTTATACACCAACGGTGGGTAAATGTACCTTTTCGTCGAGTATATAGAAACTCTGATTTATATTCTGATTTATGAACTGAATCTTATAAATAACTCGGGATCCAGTTCTATTTGTTTCTAAACGGTAGCTAGAATTTATTTTCTAAAAAATACTGTATTAGCTAAGCATAAATGTTAAAATTTTAAACGACTTCCTGATATTATTTTGCTTTATTCATATAGAAAATTCGATATATGTTGATTTATTTGTTTCTTTTAATTTACGGCTTAAATTTAGTTTATATGTTAGTTTTATTTCCTGACTTTATACACCAACGGTGGGTAAATGTAGCTTTTCGTGCAGTACATAGCAGCTCTGATTCATATTTAATAAATTTAATCCTTTGCTATATCACTGCTTGTAGATTATGAATTTATGAAATAATACTTATTGAAAAAGTGATTGGTAAACTAAATTTATTAGAAATGAAAGTCGTAGTGCAAATACAGTACACATCTATTCCAATAATTGAGTTTGGGAAATACTTACCAATATCAAACTATCTACACTTAAAAAAGCTACTTGTTATCTAATTTGAGTTATTAATATAATTTATTAGTGTGAATCTTTGAACCGTTTTCATACCATTGAAATATCGGTTACAATTGATTAATTATAATCTTACAGAACTTCTTCGGACCGTTGTAAAAATTTTTATCTACATTTTAAATGTTTCACCAAAGTCTCAGTTAAATATTTTTCATTTTACCAATACATTTTTATTATATTTTAACTTTATCAATGAAGTTTTGAAATAATTAATTTACAACATTCTCATTTTTAACTATTATGTATTCTACTATTAACTAACTATTACTAACTATTATGTACTTAAGACTTGTGTACAATTTGAATTAAATTAAAAATGGATATATTTGTTTAATACAATTTAAATTTGATGAGTTTTTTATAAAGTATATAAGAACGAAAGGCAACTATTTTTTTAAACTCCGTGCGTGTCCAATGCTGTTATATACTCATGATACCAACATGTTCTATTGTTTTAAATATTCATTAAAACTAAATTTATATTTTAGTTTCACATGACACATTTTACATAAAATTTGGAACATATTAAAAAGTTCAAAATACCATTTTTTTATTTCCACTTTTACCCTCTCGCTCATCTAAACCTCATATGAGGCTTTTAACTTAAATAAAGATTAGTTTAAAATGATTTTTTAAAATTGTTAAAATTCTGACAATCGGGAAAATAAAGTTGCACGTAAAGTTGCACAAAGTTTACACATAATGTGAAATTATAAAACTTTTTTCTTTAAAAATTTGCTAAAATTTGTAGTCGTCTCCATAATTAAAAGTTTTAATAATAAAAGTTATTGTTAAAAATATTTTCAAACATGGCTTTATATCACAATTTAATGAAAATATGTCAAATGTTTGGTAAAAGTTATCCCACTGAAAATAAATTGGAAGAACATAAGTTTTCTACATTTATGTTTATCCCCTGAAAATACAGCCGAGAGCTGGCCGAATGGTTAGGGTGCTGACCGGTGCTCGGGGTTCGAATCCCACTGCGGCACGTATGTTCGCAGCCGTTCGGAATCGGCTTTAAGCAGTAGGTCCCGGTTTGATTAACCCTCTTGTTGCAAAAAAGTAGACAGTAGCACTCCAAACCAAAATTCTGAAAGTAAAGGTATGTTTATTTGTCGACATGTTATTAGACTAACTCTCAAAGTTCTTGAAATCTAAAAAGTATTCAATTGCAATTAAAATATTTTGACGTTTCACTGAAAATAAAAGGGACAAATATAAAATTTTGTATGCTTTACGTCCTTCAAAGGAAAATGAGAGTATTTATTTTAGAAGTCGGAGTAAGAATTTAATTCTAATTAAAATATTTTGTCTTTTTCTTTCTACCAAAGACTTATAAAAACAGTCGATTTACCGTTGCCTAGAAAAGACCTTAATGTATTGTAAAGTTGTTTTGTTCAACAGTGTTTAATGAACTTGGCAATTACATACTCTATTTACGAAAGAAATTGCAATTGTCTCCACAAGTTGAAAAATCATATCAAACTTGGCTTTAGTTCAGAATTTACTGTGAAAACATATCGTTTTTACTAAAAGTTTATTCAATGAAAATAAGAGTGACAAATATAAGATTTTCTCTTATGTCTGTCCTTTGAAAGAAAACGTTATTATTGTAGAAGTCGGGGAAAGTATTTAAATGTAATTAAAATAGTTTGGCTTTTATTTTCTACCAAAAACAGTCGATTTACCGTAACCTAGAAAAGACCTCAGTGTATTGTAAAGTTGTTTTGTTCAACGGTGTTTAATGAACTTGATAATTACATACTCAATTTAAGAAAGAAATTGCAATTGCCTCCATAAGTTCAAAAATCATATCAAACTTGGCTTTAGTTCAGAATTTGCTGTGAAAATACCGTTTGTGAACATACCGTTTTCACTAAAAATTAATTCAATGGAAATAAGAGTGACAAATATAAGATTTTCTGTTATGTTTGGCCTTTGAAAGAAAATGATATTATTTTAGAAGTTGGAGAAAGTATTTAAATGTAATTAAAATATTTTGGCCTTTTTTTCTTCTACCAAAGACACTCTACCAAAAACTGTCGATTTACCGTAACCTAGAAAAGACCTCAGTGTATTGTAAAGTTGTTTTGTTCAACAGTGTTTAATGAACTTGATAATTACATACTCAGTTTACGAAAGAAATTGCAATTGTCTCCACCAGTTCGAAAATCATATCAAACTTTGCTTTAGTTCAGAATTTACCGTGAAAGCACATCGTTTTTACTAAAAGTTAATTTAATGAACATAAGAGTGACAAATATACGATTTTCTCTTACTTTTGGTCTTTGAAAGAAAACGATATTATTTTAGAAGTTGGAGAAAGTATTTAAATGTAATTAAAATATTTTGGCCTTTTTTTCTTCTACCAAAGACACTCTACCAAAAACAGTTGATTTAGCGTAACCTACAAAAGACCTCAGTGTATTGTAAAGTTGTTTTGTTCAACAGTGTTTAATGAACTTGACAATTACATACTCAGTTTACGAAAGAAATTGCAATTGTCTCCACAAGTTGAAAAATCATATTAAACTTGGCTTTAGTTCAGAATTTGCTGTGAAAACATACCGTTTTCACTAAAAATTAATTCAATGGAAATAAGAGTGACAAATATAAGATTTTCTCTAATGTTTGGCCTTTAAAAGAAAATGATATTATTTTAGAAGTTGGAGAAAGTATTTAAATGTAATTAAAATATTTTGGTCTTTTTTTCTTCTACCAAAGACATTCTTCCAAAAACAGTTGATTTAGCGTAACCTACAAAAGACCTCAATACACTGTCAAGTTGATTTTCTCAACAGTGTTTAATGAACCTGATAATAACGTACACGATTTACAAAAGAACCGACCACAGAGGCTTTGAAAAAAGCTAATAAAAAGTCTTGAGTAACTTGAGAGCCGCAGTAAGCCGAGAGGTTTGAATGTAATCCAAGCCCTCTTGTTATCCTCTACGAAGCGTGAAAGGGTGTAAGATTTGGGCTGCTTTTCCCTACATTTATTTGAAAACCCATCACTGTGTTCACAGATTGTATAGTCCTTATCAGGGAAACATTTTTTTGTCTCTGAAAGAAATTTAATCAGAGTTTATATGATATGTAAAAATTTATAACTTATTTTTAAAAAGCACTTTTAATAAGAGCTTAGTAATACAAAAACTTAACAGGTAATATTTTGAATCAGAAAATTATTAAAGCACTTTTTTTCTAAAAATGAATTATTTTATTCTGCCTTTCGATTTTTAAACTTTCTAAAAGCCTAAAATTTATTTAAACCTAAATAGTTTAACCTAAAACTTCCCTTAGTCTAAAAAATTAAATTCATATTTAGCTGAAATTTTTATAAATGGGGAGGATATTTAAGATATGCTTTCTGTTACTTTTAATGTAAGACTAGTTTTGATCAACCTTCTAAAATATAATTTCCTAGCCTTTTAGGTGTGACAAGTAAGATTGAGAAATTTTATTGAAGTATTTATGAACATTACTTCATTTTAGTATATAGGTAGAACCAATTATTTATTTATTAGTGAATACATACATTATATTTTGTATATAATGTATGTATTCACTATTTTTCACCACTATTTATTAAAGTATTTATGGACATTACTTCATTTTAGTATGTAAGTAGAACCAATTATTTATTTACTAGTGAATACATACATTATATTTTGTATATAATGTATGTATTCACTATTTATCACCACTATTTATTAAATATTTATGAACATTACTTCATTTTAGTATATAGGAAGAACCAGTTATTTATTTATTAGTGAATACATACATTATATTTTGTATCCGAATGGAAATTCACGTAGGTGACCAATCGTTTAATTCTCTGTTGAATTTTAATAATTTCAGAAATATTTATACTTCATTGCCATACCTTTAGCAATTACGTTTTTAAAACTATTATTGAAGCCTTAATATTAAGATAACCTTCTTTTTTTACCTTAATTCAAATAAAAAATTTTAAAATTATCGTATATGTCCTAAATTACTGAAATTGCTTATAGTAGATCTAAAGGTATTGTGTTTTCTAATTAACAGTTTTTCCGATTAATTCTTAAAAACTACCAACAGAGGATTAATAAGGAATAAATCTACAACGATATTGTTTAAGCAGTAAAATTGTCTTTGACTAAGTGAACATTTACTTGAAAAGGCAATTTCTGTATTAACAAAATCTGTTTCAAAATTCGTGTCCTTTCCCTCATCATATTGGTTTAATTTATTTCAGGAAATGTAGTTTATGTCTATTTAAAATGATCACCTGTCATAGAGTAAAACAGTTAAAGAGAATGGAAAGATTTTTTAACTTTTTTCCATGTTCAGAAAACAAACTAATGTAAATCAGGAAAAGTAAAAATTAGTTATATAAAAATGAAAGCCAGTACAATCTTTTCGTGAAATCTGTTGTTGTAAACAATATTTTTAATGATAATATTACATTGCAGATAAAAAGAGTAACGAATAACATAAGTATTATAAATTTAATGTGAATCATGTAAGTAAAGTAATGATTAATGTATTTTCCCACATTTGTAATAGCTTTTCTTTGTTGTATATCCTAGACATGCTGTAAAATTTTCAAAATTTATCATTTTTTTTTGTTGTTGTTGTTCTGTCTGCTCTGGAATAAGCTTCCTTAGATTTCAAATATATTTTTAAAAATATTAAGAACTTTTTATTCTTAAAAACGAACTGCACTAGGAACTATACCAAGTATGGTTTTTCAAAGGATTAGGAAAGTTAACAGCATAAATAGATTTAATGATATAAATCTAACACGCTTATCTATACCATTATTTTAAAAATCCTTGTTGTATTTATATGTTCAAACTATCATCTAGACTTTTAATAAGCAGTGAAAAATTTCTTAATGAAAAATACATATGGCGGTTGTTTGATACTTCCCTGTCTTTACATTCTTGCAGAATGACTATTCAAATTTTTATAGCCAGAGTAAACTGGTAAACTACAATATCCAAATCTTACCTTTATTTCAATTTTCCCTTTGTTTTCACCCTTAAGCAATTGACTTTGAAGAGCTAAAGGGGTGACTTTCTAGCTTTGAAGTCTTTAAAAGTCTTTGAAGCAATTTCAATGAGTAAGGGATATTTATCAAAGACTGAGGTACTTCTCCTAGCTTTGAAAATTATTTTATTCTATGAAAGGGTATTGAAAGAAACAAATAGCCAAATTAGTTAAAGTGCTATATAATACCATGCAAAGGAAAACAATGATTAAAGAAATGTTTTCTGTTCTGATTAGTTATTTTGGGAAGTTAGTACAATATCAGAAATTCATGTTTTTAAAAGTTTTTTTTGACTAAAACGAAAGCTAATTTGCACGGCAAAGCAAAATAATGGCATTTAAGCTCCAACCATTAAATTTACGCATTTCTAGGTCCAACCAGAAAAACAGTTTCATGGATGGGTTAGAACCTCAAAGACATGAGTTTACGTGCCATCCTTCGTTTCATTTGAAATAAAATCTCCGTATTTTCTCCCTTTATAATGCAGATATTGTGTCAGAAAACTACTTTAACTCTTTTTCTTTCATAATTTGTATTTGCCACGTCCTTAATTGGGAAGATTACAAATAAACTTATGATGATCATTCATATCAATACTTTAATGAATGCTTGTTTTTATACAATTTAAAATATATCGCAAAAGAAGTCATGAGAGTAAATTTTCTTCAACCCAAGCATATAAAGGCATAAAATGAGGAAAGGTTAATCCCACAGTAAATTCAAGTGTTGAGGCTGCATTTAAATTGAAATAGATTTATATGACTTAGTATACAACTGCAAATTAGCTTCATTTCGTTTATATGATGTTGTTTATAATTACTACGTAATTTATTCTTAGTTTAATATTTATCACAATAGATCTTTTAAATGTAAATGGTTTATTGCTTATTTGCATGTGTTTAAGTTAATATCACAAATTCATAAGCATGCATGTTGAGTTCAAATTGTGCTTTCTCAACACAATTCTTTTTTTCCAGGAATCTTAAGTACCTATTCCAGAAAACTCTAGTAATTTGAAGTATTTTAAGTGTTTCTCATCACAAACTCATAACACTCCATAAATCTTACTTAATTCGTGGATTTAATGCTCTATACATTTTTCTTTTTCTAATGAATGGTTTCGCTCCGCTTCAAATGAAACAGAAACTTAAAATCACAAGAAAAATATCTACCACTTTTTTCTTCGTCCTCTAATTAAATGCATTTATAATGACACACTTTAGAGCAGACTCTTATAAAATATTCAATCTAAAGCTGCCTCAACATAATTAGCAAATACACGCTCCTGTTTTAAATTATAAAAATGTAATAAGAATCCACTTTTAACCCATCACATTCTTTGTTTTAATATTCCGATAAATCAGGCATTACTCACCGATGCCCCCATTGAGCAAGACAGCTTTAATCGTTGGAACAGTTTTAAGAAATCCATACTTTCCCCTTATTTCCTTAAAACTTTTTTATCAGTCGCCCTGCTGAAAGGAACCCGAAGTCTTTAAAACGGTTCAGTGGCTTTTCCAAGGCTTAAGCAGAAGTGAGCCCTTACTTCGTTGGAGAAAAACAATTGGTCCCAACGTATGTTAATCCCATTAATTCGACGGTAGGGGAGAGGGGCTGGTACAAAGATGGGGGGAATGTTCGCTCCCCCTTTTGGAGAAAAATAGGAAAGAGAGAGAACAGGCAGTGAAGTCTTCTCGGATAATGGATGATGGATGAGGATGAAGAGAAACGGGACCATGATCAATAGCGTCAAGAATTGTTCCCACCAAGCTCATGCACATGTATGCACGCAGCTTTTTCGCGAAAAATCGCCTCGGCCGTTTTCACGCTTACCCGGGTTTTTTACCCAGATTGTTTCGGGTAAAACGCGCCACCCGAACACAGGAATTGAAAATTTGTTTCGTTGCGGTCGGATTTTGCGTCGTATCTCTCCCTCCCGTTTTTTTTCTTTTTTTTTTTTCTTTGGTGTCTTGTAGTTTGGAAAACTGTCAAGCGGCCAAAGTAGTTGAGAAATGGACTGCAGAGTAGGTATTCCTGGTTATCCACCGAGCCTTGTCATATTAAGAGGGTGTGATGCAAGATCATGGTAAGCCACAAAAGGCCTTTTGAATATAAAACATGGAGGTAGTGTCACTATCTTTTTTTCATCCGTATTTACAATGCGTTATCGAGGCTCGAGGCTGCAGCTTCCCACTGGAAACAGATAGAAAATTTACAAACCATGAACAAAAAAAGACAAGAATATTCTCCTTGATTCACGCTCTTTAAAAATGAATAAAGGCTATTTGATGCAAGAGCAGAAACACGAAATCACCCTAGTAAATGCAGAAAATTATATGTATAACAGGATATTATACATATCTTCGGATATATGTATAACGGGAAATATAACATATCTTGTTTTATCAGTTCACTAAAATATAATTTTCATCAATCAATTTCCTTATAAATCATCCTTTTCCAAAGTTTGGGGATTGATGAAATCTTTTTATTACTGCATAGTGAATTTTTGTTGCTTAAGAAAATGAATCTAACCAATATTTAACTATTTTACTTACCTTACATAATATTTTATTTCTGTCAAATATGAATGAAAACGTTTGTACTTTCTCAGATTAAATTAAATGCAACATAATAAATTAAGTCAAAATATAGTTGCTATAAAAATCCCAGAACTCAATCTAAAATTTTTTTTCACATTAAACTTAAAAAAGAAAGCATTTATTTTTTGTTGAAATATTTTCGTAAAATATTCATTTTTATTGGTTACGATAGTAACCAAATAAAATTAAACTTCATATTTCCAGCTAATATATAAATAAAATATTAATCAATTTGCATTTAAACCAAAGTAATCTTGCTATCAAAAATCATATAACTTAAAAGTATAACCAAAAATACATCCTAGTGTGAGCAAAATTATTTTTAAATTTAGAATACAGACATTAAATTTTAGCATCCTTCAAAAGGTGAATTTTTTAAATATGCTGTAGTATTATAAAGTAACTTCATGCAAAATAATTTCATCGAATTAGACTATAAACAAATCAATATGTGCTTTAATAAATGCATAGTATTGTGTACATATTAATATATATTTATAACATGTATTGAAATAATAGTATGACGCTGCATTGTTTTGCATTGATATCAAGAGATAAAAAAATGTAATATAAGAAATCTGATTGTCGCGATTCAATAAAGATACATTTTAAAAATTCTTAGTCACGTTACCCGCTATCATGTTAATATTTAAAAAAAAATTAAATCATAGACTGTTGAAATTTGAATACTTGACAGCACATATTTTATTTCCGCTTTGACAAAATATATATAACACTACCCCCTACAAAGATCGTACATCTGTCTGAAGCAGCGAAATTTTTCAAAACCTCTTTCAAACTATACACGTGAAAAGGCAGAACTTGGAACATGGATCCACAGATCATTTATTACCTTCATTTGTCGACACTACTTGCATTACGCACTGGGTGGAGATACGTCCAAGTTATTGGTATTAACACATAACTTATGATCTTTTGGCCGTCCCAGCTAAATCCGTGGGCAGTAGCGAATGTAAATGGGGTTCACCCTCAGATCATTTCTCAACTTTCCTTTCCCCCTAGTTCAGCCTGAAGATGCCGCCTGGTAGCGAACTGCTTTATTTGTGGTGAAAGAGGGATTAAAGCCTTTCATTTTTCGCACAACATGGTGCTTAGTGACAGGCTATACATTAGGGTTGGAGTGTGAATGCTGAGACTCATTTGTAGTTGATCGCTATATAAGCTTTTGAAACCGCAACAAGCTGTACGAAGTTATTCGAAGGACAAAAAGCCCACTAGGAGGGGACATTGACAAAGATACTTCATTTCAAGTTCATTTCCTTATCCCCAACACACTTCATTGGAGAGAGTTATTTAACACTCAATAAACTTCTTTTTTCACTCTGATTTTGTGCTTTGCGTAAAATATTTCTACGTTAAAAACATGACGACAAATGTTCAGATAATTAAAAAATCGCACGATGTCATATCTATTGTTATCAGTAATTGCAGTACAATGCTTGTTTTTATATCTGCAGATTGCTTATTATAATACATATTTGCGAATGAAAAGTAATCAAAATTGTCACAACTGAAAGAAGCTAAATACTATATCACTGCAAGTCCACGTCAACAAAAAATATTCAAGTGAAAAAGCACAAAAAGATTTAATTACCCTGTCAATTTTATGTTTTTCTTCACTTGGGAGAGTTTTCTTAGATTAAATTATAGAGAAAAAAATATGTTTGAAGATGTGTGCGTGTTTATTCATAAATTATTTATTCATGCAAGAGATCTAGTTATAACCGCATACAGTGGCGTAATAGAGAGGTATGGGTGATAACTCCCCCATAAGTACTGCTGCAATATTGTATCCCTATATTATATAAAGATTGCTGTCCTAGTTTTAAAATATGGATTGAAATGGGAGAAACTCTAACCATGGGAAATGTCTCGCTACGCCCCTAACTATTTATGATATATACCGATATGTTGCACGTTTAAGAGTATACTAAAAATATTGACACATATTAATCTTTAATCTAATTATGCATTTTGCTGCAAGGTGACTGTTGCCTTGATATTTTCCCTTTTTCTCTTTACTGGGCAATAATAATATGTATTCCTATAGTTATTTTGAGTTGTTAATTTAAAGGAATCATTGTTTGAAAAATGTCCCAATAGGACAAATTTCAAATGCACAAATCCCCTATATAATAATAGCCTAAGTTATCTGTACGTCTGTCCTCGATTTTATGAAGCGGTTGGACCTGGAATGGATAGAGGCATTCATAGTTAGCAAAATTCAAAGAGAGTAATGTTTATCTTCTTCTAAACTATAGATCCGATTCTAAGATAAAGTGGTATAAATAGGCTTCATATCACAGCGAAAAATACTACCTTCTTTAAAACGTTCGAAATCCACCCCTTCCCCTCTTTTCGAACTTTTAATGCCATTATTTCAACTCCTATTTTCTCCGGTTAAGAGCAGGCGATTAAATTTATCAACTTATCCGATAATAAATATGTGAAAATAACATTTTTCTAGCATTATGACGTCATTCATTTAACCATCTCATTGAATCGTTTCTTATTTTAAATTCTGCCTTATTTTCATACGTTTTATCATTGATCTTAGATATTACGTAAATAATTTTCTCTTATGTTTGGCTTAAATAATAGATTAGGTACATATGTGATAATTTTAAATTTAATCATCGATTATTTTTGGTTGCAAGATAATTCTCAGCCAAAAAAAAAAACCATTTTTTTACCTGCCTCATAAGGTACTTCACAATTTTGGAAAATTAAAAATTTTACTGATCCCGTCATATGACGGGCTATATGCTAGTTACTATGATAATTGACAATTTGACAAACAGTTAAAAACAACTTCACTGATAGACTATTCATAAAAATACTAATGTTTGAAGGCAATACTAATTTACTTTTTATACTAAATTACTTTCTATCAAAGAAGTTAGAAAGTATTAATACGTGTTCACCTTCCTATCCTTTTTATATGGGATTAGTACACATAGAGCAGCAAAAAAGCAAAGGGATGTAGGAGACAAAAGTATAATTTGTGCACAACTAGTAACTAGTTCAAGTAACAAGTTTAGATTATCACAGAAAATTACAGTAGTTTTTCGTTATATATTTTTATAAATTCCTATATGGAAGTATTAGTTTAAATATTAATTATGTGTTTTGCCTATTATGACAGGATCATTTCATAGACAAATCTGAAAGATGACTATGGTCCTATCAAACTGATATTTGCAAATAAAATAGTTTACATCTCTGCTCAAAAACTGTATATAATAAACAAATAAATAAAAATATCTTGCTTTAGTTTCAACATTATAGCAAATGGTTACATTTCCAAACATTAATACAAATATATATTTAGCTTAGCCTATATTACATACATCTGCTTAAAGGTAATTCTCAGTATTAAAACGTATAAAACATTTTTTAAGGAACTCACTAAGTCAATCAAAATTAAATTCTTTAGCTGTTTCATATATCGAACTTAATGTTTTGGATAATATTAATTATGATGAAATAATTGGTAATTTTACTGAATTAAAGACTTAAACAGAAGTTTATTCATACCTAAATACTTAGTTTTGTTAGACATTTAAGTAAATTAACTTTAATTTCTTTAAATTTATTTACACTGTTCAAAATTTTCTAAAATAACTACTAATATTTATTGTTATATATTTTTGTGTGATCTATTTCTTGTGGTTGAGGAAGGGAAAGCGGTGAGAAAAAAAAAATGTAATTTAATCTGGTCCTCTCTCCTGTCAGTTGCACTAGTGACCTCCAAATTTTCATTTTTGGCTCACCTTTTACTTCTTGGTGCCTCATATTCCAGAATGATTTTCCTTATGAAATACCCCATTGGAGGAATACCCATCAAAATAATAACTATTTATCACCTTTATGTAATAATGCAACTATTTTAACTTTAAAAATACGTTGTATACTCATAAAAGCATAAACGTCTAAAGTAATTAGCTAACATATTAGGTTTAGAAAAAAAGCGTTAGTACTATTCAAGTACTATATAAAATATTACTATTACTAAAAAAAAAGAGTAAGTATAAAGTATATAAAGTACTAACGCTTAAAAGTATGTAAAGTACTAAAGTACTGTATAAAGTACTAACCTTTATAGCAGTAACATAAAATAGTTTGCCTTTATTTTACAATTCTTTTTAGAATAAATAACAAAGGTGTTGAATAATCAATTTTTTATTGTATATCTTCTGTTGTCATTGAAATTTATTAGATTTATAAACTAGATTCTATATTTTAAACGCGTATGTTAATACACATTATTTTAAAGTTACATTTAGTTAGGATGTGTTAAAAATTTTAGATTCAACAATAATCTGACCGAGAGAATAATTAAGCTTTTATTAATGTAATAAAAGGAGAAAATCCTCCAAGTACGCCAAACAAGATTTTTTTAAAGGATGTAATAGCATGAAGTTATTATTAAACAAAGGTAGAAGATTATTGAGTACCTTACAAAATGGGACTATTGCTTACATCATTTTAAAGTTACATTTAGTTAGGATCTGTTAAATTTTTTAGATTCAGTAATAATCTGACAGAGAGAATAATTAAGCTTTTATTAATGTAGTAAAAGGTGAAAATCATCCAAGTACGCCAAGCAAGATTTTTTTAAAGGATGTAATAGCATGAAGTTATTATTAAGCAAAGGTAGAAAATTATCAATTGCCTTACAAAATGGGACTATTGCTTACGAAAATAAATGGGGTCAAATTGGAGATAATACATAAGTCTGAGATGGTGAATCATCTAAATTTTTATATAAGTGATACAGAATTAAAAAATACTTTTAAGGTGAAATTCTGTCGGATTATTCTATCTGCCCTCATAACAATAATTCAAGGTTATTTGTTTTAAGTTATTTTCCTTGAAACAAAGGAAAGGGGGAACAGTGAATTAGTTTGTCTGTGTTTTCATAACCTGCATGTGGAATTAAATCTGATAAACTCCAAACTGTCTGTTTTTTCCTTTTCCCTGCTATAGATATTTTATACATAGCGAACATGATTTCTATATGTCTGCATCTTCAAAATCTTCGATTGACAAAAAATTGATTTTCAACAATTGATTGAAAAAATTGACAAGTGTTTACAATATTCACCCACACACTTATTTGTTATAATGTTTTCGTGTTGTAAAAAGTGCATTGAAAAAATATATAAAATTAAAAAGCTAATAAGTCCTAGATGGTTGAGAATTTAATTTGTAAAAGTTATTCTTATAAAGTAATCATTCCTAAAATAATTTATAAAAGTTATTCATATTAATATATATTTTAAATCTTCAGTTCGTTCCCCCGATACGGGTCGTTGACTTTCATTGAAATCACTACATATTGTTGACTAAGATGAACAAGCTGACATTCATGACACCAAGATTTTTTTCTGTTTTTGAACAACTATGCTGATCGAATTTCAGCCGTTTGTTTCCGCGGATTTTTTTTTCAGCATTATACAGTGAACTCTACTCAAGATGCTCAATTGCATTGACGAGCTCTCATGCCTTTTTAAGTGTCTCTTGAAAATATTTTTCATATTTGTACCGGCCAAGCCTGTATTTTAGTTCTATAATCTATTTTCCTTGAATATCACATTCAGCAGAATCATTTAATTCTTTTAAGGCCCCTCCAAAGCCACGCCCTATGTTCCGAGTTAACAGCTTTCACCTTCGCCCTGAGACAGCTCTAGACCTCCCAGTTTCTTTCCAAGCATTTGCATATGAAAATAATAGAAAACCATGTTGGGACTTCAAAAGCACGATTTTCAATTGAATATCTTTTTGCGGGGTCTTTAGAAGACACCAAGTCTCTTATAAACAATAATTACTTGGAAGAGATAACCCGATTATTAAGAAAGTGCGGTGCATCAAACTCTCGTTAATTCCTTCCATTTATTTTTTTACAGATATTCTCGAACAGCTTTCGGAAGCTTTGTTTCCCCCTGCTTTGCTCAATAGAGCTCGTTAGCATCGTTAAGCTGTTCATCCTGTAACAAGATTAGTGAGCCGAAAACACAAAGACTCGCAGCTTATGTGCAAGGGCGGCAAAACGACACAACTAACCGGATTCATCGCTAATCTTAAAAGAAAGCGGACAACTATTTTTAAAGAGGAAAAGAGGTTCAGAATCTGAAACTGGTTTTTATATTCCTCTAATTCAAACCTACTGAGAGGGGCGAAAAGATAACTTGTTGATTTCATGATTTTTTTTTTTCTAACTGGGCACCAAATTTTAAAGGGAATCGTACACCAAAAGCGCTTAAACTAGAAATTTATGTTCATTGTTGAACTTTTAGCAAACCTGTAGTACATAAAAATGTGCTCGAGGGAAATAGGATAAGAATATTAGAAAATAGTTTTAAAACTTTTTTCTTTATAAACATAAAGATGTGCCACATATTTTTCAATGTAGGTTTTTTACGTAGTATCCATTGTTAAAAATCCTTTTGAAGAAAGAGTTGTAAGGAATAAATATTTATATAAAACTCTTGATTATTTGACAATTTTAATCTTTGGAAGTTATCCGTTGGGATTAAAAAAAAAAAAAACATAAGAGATATTTTACAGACAAGAACAAATATTACCCTCATTAAAGATATCTAATCTTTGTTACCTTCTTACTCTTTTCAATACATTTCTACACAATTCATGCAGAAAAGTTATTTTTATATTAATAGATACCTGAAATCTGTGAAATTTATGAAAAATCTTTCACAACAGTAAATTTTACAACTTTGGAATGCATATTTTGTTTACTTTTAGAAGCTAACTGTTTTCCATTCGAGAGGGAGAGCTTCAAAAGAAATATCCGTGACTGTCTGAGTAAAGAACTATGGAACGATATTAAGCAATTTCCTCATTGCTGGCCATTACGCCTTTATGCTAGTTATGGAGTCCGCCCTGACTTGCCAGTAATTGATCACCCAATCACATTCTCAGTCGTAACTCCTCATTACCTGCTACGGATATTTTTCTACACAATATGCAAGAAAACGTTGTTTTATGTATATCTTCTTCCATTAAGAAAATTATTAATATCCTGCTGGGACGTTGAATTTAGGTGGCAAAACTAACGCTGCTGTTCACGTCATAGAAACGTTCGGGGAATACTGAACCAAGCGAAAGTCACTTAAAGTTATTGTTTTAGAGTTACGTCTACATTACTGACAAGTAATACATTGTAGTGCGTGAGGAAAATTAGTAACACTCACTTCTGATAGGATTTTTTAGTACATGTAGGATGGAAATCAAATTTTTATTTGGCTCATTTGGTGAAAACATGAATTACGTCACTCCATTCTTGTTTCATTCGTATATGAATCGATATGAGATGGACCAAAATATAATCTGAATCTTTTAAAACAATTACCACATGTGTTTTCCATAGTTTTGATAAAAAAAAATATAGACGTATTCTTAATTTTCATAAAAATAATTTCATAAATTAATTTGAAAATTTCACTTGAATTTTTCTTTTGTTAAAACTTCCTAAATATTAATTAAATTGAAATATATATTGATTGAGTTTTAAAATGTGATATAGTTTTAGAATTAAAAATTATATTCAATATTTTCTTGCAATGTTTTTTTTTTTCAAATAAGCATATTTTGATTCTACGAAAAAGTTTTCTTATTTAAAAAATTAAAATAATTTGGTGTATTCATCTTATCCTTTTTTTTTTTTTTTTTTTTTTTTCAATATCTGTAAAAGAAAACAGCTGAACATATTTTGATCAAATAGGGGTTAAGGGAAAGCAATTTTGGCAAATGATATAAATTTTTGAGCGTGTTATAGGTCTGCAACACAAATACAAAGGGTTAAAAAGGGTGTCATTACTGAATTCTATCAAATCTTAGCAACTGTTTTCACTCAAAAATTTTACCCTTTTTGTAACTTCATTAGATGCTCCAAATGCACACAAACACTTTTTTGTCTACAAAATTTATACTTAAATAAATTTCTTTCATTTCTGTTTGTATTGTTATCTAAATAATGTAGCCAATAATATACTTATAAAATTATAAAGAAAACAGTAAAAACATACTTTTGAATAGTATATCAGACTGTCAGACTGTTTAGGGGGCTTTATTTAAAACTTTGGCAGGGGTACAATTAAGGTGGTGATGCCATTAGAGAAATCTTCCCCTATATGTAAAAACTTACGTCGTAAAGCCGTCAGAAGGTATTTATAAGACATTACAAAAAAAAAAAAAAAAAAAAAAAAAAAAAAAAAAAAAAAAAAAAAAGATAAAGAAGATCACTCTCATTAAACTTCTTATTTTCATTTTATAAGTTAATCATACATCTTGCTGTTTGAAAACTACTTTAATTCGTAAAATATCAAATGAAATTTAGTTCATAGTAAAGCATGCTTAACAGAGTAAAATCAATAAAGCGTTAAATATGTGTTAGGCTACATTAAGTGTATTTTATCTGAAGTTCCATGAACTTTTTAGAAATTTATTTTTAATTACATAACTAATAATAGCAAACATTTTCTGACTTGTAAAGTTTCTTCCTGACATATTAAAGTGAAATTTTGGAAAACTGGCTGTATTTGTTAAAGGCTTAAAGTTTTAATGTTTCATGTATACTTACTGGATTAGTTATTACTTCAGATTTTCTAAGCTCACTTTAATCTAATCAGTCAATTGCTTGCCTTATCCCTATCTTCAATCCAAAGATATTTATACGAAAACCAGTTTTCTAATCTAGCTCTTATCTTATTCTGATTTTATTCTAGTGGTACTGCAAATTAACGTATTAGAAATTAGAATTTTGTACTCTGTTTGATAATGCATCTTAACTTATTTCATTTAATTTCTGTTTGCAGCTGCAAAGCCCGATTACAATGGTTATAATTCGGCAACAACAAACAGCAGTGATCCCAATGGTGGTCCTGGAACGGGTCGCACCAACTTCACAACAAAGCAGCTAACGGAATTGGAAAAGGAATTCCACTTCAACAAATATTTAACTCGAGCAAGGCGGATTGAAATTGCAACAGCCCTAAACCTAAATGAAACACAGGTAAAAATTTGGTTCCAGAATCGAAGGATGAAACAAAAGAAACGCATGAAAGAGGGTATAATACCAGCAGATCTGTCCAGTTCCGGTGGTGAAACAGGCTCGTCATCTCCTTCAGTTACTGCTTCTGTACCTGTTAGCTCATCTAATAGTGTTCCTTCAGCGCCTGTGGTAACTAGTGGACCATTAACATCACCAGATAATAGTCAGTGACAATGATGAGGATGATCACTCAGTTGAAATTTCGAAGTTTTCCTGTTCAGTCATCTGTGCTCAAACAAGGCTATAAGTCATCGACAGATTTACGGTACAACTGAGCTGTTAACAGACTCAAAACTGATTACTAAGCTGCAATGCAAGAACCTTCTATCAGAACTCTTATTGGAGCCATGAGGGGAACTTGAAGCGGCTGCATCTGGAGAAATAATAAGCAAATGACTTTAATTCTATAGATTCATTATGGAGTTCCATATGGAGTTGTAAAGTCTGTATGATGTGATATGTATGAAAAGTAACTTGAACGTTACTAGCGAAATATTTTACAATTTGTTTAAATGCTTCATCTTTTTAAAGTCATATTTCAATAGGGTATCAATCATGTTTGTTCGAAATGCATGCTCCACTTGCTGAAATTTTGGATGCTCAGTGTTTTAAAGAAAATATTATTGTTATACATTTCTCTTTAAAACATTTTAATTCTAGACTGTTTACATTGTTACTGACTGCTATATTGTTAAATTTTAAAAATATGTAAGAGAATTTTTTTAATTCAATTTACGGATTTATTTGCTCTTGAAATTTAAATTATTTACAAATACATTTTAATACTGCATTTAGTTTTTTAATCGGTTTGATTTTTAATATAGAAAGACATAAAGTTAAATATATTTTCATTATAATATTCAAGCTTTTTCGAAAGGAAAAAATTAAATTAAGGAATAATTTATTCTTATTCAGTATTTGGCGTACTTTAAAACCTTCCATTTAATTCAATTAACTTCTAAATTTCAATTAATGCTATCGCTGTAACAAGTGGAGCAGGGCTTCATGTCATCTCAGTTACGAAAACTTATTTATTTATTTATTAAAGAAATGCATTTCAAAGCTTTGATTCAGTACCGTGACATACAAAAAGTTTTGAAATGTATATGTTGCAAAAATATTTGCTAATACGTGGTTTTTTTGTTTTGTTTTTCTGTAGTCTTTCATGTAAAATTAATCAAGAATATAAATGGAAAGAATTTCCAAGTTCTGCGTGTAAGTATAATTTAAATACTTCAGTTGGATATGCTAAATATAGTAAATATGAAAAGTTATTTATGTACAGGATGTTTCTGGAGTTTTCGCTTTCCTTTGTTAAATTGTCTAAAGTTTACAGTCATATCAAAAGTTAATATTTTGGCATTAGGTTATGTATTGTACATCAAATACACTTATCTTTCACAGAGGTTTCCAAATTTTTGTGGATGCATTGAAATTATGGTATCGCAAAAAGTGAACAATTTCCTATTCATAGAAAACACTTTAGCTATTTCATAAACAATCCAAGCCACTTTTTCTTTATATAATGAAATAAACGATGCGCACATGTTTAGACAAATTATCTTACATTTAATACAACAATAGAAAATTTGGGTTTGGTTTGATTCGGCTAAGGTCTACTTTTTTTTTCGACACGAGGGATTAGTGAGACCGGAACCTACTGCTTAAAGTCGATTCTGAACCACTACGAACATCCATGCCTATAATGGTATTGGAACCTACGAATTCAAGCACCAAAAAACAGCACCCTACTCATTTGGCCATCGAAACATATTGCTTGAAATTTATACATAATACATCTAAAAATTAAAATATTTCATGAAATATATTGTTAGAAATTGCTTCAAAAGCGTTTTGTTTATATCTTTGGGTGTATTATTATACAGTATTATTTTATCAAGAGTTTAGATGCACTCTCATCATTTCATTTTATTAGAAAAGCTACAATTATAAAAATATATTGTCATGTCGAGGAATATTAAAAAATTAACAATATAAAAATACATGAAAAATTCAACCCATTTTTGTCGTTTCGTGAACACAGTAGTAAATGAACTGCTTTCATTCAACTAAGCTCTATTCTTTTACGTTTTATGAGAAATTTAAAATGTCAGTCGAAATGAAAAAGTACGTTAGTGTGACCACATATATTTAAAGTTAATAATAATTGTTTATAGTAAAGATTACCAGAAATATATCTCATTCTCTTAAAACCTAATAAGCTTCTATAGATTTCTATGTAAGAAAAAAAATCTTTTTTTATTTCTGATTAATAAAAGCCTCCAGATATTTAGAAGCTTAATAAATAAAAGTAAAACATACCAGCAAGTTTCCCAACACAATTGTCGCCATATATATATGAAAGTTCAAATATAATTGTTTCAATCCTCCAAAAATGCATATGTTGTTAGAAAAGGGGAGCTATAACTTCAAGAAAATTTGTTTATAGCATGTATTGGTGTAATTAAATGTTATAACTATGACATATTATAATAGCAAAACTCTATAACATCGTCCCTGGTTTCAAGAATGAGCAAATAAGATGAAAAAATATTTCAATGCTAAGAATAAATATAATTTTTCTAGATTTTTGAGAATATTTTTGAAAATATCACTCCCCTTTCTTTTATTCATCTTGCATTTTTTATTCGAAAGTAATGCACTTCTAACAGAAAATTACAATATATTATACACCAAGAGGCTTAGTTTAATTTTAAATACGTGGTACACAGAAAATATCATCATAATTAATGTTAACTTTAAAACTGACTTCTTAGTATTAAAATCTTGTAATATATATAATTTTGGAGACTTTTGACTTTTACACGAATATGTTATAATATAATATTGCTTAGCAGGCACTAAAGTACTACCTAAATCAGAATATGCTATATATTTCTTTAATGTTATTTTTCCCTCACATCATTTTGCAAGTTTAAGGGGCTAATTTAATAATCATATGCTGAAAAGTATGTATTCATCAGAGGAATTCTTTTAGAAACATAACGAGTTTTGCTATTTAGGGGTTTTAAAGTAAAGATTAGGGGTATTGCTAAAGGTAATTTCGTAAAACAACATTAAATGAATTATACTGCAAATCACGAACTTATTAAAACATGGAACTCCTTACATATAAATATATGCTTATTTCTGTCATTTTATATGACAGAAGACATGATTCGATATGTTACAGCTGTATGCTTTCTTGGAAATATGCTTGAACTTAGCAAACGATATGTTAAATATTAAATACATATTAGTAGTAAAAGTGATTTTTTTAAAAAAAAATTAAAAATAAAAAAATAATTTCGAAACATTATTTTAAGGTGAAAATGAATTACTATCTTATGTTCAGGGAATTTTCTATATGTAATTACTTTTTTATATTCTTTTGCAACTAAGAATATACTACGCAATGAATTATACACACACACACACACACACACACACACACACACACACATATATATATATATATATATATATATATATATATATATATATATATATATTATATATATATATGCATATATATATGAATATATATATATGTATATATATATATATGCATATATATGAATATATATATATATATATATGTATATATATATATAAATATACGCATAAATTTAACAGAAAATATTGCCATTACGTATGTCTCTTAATTTATGGGGAGTTTTTCATTTCTATCGTACATGCATTTCTTTGTAGTAAATTGTGAATTTAAATTAATATTAAAAAAGTTGATATTAACAGCCACTTTACAATTGTTTTGATTCCTAGGTTATTCAACCACTGAATAGTTTCTACTTCTAAATGTTGCCAAAAATATGCGAATGTGACTTCTTATGTTATCTGTTATTTGTCTAATGACTGTTTTAATTGTGATCAAAGTTATTTTAACCATTGTATATCCATAAAATGAATTTTGAGAACTGGTGCATAATTAGCCATTAATGATTTCCTAAAATAACTAAAGTGGTACGATAATTTCATATTGCTTCCTAAAACTGGAATGATAAATCTATTATACAGGAATTAGACTTGCATTCCTGTAACAAGGTTTAAATGCAATTATTAAAGCTGTTTGGACTAATTTGAGGGACAAATAATTATCGGAAGTAGAATTGTATTAAAGTCTTGAATTTTTAAAAAATATTTATATAAATGCATGATAGAATAATAGAAAAGCAAACTCTTTTACTCAAACCTGAAACTAACAGTTCAAATGATTATCTTTATTTTCATATTTGCATTCATGGTAATAAACCAACTAAATTTTTAAGTCATCAGTGAATCAATTTTAATAATTATATACTTTTTGAAGAGGTAGATGTTAAAGATATAACTTACAGATGTAAAAAAGAAACAAAAACAAATAAAGGAATATAATAAAATAAATGAAAAAGACCCACGCTCGCGTAAGCTTTTAGGATAATCCGGTCAGGCGGAAGCATTTTGAAACAATTTGATGAGCTTGCAAACAGATAAGTTTCAATCAGCGCGTGGACATGGAGCTGTCAACAACACTCTACGCGTGTCTTCGATAGAAAAGTGAAAATGGCGCAAGTTTTACTTTAACGATGGTTTAATAAACTTATTATTATCAAGAAGACTGTTGTCCATTCGCTTTAACTCTCCACCACGACTTGTCATATATATGTCTAACAGGAGCAAAAATTGTCTTTAGAGGTTCCTTCATATATATGTTTTGGCTTTGGGCTGGTTTGGGGAGTTACAATCTACTCTTTTACTAGACGAGGAAATGAAGGGCAAAGAAACAAAATTATGACAAAACTATGTAGCCGCACTCTTACATACAAAAGAGTGCACCTCAAATAGAAAAATAATGAAGTTAGCTCTTCCAGCTAATAAAATAGCTAATAAGCATCTGTTTGGAGTTCTACACAAATTGTCAACAGGTGAATCTGATAATTTACGAATCTAATTTTAAAATGTTACAAATTTAGCATATTTATGTTTATTCTCTCATTACATAGTACTTTTATCAAAGCAATAGTAAAGAATTTTGTGACACGTAATAAAAGTTCTAATAGGGGTCAACGGAACAAAATAAAAGCAAAATCAAAAAGCCGAGCACTTACATACAGAAGCGTATTTTTAAAATTAAACAAACCATTGATTTTTAACTGAGCGCGTCTGTTGAAATAACTGATTTTACCACTGGTAGAAATATGTAAATCTTAACACTAGCGCTACGCTTCTACTATTAAAAATAATCATTTTCATGGGCTTTACAAATTTGGCTGGAGATATTTTAAGGTGAACTTATAAATAAGGAAACGTATGTCCCACTGTCTAAACTGCTTTAGTAACTGCATTTAAATGAAAAGAATACAAAGTGTGTCAATGATTTTCATGCGGACAATCACGAATTAATAGCATTTCAACATATAAAATTGTATATGATATTAATTTGTTTGTGGTGATTTAAATAAGTTTAATGGAGTTAAATGTTAATATTTCTGTTTGTAATTTTTGCAGTTAGAGTTGTAATAAAAGTTGTTATCTATTTATTTGAAGATATATTTAATTTATTTGAAAATCCCTAAGGAATTATTTACATCTGTAGGACGAGTTATCCCCCTTATCAACAAAATGACATGCACATGACACATTTCCCAAAATGTCTAATAAAGTATCGAGCGGATGTTAAATATAAACTGTGTTAAAAATAACTTGTGAAATATATATGCTTTGTTGATTGCATGTTTTCTTGTCCATCGTAAAGCATAAGTACAGTTTAAAATTCAGTCAAAGACAAGCACATTTTTTTTCTTCAAATCTGTGTCATATTTCAATTGTTGTTGAAGTGTTTTTAGTGAGATGTGTGCCGAAACTGTAGCTTATTGTAAGTTTGTGATATGTCAGTTTTTTTATTATTATTATTATTACAGTTACTAACATATATTACTAAAAACATTTCTATTCCCTCCAGATTTAACATAATGCCATTGTGAAAGCCTTATGCCATAGATTATCATACTGGTATTTTCATGAACAATAAAGACCGTTGCAATTGTTTTGTTAATGAGTTTCTTGTGAAGTTATTTTTTTTTCCCGGTAAGGAATGTTGACACTTATTTGAACGTACAAAATTAAGTTTAAAAACTTTCTATCACCAATAAAACTATTCCTTTTTCAGTCTATTTTCTACAACTTTAATTCTCTTCGGTCTTTAATATTATTTAAATGTACTACTTCAATGCAATATATACTCTGTGACAAATATCAGGATGAGTACGAATTGTCGCATATTCAAATTTAAATTAAGGAAATTATATTATTTAAAATTTAAAAAATCAAGTTGATGAAAATCAAGTTTATGCATATATATCTATCTTTTTACATACGGAAAAGAAAACTTTACAAAATAAAGGAATAACATTTTCTCGATTTTAAATGTCTTTAAAATCATATACAATGTTGATTAGTGTATGAAAATATGACGATTTAGAAGAAGTAGAATGCACAGAATATCTATTATTGTTTCACATACAAGTATACAGTTACATAAAGATATTTATAAATGTGTATTTACATTATATACACACTCATAAATACTACACATATATGCAATATATTCGTATGCATATACTGCATCCACTGTAAGTCCATATACATAATTATCAGAACTTGTTCAGATAAAAGCTAATATTTTGAGCCTAAAGATTGTTTAAATAGTTTCAATGTTAAAAAATACAAAATGTTTATACTCAAATTCAATCTAATGTCAATAATTTCTTTATAAAATGCTGTTTCCCCTCGTGTTTAGGTATGAGAGAATGTATTAGACATTCTTGGATATGCATAAAGTACATAAAACATGCGTTTAGTTTTGTGCATTTACTATGCTGTTATACCGCACCGAGAAATTTTCAGATGTGTCACCTATTTAAATTTAATTAGAATATTTAAAATTGATATTGTTATATAATATGCTCTTATTTTATTGAATGTTCATAAAATCGACATTCATTATAGAAGAATTATAATATATTTCTGCCCTGAAAAATGTTTCCTTTCTTTCCCCCATTTTTTTTTTACTTTTGAAGAATGAAGCATGGGAATAAAAGATATGGGGTACATTTTAGAAAAAGAGATCAACTTAGAACACAGGTTTCCTCATACAATTTTCAAATTTTAGTGATTCTGTGCGACGTTTAACTTTTCGTGAGTCTTTCTAATGAGATTTAAGTTCATGCTTTGCCACCGAAACTCCGTTGAGATCGCGCAATAAGAAATCGAAAATGGTCCTCCATTCAATTATTCCGGAAAAACTTGCGGCACTTTGAAGGTCATGACATTACTTAAGCGTTTTATCAACTGCGACTTAGGTGGTATTCCGTGACCAAAATCTTAACTCTGTAAAGTAGGATTCAAACCCATTTACAGCGTAGTTTTATCTGATCCATAAGCGTAAATGCAAAAAATCTTTATTGAGAAGTATGCGAGGAGGTTAGTGTTACTCCCTAAATAAAAAAATTAGGCGTATATAATGGAAAAAAAAGTAAAAATAATTACAGGTCAATAGAACATTGAATGTGCATGCTCGACGAGGTCGCTTCTTTTCCGACATCATCAGAGATTGCATAAAGCAAAATTATACGACGATGGATTGCCCCAACTGGTGGCAAAAGGTATGTCAGTTATGGCAAAGCAATTTCACAAAATGATGTAGTATGGGTGTTAAAGGTGAACTTCATTCCCCTTCCCCCCATTCAAAGACCGATACTTTTATAATTGTCGTCATAAAACTGTTTATATGTCTAATTGAATACTAATATACAATACCACGTTTTATTTCAGATGAACACTTGCCATATTATGAAATTACGGTCTGTAACAATACTGTAGATGTCTAGAAATGTGGTGTTTTGAACGGGTTATTGTTATAGACAATTTCACCATTAACGCATTTAATGATTGATATTATAATGGTCGTCATAACACTGTTTATAAGTCTAACTGGATGCCAATATACAAGATTGCCTATTTACATTTAATTTCAGAGAACAATACATAAAAATACTGTACTGATTTAGAAATATATTGTTATAGGCAGTTTGATCTTTCACGCAGTCAACGTTTACGTACATAGTCTGTAGATCTTGAATTGTCAATGCAGGGAACTGGTCCTTTGGTGCCGTGGTAAAAAACTACCTTATGCCTCTACTACGAAATATAGTGGTAAAAGTGTTCAATAATGTTTTCTATATATACATATCATATATTCAGAATGATATTGGTTTGAAGCGATATGGTCTATTTTTTACTACCTGAGGGCTAAAGAGACCCTGGCCCGCTATTTCGAACCCAGAATACCGAAGGGCAACGACCTACTCATTCAGCCATTTCTCGGCATAATCAAATTGAACTTGTAAAAATAATACACTAACAACTTTATACTTATGCACTATATAAAAAAATGTATATATAGTATATTTTCCTGGATTTAACATCCGCGAAGATGTCAAAGACATCATCGTAATTCAAGAATTCGTCGTAATTCATATTTTTTAAAATTTTTATTGTTTTGTTTTAAGCACAGTATAGGTTTATTCTCTAATCTTTTATGTCTCAATAAAGAGCGTAGATAACATTTTATCAGTTTCAGTTTCTTGAAAACACATTCACATGAAACTGTCTTTACAAGTAGGCATAGAAAGATTCTTAATGAAATTACTTAAGTTGGATAAACATTTTCTAGTTCTAACAGATCATCTCTTTCTAAAATTTCTTTATAGATTTTCTAATTTTTAAGATTATTGAAATCTATTCTTGTTTGAATTACCCGAATTGTAATTTTCATGACTATTTTTTTTTAAGAATTATTATTTATTGTTTTTTAACCCTTCCCTTTTATTAGAATTATGGAATAAAAATATATTATTTTTCAAAGTTTCCTTATCACTATTCGGGGGCAAATCGTCCTCGTTCAGATCTTGTTTCAATGCCTTTAGGAAGCCTTTTGCGCTCTACTACTGGTACCCGGTGCACGCTTCTTTTGCAGAGCTTTAGTTTCGGCTCTGGGAATTGTATACAGGTATTCCATATAACTTTATTTAAATAATTTAAAATGTAAATGTTAATATCAGAATTATTAATTTCTTGGTGGTGGTTTTGTTTTGAGTAAGTCAGGAGTTTTACTTGCATCACAAAAAACGCAGGGGTTTTTTTTTTTTTTTTTTTAACGAATAGGAAAATACCAATGTAAGAATTACTAAAGTAATAAAATGTAATAATTTTAATTGAATAAATCATGAGTCTTTGAGATTGGGACTCATTGTGGGTATACGCCTCCCATTTCTGTAAATAAGTAATGTGAATTTTCACCTCTATCTTCAATTCAACAATCCTGAATTAATAAATAACTAGAATTATATTTTCCGATTTCTGCTTTTAAATTAAACCATAAGCAGTATAGAAGGTGGATTTTCTAACTCTAATAATATTATGGTTAAATAGCTATAGAGATAGATTACAACACCAGATACTAATAGGTTTGTATTCTATTCTAGGAATCAACGGTAATGCTCTCTTGAATTTGGAATTTATGCATTATTTTCGGATTCTAATAATCCGAAGCAATATATAAAGTGCTCTGGAACCTTTTACTAATAAGTCGCCCTTTTCATTCTATTTCATTTGAAACTAGGAAATAAAGAAATGAAGAGTTCTTCTTGAGTTATAAATAACAGCCTTAATGAAGAAAATGCATAATTGAAAATTATAAGAGAGAGCTTATATACATATGCGGGAGAAGATTTTTTTTTTTATTATTCATGTGTCTAGTCGTAATTTTTCTCTAATTGTAATAAATATTAAAATATCAAATGAAGATGCTTTATTACACACTTCAATTTTTCTATTTTTCAGAGATGAATCTTATTATGATATGGTCAACTGGAATGTCATTTAGTTATTCATAGTCAATATTTAATTGTGTTTCTAACCCAGGTTGCTGTTTCAGTTTCTCATATTATTTAAAGCCCTTCTGATGGGTACTTCTCTTTCATTCTTAAATACAAATTGTGAAAATAGACAACTTGTAAAAAGTCTTACATAACAGTACATTTCAACGATTCAACACTCAATAATTATACCACTGAATACAGTCATTGTCCCGATGTTTAAAGCAAAGTGAGAGATCCATTTCGAGAAAAATTAATTGTCTCCAAACAATGCTCGGCAATGGATAATTATTTCCTTGATCTCCCTACTACATCAACTTGACGGATCTAAACAATATAGTCTTTTAGAGTTAATCTTTAAGCCCCTTCTCTGTTGATCCTAACGTAATTTAGTGTAAATACGTTTTTCACAAACTTAAATGACTTTTGGAAAGATTTTTTTCAAAATTGGCGCATTCCTTCGGAATTACAATTTTTATTATTACACAAAGTCAATAGATGAAGCTTTTGTTTCAGTATTCTGAGCACAACAATGCTTTTAATCAAATATTTTTCGAAATTGCTTAGGTTTCCTTTTTCTTCTCTTATGCAATAAAGTGCATTTATCATGCTTGAGGAGACGTTCTACCATTCATACATATTCCCTCATTCTATACCGAAACTTAGAAGCATTTCTAATTTTACCATACAATTAAATAAATACTTTCAAAAGAGTTACTTTTCATTCAATACATATTTTTCTCATTGACAAGAGATTTGAAAAAGAACTAAAGCTTCTATTCAGTATCAAGACATAGCATTTTACCACCGTCAATTTTTTTCAAGTACTGCCTTCCACATTTCGTAATTTTTTCAGCTTTTACTCATTGTTTTAGCTACCACAAGTAATGGGCATTTTCCTCAGACAGAGCTAGTTTTCTATATCTTCTTTCCCGAAATATTTAATTGCTATACATACATCTATGATTCTTCTAGGGTACGTTGACTAGTGTGGAATTTACTCCCAGAGTCCTCGGAGGAAATATTGAACCCAACAAAAAGATTAAATCTAAAACGAAAACTCGTGGAGTTAACAGAACAGCAAGTAATTGGCAATATGGATTAATTTAAACAGAGACAACACCTAACATAAAACAAATGTAATATGAAGCCATAAATGCATTGCCTAGAGCAGTGTTGATTGAAATGCAACTTTTTATAATTGGCGTTATTCTCAAAGGGTTAGAAAACTCCCATATCGGACGATAGAAAGTAAAAAAAAAAAGGATTCTAAAATCGAAATTTTTTTTAAAACTTGTACTGTTTAAATACTCAAGGTTATTATATGAAAGATGATTGCCACAATCCACGGAGAATATTTTTCAAAACGGAAGAAAATATCCGCTCAAATCTTCATAACTTTCGGCCTGGTATCACATAAAATGAGAACCTGAATATCCTGAAAGACAAAAGAAAAAATTAAATAGTATAACAATATTTATTTTTAGTTACATTAAGTAAGACCTTGAAATTCTTTAACTAAAAAAGAAACTTACATAGTTACGTTGTAGAAAATATAAAGGGTAATCTGATTATAACATGTAGGTAAATAACTTAAGAATGTTGCTTGCAGAAAATGCAGAAAATGACAGGGTATAGTTATCTCTAAAATACAAGGTTAAAATATTATTAGATTCTTTTAAAAAATAGGTTTTGTCAATTTATGGGGTGAAGTGTTATTAATTTGAAGCAATATTTTTTTTAAATAATTTCCAGAAACTCTATGATAGGATTTTAATAAAAAGCTATTTTACTGAAAAATGGGTAAAGAAGAGAGTAATTCTACCCTAGATTGCTCAGAAATTTCACAAGAATTTATTTTGTTATTTTATTAGTCAGAACTCACCTTCACTTTATCTAGAAGATGCACAGTGTTTATGTCCCAAGAAAACATACGGATTCCTTTAAGTTACTTTAAAAATACGTTTGCTTCAAAATA
Organism: Pardosa pseudoannulata; assembly: GCA_032207245.1. NCBI lineage: Eukaryota > Metazoa > Arthropoda > Arachnida > Araneae > Lycosidae > Pardosa > Pardosa pseudoannulata. The sequence goes on along the minus strand of CM063503.1, from coordinate 87,735,825 downwards.
ACTGTAAACGCTCCAATGTAATTTTTTATCGTTCAAAGGCTTGTAAAATGCTTCCTAAAACTCGGTCCATTAGTCATAGCGAAAAACTTTTTAACTTGTGATTTAAAGCAGGCGAAAAACAAAATTATTACTGTTATGTTATCTGTTACACTTTTATTCTGACAAAACAGATGTCAATATCTGGGGGATAAAGTATTATTAATTTGTTACACTAGTTTTTCATCACCAGAAACTTTGTCGTAGAAGTTTGAATGAGAATAATTTTATATAAATGGTTTAAAACATTCCTTTGGATCCGGCTCGGATTCTCCTCGTAAGCACTGCTATGCTTGGAAATTACAGTCCATGATCCTGCTACTGACTTCTACTTTTATATATATATATATATATATATATATATATATATATATATATATATATATATATATATATATATATATATATATATATATATATATATATATATATATATATATATATATATATATATATATATATATGTATATATATGTATATATATATGTATGTATATATATGTATATATATATATATATATATATATGTATATATATATATATATATGTATATATATATATGTATATATGTATATATATGTATATATTATATATATATGTATATATATATATATGTATATATATATATATATATTTATATATATATATATGTATATATATATATATATATATATGTATATATATGTATATATATATATGTATATATATGTATATATATATATATATATATATATATATATATATATATATATATATATGTATATATATATATATGTATATATATATATGTATATATATATATATATGTATATATATATGTATATATATATATGTATATATATATGTATATATATATATATATGTATATATATATATATATATATATATATATATATATATATATATATATATATGTATATATATATATATATGTATATATATATGTATATATATATGTATATATATATATATGTATATATGTATGTATATATATATATGTATATATATATGTATATATATATGTATATATATATATATATATATATATATATATATATATATATATATATATATATATATATATATATATATATATATATATATATATATAATTCAGTATTATCTATCTTAACTTTAAACTTCTGCTGCTGAAGCTATTAGCTAGCTAAAGCTTAACTTACTCTCTTAAATTTCATTGTTAATTCTCTATTTCATAATCAATTTCTTAACTAATTGTGTTACTGTTATTTTTGCCAAATCTCAAACATCCATTACCTATTTTATTTCCCTTCCCCAGTCATAGCCAAATCAAATGCAATAATTGTTTTGCCAAAATCATATGTATCGCTGAACTAAGGGCTAGGCCCAGGAAGTTCTGTGCAAACTGTACTCTGCGACTCTGCGAGGTTTAAAACGTTGAGAGGAGGAAGGGATTAATAAATCCTGAGTTGCTCAAAAATTTCACAAGAATTTGTCTTATACTGTGGAAAAAAAAAACAATGACTATATTTAGAAGATTTCTTCCTAAATTCTGAAGACAATTCATCAGAAATTAAAATGGAGCTCCGTGACAATGTAATTCACTCCAAAATAACAGTGTATGTTGAAAAACAAATTTAAACTTTTATCATCAAAATGCTTGCAAAATGTTTCCCCAAACTTATTTCGATATTCATCTCGGAAAAACTGAACTCATTTTCTTTTGGGATGAATCTCTCGCATGCGAAAAACAAAATGGTAAATTCTCTCGTTCTGTCCTTCCCACTACAATGAGCCCTGAACTTTTAATATTGCAGCTATTCCTTCTGCTGCTGTGACAGGCCGTCGAAAGAATCGAAGAAAAGTGCCGTCACCGCTTCCAAGCTGACCCAGTCGCGTCGGGGGAACGAGAGAGGGAAAGTGCTGTTGCCTTGCCTCCCCCTCTGTCTCATTCATTCCGCCAATTGGTCCCCATCTCTCGTCAAAATCGCGACGGGAAATGACAGAACCAGGTTGCTCGACTGGAAAAAATAAGACTTCTTCGCTAGAAATCACCTTCAATGGTTTGAAAAGCTGGCGACATATCTTGGAAAGGGAGAGGTGCAAATTGCTTTAAATGCTGCTTCCTTTGGAATTCTGAATTTTCAAATTTTATGGAAATAAATTTCTGTAATCATTCTGTCTTAAATCCTATATTATTTACCCTTAAGGGCACACGCAATATCGTGTCGAAAAAAATGAATTGATTTGAGTGAAATGTTTATGAACATTTATTCCAGAACAGAGACAGAACCAAAATATTTACTTAATAGTAAATACACACATTAGATTATATGTTAAAAAGGAGATTCAAGAATGCAATTAATCCATAATTAAACTATAACTCCTTACTTATTTAAAAAAAATTAATAATACACTCATCTACAATCCTGTATACTTTGCCCTTAATTGGATGCACAACATCGCGATAATAAAAATGGGCAATTTGAGTAAAATGTTTACGATGTATTTTATCTGACAACTGACATAGATCCGAATTATTAATCTACTGAGAAATACAAGCAATAAATTATATTTTTAAAATGAAATTGAAGACTGAAATTAATCTGCAATAAACTATAGCTGTTTAATTATTTTAAAATTTTTCTTATTATAGATTAATTAGACACAATTTTCAAAATATCTATTCAATTTATCTTTTGCAAGATTGGTAGATTAGCAGTAATTAGATTCTCGGACAATAATAAGAAAGATTTTACTTTTCGATCAAAAACAAAATTAAACATTTATTTTCTCTAAAATTAAAAAAAAAAATCTAAGCATATTTAATGAAAAATCTATTTTAAGCTCACTTCATCTTGAGCTTTCACACTATAATAGAAAACTACTATAGAACAGTATTATAGAAAAACGTTATTTTTACAATTGGAGGAAATTTGGATTTTATATATTTGATATATTTTGGAATACATAAAGTCCGAAAAAACTAAGTTTTGATACACATAGTTACACACACACACACACACACACACACACACACACACACACACACATTCATATTTTGAATCTAATTCCAATAAGAAATTTTTTGTCTTTTAAGTCCTTAAATTACGAAATGCTATCAAATAAATTTATGTCTTCAAAATTAATGGCAGTAATATTTTTCAATGGATCAAATTTATAGGCTCCTTGATGTTCATTTTCCTTTTTCCTGTGATAGTGAGATGTGATACTTCGACGGAAAGATCTTAATTACAATCGATGATTTAGAAATAGAAATCATGTTACGTATTTGCTGCTGATGGAAAAGAAACCAGCTTAAAGGATGAGTATCATTTAACGATTTATTGTAATGGAAGATTTTAGCCTATTTCACTCACAGATGGCCGTTTTAGTGTTAATGAAAAAGGCACAATACAAACGCTTGTGTGTTTCACAAACACAAAATCTCAGAAAAGTTGGCCTCTAAATTTAATAACTGTATTGTAATTTTAGTTTCTTGGGTGTCAATTGCCTTTTAAAATAAAAAATAAATCTGGCACTGTTTGCCAAAAGTGGAGACAAAACTCATTTATAAGTACACAAACAAAAAAAAATTTCAAATCTAGAGTAGAAACCGGGAAGCCAGCTTAAAACATAAATATTTTACCACCGAGAAGGCAATGCATTCACAAGGTAAATGATGAAATTAACGATGTTTAGAAAATCCCTGTATATTAAAATGAGTTAATATAGCCATAATGATGTGATTTTATGATCGATTAGTTCTCGAATATACATTATTATGCAAAATTTCAGCTTAAATGGATATCGGGAAGTCGGAGAAAAATAAATTATCAGATTTAGACTTAGACATACAACACAAGGTAAATGAAAGCGTGTAAAAATACAAACTGACAAGGTATTCGCACATTTTTAAAAATTTAATATACAAATAATATTTTCCTTTAAAATTATTTTCTTATAGTAAAATGTAATTATAATAACAACTTCATTGGTTTATACCATTGATTACAAAAGCTGTTAATACAAATAATACAAATAAGTTATGGGTAAACCAATAACATTTAAAAACTTTAGAAGATAACCTAATTTTCTATTAACATATGATCTAAAAACTATATGATTAATAATCAGTATAAGATATTAAATATTATATCACTAATAATAATTAAAAAAAATTCACCCAAGTTCCTTGTGAATTGCTAAAATGCCAGGCACAAATTTTGTTAAATTTTCAAAGTGTATCTTAAATTTTAAAAAGAAATCTTCCAAATAGCTGTTGCATAGTCTTCAAATTGCTATTTCAACAGCATTAAGAGAATTGTTCAGATAATAAAATATATAATACCATCAACACATGTCTAGCTTAGCATTCATTGCAGATTTTAGCATTAAGCTAGAATCAAAACTATGTAGAAAAAAAAAAGAAAAGAAAAAGTGTTATGAATTTTTTTCATGAATCTAAAGAATGAATTAATTGGGGATTAACTATCATTTTATTTATCATGCAATGAAGACCTAAAAATAAAATGAGATTTCATAAGTATAAAAATCGGATCAAATAGGAGCAAAATAGTTTATCTCAAATATTCAAAGACATATCTTTTATCCTTTGATCTGCCATCTAGAAAAGCAACATAAAGAGCATCGAGATTTAAAAATAAATAAATAACGTTATATTTACTATGAAAATTCATTGCATAAAAAAGTACAAACTTCATACAAACTGAAATGATGAATGCCATTTAAATAAAATGACTAATGAACACAGTAGTTTCGGGGCAAGCAATTTAAGATAAAATACAAGATACATATTATTACAATAGTTCTTTTAACTTTCGAACAGCTTCTGTAGTCATAGTTCAAGAGTATAGGCATAAAATTCATTTTTAATATATTTAGAATCAATATAACTTATCTTGGAGAAACACTCAGAAAACGAGTCTTTGCAGAGGCTATGTGTCTACACTTTTTTGGATTGGGTTTGAAATACCCTTAGTTGAAAAAAAAAGTGAATTGTTTCGAAATATTTCATTGTTAAATCTAAAATGTATTATAAGAGGCAATCCGTTTTCGCCGGAGCAGAAATATCCATGTTCTACTCCAAGAGACGCTGTTTGAGGGTTTTTAGAAATATTTATATTCTTTTGTATTCAAGGCTTTTTTCTCTTTTACATCTTCCCTGATAAAAGTACTAAGAGGATTGATTCAAGTAGTCTAGTGTATTAATAATGTGCTATAATCACTATACTAATCAAAGATTCCATAATTTAACTATGTTTTCTCTATAACTAAAGAAGGCAGTGCGTTGATATAATCATTATATCTAAATAACATACATTTAACCATTTACAAGTTTAACTCACAGACATTTTTACTTATAACATCTGACAAAAATGCGCTTAACTTTATGCATACTTTCTAAACAAATTTCTTTACATTTCCTTTTCTAATCTACTGTTCACGTTATTTTTTTCCTAATCACTGTATTTATGTCTGATTGCGTATTTGAAAATTTTATTTTCGTTAACCCCAGAAAAGATAGTTTTGTATCATAAACATTGTTTAAATAAAACACAGTCAATTTAATGATTTACAAGTTTAACTCACAGACAATTTTTCTCACATAAGTGACTATAAATATTCTTTTTTTTTCTGCACACTTGCTTAACAAATTTATTTGCATTTCCTTTTCCTGATCTACTGTTCACGATTATCGTCCACCACCACTAATTATCCCCCTAATCTTAGATTTCGTAATCTAAAAAATAATATATATATATATTAATCCTCGAATAAACAGTCCTGTTTTATAACCATTATATCTATTTAAACATTCAAACACGATTTAACAATTTACAAGTTTAACTCAGAGCTAATTTTCCTTACATAATCTGAATAGAAAGCTGTTTTTTACTGCATACTTCTTAAACAAATTTGTTTACATTTCCTTTTCTAATCTGCTGTTCACGTTATTTTTCCTAATCGACTTCAGCACGGCAGTTTTATGAATGACCCCTTGATAGGCAGATAGAAAGAATGGGTCGGATAGAAGAAAAAAAATCGGGTATAGAGACAGAATAGAACGATGCAGACATAAAGGGGGGCCTACTACGACGTGACGGCTCATAGGGATGATTAATGTGCTACTGTAGCGCTGTTTGGGGTACACGGAAGCTTGCCATGATGTATGGCTATCCCTTTCACTCGAGCCAAGCGGACATAAACACTGATGCTTCGAGGAGATGAACACTACAGAAGGTCTGGGGGACGCTTTTTATGCCTCTTATTACTTTTGTAGGAGCTTTTCGGATATCTCTAACTCCGTTGGACCTCTCGCGAAACTCCGCAAAAATATATGTCAAAGTAAAATGTTCTTGTTAGAAAAACAAGAGTATCTTGAATAGATTATATTGATTGAACACACTGTTCGTGCACTTTTAATAAATGAATATCTTGTTTATCAAATGTATTTCTTTCAAGACACAGAGTTATAGCATTAAAGTTAATTACATGCCAAATAATAAAATAGTTTAACAATTCCTTTTTATCTCAGACTGCAACAATTTAATTTAACAAAAGATAAAATTACATTTTTCTTTAAATGCTCTTAAATTTTTCAGCAAAAACTTATCCTTTGTTTATAAGAATGCACAACCTCTAAAACTTCGAAAAAAAAAAGGTTTTTTTTTTTATTTTGTTTATGTGATAGTTAATTGTTTTCTGTACCTTAATACCACAAATCGTATAAAAATATATGAAAAATTCAAATTTTATTCAATAAGATTTATATCGAAGTTAAAAGTCAAAGATCACTAAAAATTTTAATTTATTTATTAAATTTGATATTGGCTGAAAACATAGTTTTGCAACTCACGTGGATGATATTTAAAGGTATATTGTATGTATGAATTCGAAATTTTGTGTTTATAATTTTTTTTTTTTTTTTAACGCTTAAGTTACTCAAAGTAATAACGAAAAAAAAAAGTTATAGAAAAACATAAAAATTTATCCATTTTAAAATTTTGCTTTTACTATAGACATTACATATTTTCAACTAAAATTTAATAAAATCAAGTAATATAAAAAGCATTTAAAAATTTCTTACATCTTTCGTCATTATTATTGTAATTTTCAAATATCGAAGAAAAATACTAGAAAATTTTAATTTTTTAGAGATTGTAATATGCTCCATGATAAAATTTAATAACACCATTGCATAATTATTAGTAATAAATCCTTAATTTATAGTTATGAAACTGTGTACACATGCATTAAAGTATAGCTAAATTAATCATATTAAAACATATTTTTAAATAAAATATATTGTTTTAATTCAGTTTTAGAAATGTTTGTTAATTTTCAAAAATTTTCTCACTGGGGCACGTAAAATATATTCGTGGTCACATAGTCTTCCCAGTTGTCAAACTATATCTCTGGGGGTGGCAGTCCAAGCCTAGAAGTCTTCTACTTGGTCCATGCTTCTAAATTATGAGGACAAAGTTGGGGTAATGTTAGTCACGCCCGTAGAATATCTACACGTGCTCCTCGGGGGTGCTAAATGTGTAACAGGTTCGCAGCCTTGTTATGGCGTTAGGATAATGTCTGTATCATCTGCTGCATCGGGAAAAAATCTTTCTCAGTATTTAATTTTTTATAGGCTCTTGCAGAGATTTTACCATTGTCATATGCATTAAAATAAGTTTGTTTATGAATTTTAAATTTCGATTTCATTTAGATCAAAAATAACGAAATGGTCGATGATCAGCTGTTGTTTAAATATCGTCTGCATTATTTTCATACATTTTATTATTTAACTTAGATATTATGTAAATTTTCTTTTATATTGGGCTTAAATAATAGATTAGGTAAATATGTGATACTCTTAGATTTAATCATTGATTATTTTATGTTGCAATGAAAATTTTATCACCGGTATTAACAACAAATTCTATCTACCTCCAGGGTATAGTGGAAATGATAGTTTCATTCCTTTGCTTCTATTAATTACTGTTTCAAAATAATTGGGAAGAACTCAACTATAATTTCGACGTAGCTAAGAAAACTTTGAATTATCTTTCTAAATGAATTCAACGTGATTCTAAACTGAATTCACAGTACTTTAGAGGAGTATAAAGATAAACAAATTATTGAGAGTGTACTTTATAATTCTTAGCCAAAAAATAAACCATTTTTTTTACCTGCCTCATAGGATACTTTACAATTCTGGAATATTAAAAATTTTACTGATCCCGTCATATGACAGGCTATATGCTAGTAAACACAATAGTAAGATTATACGCATTGGGCTAAGCTATGATTCTACCAGAAATCTGTGTTGATTGGACGGAAAGGCAGCTGAATACTTTCTTTTACGCAGTCGCACTTGCCCGTTAAGCATTCACCAACTGTCTGCAAAGCTGTTACTCATCTAGCAGCACCCGATGAGCACGTGTAGCTTAAAATACGGACGCAAGTAGCATTATCCACCCTGGGTCCTCATAATTTATATGCAGGGTCATCGCAAAAGACCCCTAGGCTTGGCCTGCAACTAGAAGTATCGTTTGAGAACTTAGCACAGTGCGACTGCGAACATATTTTCGAACATAGATGTTTAACGTAGGTAGTATTCGATTCTTTATGTATGGATAATTTTTATGCAAAGTAATTTACAATATTTATAAGAAAAACGAATTTTTTTTTTATTTGTAAAAAATAAAATCCCACCATTAATTTATATTTTTCGTTTTTAAATTATTTTTTACATATTTGAGGTAATGCATTCTAAAATTCTGGAAAATGTTTTGTTTTTTTTTCAATTAAAAGTTGTTGAGATACAAAAGGATAAATACTCGGAGAATGACTGAATTAGGAATTTAAAAAAGAAAAGTTCACACGCCCATAAACAAGAAGTATGAAATATAACTGCAAAGTTCAATACTCTTTGTTGCTCTCAAGTCTTACGTGCTTCTTTTATTGAACAACCTTACAGGTATTTCAAGGTTAAGATTTTCGTTTCCTCCAGTGTCATTCTCCTATTCAAAATGTCATCAACTATATAGTTTTATGTCGTCTTAGAAACTTAACTTTATGTTACTTTCACCTATTGTATGATGAATTTTCACGTAATTACTACATAATTTTTGGCGTTTCTTAAAATTAGCCTAATTTATGACCCGATACTAAGTGCGGTACATGTAATTATTTTAACGGTAATTTTAAAAAATTTGCACCGAAAGCATGTATAATATGTTAAAAATATATCTGTATATTAAAACATATATGTATAAAGTAAAAAAAAAATTTTTTTAAGAAGAAAAAGTAGGAAAAGTATAAAAGTATAAAATATAAAAGTATAAAGAAACCAAAGACGACCTCTATTTTTTTTCCCAAGAAGGTTCTGTATTTCAGTGCCAGAGTTCGTGAATTGAAATCCCGGGGATGGTATGAATGTTTGCTGTCAGTTGCAATCGGTTTTAAGCAGTAGGTCCCGGCCTGATTGGTTCTCGTGAAAGAAAAAAATTAATCATAGCACTCAAAACTGAAGAAAACCTACAAAAAATGAAAAAAAAATGCTTATTAATAAAGGAATTTTTTTGCTTTCTGTAACCACTATAATTTACCTATGTCAAACTCGCATTTTGTTTATTCATAGCTTAATTTCTTTTTTTTTTTTAAAGTTAGTCTCAATCTTGAAATAATTTATATAAATTACAGTCAACTTACAGTCAACGTAATCGAATATAGAGACGAAAATAAATTTTATATATGTTAACATGTGTGTTTAATATTTAATGTTAGATTAACATGATTTTTTTATTTCAAAGCTAATGGGTAACTTGCAAATTTAATTGATGGATCTAGTTTCATTGAATGATTGATGTGTCTAATTCTAATCAATTATTCAATAATTGAAATGTATAAAACAAGGGGAGATTTTTACCGTGCTTCACTGGAATATGACTAATGAATCAGTTTGATGTTTGAAATATAACTGCAATATCTATATTGAGATAAATACAGAAAGGAAGTTTATTTACAATAAGTCACGAAACTTTTTGTGGGCTACATGTTTTACAGAAAATATAACCCTATTTTTTTATAATTAATCCTATTATCCTGATTTATGATTGTGAAGAAATTTTGGTACGTAAAAAAGAACCATAGCACAAAGAAAAACTTCAACAATAATAATTCATTAAAGACGTGTCACTAATTATTTAGTTTTTATCTATAGTTTATTAAAAAAATAAATGAAATTAAAATATGTCACTTGTTTTAGGTAAATAAGATGTTTTGTTTTTTAAATTTATTTTTTAAATTACTCAGCTGTATTACATTCTAAAATCTGATTTAAGAAGATAAAGTACCTTTCCAGTTGAAAATTCTTGAAAATAGCAGACTTGTAACTTACTGTAAACATACTAAAAATTTTAGTCTGTTTACAGTAAAATTTTTCTAGATTATTCACAAAGGTCTAACTTTATAAAACTATTTAGTTTTTTATATAAAGTAATATAAGTTAAAGTGTTATTAAATAACTTGCAAAAAAACTCATTTTACAGAGAGCAGTACTTTTTATTTTAAGGTGAATTGAAAAATTGTTATAATGAAGAAAATATATATTCTCAAAAGGTACTGTAACTACATTAATACAGCCAATATAGAACCAAAATCAAAATAATATTTTATTGGTTTATTTGAAGGATTATACTTTTAACTATTCAAAACAGTTTGTGTTTTGCTTGGACGTTTATTAAAATCATAGTTATGGCCATTTTTATAGTAGTTGATAAACCAGGAGTAGATTTAAAATAAACCTTTAAATGTAATTTGCTAAAAAATACTGATCATACAGGCAAAACAGTTTATGTTTTGCCTGCACGTTTATTAAAATCATAGTTATGACTAGTTTTACATTAGTTGATAAACCGGGAGTAGGTTTAAAATAAAACTTTAATTGCTCTTTGGGCGGTATGAGATTCGGTTAACCAGTTGAGGCTCAGGTTATAATTTTATAAGGTATAGCTGTATCTTCATGAAATTTCAAATATCTGTTATAAGTGATAATAATGTTATGAACAATAGGTTTTAGAATTTGAGAACTTTTTTAAAACGTTATAGTTTTTTTTTTATAATTGATACAAAAAATTTCAAAAATTAATGAAAGGATTATTGAAATGAACATATCTCTGTAGTTTATCATTTTATATTTTATATTGTAGTTCATATTCTTAGCTATTCAAAATATTTCTATTAACAAGAAAAAATAATGAAATATTAAAAATTTTTTTTTAGACCAGTCGTAAGTATCAGATATTGAACTTATATCAATTAAGTATTAAATTATAATAAAATACATTATTTATTAACAAAAATGTGTTTTTACTCATTTTTACACTAAAAAAACATTTCTAAGTTATTTGGTTTGTTTTACAAAATGGGTGCTAAGCGTAGTTGAATACTTAAGGCATTATCACCCGTCAATCTTACATGCTGAAAAAGCAACAGATTTAGTTTCGGTTAATTTCCCCGATGAAGAATAAGCTGATTTCTAGTGTAATAGCTGAAAATTTTCAGCTGATTTATTTTGGTTCAACGATATAGCCTTTAATCGGTTGAAAATATTTTGCTATCACCGCAGAAATCAGCGTATTCTTCATCGGAGAAGAATCGTAAACTAAATCTGTTCATTTTTCAACATATACTGATTGACATGTGATAAGGCCTCTAAGGGGAGTATATTATGAGACTTAAAACCTTCATTATAATTATTAGTCTTTATTAAATTCATCATAAAATAAAAAATTTCTGCTCTTTTCAGAATGAATTTTTTACAAATTTTTTAGTAACACTTATTTAAAAGTTATTTAGTTTTGTTTATTTATAGTACATATTTTAAAATAACATGAAAAGTATAGACCAAGTATAGAAAAGGATTTTTACTTTCCCGCAAGATAATTTTTGTAATATGCATCTCAGAAACTAAATTTTTATATCAAATTGAAGATAAATACATTTTTTCTTCTGTAAACCTAAATCATTAAATGCGATATTTTTGCTTTTAAAAAATTAAAAATTTTAAGAGATGGAAAATTAAAAAAAATAATTGTATTTGTCATAATATAATATAAAATATATCACTCATTATAAAATATAACTGAGGTCCACAAAATAATAAAAGATAATTGACTTCTACTTTAGAAAAAAAGTTAGTTTCTAATCAGCATATATCGAAAGTTATTTTATGGATAGGGAATTTTCTATTTTTTATTCAATTGGTATATATATTTCGTGTTTCTTAAAAATCTACTGCTTTGCATAACAAAATTAATTATTTTTTCTAAGTTATTAGAGACATTTATTAATGGTCTATTAAAAATGTCATTCTTATCAAAGGAAAAGAGTTTTTTAACACTGAAAGAATTACAAACAAAATAGCTCTAAATAATATAAGCAGTAAAAATTAAAAATAGCCTGATATGATAAAGACGTTTCGGCTCCAAATGTCCCCATAAATTTTGAAATAATATTAACCTTCATTTGAGATCCATAATTACGCACCCCAAAATCAGGGTGTGAAGCAGCTAGTACTTACTATTTCCCTGATGCTCCAATTTGAGTCCCAAGCGATACGTTTTCCATTGAATTTTCTAAGCAGCTTCCTCGTCTCGTCTCCAGAGTGGCACTTTTATTGATTTACATCGTTTTCTATCCCTTTTTCCGGTGTCAACCTGGATTGAGTCAGATATCCCCTTCAATCCCCTCGCAGAAATCCCGAACGGCATACCCACAGTAAAAGGGACTTAAGCATCAACCGCAACGTTCACTTTCATGCCTACGCTCGGGGACTTGATTCAACGATCATTCCTTTCACAGTCCACTTTACGCCACACTAGCTTCCTGATAGATTGACTTAGTGATCGGGTCGCTAAGATTCTAACATCTTTCAGAAGACTTTTTTCGATCTTCTTTTTATTCGTTCTTATTGTAACGTTTCCACTATCGGTTAAGGTTGTTTCTCTACATAATTTACTCTAACATCCCTTTTTTTTATTTTTTAAGCGATCCCCCCCTAACAATTTTTTTTCTCTTTTCCAATGGTGACAGACTTTTTAGATAACGATCTACGGAGTTGACATTTTTTCATTCTTACATGTGTTATTAATCATGCTGGGTTTCGAACCTGATGATAAGTGACGTTCGACTCGTGTATTGATGATACTTCGCCTCGCAAGCATCATTAACTTAAGTGTGCAGGATGAAAGTGAGCTCGTGATTTGTCGGAAAGAGGAGCAAATATGAGTATGGATCCTATATTTCGAGGACTAAACTTCATACCTCATTTTAAATTCTTATGTAACTCTTTGTTTCCAAAAAGCAAATTTGCATCAACGAGTAAGCAAGCTAAAAACACTTGCTCCAAGAGGCAAAGTATACCTGACCTTAGAAACGTAATGCTAAATATACATTATGCTTTAAAAAATAATATTTAACATTCCGTTAGTCGCAACCCACGACAGAACCATTCTTCACTCCATAAAGGACATATCTCATGCCAAAATGTACACGCTGAAAAAGCAACAGATTCAGTTTGCGATTCTTTATCCCAATGAAGAATGCGCGATTTTCTCGTGTGATATCGAGATATTTTAAACCGATTTGTTTTAATTTAGATTTACTTATAGGTCCTTAATCGGTTGAATTTTTTGGCTATTATACGAGAAATCTGAGCACTCTACATCGGGCGAAGAAATCATTAACTGATTAACTGATTCCATTGTTTTTCAACGCATGAAGGTTGTCCTGTAGTAAGGCCTTAAAACAACCCACTTGCTTTTATTTTATTCCAACTTAAAAACATTGTCATTTCAATTTTTATGATGGAATACTGAAGCAGTTTTGCATTGTAAAATTTAAGCCTTCTTTAGTAATAACATATAATAAGAATACTTGTTTCAGAACAGAACAATTTGCTTTTATTTCATACTCGCTTAAATGGTTTACCATTTTAATTTTTCGTACAAAATTATTCTGGTTAAACTTGGAAGATTACTGTTGATATTTTGCTACATGTTGGCTAATTAGAAGGACCAACTTTTAAAGCCGATTTAGAACGGCTACAAATATTCATGCCTGTATTGGGATTCTAACCAATGGATTCCGGTTCCAAAAAGCAGCAGTTTACCCATCTGATCATCACCTGAATCTTTTCAAAATATTCGACCATAGTTTCATAAAAACAGCGAATACGGTTAAAAAATAAAAATTATGGACTACCTATGGTTTCATCATGGTATTGTTAGTTTATAAAACGCATTTCAATCTTTCAAAAAAATTAATTAATAAAAAATATAAATATATGAAATAACTGGGGATTAAAATGCGTAGACAAAGGTAAGTGAGCATTTTCAAACTTTATAATGCAAAATCAAATTGCCTTCATCCTCACTTTTAAATTAATCATAATTTAACATAAAGATTCTTCATACCTTTGTTTCACGCTTGAATGAAAGTGACGTAGAGAGCCATATAAATATTTGTGCAATGCCTGAAAGACGCCAGAGTAGTAATTACAAAACACACACACAAAAAAAAAATGTACTCTACCTCCTTACCTCCTGCTCTACGTTATTTCCCATCAGTTTATAAAGAGAAGAACAGTAAACCTTAATCGCCAGACCGCAACGATGCCGACAAAGGCTGTAGAAATTATCACTATAATATGTCTTACGTCGATGACTTTAATGATTGAGTCTATAATTCGTGACACTAAAGTTATGTAGACAATTAACAGATAGTTTCTTTAAAGAACACGAGACTTTCTAATGAACGTAATTTACTGCGTTTATAGAATCATACAAGATCACTGAACATTTTACGTATGTTTCTAAACGCTGTCTTTACCAGTTCTATTTCAAAATTTTGGACATGCAAAGAAACGTTCTTAATATTCAATATCAGGTTGTCCGTAAAGTATTTGCTGAATGAATGCCCTCTTGGGGCCAGCCCAAATTGACGTGAAATGAATATTTAGATGAGAACTTTAAAACTTTTTAAGTTATCAGTTGGAGAGCAGCATAGATGAATGCTTTTGGAAAGGTACTGACCATTGCGGTTTCATGACAGAAGACGTTTAAAGCAGTAGTTCTCAACTTTTTAAAGTCGGGATGCATTTGATATTTAGCTATAATTGCAGACACTTTATGCAAATTTTGAGAAATATAGTATAATAAAGTTAACCATTACAAAAAAATATGCTATGAAGTACTAACAACAAAGACTCATTTGCCATTTTGCATTCTAATATTAAACATAACGACAAAGGAAATCTTCATTTTTGTCACAAATAAAACCGAAACTTAAATCATTTTTATTATATTTGGGCGAAAGCTATAATTTTGATTTTTTTACTTTCGCTTTACTTTTATTTACATTCAAAGTGGGGTTCTTCAATATTTCATATTTTTTTCTTAGGGAAATCTAACCATTTCTTTGTTTGTACTGCTCTGAAAATAAATAACATATATAAAACACTCACTTCCAATATTTCAAAAATAAGTAATCTACGCAACAAGAATTAACCATCAGTTTCCAATGCCTAACATATATAAAGTGATTGTGAAATCAAGGTTATTTACATACACCAAATAGTGACTACACCTCTATGTGTTCTCCGCACTCACCCAAATCAATGTTGGAACAAAACAGTTTGAATCGTATAAATTTCGTTCTCTACCTGTGCTCACAAAAACTAAGAACGGTCTGATTATGAGTTGGTAGATGTTTAATGTTTGCAAGTAAAACGCCATCTGTTGACAAAAAGAGCGGTATAGTAATAATGAAATAATATTAGAAAAAAAAAACTAAATTTATTTTTATATTTGGGCACATGTTTCTCTGCAATCCCACAGAGTGCACCGGAAAATCTTCTAAAATGCACCCTTTGAGAACTTTCAGTTTAGAGTTCCAAGCTTCCACGAAATGACCTTATGCTCAAATCTTGATTAAGACTTGTTTATGCTTTTCCCTGAAAGTAATGAATGTTCCTTTTAATGTTTCAAGAGTTAAATGGCCAAATTCCCACGGTGTAGTATGAGCGATTGTTGAAGAGCCAAGCCGAGCAAAGACAAAAACTAGAGGAAACTTTATATGAACTATTTATTTGATTTCTTTAACTGCGAAAATATTTGGAGAATTGCAATTCATGCAATTGGCAGAATATTTGCTGTAATTGGTTTCTAACCCTTTGGTAGTCACACAATTTGACAAAATTCGTTCAAAAAGTCATGATTATTTTATTGGGGATTTTGGGAGGTTTATCGGGGTGGTAATACTGTTTAATGTATAAATAAATAACAAGGAAAGTCATTTAACGTTTCTTTAGTGCTATAATTATTTTTTATTAACTTTATTATTTTTATTAAGGTAAAATTTCTATGGCATACTGTTGGAAAGGCGTTACTTGTGTGAGACCCGAGCATAATACAATTTGTCAGAATCGATTACCTGAGATATAGGCACATTCTTTAAGGAATTTATCTCATTCCATAGTAATAAACATTTTGTACTTGAGCAAAAATGAAATTATCAAGTATTATTTCCGGGAGTGTTCCTATTTTTAAACATGAGAGTTATTTTCTAAGACTAGATCAAACACCTCTTTGAAGTAAAAATCGAAGAAATTTGAAGCAATTAAATAAAGAATATCTGTCGTTACAACACTATAAACTATTACATTGGATATATAATCGCGCGATTTTGTTAAAGAGTGATTTGAATTTTCTTCAGTCGAATACCCTCTGGTCCAACTTGGAGGTATAATTTGTAAGCTTTTCATTCAATAACCTGGCAGCAGTACCTTATCAACTGCCGAACTGGAGATGATTTATTCACTGCATAAAGAATAAAGTTTCAATCTCATGCATTGGGAATCAAGATCTGGATTTTCTTTTTCTTTGCCCTACTGATGAGAAACTTTGAATACGAAACAAGTTAGTATCTATGTCTCTCAGATAATGATGGGTTATTGTGCATTATTTCCAAGCTTATTTGGCCTCACAGAGATATCTGCCCGTAATTATATATGTCACTGATCTAAACACTTTCCTTTGTCTTCCGAACACGATCCTAGATAGATTTCCAAAAGTGATTCCATCAAAATTGGCATTCACTTTAATGAGACCTAACCTAGCTTTAAGATTTTTTTTCTTTGCATCTCCTTCCTCTGAAGGCATATCAAGTTCATGAAATCTTTATAAAAACCAAGCAGACGCTTCATTACAGACGAGAAGAAAAAGTAAAAAAAAGTAAGTAGATTCTTGTAAGCAGTTGCAACCTTAAGCGAGTTGTTGTAAGGGCAGTGTCCTTAACAGCAAGTGTTGTGCACCACAGATTGGTATGGGCGGTGCTAGAGGGGTTGATTGTCAGGCCTGCTTATATCAGCCTCTAGTCGCGGTTAATAACAGAGGTCCGGCGAATCTGAGCAGCGGGTAGGTTTTAGTATGCAGCGCTTAGCCTGTAATTGCTTCACCTCAGGTAGAGGGATGGCGAAAACGAGCCCGCCGACAAATTATAAGTGAGGGAATCTAATTTCCGTGGAGGTAATTCATGTCTGATACAGCAACCTTATTTATACGCCCCACCAGCATAATCAGTTCTCGATAAGCATAAAAATTACAACAAAAAGTCATGCGACAACCATGTTAAGAATATATCCATGAAAGATGTTATATGTCAGCACACTAATCAAGCGATAAGCTTAAAAATCCAATTTTAGAGCTAAGATTTCAAATCCCATTAAAAGGATGGAATAAAATTTGTTGTTAAAAGTCAGTTTTTGAAGACCTGATATATAAGGAGATAGTATTAGACTGCCCCGTTCCACAAAGGAGCATTAAGACAAAAAGTTAAATTGCTATAAAATGTCCATTCAATATTAATCCGAAGTTCCCATCTTGCGTTTATAATTGTACCTACTTTCTATACAAAAAATAAAATTATAAAAAAGATTTAGAGGGTAAAAAAATTTAACAATTTGTTTTAATCTAATGTAAAAATGTATTTCTAGCTAATAATACCTTCTAAGATAACACTGACTATAAAAGATTATCCCAGCTTAATAAAGTTAATTTTGTTTCTTTTTGCTGGTGCTTGTGAGTATTAAGTTGTATAATTCTAGACTTCTGCTATTTTTGAATCTCTTTAATCGTGACTTTGTTCTTAGAGAACTTAGTTAAGGCACAAGGAGAAAGATCATGTTAGTACTGATATTTAAATGTTAAAGCTCCAACGCTTCTCAGTCAGTATCTATTTAACTTAAAAGCGGGGATTTGTATCAAATTGAGTAAAACTCATCTTTAAATGTCTGCATAGAGATCTGGAGCACTATATGGACATAATTCGTTTATTTCCTACTCAATATAGATTGAAAGTTCAGAAAATGTTTATGGAATTATGAAAGAGTACAACCAAGTTAGTGAAGGGAGTCACAGATACACTTAAACTCATTTTACTCTAAACATACTCTAAGCAACTATTTTCACATCAGTGGGAATTCTGCTTTACTCGTTAAGCTTTAAAGTAGTAGATTTTCTGTAAAATTCTCCAGTCAGTAAATCCTGTCATCCCTAAAATGTATCGTGGAGAAAATAGGAAATATCAAAGATTGTAATACAATAATAAATGGCTGTACAAAGTAATTATACGCTTTTCAAATCATTCTCTACTGTGTTTGGTGCTTTAATATATATTTGATGAATCTTTGATTTCTCTCCGAAAAAGAAAAGAAAAACTAAAGAAAGTTTTAGGTTCCCTTTAATGCGTGATAATTACTCATACTCAATTTAGCATGTTTTTTACAGCACACAGATCAATCAATAAATTATTCCCACTCAAACAATTAAACGAAATCTCCAAAACTTTATCTGAATCACTTTAATTTTCTGAAAAGAAAAATGAATGATTCCTCATAAATTAAGTTTAATTGCCTTTGAAAGAAGCAACACTTGTGAAAGGTAGCTCGAGAAAAAATTCGTAGAATAAAAATAAGCCCTTCATCCATTTTAATAAGAAAATCTTCCCAAGAACTTTATATTCACTTAATATGAAATTTTTTCTCCCTCTGATAAAAAGAAATTGTCCATATCAATTTGGAATTATAAAAAGCTTCGTCAACATGTTCATTAAATCACTTCATTTGCCTAATTGCCTCTTTTCTAGTAACAATTCAATGGAAAACTCTGCACTTAATGACCGTAAGTTCGGCCTAAGCGTCACTGAAGTGCAAATATTTTCTTATTTCGTCATACCCTGACCCATCGATCGAACAAATGGATTAACGAAAACGTATCCGTGGGTAAACACGGGCTGCTTCACCCGCATTGAAAAAAGCACTCTACATGTCAACGTCTACTGTATTGGCAGGGATTTTGTTTGATCCTTTTTTGTACCCTATGTTTTTGGATAGCAAGCCTAGATCGCAGAATTAGCGCTCGTCATACATGGGAAATGGTCATCAGGGTTTCAAAGAACTCGACAAACGTTTGTCGGAAAGCTTGAGGTTTGCAAATAATGGGACGGAAGAGCAGAAAAAAATAGAAGCCGGTAATACTTTGATAGGAGAGCAATAAATAGGGTCTGAGAGTTAAAATATATCGAAATATAAGTAGAATTACTAGTATCATATTATTTACAGGTGATAGATATAACACAGTTTAGTTAAATGTTAATATATATGTGTATATGTTTGCGTATATATATATATATATATATATATATATATATATATATATATATATATATTAAATATAATATATAGTGTACTGTGCTTATTTTTAATATTATATATATATATATATATATATATATATATATATATATATATATATATATATATATATATATATGCGTGTGTATAATATTAAAAATAAGCACAGTACACTATATTAATTCAAGATCGATACAATATAAATTATAAATGGCTTGAAAATATGTCATTAATTCCCAGAGGAGTTGTAAGACTAGGTCTTATGATGTTACAGCCCTCGAGGAGTGTTGTGTACACTTTAAACATGTTTAACTGGAGTGAGAGGCCACAAATCCCCTCGAGCATTAATTACCTCATTGCAATCCATTTATAATTTATAATTTATGTTATATCGATCTTGAATAAATATAGTGTACTGTGCTTATTTTTAATATTATATATATGTGTGTGTGTATAATATTAAAAATAAGCACAGTACATTATATTAATTCAAGATCGATACAGCATAAATTATAAATTATAAATGGCTTGAAAAGATGTCATTAATGCCCAGGGGAGTTGTAAGACCAGGTCTTATGATATTACAGCCCTCCAGGTGTTGTGTACACGTTAAACATGTTTAACTGGAGTGAGGAGCCACAACTTTCCTCGGGCATCAGTGACATCATTGCAATCCAGTTATAATTTATAATTCCCATTATGTAGATCTTGAATTAATATAGTGTACTGTGTTTATATTTAATATATTTTTATTTATATAATATCCTATGACTATGTACTGCAGTATTGCGCGTAATAGCATAGATAATTGTGATATTTCTTGTCAGTTTAACTAATTACTTATTTAATATATATATATATATATATATATATATATATATATATATATATATATATATATATATATATATATATATGTGTGTGTGTGTGTGTGTGTGTGCGTAATCTAGGAATTATACAACTGCTGGACAAGGTGAAACCTAATCAGTTTAGCAGTAATTTTGGTAAGATGCAGTCTGGCCACATTGAAGAGAACAGAACAAGTCTAATTAAAACTTTATTTTAGAGCTGCTAAAACAGACATCTTTACTAGACAACGATAGACAAAAGAAAGACACAAAAATCACTCTGCTCGAACAGAGGTGCACCCAAGAGCGAAGACAGAAAGAATTTTTCCAATGGACAAGAAACTTGGTCAGCCAATTAAACTGTTAAGATCAGGAAAAACGCTGACCCATTTGCCGGCGACAGCTGGAAAACATGTTGAATAGACAGGAAATTTACTTTAATAGGACAGAAAGCTTTACTTTAATAGGAAAGAATAGGAAAATGTATCGGAAAAATTTTAAGTCGAAGTCACTCCTTAGATTAAGACATTTAGAAGCTGGGAAAAAGATTTTAAGGAATTAGAATGAGAGAGAGGTTTTTAAAGAAATATTAAAGTTAAATGACTTTGATATAATATATATATATATATATATATATATATATATATATATATATATATATATATATATATATATACCGATACATATTTCCATCCTTTATCATATAAAAATATACAAGACTACATTATAAATTTAATAGTTTTTCTTTTAATTATATTCAGCAATATAAACACTTATTAAGTAGAATATAATGTATGAAAGAATTATTTTAAAATATCTGTACAGCGAATTCATTTGACTGCAATACCAAGATTAAATATACCGGGAATTTCTAAGGTTTGTTTTTAAAATTAAAAGTTCTAATGAAAATCTATTAAAATATTACTAAAATACTAAATGAGTTTTCGAAATTGGTTGTATGGCAGCTTATGTGTTTTAATAATTTTAAGATTGTAAAATATCAGTAAAAATGTATTCAGGTAATGTTTTTCAAATAATATATAAACAATTATAACTAAAAATCAAATTCAGATTAAAAATAGATAAGTACAGTTATTGTATTCACCAAGAAATCAAAATGATAAATAATGGAAAGAATTATAGCTTTAAAATTTAAACCTTTAGAGAATTTCTCAATTTTCTTTTTCGGTATTCAATTTGATAAACCAGTTTTATTCCTAGAACTATGATAAAAAAATGAGTAATTTGAAAAAAAAATTAATTTTTCAATAATGAAGCAAATGTTAGTATCTTTTATAAAATGTTAAGTTTTTAACCAAGAACACAATTTAAAAGATAAAAAAACAAGCATTTCATAAAAAAAAGTGGTTTGCTGAGTTACGCTTATGTTCATTTCTCTTCGACATTTGCTTTTTTTGAAAGGATTTTGTATGGAGATATATATATTTATATTGATATTTCTCCTTTTTTTTTTAACGGTCAGAGTATGTATTCGAATTGACGGTTGCTATTATTGATTATAAGCCTAGAATCAAGAAATCTTGGTTATTAAGGAACGTTATTCATGTTAATATTCTTCATGTTAATCTAATGCAGTGGTTCTCAATGAGGGCAATACCGCTTCCGGCGAGCGGTGGGATGATGCTTCAGGTGGTAAGGTGAGCAAGTTTTGGCTTTCAAACTCAATTCTAAAATTACTAAATAAATTTTTTACATTAATTATCTAATTTACACGATTTTTATCAATAATAAAACAAACTTCCTCGGTGGTACCAAAACTAGTTATTTCCATTCTCTACGTTCTGCGTGAAATTGGGCCGACATTCAGAAAAATATATTTAATCAACATCATTCGTTTGATTTGGTTTGAAGAGCTACAGTGTACTCTTTTGCAACACGAAGACTATTGAGACCAGGACCTACTACTTAAATCCAATTACGAAAGGCTACGAACATCTATGTCCCAGTGGGATTCGAACCTACGAACTCCAGAATCGAAGGTTAGCGCCCTAACCATTCATTTGAGAGTTGCTTCAGCCTGTCTCAGTAACAAAAATTTTATTTATAACTATATTGAAGAAAATTACGTAAGCATTTTGTCTCTTATAACTGAGTACTTCTCCTACCCTACACTTTAAATTATAGGAACTTTACAAAGGGGGGGGGGTCGTTGAGCACATTTCGTCTTCGTAGGGGGTGGTAGCTTAAAAAAGGTTGAGAATCACTGATCTGATGCAACTTTAAGGTTCATTAGATTGGAATCATAGTTCAAAGTAAATTTAGAATGACTTCATAGATGCTATCAATGGAAGTCGAAACCATAAGTTTTTGTCCAATTTGCAGCGATATATTTGGAATTTTTTAATAGTACGAATATGTAGTCAAATTGAGGGTTACTACTTCTTGTGTGTTGGGAAAATTATCAAAGTTGCTTTGAACAAGAGCCTGTCTGTAATTTCTTTATAATGCTACTTGCCATTATTGAAAACTATAAGGCACTTTAGAAAATGAGTCCTGTTTTCTAAAATTTGTTGTCATGCTTATCAACAGTAGCTCGAAAATGAATTTGCGTGGGACAAATTTAAGCATAAAACTGTCAGTCTTTACAAAAGCCATTTGATTCGTACAGTAGAGTAGTTATTAGATAAAAGAACTCGAAGCACAATGAAATAGAACTATGAAAGTACATTCTTTTGTTTCAAACTATTTAAAAGAGTTTCAGACACCAGTACATTTTATAATCGATTAGTTACATTTGACACTTGAAAACCTTTTGCTACCAATTTTAGCACCAAAACCTTTCACAGTAAATGTATGCATGACAAAGCAGAATAGAAAAATTAAGAGTACAGCTACTACCTTGCGTGGAAAAAAAAATCCCAGTTCCTGAATTTTCCACCACTCACGAACTAGCCACAGTCACGCATCTACCTCAAAAAATTAGAAAGCATTATTAAAAAAATGGGCGCTAACACACATTTTTGATGACGAGATTTAATGGCATATCACTTATTTTAACTCCTGTAAGCAGATGTTACTGAACAATTATTGGTACTGTTGAAAAGCTGACGCGTAACAGGAAGTCATATTTCAGAAGGAGCTTAAATAATGTTTGAGCTACATCTTAAATACATTTAGTAATATAAAGTCTAAAATATTATATTTATTTTGAACTAGCGAAGAACAACATTAAACTTTTATATCACCCTGTTACAGATCTGCAACTTTACTATAAATTGACGATATCTACATAATGAGCTCTAAAATATGATTTTGTTATTTTGCTATCCTGGAATGCTGCAACTAACACAATTTTCTCGCAGATTTCCTATCAAGGGGCGATACTCAGTTTAATTTCCATATGAAAGTTTTATTTATCATTCTATCAGATGCCCATGATTATTACTGCAATAACATTTAGAATTTTTTAAATTAAAAAAGAACTGGAAAAACTAGAAGTAGGTTTTTCACAACGTATTTTAAACCATTTAAAAGCAATAAGCAATGTTTTTATTTGTAGAAAATACACTGTCAACAATAAAAGTTCATTTTTATATTTAAAGTTTTCTCATTTATTTTTTTGCATATTTGAACTAATGTATTCTAGAATTCTGAGAAACTTTTCTTAATTTGGGGTTAATGAAATTCAAAAGTTTATGTGGAATTAATTTTTTTAACTGTAACTGTAAGATATAGATAAATGTTGATGAAAAACAATCTTTGTATTTACATGGTTAGTTTTGTAACAGAACTAGAATAAATTTAATTCCATTTAACATTTAACTCCATCAAAAGAAACGTTTTGACTCTATATCCTTTGACTCAAATTTTTGTTACAGCTTAATTGCAACAATAAAATCAAGCAAAATCCTCCCAAATAAGTTGTATGGGGTAATATGTGCATTTCCAAGTGTAAAAGGAAATGCTAGTTTTATATGCTTCACAAGTAACTAAAAACTTACAGTGATAACGTTAGTTAAACGCATACTTATCACTGAAACTGATAGACCATTTAATGTGATAATATACATACGCTTACACGGCAATATTTTTTTCTTCGAAAATTATAGTTATGGAGAATATACAAATGAAAAATAATCATACATTATTAGGAGAGAAAATATTTTCTTGTGTTTTAATGGTGCGAATAAAATATTAAATGTAAACTATGCCTATAGTAAATTACACATGCATACACAAACGCAAAGTGATTGTGTTTATATCACACTACTTTTAATTTTATAGTAATACTTGGTCCAAAAAAATTGTAATAAAATAATCTTTTGTAGAATTATAACCCCAAAACTTATCTTTTTTACAGTTTAAAATCTTAAGATTTTCATTCAGGTCTAATAACAAAACCTTTAAAGTTTTTCTCTCAACGGTAACTGCCCAAGTTGAGTAATATTACTTTAAAGGGTGAATCTTTTCAAATATATATTCGATGACCCGGTGCACCCTGTTCAGACAGTTTCTTGTAACAAATACAATTTCCACATCCCACCTAGAAGCATTTAATTGATTACTTTGTCAGTTTCTATTGGGCTGAAAACAGTGTAACTATAACACAACCTATCTTGCTACCAAGCCGTCTATCTATCTAACCTATCAACATTATCTTGCTTACCTCTGCTTGAATACTTTTCTGTTGCATGTTACATATGCACATAAAGTTTTTTATTGCTTGTATATAGCTTATTCCGGTTGACTTGACACTCGTCCTATTTAAACGACTGTTTCTCCTATTAGGAATTTACATTTATTTAATCGAGGAGTTTTACAAGATAAAAGAGTCAAAATTTTAAACGTTAGAGAGCATGCTTAATTCCAGGAGGTCTCCTATTGATATTCTAATTAAAAGGAGTGTTGATAGGAGATAAAGCTCAAGGATCTCAAGCTCACTCCACCAGGTATTATATTTCTCCTTATATACCGTATTTTTGTTTTAAGTACATGAAAAAAAAAACTTCTCCCCAAAATTTTAAAGTTGTTACTGTTCTTCTTATTAACCTTTCTTTGAAAGACAGATATATTTGTCCCTGATTTTAAAAAATAAATCCTAAAAGAGTATAATCCTAGAACCATAAAAATATGAATGATCCTTTCCAAAATTGTGGGTAACTGAAAAAACACTATTTGATGCAAGACTTCCAAAAAAATTTAATTTTTTCGAGTGAGAAGGCTATTCTGCTTTCAAAGAGAACTGGATTCACCAACTAACAGTCATTGAAAAAAAAAAGAAAACGTTTTAAGTTGAATAGGCCCTATTCTTTGCACGTGGTTATTCAATTATTTCCTTTATATCGATCTCCGTTTAGTTAAAAAGAAAATTACAAGATAATCTACTTCATGGAGGGTGGACTCCATCTGAAAAAAAATCTTCCTTCCCTACGGAATACAAACATCAAATTTATCACTCCCGAGCCTACGAATGATAAATCTTCTTCGTCGAATCGAGTATCGGACATACTTGTCGACCTCCGGGCGAATCCCTGTTAGAAGATTCGGGTGGGATTATTAATGATAGTGGGTCACCCGTGTCAGCTATGATGGCAAACTATTAGCTGTTCATTATTATCCTTTAGCGGGACCCCGGGTGTAAATGCGACTCGCTTAGTTGTGCCGCTTGACAAATTGGAATGCGCTGATCGGAACTCAGAACTCACACGGTTACTAAACTTCTCGAACAAGAGACACTCTGTGGCTTTAAAACCAGTTTATTTTTCATTCGAAGTTTGGATGAATTCTACATTTCGTACAATAAGGAAAGAACCAGTTACTACAGCAAGGGCTAACTTCAAGGTACACACAACAAAAGAGAGTTCAGAGTTTTATAATTGAATGGTGGTTGGTCACAATACAACATGCTTCTTTTGGTTTGGTTTTGGTTTTGGTTTTGGAACGCTATTGCCTACTCTTTTTTTGCCACACTAAAGATAATGAGACGTACATAACACAAATGAAGAAGGGGAAAAATTCGTTTAATAAAGGCTTTACTGATTTATTTATCAAAGATACGGCCATGTGATCTATTTAATTAATTTATTTTTGATATTTCTAAAAATGTATTTTTCTAATTTTAATGTTATTATTCTTTGCAGAAGCCCTGGTGTAAATGCAACTCATTTAATTGTTTCGCCTGATAAATCTAATTCCCCGAAAGGAACTCAGAACTCATATGGTTTCTAAATTCAATCTAATAACATTCTCTGGCTTTAAAAGAAGCTTATTTTTCATTCCAAATTCAACCGAATTCCATCTTTACTACTTAAAAAAAAAAGAATCATTTACTGTGGTAAAGACTAAATCCAGTGAGCATATAAAAAGAGAGGGTTTAATGTACTGTATTTGAGTGATGGTTTACAGTATTATATATTTGCTTTAGTTTCGGTTTTGGAACAACAGTACCGCCAACATTTTTCTGTACTAAAGATAAGGAAATCGGTCCCTACATAACACGAATGGAGAAAGTTACAAAATTATTTATTGAATAAAAGCTTTAAAGGTTTATTTATTAAAGATACAGTCTATTTATTTAATTTGCTTTTCACATTTCTAATTTTTTTCTAAATTTAGGTTTAATTTCCCTTTAGCAGGAACCTCATGTATATGCGATTCTTTTAGTTATACCACTTCACAAATTGGAATGCATGGATATGAACTAAGAACTAACTCAGCTGATTCCTGAACACTCGACATTCTCTGAATTTATGAATTTATATATATATATATATATATATATATATATATATATATATATATATATATATATAGATAGATAGATAGATAGATAGATATATGTGTGTGTGTGTGTTAATGAGATGGACGTCTCGATTTGTGGTTGCAGCCATGACCATAAAAATGACACCGTTTTAGCTAAAGACCTTTATTAAGATAACGTTGGAGAACGGGTTCCCACTTCATCATAGGGACAGGACAAACTGAGGGGTCAGCTAGCATGAAGTTATATGTAAAAGACCCTTAACACCTGGGTCAACATCTCAGTCAAAATCTCTGGGAAAAATCTGCCTCCGACAGCGTGCATCTCCTTTTTGTTTGGAAATTTCCTAAATTGTCCACTAGGGCAATGTAGAGTTATAATTGGTCAGACCCCTTCTCTGAGGGCATAAACTGTAGCCCCAGTGGTCAATTTAGGTTAGGGGTTAAAAAGGGGAATGCAAGAGGACGCCTGAACTTTTAGCCTTTGACTTAAGTTTTGAAAATCCCTGAGAATTTTCCTTGTGTGTGTGTGTGTGTGTGTGTGTGTGTGTAGAACGTCCACATAATTTAAAAAAACTGTAGTCATCACTGTAAAGCAATTATTAAATGTAGTAGCCGAGTAGATTGATGCAGACGTTCACTTACAAAAACATCTTTTATTTAGAACATAAGATGACACTAAACACACAAATCCCCATAGGGAAAAAGAACACAAAACACAGAAATATTTTGATGATATTGTTTACATCGCGATCTTAAAGGAAAAAGCCACGAAATCTGTGTGCCAGCCCTTATATTAACTACTTGAAGGGTTGTGTCTCCAGGAATGATGTCATTCAAGTAACCAATCACGTCTCTTTAATTACTTCTAGTTTATTCTAGAAGATATAGTACCCCTATAATGTGCGGAAAAAATGAATCAACGGGGCTGCGATTCTAAATTCAAGATACCGGGAAATGAGAGTTCACCACCATTATTATGAAAATTTTTCTTTAGAATTTATCAATAGGTAATCTATATTTTCAATGAAAAACAGAAAACATTTAATTTAGGATTTCACTTTAATAGAAATTTTATGACATACATACATATATATATATATATATATATATATATGTATATATATATATATATATATATATATATATATATATATATATGTGTGTGTGTGTGTGTGTAAAAATTATAATTAAAAAAGTGCTGGACAAGGAAAAAAGTTAAACAGCTAGCAGTAATAAAAATGCAGTTGGTCGATATTGAAGAGAACGGCCCAAGTCTAATCAAAACTTTATTTCAGAGCTGCTAAAACGGACATCTTTACTACTCAACGACAAACAAAGGAAAGAGACAAAAATCACTCTGCTCGAATAGAGGTGCACATATGAGCGAAGACAGAAAGAATATTCCCACTTATTCAGCGAATTTAATTGCAAGACTAGGCAAAACGCGGGGCCATTTGCCGGCGACAGCTGGAAAACGTGTTAAATAGACAGAAAAATTACATCTTTAGGATAGAAAGATTTGGGAAGAATTTTAAGTTGAAGACACTCCTTTGATTTTGAATACTCCTTTGAAGACATTTAGAGGATGGGAAAAAGATTTTAAGGAATTAGAATGGGAGTGAGGAGATTTTTAAAGAAATATTAAAGTTAAATAATTTTGATGTATTACACACACACACACACACACACACACACACACACACATATATATATATATATATATATATATATATATATATATATATATATATATATATATATATATATATATATATATATATATATGTAAGGAAAATTCTCAGGGGATTTCAAAACTTAAATCAAGGGCTAAAAATTCTAGCATCATTTTGAATTCCCCTTTTTAACCCCTAACCTAAATTGTCCACTGGGGCTACAGTTAAAGCCCTCGTAGAAGGGTCCTGACCAATTATAATCCTACATGGCCCTAGTGGACAATTTAGGAAATCTCCAAATAAAAAGGAGATACAAGCTGTCGGAGACAGATTTTTCTAGAGATATTTTCCCACAGATGTTGGCCCAGGTGTTGCGTGTCTTGTACATAGAACTTCATGCTAGCTGACCCTTCAGTTTGTCCTGTCCCTATGATGAAGTGGGAACATGTCCTTCAACGTTATCTTAATAAAGGTCTTTAGCTGAAACGGTATCATTTTTATGACCATGACTGCAACCACCCATCGAGAAGTCCGTCTCATTACAAATATATATATATATATATATATATATATATATATATATATATATATATATATATATATATATATATATATATATATATATATATATATATACATGCATAAATAAGCTACTGCATCATGCAAAATCAAGGTCCAGTTCTTTTTTAATTTAAACAAGGCCAATTGTGACTGTACGAATGCATTATAAAGTTGTATATTCATTTACCCCCCCCCCTTAATTAAGCGTCCCATGATTGGGTGGTTTTAGCACTGATAGGCACCCAA
The DNA here is from genome assembly GCA_032207245.1 of Pardosa pseudoannulata. Classification (NCBI taxonomy): domain Eukaryota; kingdom Metazoa; phylum Arthropoda; class Arachnida; order Araneae; family Lycosidae; genus Pardosa; species Pardosa pseudoannulata. The sequence goes on along the minus strand of CM063503.1, from coordinate 87,705,989 downwards.
AATTATTTCGTATCCTTGTATATTCATAGGTAAATCTGAGAGTCTGGATGTTTTCTTCCTGGGAGGCTGGCAGGTAAAAGACAGCTGCGGAATCAGGAACAAGCATTCTCCTGAGGGTGATAAAATTTGTGGAAAATCTCTCAGCGTGAGATTACGAATGCTTTACATCCTTCATGATAAGCAGTTAGTTGCGAATCATCAAATACACTCATGTATTAAGTTAATTTTAATTACCATTTATATATACATTCGAAGTACTACAATTATTTTTTACAGTACGAAGTCTCATTAGACTGACACCTACTACTTCCCACTACTAAAGTGCATTCCTTACATCTACAAACAACTATGCCAACAGCTCCAAGGGTGAGGGCTTGCTTCCTTCATTACATAACGGATAAAACTAAATGCAATAGAAATACGTTAATGTTACCATCAGTATCCGAGAATGTATTATAAATGGGTTGAACAATGGAGTTCAGAGGGTAGATTTTAAAAATATTTTGTAATTTATATATATATGAATAAATAAATAAATATATATATATATAAATAAATTATGAACATTGAATTTTCTACATTACATGCTTTTCATATGAAAATTTGAAATTTCATATCTAACTTTTATTTACTGATTGGTAAATTTATATTTAATGATTGTACTTAATGATTGTTAACGACTTAATAATGTAAATTCTACTCTAATGTCAATTGAAGTCATGAATATTAATGTTTCTGAGACAAGCCTTCTGTTGGCTTTTTGATATCTCTATTACAGCCTAAATGTTTCAAAGCTTTTATATCATTATAAACAAATAACAATATTCACATTCCAAAACCTACAAAATAATTTATATAATGTGTACTATTAAGTTCGAGACATATAAAAATTATATATCCTTGCATTAGATTCTCTTTGAACCCAAACTATCTCCGCAGGTACAAACCGTGCAATTACCAACCTTAATTCCCCCACGTAATCGAATTCCCTCTCGACAAAATCATTTTAAGCATAGAAAGTTCTCAGCAATCTGCCGAGCTTATCTTAGCTTCGAATTCGCAGCATGGGAAATATTATCATAATAACCCATAATAATCCCAACTATGATATCCAAGTGGAAACAATAATAACTGGGAAGACTCGGGTCAAAAAAGAAAACCAGGTGGAAAAGTTGCAGATATAAGAATCCCTCATATCAATTACTGGAAATATAGAGACACCGTGCAATTGGAGGTTTAAACAAAGACAAGAATGGAAAGCACATCGGTCATCTAAGTCCTTTTGCACCAATGATAATGATAGGAGTGAGGAGAATCGGCCTGTGGAAGAATAAAATAGAAGCTTGTAGACACTCAGAGAGCGTTGAGGCGACCAACTACATGGGTAGGTATAGAAGTAATCCTTCATGCCGTGACGTTTGCGCCCTTATCCCCCCCCCTTTTCTTTCCACCCAGTTTCATCTGGAGTTACCTCCCCTCTTCCAGAAAGATGCTACGGAGTATGGGTTGCTTTCGAATGCAATATTTTGTTCGCCAAAGCAACAAAGTTGAGTCGCCAAGTGAGTAAAATTGTTTAAATTAAGGAATATGCTGTTCACCTTGTATATGATTTTTAGTCTACACTTTTTTAGTCTTCGTGAAATAGAACTTTCCATTATAAACAAGTATCTATTCAGAAATATAGAGAGATTTAAGTGAATGGGACTGCAAATGCAACAGAAGTGTTAGCAAATGAGGGTAAACGTTTAAATAGCTTATTAGAGGGAGATAGCACTGCCGCATAGAGTATTAATTCTAATATTGTGTTACATAATGCGTGTATGACAGACTTGTAATAAGTATTCGTTAAAATAATTTCAGCTTTTAACATTATATAATCTGATGATTTCTTCATGTATGATTTTGCCATTGGAACTTTGTATTCAAAACGAGTGTTGGAAGAATACATGAGAAATTATTATTTCCGTGGAATGCAACTTTACTACACAGTCTTTTTCTTTGTTTAAAAGATTATGAACAAAATCTGTTTCTTTAGAAACATAAATAACTTTATATGAAACTCTCCATAGTTTTCTCCTCTGTGTGTCTGTGTGTGCTTTCATTTTAAATAGCTATAATTTTATATTTATATGTTAAGAAGTGTCAATAAACATTGTACAAAGGCCCTAGCAAAGGTCATAAAGTTCTGATGGCAAACTGGTGTAAAGAAATAAAAGAGTAACTATAGCATTTTTTCACGAAATACTAAAGCAACTTCGATGGAGAGCATGTGGGTGCGGATTTATGTGTATGTAGGAAAGATTTATCAGACCTTGTTAACCTTTCCTGTCCAAATCACAGACTGTCTTGATTGATTCAACTTACAACTTGAAAGATATTTCTCCCTTTTTTATAGGAGAGCAATGTCATCAGGTTATCTTTTCCTGTATTACTCATACAATATGATGTATAACTTCTTAAGCCATCAGCACTTGATTCTTAATAGTGCAGTTTCTGCAGACAATGCACTGATTAACAACATTTTTTTCATGTCACAGACAAATTTACTTGTGCTAGATACTAAAATTCTTGGTTTAACTCTCTTGTATTTTACAGAGATTTTCCAGATAGATAAGTAGAATACTATATCTACACATAATGCATCATACATGATCAAGTACTAATAACTGTAGAATGTTATGCAACCTAGTCTAGTAATAACTTCCGTGATTTTCAAACGTACTTCACCTAATAAGCACTTTTATTAAATAAAAAGTCTTTGCAATATCCTTTTTAAACAAAATTAGACAATGTTTGAATTTGGAATCACCCATTTCTCACTCAGACGGACGACATTACCTTAGGTACCTAGCATATTCATTTTGCTGAACTGGAACCGACATGTGTCTGAGCCCAACAATGCTCTCATACTTAAATTTTTACTTTTTGCTTAAATAGAGCATAATTTTTTAGTTCTTGAGTAGAACAGGGGAAACAAATTCCCCTTTAGTACCTCGTCAAACATGAGAAGTGAACAGAATCGAATTCGTATTGTGTCAATACTGAGTTTTTCATGTCTTCGTATTTAGTTTTCTTTTGTAGAAGTGCCACGTCAAGTGGAACACCATCTCCAACCATTTGTGCGTCTACCAGAAACGCCTTCTGATCTTTGGAAGCCAGAATGTTAGACTGCAAATTCTTATTCTGGAACCGGAAAGTCAGTTCCACGATATTTTAACTCATAAGATATAGTACGGCGTATGGTACAACTAATAAATTTTCATTTGGTTTTTGGGGATTTATTTAAAAAGTTTTGATGTTGTTATTTCATTTTTATCAGCAATAGAGAACTTTTAAATAAAGAGTACTGATTATGTTTAAATAGAAACTGAATGAGGTTCAAAATATTCAGCATGAAGTCTCGTGTTATATAAAAGGGGTGTGTGGTACTAGTACCATGAACTATTTTATTCAAACAGAATCCAAAAGAGATTATACAATACAGATTGCTTCATTTCGGTACATCCCCACACACCAAACATCGTCACGTTTAAGCTGAAGATCTTAAAATTAACCATTTTTTACTTACATTTTCTTTCATTTTTCCACTAATTCCAACAATTTCAAGCACCTTATCTATAGAACAAAGTTAATGCCGACCCAAAAGTTTAGCAGCCTTATAATTCTTTTTTTTCAGTAATAATTAGATTTCAGTAGGTGGAGAAATCCTTAATGAAGCAGTTAAAAAGTGGCTTTATTATACTAATTTTTTAGATAAAGGGTGACGAGACCAAAAGAATTAAAGAAGTAAGCTGCATGACTATATATGACCTTCATATGTATCACCAATGTGAACTCTTTATCCCTAGAAGCCTTCCAAGGTGGGGTACCAAATGAATAGGGAATACATCCCTGTGGTACATTCAGAGCAGTACCAATTGCGGTAGACAAAAACAAAACTCTTCCCAAAGAAAAGGGAGTCACAATCTCTTAACTGTTAGGAAAGAAAAGTTTTGTTAGCTTATTTAATGTGCTTCTTTTTGATTTGGTTTGAAATTTTTGAATATTTATTTTTAACCTGAAAAGGCTTAGTTAGGTTTGGATTACAGCAATAATTTTTTTTTTCAATAGTAGGTTTGATTAGACCGGTATCTACTGCTTAAAAATGGTTCTGAATGGGTATGAGAAACTATACCATCAGCAAGGATACCGTCCGTTAAAGCAACAACCACAATACTCTCTACCACGATTGTAGCCCTTTTATCTGTCCGCGAGGTTCGCTGCATCCTCAGTAAATTAGGCATCACCATAAAGTGAGCTAGAACATCCAGTCCTATTCCAAATTTTTCCCTTGATCGCAATTCTGCTGCATGTAGTCGCTTGTGGTACCTGTTGCACGACAAGCGCACACCGGGTACTTCGGCGGAGGTCGGCCAGGTGGAGTGGTTCAATACTTGTATTCTGCCCAACACCATCGAGAAAAGCCTGGAGGGCCACACAACCAAATGAACCGGTAAGGTGCATGAAGGAATGACATCAACGATATTCGAACCGTGAACTCCAGTACTGAAAGGTAGCACCCTACACATTCTACCCTTAACCTACTTGAGAAGAAATATGAGATAGCATAATGTATAGTTTCCTACACCTCCTAATACAAGCGAGCTTAAAATGAATTTGGGGAAATTTTTCTATAGTATTTAAGCATAAAATTTTAGCTCGATAATTTCGTCTCAATAAGTTAGATAGCATCCATAACTCTCAAGAATTAACCAATCAGAAGTTGGTTGTATAAAAACAATCTAGTACCAAAAATACCAAAAGGAATTCAAAAATAGTGGCAGTCAATTAAAAGTTGAGTTTGCATTGTAATTAAATCTGCTAGTTCAGAATAATAAAATACAGGGTTATCCAAACGTTTTGAGCACATTTAAGTTTAAAAAAATAAAGAACAAAATTAGATACATATTTATTATTTTTCTCAGAGAAAGAATTTGAAGCAATTTTATAAAATATTTTAAACATTAAATAACTTTGATATAAGCCAACATTACATATTAGAGTATGTATATTAATGACAGAGTGTACATAACTCCAGTTCTGGATATCGATGACCTAAAACGACTAATGAGAGAAATCATTGGGAAATGCTACAAGGACTGCTGAAATGGTACAAAACCCTTCGGGAAATTGAATGTCGGCTGAATATTTTGCTTGCTGCAAATGGAGCTCATGGGGAAATTATTTAATATTTTAAATTTTCTTCTCTAAAATTCTCTTAAATAGTCTTTCTAAGAAAACAATAACCATATATTACCTCATTTTGCTTTTTCCCTTTTTAAGCATAAAATGTGCTCAATAATTTTGGACCACTCTGTATAGGGATCTAAAATCTTAAGAAAGTTTAAAAAAAAACCTTAATATGTCAAGAATCGTAAACATTTAGCTGGCCGAATAGATAGGTCGATGTTTTTAGTACTGTAGTTTTTGGGATTGAATCCCACTGTTGGCATGGATGTCCGTAGCCGTTTGGTATCAAGTTTAAGACGTGTAGAAAAACAGTAACCATATAAGATTCATCATTTATTTATCTCTTCTTTCTTGAAATGCAATGGCTAAACCATTTTGCCTAAATTATTTCTTCCCGCAGTGAAACAACTAATTTTGAATATTAGATTTTAAATCTGGTCTTGATGCAGTTGTATAAAAATGTACATATTTCATTGCGAATTAGAAGTTATGCAACATGCGATGAATGTAATATGTACAGATAATTTGCAAAACTACCAAAAATTTTTGTTCAAAGCACACGATTTTACTACTTTGCAATGAATGTCCCACATATTTGTCTGGTATAGGCAATATTTTTACCATAAAACAAAATTCACTGCTACTTCAATCTGTTACTCTGGAGTTCAGCTGAATAGGTATGACGCTACTTTCCAATACCGAATTCCATAGGTTCGATTCTCACTGCTCGCATGGATGTTTGTAACCATTTGAAATCGGCTGTAAGTTGCCCAGGCTACCCTCTTTGACATTTCTGTTGCAAAAGAGTGACTGTAGTGTTCTCGGAAAAGCAAACTAACTTTTGAATTTGTATATTAAAATTAAATAAATAAGTTTTTGCATTCTCTGCATTATATAAAACACCTTGCATCTATAGAATGGCTTTGTACTTACTATTAAAAATACATTATCACCGAAACTGCTTCTAGTTTCCTAATTTTGCTTTCTTTACAATTCTGGCGATTTTTTCTAAACCGATGTATCAAACTTTCTTCCTTTATTAATTTATTTATAATCTAGTTTGGGACAATATATCCCATGAAAATTGTATAACATAAATCCCAACTAACCAACTTGAATGGTGAACATTTTCCTGAAAACACGTTGTGGGTAACTAGTTCTTATAACTAGTTTCACCCATCAAAAGTGGTAGTCTTAGAGTTTGCTCAGCTATTTTTAAATGTTTTTATTTTTCCCGATTCAGGTAGATAATTTCGTAAACGAATTCAAAAAGTGAAGAAAGACAAATTTATTTACCTCTAACTGATAAATAACTATTTTCCCCAGTCTAAATACGAAACCCTTTCATTTGACTCATAAGTCTCCATAATAGTAAAATTCAACTTTTATTATGTACTCACAAAAAGGACAGGACTTACAGATTTAAAAATTTTTGGAATAGGTGTATATAAATTCCCCCTAAGAGATGGAAAGCAAGTTTGTTAAAAAAGAATTAAGATCACAAAGCCATGCAATAACAAGTCTCCAAAGATCAGATTTTATTTTTTTAAATGAGATAATTATCAGTAGAGAAACTTTTTCTCCACATATGTGACATATGTGAGATTTTTCAGCTCTTCAAAATATAAAAAAAAACGAAAGCTAATATCATTTATATAAAATACATACTGTTAACAATAAATGAATGTTCCAAAAATATGCACCTGCTTATTTTTCTATCTTTGATTTATTGAAAAATAGTATAACTAGTTCTATGCTTAAAAAGTTGTAGTCACAGTCTTTTCTTAATTATGTTATAAGGATTTTATTTGTAAAGATCAAGAAAAATAACTTCCGCTCGTTTTAACTCAGAATAACAAATTTATATATTCCGAAAGGACATTTTATTGTCCAGACTAAATATGAAAAACTCCCGTATCTGATCCATAAGTCTAAATACGTTGAAAGAATCTTCCTTTTTTATGCTCTCTCAATATATTCCCTGAAGATTCCATACCATAAATCTCAGGTAACCAACTCGTTTGTGACATAAGTTGCTGAAAACACTTCATAGATAACTAGTCCTAATAATTACTTTCATGCGTCTCAAGCGGTAGTTTCAGACTTTACTCAAATAATTATGTTAAAATGCTTTTATTTGTCCAGATCAAAAGAGGGAATTTCGCAAACTAATTCAGAAAATGGAATAAGATAAATTTACTTACTCCAAAATGTTACTTTTGTTTTCCAGCTAAGTATGATAAAATTCTTTCTCGTAAGTCTCAGAAGCATAAAAGAATTTCTTTATGTGCATACACTAAAAAGATATGACTTGCAGATTAGAAAATGCTTTGAATAAATTTATATAACACCCCTAAGAGATCGAAAGTAAATTGTAAAAAAGCATGAAGTCACGAATTCATACGTTCAAACGCCAAGCCTTTAATTTTTAAAATAAGATAATTATCCGTGAAGCAAAACCCAATTTTTCACGGATTTGTGACTCCTCCTATGACAAATGTGCAAGTTTCTTCAGCTCTTCAGAATTTGCAAACAATAAACTCACGCTTTTTATACTAATAAGTAGAATTAATAATAAAGGAAGATTCCAAAAATACGTACCTACTTATTTTCCGACCTTTCATTTATTGTTAATAGTATACCCTATTATAATAACATGTAGTAACTAACTCTAAAAGGAGGACATAATGTTGCATGTTATGGTTACAAAATAACTTATTCTCTTGTATATAGACTCATGTTCAAAATTAAGAGAAATATCAGGTTTGGTCAATTATAACCAGAACTACTGGACCGATTTTAACGAAATTTGATATGTACATACATTAATACAATACGAAACAAATAATCATTTAACAGTTATAACAATCATTCATAATCGTGAGTAACACTCTTTGGAGTCGGAAGGTTTGAAACAGCGGTTGCAGGACAGAAGAAAAAAAAATGGTTAATTGAGGGTAAGGTAATTGAGATGATTTCATACTTGAAATTAAGGCAGTTTATGAATTCTTGTAGAAATTGGTTTCACTAGTACACGCTGTTCAGGCCCTGGATGATTCTTGGAGGGATTTGCTAGTTGTAATTGTCCTCCTCAGAGCATCCCAGACATGATCTATAGGGTTAAGGTGTAAATATCTGCTTGGCCGGTGAATATTCTCACTTTCTAGAAATTCATCGACAGAAGGGCTATATATGTAGCTAAGCGTTACCGTCCATTAAAATAAACTCAGGACTAACTGCACCCCTGAATAGGTGAACATAGGGCTCCAAAACCTCATTCCTATGCCTGAAAGCAGTCAAAATGCCTCTTTGAAATACATGGAAGGGTGTGCGGCCATCTAACACGATGCCTGCACATACCATTAAATCTCTAGTCCCGTAATGGTCAATTTCGAGTTGATTGGAGGACAGGTAGCAGATTTCTGGTTCTCTCCATATGAACGCACTGTGAAAATAGGTGGTTAGGCAGAACTAGGACTCATCAGTGAAGCGAACGGTTGCCGATTGATCCATACTCCAATCTATTTCCTCTCTGGGCCATACTAAACGCATTCTCCAGTTTGTAGAAGTGAATGGGACGCAAATAGCAGATCGTCTTGAAAACAACCCTCTCTCATGAATTCGTATACAAGACACGAGATAGCCGAGAAGCTGTAGCCCTCCTGTTACTCCTCGGTATAATGGATAAATAGTGATCTTCTCTAAATGTCGTGGCTCTTGAACAACCTTGACAAAAATATCTCTTAGTGGATACTGTATCATGGAACTGTTTCCATAAGTTGCACACGATGCTAGGTCTTAAATTGAACTCACTACACATCTGGAGACTGTCCTGCCTCTAGCCTTCCCACAACATGCCGCTGTATTCCATTATTTTAATGTTGGTGGTTACTCATTTTACTGTTAAAATTTAAATTTAACCGATTACTAGAAAACGAAATGCGTGTTTTGTCCCACGAGTTTAAGCCTCTATTTCTACTGATTCCACCCACACACGTGTATTTGGCAATAAAATTTACATCTCTGTCTCGAAGCAGTGTTTTTACATTCCGTTAAATTCTTTTTCTAAAATTCAATAATGTTATATTTTGTTACTCACTGTAAAATATATAGGAGTGAAAAGTTTTCATTCAACTAGAGATGAGTTTAATACACCTTCCTGATGATTGTTTATTATTAAAAGTGTTCATTTTGTTCAGTCATTTAAAGCAATCTACAATTTTCCCCTTTAGTTTATTTTGGAATTTGAATTTATTCTCTATCGTCAATTACTTTTCACACCTCTAATCACGAACGACACATAACGTTAAAAATTTTTGAGCAATTTTGCTGGTCCAGTAATTAATTCATTACATCTACAGAGTCCATTCATATTAATGTGATCACCTAACAAAATCCAGAACATCCCCATACGCAGCCCGAGACAGGTTGGAAATGAATCAATGATATGATGGTAGATGCCCACGGATATTCGGAGCCAGGCGGACTCCAGTTCCTTCGACAGCTGCCAGAAGTTGCGTGGTTACAGATCTATGGAGCGAACAACACGATCAAGTTGGTCGTAAAGATTCTCAATTGGGTTCAACTCAAGCGAATTTTTTAAACAGGGAAGTATAGAAAACTCATCTCCGTGCTGTGGGAACTAAGCATGTAAACTTGAACTTTACAACTGGTTGGATTTTTCCAATGAAAGATGTCATCGTGCTGAGAACAAATAATCTACTTAGAGGGATCCAAATGGTCCACCAAGATAGCTACATACCTATTCTGGCCCACAGAGCTATCTATGATGATGAGTTTAGCCATAGAACGCCATAAAAATATTTCCAAGACTATAGCATTATTCCTTCGTCTTGTACATGCCCAACAAATTTTGCAGGGTATTTGTTTACTAACGTTTCACGCCGTATACACCAACATCCCTCTGCCCGGCGGATAATCCTGTAAAAACGTAATTCATTGACTACATTCTGTCGCAGCTCAATGGACGTTTTGTGTTTCAGATTTCTAAATGTTTCTTGCAAATTGAATGTTGCTGGAATTTTCTGTTTACTGTTAAAGAGCTAGCTATCAGATCGATAATGAATTTACAACAGGTTTTTCAAAGTTAATAAGGTTTTAAGTTGAAATTTGAGTATCTCGTTTCCATTTGTCCTGCTACGACCGTTTCATCTAAGCGACAGTTTGGTGGAGGTGCAGCGTATTTCAATTACGACGAAGGAGTTATGCCGAAGCCGATATATTCAAGGATACTCTTCTAAATTTGGTCTCTTAACTGATTCGAGTAGAGGATTAGAGAAAATGGTTGACTGAAAGAAAACTAAGAATATGCTATCAGCTATAGCCAGTTTCGCTCCAATAAACATCATAGCTACAAAAATTATCTTTTAAACCAACATATTATTTTATGTTCAAATTCAGATGTGTAATGTAATCATTGTATGTCGTAGTGTTTGTTCCATAATGATTCATTGTTGTGTAAAATAGGTATTAAACTGTGTTATGATGTAATGCGTTGATCTTATGGATAGGCTATTATAGTTTTTTTCTATGTACACTCAAGAGCCAAAACAATATGACCACCTGTCAATAATGAGTTGGCCCACCTTTAGTGCGCAACACAGCTTCAACCAGCCTTGGCATGGATGCCACAAGTCCTTGGCCGGAGACAGATTATACCAGATGTTTAAGCAACGATTACACAAATCCGAGATATTGCGAGTTGGTGGTCTTTGAACTCTGAGCTGGCGTCCCATGACATCCCCCCTATAGGACTAAGATGAGGTAAGTTAGGTGGTCAGGACATTAACTGGAATTCAGCATCATGTTCCTGGAAACACTCCAACACAAATATAGCCTTGTGGCACGGGGCGTTGTCCTGTTGGAATATTCCATTTCCAGATGGAGAAACAGAGGCCATGTACGGGTGCAATTGTTCTCCAATGATGTTCAGATACCCTGTAGCATTCATGGTCTGCTCTACCACAACCACGGGTCCCACAGAAGCTTAAGAGAACGTATCCCAAAGCATAATACTGCCACCACCGGCCTGTGTATGACCTACTGTACATTGAGGGAACAACTGTTCGCCTGGAAGACGGTGTATCCTGACACGGCCATCGGCGTGATGAATGACAAACCGTGATTCATCTGACCAGGCAACTCTCTCCCACTGATCCATGGACCAGTCGCGATGTTCCCGGGCCCAGCGTAGGCGCAGTTGGCGATGACGCTTGGTCAGCAAAGGCACACGAGTGGGACGTTTGCTGCGTAGCCCCATATCCAACAGTGTCCGCTGAACAGTGTGCTCCAATACTATTCTACTTGGCCCTGCATTGTATTGGGTTGTCAGCTGAGCCACTGTCTGGCTCCGGTTTTGCTTCACCATGTGAGACAGTCTCTGACGACCTTTTTCTTTGATAACGTGTGGACGTCCAACACCATGTCGTCTACTGCTGGTTTCACCGTCATTCATCCACTTTGCATAAGTACTAACAACTGTAGATAGCGAACAACCCACGAGTCGTTCAGTTTCGGAAATACTTGTTCCGAGCCTTCGAGCCATTACAATCTTCCCTCTATCAAAATCGCTTAGATCCGCAGCCTTTCCCATCACACACAGAAGTAAGTGAAAGAATGATTCTTCAGACTCTCCAGCAGCAGTTAAATACCACTTCCACCTGATCACGTGCCTTCCACGTCCTCCAGGCGAGTTCATTGCAAAATGTAGGGGTGATCATAATGTTTTTGCTCTTGAGTGTATAGTATTGTTCTCAACTAAATATTATAATTTAAGGTGACGCTTTGGTAGATCAGGTCCTACTGTTTCATATAAAAACATCAAAGAACTATTATTTTTTAAATTGTAAGTATCCAACTTTTTGTGCTAAATTTTATAGATTGCCTACGACTATACATCAAACCCCTAATAAAATAAAATCTTTTTTTTCATTCTATACTTTCTTTAACACGTTAAAAGTCATCCTACACATTTACTCCTCCTGTAAACATTCTAAAATGTGAATTTGCCTACCAAAATAACAATCTTAAATATCCTTTAGGTTTTGTACATTAACATTTTAAAAGATTAGAAAATTATTCAACAAGATATCATAGTAAAAAGCTTCTTATAACTTAGATAATAAATATGATATAACCAAGAGTATTTTTAAATTGTTTCATTCTTATCAAAGCATTTTAAATTCCTTAATTAGTTCTTATTTTTCAACACTGGGAGCGCAGGATAAGTGCCCCGTATGTCTTTCCGATAATATAACCCTGGCTGTAATAGCTAAGTAAAACTTTACATCACAATCATGAATATTTTCTTGAGTTTTACATTACATCTGAAGTAAAGCGTAAAATAATGTCTTACATAGGTTGTCTTTCCAGTGAATAATCTCCAGACTTCTCCAAACTATTTTCAAGAGTATCGAAACCATTGAAGAAAACAAGCAAGACATGGCTGATGCATTTCGAAAGTATAATTGAGAAAGGATATGTAATAATCTCTGTAAGGCCTGAGAAAAGGGAATTCTTGTGGTTTTGTATACTCAAATTATTTTCTATTAATCTACTTTTAAGTATAACCCTTTGGCTTCCTCTTATACTCCGTTCAACGATGCGTGAGTTATTTTCAAGGATTATTCTTAGCTAAATTTCACTGAGCTTTGTATTCATTCGTAAAATATCTTTTTCTTTCTAATTCACACACGCATGCATCTACATCTATCATATATATATATATATATATATATATATATATATATATTATATATATATATATATATATACATATATATATACATTATATATGTATATATATACATATATATATATATATGTATATATATGTATATATATGTATATGGATATATATATATATATGTATGTATATGTATGTATGTATATATATATGTATATATGTATGTATGATTGTATATATGTATGTATGTATGTATGAGAGTGGGTGTGTGTGTGTGTAATTTATCAAAAATTATTGCCCTCCAAAGATCTTCAAAATTCTCCCAGTTCACTTTGTATTTTCACTTTATTTTCCCATCTAACCTCATTAAAATCATAGTCGTAAATTATTGGTATTGCATTCCTTCCACACTTCTCAAAACTAAAAACTAAATTAATATCTACTACGTGTCGTACTTCTTACCCTGTTCTAACCCAACTGTCAATTCTCTCTGAAAAAACAACAAATACTTGCAGTCTTTATGCGTTGTATGCATTTTGTTTAGCAAGTCACAAATGAAATGCTGACTTAAATCTCTCACTCACGTGATTATCCCAATCCGAACGACGGCCTTTACACAAATCAAGAGATGCATGGTTGTGTGTTGCCTGTGTCAGACGTGCCCGTCAATTCTCCTAGTTTAAGTTGATAATAATGGATTTTGTCAAGCATTTTGTTGGTTTAAGTGTTCTAATATGTTGTTTTCCATGAAAAACTGCAGTAAACTTTACGTTGCCAAGCAACTAAAAGATATAGGCTATATTCAAATATGATATATGAAGTATACATTTTACCTGCTAAAAACACACATATGTGTATATATATGTGTGTGAGTGTGTACCTTTGTACGGTCTTTATCGATTACCGAGTATATTCGAGTAAATATTAACGATTTATCGAATAACTCTAGGTATTGTTTTCAAACATTGTAGAAAATTGTTTTATGATATTTAGGGAAAAGTTAATTATAATTTTCCTTTTTGCAAGAGTATTCACTCATCGAATTGAATGAGTCATATATTTTTATTATCTATTATGTGTATATTAATTTCATTACTTCAAAATAAAGAAGAATTATAAAAACTTATTTATAGAAAACTTCTGCATGGTGTATATAGTTAATTAAGTCTTCTCCGAAATAGGGTTATACTAAAGTACATATTTTCCATATTTTCCATATTTTCATTTTAAGATGAGGATTTACTCATATTAATGTCATCACTTCATCATAAGCGAAGGTATTAGGATTATTGTAACTATAGAAGTTTTGTATATAGAAGTTTTTAAAATCCTCTTTACCATGAAGTGATAAAATTAATATCCTCATAATAGTTAATAAAAATATATGACTCATCCAATTAGATGAGGGAATCCTCTTCCAAAAATGAAAATTTTAATTAACATTTCCTAAATATCATAAAATGATTTACTAGAACGTTTAAAAAAACCCTAGATTTTTTTACAAAAATTACTCTATAATTCGATACATTTTTTGGTAGACTGTAAACATGTGGTAGTCATGCAAAGTCTGTAACCTGCCAGGTCCAAATGCATATCAGCAAATAATTTGACAAAAATAAAGCATGCGGTTTTCAACTTGCGCAACTTGCAGGCAATTATTTTGGTTAGTATATATGTATATGGTTTTCAACAACATGCATTGGGAAATTAATTCCTCACTTTAGTCTTCACTAGTTGACTAAAAAGGGAAGCGATACAATTTGTCGTATAATTCGATATTTCAAAACTTTGATTCTTCTTAACTTGGAGTCGAACGAAGCTATAATATTCAATATTCTAACTTTCAGTCCTTGGATATAGATTTCTTCTTGTTCAGTTGGGCCTTGCATGGTAATCTTAGTAAGACAGGCATAACTGGAAAAAGTGGACATTTTTACTATAAAAAGGAAACGACATATCTGTCGTATAATTCAATATTCCTAAGCTTCGAGTCCTGTTATCTCGAAGATGAACTAAGATGGAATATTCAGGACAACTACAAAAGGGAAACGACATAATTTCTGTCGTATACTCCGATATTCCAATGCATCGATCTTTCTATATCCGACACAAATGAAATCGAAATATTTAGGATAACTATAAAAGTGAGAACTATATAATTTCTGTCGTATAATTCAATATTCCTAAGCTTCGAGTCCTGTTATCTCGAAGATGAACTAAGATGGAATATTCAGGACAACTACAAAAGGGAAACGACATAATTTCTGTCGTATACTCCGATATTCCAAAGCATCGATCCTTCTATATCCGACACAAATGAAATCGAAATATTTAGGATAACTATAAAAGTGAGAACTATATAATTTCTGTCGTATAATTCAATATTCCTAAGCTTCGAGGCCTGTTATCTCGAAGATGAACCAAGATGGAATATTCAGGACAACTACAAAAGGGAAACGACATAATTTCTGTCGTATACTCCGATATTCCAAAGCATCGATCCTTCTATATCCGACACAAATGAAATCGAACGCTGGCCGACTGGTTAGGGCGCTGATCGGCGGTACCGGAGTTCGTGGGTTCGAATCCCACTATGGCATGTATGTTCGGAATCGGCTTTAAGCAGTAGGTTCCGGTCTCATTAGCCCTCGTGTGCAAAACAGTAGACCGAAGCGCTCCGATATTCCAAAGCATCGATCCTTCTATATCCGACACAAATGAAATCGAAATATTTAGGATAACTATGAAAGTGAGAACTATATAATTTCTGTCGTATAGTTTAATATTCCAAAGCTTCGATTCTTCTTATCTATGAGAAGAACGAAGCGGAAATATTTAGGTCGACTAAAACGTGAAACGATATAATTTCTGTCATATAATTCGATATTTCAAACCTTTGATTCTTCTTATCTCGGAATCTATCGAAGCTATAATATTCAGAATACTACCTTTCAGAGACGGAATTCAGGGATTTAAATCCCGCTTTGGCATGGATGTTCATGGCCGTTCGGAATTGACTTTAAGAGCTGTAGAAAACTATCTAAAATATTATAACCTTAGTACTACCAATCAAATCACTCATCTTATCCTTAAAACATTTAGACGGGACTGCGAAGTTACACTGGTATTTTGAAGTTGTTTTTTTTTATCTTATATGGTTTGACCACTTTTGAGACTTTAAATATTTAACCGAGCAACAGAATCAATAATAGGTAAAATTTATTGAACATTTTCTTTTAAAATAGAGAATAAAATATTTTTTAATTAATAAAGCTGAAGCATTATTAATTTGAAAACTATCACATATAAAATGGTTCTTTTTTTTTCTCGGTTCATTTTAAAGTTATTTAGCTGATATATATATATATATATATATATATATATATATATATATATATATACACAAACACACACACACACACACACACATATATATATATATATATATATATATATATATATATATATATGTAATGGGTAATTTAGACCATCACAAAAGTAAGAGAATCCATATTGGCTTGGTGTAGTGGTAAGGTGCTCGAGAGAACAAAGAGCAGAATTCTGAAAAAAGAATCAAAGATTTACCTAGCAAGTCCTCTAGAGGGCTTGTGAGCTGAACATACCACACAGGACAATTTATAAGTGTATGCGGCAGCCTACCCGGGTTTTATTGGTTAGTCATGTGATAAAGCGGGAAAAGGCGTCACTAAGTTATATAACAAAGGCTGAAGTTAGTAGGAATTAATTTTGGTGTTTTCGTACTCGCCAACGCTAAAGAAAGAACAATAGACAATCCATAAGTTTTGCCATAAAAGGATAAAATCGCACGAAAATTATTTTATTTAATTATTATTATCGGTTCTGTATGTAACAAAAAAAATTACAATATAACATCTGTAAACGCTGTAGAGCATAACTCAAAATCAGTTAATTGTAAAATTATGAAATTTTGTATTTAGGACTATTGTAAATTCTAGCTGTACACTTCACCTTTTGATTGCTTTTTTGCACTCTATATAATGAAAATTTTCTCTATTGTGTATATATATATATATATATATATATATATATATATATATATATATATATATATATATATGACAGATGTACAAAAAAGCCATGTAATGCCCACATCAGATTTTTTAATGCCTTCTACGGCGTAAAGGAACTATTGTAATCATAGAAATTTCGGTTTACAGATCTCAACAGAAATATTCATTTTGACCCATTTTGACTAGTTTTGACATGACGTCTATACATAAGCCCGTAACTCAAAAACGATTAGCGAAAGCATGTTGAAAATTTTATTTTAGACTATAGTAACTCCTGCTTGTGAGCTTTCCATTTTCATTGAGATCTGCACTCTGTATCAGGGTCGTCACAGGAAATTATATTCGAAGGGAACATTCTTTTTTGTGAATTATACTTCAATAAAACTAAAGGTTTTCTTATGTATACTCCTAATGAGTATCATAATATAATATGATTTTAAAATATGAAAATAATTAAAAAATGATACAATGAATAAATTTATAGACTTGAATTAGTCATGTAGTAACTGCACAATGAATTTAATAGTATAATTAACGTTGAAAAGATATCCACTATACATGATATTAAATTCTAACTTTTAAAACAGAAGTATAACCAAATATAAAGAATAAATTTGAGAGAAAATTTAAAAAAATTTCACAATTTCTTCCGATTGTGCAACTATGTTGTGATGAGTTGCCAAAAGTGCTAGTCAATCTGCTCTTACTCGTTGAATACAATTTGTACCTACTGTTTAACTCAACGTCACTATTCTAAGCACACTGTTGTCTATGCACAACTTAGCAGATGACACACCCACACACGAGGTCCATTTTCTTTCCACGAAACGATCTTTAAGAATTTTGGAGAGAGACCGTCCCCTAAATCACCCCCTTGCCTATGGCCTTGCTCTGTATAAAGGAAATTCTCAATATAATGGATATTAACCCTAGTGGTCACTGCAATGTGGCAGTTCTGGAACTATGCAACAGTACAATAGATGGATATCGATGTATCCATATGCACTTGAAACAATGTTCTTTAACCCCTTCGCGACCAACGTCTCGTATACGCGACGTAGCGATTTGATTCTTATTAGTCCAGCGTCGCCTCCAAGCGATGATCTCCAGTTGATATCGAGAGACCAGAGTCGCGTATGCGTAATAGGAGATCTGAACGTTTTATTTGAATTTTTAAATGCTAGATTTAATTACTAGATGGCGTAAACGGAAACGGTTTTCACATCGGTCGACTCGTATGGCATTTACGTGCTGGTCCTCAAGGGGTTAATATATGTTTCACTAAAGGGAACAAGTCCATTAAAAATATATAAATACATATCTATTATTTCCAGAAAATAGTTTTGAAATTTTTCTGTTTAACCCATATTGTACCACACCAACTAAATATTTCTGTAAGTTATTAAAACTTCATCTATATCATTAATATGGTGTAACTAAGCCGATAAAACTATAATTTTGAAAAAAATATTTTTAATTTTTTAAGTAATTAGCTGTCGTATAAATAGGACAACGGACCAATACACTACTAAAATTTAACAAATATCACTTACATTAATTACATTAGGCTGAATCATAGGTAAAATTTGGAGAAACAGTAAAAAAAAAAGCCCAACATTACATGTTAAGCACACTGTTGTTGGTTTTAACTTGCAGTTCTTGAACTGGCATCTTTGGTAAAGGACAATAGAATATTTTGCAATCTTCAGTTTTCTTGAATAGAATAGATATCTATTTACCCCTTGTTGTCCAGGTGTGTGAACAGGTCTTTGAACTGGTTTTCATTGAAAGATAAGAAAAGAGTGTGTGCTATGAATGCAATATTGAATTCGTCGAAAAATAGTCGAGATTGGACCATCGTCCTAATTTTAGGACATTTCTTATACTTACAAAATACAAGTGTAAAATATATTTTTGAACAAAAACTTTCAGCTACATTAATAGCTCTGTTTTTAAACTAAATGTAACCTCCACAATGTTTGGAAATAATAATAATAAATATAAAATTAATGATTAAAAAATGACAAATTTTAAGGGTTTCCTGAAAACAAATTTTACATTACAATATAATTTGATTTCTCAGTTTTTTTGTTACTATGTTAAAGTATGTCTATTTTAAAGGTGTTAAAATAAAATCTACTCAAAATATTTATAACTTTATTATTAAATGGAATTTTATTTGCTGTCCTATTTATAGGACAGAGGTCCAATATGGGTTAACTACTGCTTCTACATATGCATTGCAATCCGAATAGTTTCGGTTTAAAACGAAATATCTATGAAAGAAAAAGTTATCAATGTAACGGATATGAATGCTTTTGGTAGTTACCAGATGACAGTAACTGAGCTCTAGTCGGACAACACCATTATCGGAAAGGAAACTAGTCATGATCTCTTTAAGGGAATGTGCAAATGATTCTCATAACTCATCAATCAAAATGGAAAAGTGTATAATTTAATACGAGTACAAGATGTCGTATGACATCCACATCAGTATTATTATTATTATTATTATTATTATTATTATTATTATTATTATTATTTCTGAATATACAGTTACCAATAATGCAAAATTTGTTTAGATAATAAAAGTTTTAACATGTTTATAAACTAAATTTTTTAAAAGAGAACAGCTGATTTCTTTCTTGGCAAGAATATATACATACGAGACCTTTTTTATTGCGTTAATTTTTTTCTTTGCAAAACTAAAGAAAATTAACGACTTAATTGTGGCGTCAATAAAGATCCGATGCAGTATTTTATTCATAACATATTTTCATAAAGAATTAAGGAGATATAAATTTAATCCAAAGGTTTATAAGAGTAAGAAAAGAAAAAATCTGTACATGTAGCCTCGTTTCATCAAGTGATTTCTATCAAGGTGATTTTTAAAGCTTTCATTCAACAGTAAAACTGTGTGTAAGTGAACCTATAATCTTTTACAGGAAGTAAATATGTTTTCTGGATTTAGGAACAAAAACATTTAACTAAGTGATCTTTCAAAATGGGGAGTTCTCAACGAAAACTAGAGTTTGGATATTGTCATAAATTCTAGCTTGGCTACTGATTACAAATACATACACACGTATGTATGTGCAAGTGTATGTCCTCTTAAATTAGCAATATGTTTGAACTATTATGAAGGATTTCTAATTCCCGTTATTTTTATGAAAGAGTTGTTAAATAAACAATCAGAGAGACTTCTAGGCTATGTAACCCTGGACTATTATAAACAAAAGTAAATTCCAAATTTTTCAAAAACATAAACTACAAAAAACTAAAAATGGGTACTTATAACTATTTTATATGCATATCCAAAACCGAACGAAAGTTATTTGAAATTTTCACTTACATTGCATCATTAAAGTTAAGCAAATGATGAAATGGGGATAAAATGGTTGACCTAAGGTACTGACTTATGCAACATTTAATAAATACAGACTACTCTGTGTCACAACATATTACTACATTTCTGTAAAATATTCGTATATTTCCACTCTAAGAGTAACATATAAAAGAGGTAGTGAAAAAAATCTGATGGCTATCATTATTAACTAGCATATAGCCCGTCATGTGACGGGATAAATAACTTTTTAATTTTCCAGGATTGTAAAGTACCCTATGAGGCAGATTTTTTCGTTGAGAATTATCTGGTACACGCTCAATAATTTGTTTATCTTATAATTATTTGTTTATATATCCTCTGATGTCTCCCGATACTGTGAATGCAGTTTAGAATAACGTCGAATTAATTTAGTCAAACCATGTGGTTATGTATAAAAAACAAACATATAAACGAAAAAACGTCTTAATTTTCAAAGGTATATAACTTAAAAGCTAGATATTTATTAGTCCTCGAAATAGACTAATAGACTTTTATGAAAATAATTTGTTGTTAATACCGGTGATAAAATTTTCAATGCAACAAAAAATAATCGATAATTAAATTTAAAACTATCCCATATGTACCTAATCTATTATTTAAGCCAAATATAAAAGAAAATTATGTAAGTAATATCTAAGTTCAATGATAAAGAGTATGAAAATAATGCAGAAGATATTTAAATAATTTAAAATAAGAAATGATTATATGAAATGGTTAAATGATTGAAGTCATAATGCTAGAAAAAAAATGTTATTTTTACCTATGAGATAAATTGATAAATTTAATAGCCTACTCTTAAAAGGAGAAATAGGGCTTGAAATAATGGAATTAAACGCTCGAAAAGGGGAGAAGGGGTGGGTTTCGAATGTTTTAAAGACGACAGTATTTTTTGCTGTGATATGAAGCATATTTATACCTATTTACTTTAGAATTGGATCTATAGTTTAGGAGAAGATAAACTTTACTCGCTTTGAATTTTGCTAACCCTATCTCATCAAGAATCCAATATGGATGCCTCTATCCATTCCAGATCCAACCGCTTCATAAATTCGAAGACAGGCGAACAGATAACTTAGGCTATTGTTATAAAGGGGTGCTCGGGGGGTTATAGGTTGATACCATATAACCCCGAGTTATTATAAACAAATGTAGATACTGAAATTTTCAAACACTATCTAAAGGAAACTACAAATGTATACTTATAACCCTTTTATATGTATTTCCAAAATCGAATAAAAGTTATTTGAAACTTTCAGTTACATTGCATCATCAAAGTTAAGCAAATGATGAAGTGGGGATAAAATGGGTGACCTTAGGTACTGACTTATGCAACATTAAATAAATACAGACTACTCAGTGTTACAGCATGTTACTACATTTCTGTAAAATATTCGTATAATTCTCCTAGAATAACATATGACAGAGGTGCTGAACAAATCTTATGTCCATCATTATTTTTTCTCGAGCTTTTACAGGTTGATACTATATAACCCTTACTTATTTTAAATAAATTTATATTCTGAAATTTTCAAAAAATTAAGTTACAGGAAACTACAAATGTGTATGTACAACCATATATGTAACGTCAAATACAAGCGAAGGTTAACTTCGGATATTTGAGAATTTCAGATACATCATAGAAGTTAAGAGAATAATGGAACGGGGACGAACGGAATAAACTGGGTGACCTTAGGTACTGACTTATGCAACAATTAATGAATACTGTGTGTTATAGCATGATGCCACGTTTCCTAAAAATATTCTTATATTTCCACTCTAAAAGTAACATATAAAAGAGGCATTGAACCAATCTTGTGGTGCCCATCTTCATTTATTCTCGGGCGTGTATAGGTTGACATTTTACTATAAAATAAAAAATATATTAAGGCCTGATATGCATATTCCTTGCTATTGTGTGGCTATATAGAGGGCTGCATGTATTCAGTGGTGGTATCTCATCCATTCTTTCCACCTGAAAAACCGGCGATAATGCAGCCAATCCTAGGATCCGAGCTGTATATGCGCGAGCCTGCGGTTAGGGTGCCGGGGGTATAGGAATCGTGAGAATTAGACTGCCGAAAAATGATGGATCGGGGGCTCTTACTAGAGGACCAGAGGTTCAAAACCGATCCTTCTTGAGAAAAGTATGCGCCCGTTATACCAGTGTGTGGGCCCTGACACTTCAAGGCCGGATACGAACCGCGGGCTAGGCCGTGTAATTGGCCAGCAAAACACCTTCCCCCTTCTTTTTTTTTTTCTTTTTAAATAGGCCTTCTCTTCAGCTTGGACTACAAGCTTCCCAGGTGTGGCTTCGGTCTGTACTAAATCAGCCTCTCAAAGTCTATCGTTGATACAACCTTCATAATGTATGTAATAAGATAGAATCTCTTTTCGATAAAGGAATACATGATATTCGATATTAGAAAATTTACGTGACATGAAAGCGTGGACACATGAAGTGTTTCAATCTGCCATCACTTTACAGATGAGACTGTTTTAAGTACCACATGTTGGATCATCAATTTATAGCCACCTAGACCTCCCATAAAGATTACTTACACAGTTCATCTGCATATTACTTAAAAATAAAATATTTTGTCCCCCGCATGAATAATAATGGGAAAACTTTCCAAATAGAGTAGAAATGTGAAGTATAATTACTTTCAGAAAGAAACATTTTAAATAAGTTGATATTTATACAGAGATTCCATCAGTACAATCGACTTATTTCAACTTCAAATCTCATTTAACCAATGTCTGTTGTATCGTGTGGTATGAACAGAACTACTTTCACGCAAACTCTTGTACGTCAAATTACCTACAGGGTGTGAGAAACTTCTTTTATCAAATGAAATTTCAATGTTCTCCTGAACAAAATAAATCAGTTAGAAATTTTTTATGAACTGTATATCAATTACATCTAATGGGTAGTAGTGTGTTAAGTTTTGAAATAATAGAATTAGAGTGGTAAAGATTATTTATTCAAAACTCATTGAAAGCAGCTATAATTTTAAATATTTTCCATATTATAGAAAAGGTAGAGCAAACATAAGTATCCAGTTCATCTAAATCATACATATTATATATAAGTAAAATGCATAATATACTTTATTATATGCCAAAGAATTAGTTTTCAGAGTCAGTTTTCTTTTACGTGGTTTATTTAAAAGAATGTTAATGACGTCTAATTAATCGATGGGACATATAAAATATCATCTTTAGAAATTAACTTCTGACAGTCAAAGAACTGTATAAGATTATTTTCTGTAGAACAATGTAAAATTATTGAGCAAAAAAAATATTAAAAAGAATGTACTTAAGATCCAATTTCTTTGAAATACTCCATCGCTTATTTTCATGAACACAACCAGAGTATTCACTCTTATTTTATTTGTGTATATAATGTAACAGAGATTTGTGACTTACTTTTAATAAATAGCAAGTATGAAAACTCGTTTAAGTATGTTATTTTACGACTTCGTAATTTATATTTTACTCAGTATATTGATCTAACAATTTTCATTAAGTCAAATTTGCCTTTAAAATATAGGAAGAAATAGCAAGGGAAATTTTACTATAAAACCACGTTCCATATTACCTGATCATTGTGTAAAATTATTTACTTATGTCTCTATGAAAATATATTTATTCTTTACGCAAACATCTGTTAAAGCAGCGATTCCTGGGTTACACGTATCCCCGAAGGAAGGTGCCGTAAAGCATAATGAAGAGCCGAACGATGGCCGATTGGTTAAGGTGCTGGCCTTCGGTACCGGAGTTCGTGGGTTCGAATCTCACAGTTGCATGGATGTTCGTAGCCGTTCGGAATCGGCTTTAAGCTATAGGTCCCGGTCTCATTAGCCCTCGTGTTGCAAAAAGTAGACCGTAGCACTCCAAATCAAACCAAGGTTATGAGAATGTTTTTAAATTCTTAATGGAAACTGTTATCTAACTCTAACCATATATATATATATATATATATATATATATATATATATATATATATATATATAAAGAAATGAATATGCATCAATAAATTTGAGTTACGAATTTAAATTTGTCATTAGATTTATTCTAGTCTACGCAGTTTCAGAATTATTCGCAACTTGCGAGAAAGGTTTAATTACAGTTTTACCATTTTCCATCACCTACCAGTGTGAAATAGTATTTTCATTACTCTTGTTCATAAAAACGAAAGTGATAAATGGTATAAATGGCAAATAATTACTTACGGATGGCTATTTTTTTAGGAAAAATAAATAAATATATACATAAATAAAAACTATTGACACTATTGATGGCTTTGAAACTATTATTAAGAATAAAAAGCATTATAGCCATTAATAATTAAAATGTGTATGTTATGTATCTATATTTTTGTTTTCTCAATATATTATATATTTCGAAATAAATTTATTTCCTATTTAAAAAAAAATGAACCGTTTTTCATGGGGATGTAGTTCGATAAAAAGATTTTGAAGGAATGCTTTAGAGCAATATATACTCTGCAAGATTTGTACAGCACTGTAGAACCTAAGAGCTAACATGTGTTTCCGCTTATTTGTGAAGAATGCCACAAAGAATTTACAGCGTATTCTGCAAATATTTAATATAACAGTGAACTTTCAGAGATGATATATTTCTTGGAAACTTCAATATTTTTATCGCATTGAAATGTGAAATATAATTAAGACTGAGAAACTATAAAGGGGTTCATCCATTTATGGTAAGTATAATTCTGACAGCAGGGAAATCAATTATTGCTAATAACTACCTTAGGCAAATTTTAAATAAACATTTTCAAATATTGCAAACATTTGAAACACTTCAAGTGCATTTCTATGCTTCATATACGTTAAACATTTATAGATTATTTACCTGGTAGTGTTTTAAATAAAACTTAGTTAAAAATTAATGTTTTTCAAACAACATAAATCTATCCATAATCATCTTAACAGAACTAAATACACAGTTTGAATGGGAAAAATAAATAAATTTTTATTATATTTTCCATTTTTATCACATGCTTAAGATAACATTCTACCAAATTTTTATTCTAACGTTTAAAATTGCATTCTATAAATAAATATTGCCGTATTATACATAAAAAGGATACGCGTGGAGTATTTTCGATAAAACTACTTTTGAAAAATTAAATAATTAATGACGCTTAAAATAATTTTTACCTTGTTATTGTAATTACATTTATATAAATAAAATACTAATATCATATTGAATTTTCAACAGCATTGATTAAAAAAAGAAATAAAATGTTTTTTGATAGTCCACAGTAGCTTTGACTATTGGTACCTAGGAATTTTTAGTTATCGTGTAATAACTATCATGTAATTTTGAATAATTCTTCAGACGCTAATACAAAAAAATGGATAAACTACAATTGTAAAATCCATCCAATCCCCTATATAATAATAGCCTAAGTTATCTGTACATCTGTCCTCCAATTTATGAAGCGGTTGGACCTGGAATGGATAGAAGCATCCATTCAAAGCGAATAAAGTTTATCTTCTCCTAAACTATCGATCCGATTCTAAAATAAATTTGTATAAATATGCTTCATATCACAGCAAAAAATACTGTCGTCTTTAAAAAGTTCGAAATCCAACCCTTCCCTCCTTTTCGAGAGTTTAATGCCATTATTTCAAGCCCTATTTTCCCCGGTTAAGAGCAGGCGATTAAATTTATCCATTTATCACTTAATAAATAGGTAAAAATAACAATTTTTTCTAGCATTGTGACGTCATTCCTTCAAACATCTCATTTAATCATTTCATATTTTAAACTATTTAAATATCGTCTACACTATTTTAATATCTTTGATCACTGAACTTAGATATTACGTAAATGATTTTCTTTTATATTTGGCTTAAATAATGGATTAGGTACATACGTGATAATTTTAAATTTAATCATCGATTATTTTTTGTTGCAATGAAACTTTTACCACCGGTATTAACAATAAATTCTTTTCATGTAAGTCTAGGAGTCTATTTCACGGACTAATAAATATCTAACTTTTAATTTATATATATTTGGAAATTAAGAAGTTTGTTCTTTTGTGTGTTTGTTTATTATACATAACCACACGGTTTGACTAAATGAATTCAACTTGATTCTAAACTGCATTACAGGATCGGGAGACTCTAGAGGAGTATGACGATAAATAAATTATTGAGAGTGAACCAGATAGTTAGTTCTCAGCAAAAAAACAAACCATTTTTTACCTGCCTCACTGTGTACTTAACAGTTCTGGAATATTAAAAATTTTACTAATCCCGTCATATGATGGGCGTCATATATGCT
The DNA here is from genome assembly GCA_032207245.1 of Pardosa pseudoannulata. NCBI lineage: Eukaryota > Metazoa > Arthropoda > Arachnida > Araneae > Lycosidae > Pardosa > Pardosa pseudoannulata. The sequence continues at coordinate 87,679,297 of CM063503.1, read as the reverse complement.
AGTTGTAATATAAGGAAACACCGAAAACTCTTCTTTATAAATCTTGTTTTTTCGTATAGTATAATAAAACTTTCCTATCATTTTAGAAAACATTATTTACAGTCACTTTTATAAGTCTGTAATTCTTAAAAATGGTTTTTGATATTACAAGTAATACACACACACACATATATGTATATATATGTATGTAATGTATGTACGTATGTATATATATAATATATATATATATATATATATATATGTATATATGTATGTATATATGTAATATATGTATATGTATAAATATATGTATATATATATTATATATATATATATAAATATAAATATAAATATATATAAATTATATATATATAATATATATTGTTATAATGTATGTATATTTATATGTATATATAATAAATTTATATGTATGTATAATTTGTATATGATAATATATATATGTTTATGTTTTAATGTTTATTATATTTTATATATATATATATTAATAAAGCGTAAAATATGTACCAAATGAAATAGGAAATTGACTTGCCAGTTGGATAAAATTAAAGTATATAAATTAGAAAATAATTTTTTATATCTAATTTAATCTAAATATTTTTTTTCTTTTCTGCACCTCCACTTAATTAATAAATGTTTTAATATATTTACTTCTAACTTGTTAAAGTACTTAAAATTTCAGAATTTTGAGTAACTTAAAACATTTTAAGAGTTTTAAATTTTTGAATATTAGATACTTTTAAAGTTTTAGGTTTATGTAATAAAAATGCATTTGGTCTGATTTTGATTAAAAAAAATACTTCTAATATATATCTAACGGGTAAGGGAATTTCATATCCTTTTTGTGGCTATAAATAATATTCTTTTTATTCCTTTTAAATGTATTACTGGAAACGACATAGCTAAATCTCTTTTTAAGAATCTTATTAAAGAACAAATTTTATTCTAAATTGAGCAAAAATTCTCATTTTGTAATGAATTGGAAATTATAATGAAGATGTTTTGCCTTGAGAGATGTGTTGTTCCCTTAATCTCTCTTTATAGAAAGACAGTGGTTTAAGGAAATATGTCAGCTATTATTTATTAAGTAATTGTCACCAAACAATGTTTTGAAAAATATCTCTTTCTAAAGCAAAAATAAACAAAATAATACTGTTTTGAAACTAAGAAACGCTTGCAAAATATTCTTGATCAGTTACGATTAAACTCCAACCAACCAAAATAATGTTTTTTGATGGCAGAGAAATATGCAAGACCAGATTAAACCACTTAGGATGCCAGGATTTTTCTTCTTACCAGGCCCCCTCCTTTTCCTAGGAGACATACAGCACACAAAAAAATATAAGACAATGAATACAGCAAAATTAAAAAATGTGAGAAACTAAAACAAATCTTAAAATTTTATGAATAAAAAATATTTAAAGCACAATAATAAATTTTACTTTTTCTAAAAAACTTTGAACAGTTTGTTTATAAATTTAAAAACTTGAAGTTTATTTTATTAAATTTCTAAGAAAAATAAGCAGATAAATATAGCTAAATGTATATGAATAAAAAATATTTTTTCCTAGTCTTTAGTTCAACAAAATTATCAATTATCCCATACCAAATTAATATTATCCAAATCATTTTCTTCATTATAAATATCAGCTAAAGAGTTTAATTTTGATTGACTTGGTAAGTTTCGTAAATAATGTTTTACTCGTAATAAACCTTTTTAAAATAACAGTTTGACCGGGACCTAGACAATTATCTCATTTTTATCATTTGCCCCGGTAATACTTTATGCCAAACAAAAAATGTTCTTGTTGTAACATGCTTTCTATTATCCATTTATAAAATTAGCGAAAAATTTTGTTAGCTAAAAAATATTACCAATATATAAAGCAAAAGTATTTTTTACCTTCCTAAGCACGGAAAACTAGTAGAAATGTCAGTAATTTGTCAGATTGGTTCGTAGATAAAATTGAGAACTTTAAATCCAATTAAAAGCAATTTCTTCCTGAAGATAAGATTGTTGTTAAGTGTGTACTCACAAAAAAATTCTAAACTATTTTTCTAAATTGTTCACAGTAAATATATAAAACGTCAAATTCGAGCTTCAGTTTATAGACTTTTAACGATGATTCAGCAAATTATAAAATCAAAATATCCTATATATCCCCTTGCACAATGTTATCAGACATTTGAGTACATTTTCGTAACCTAACACCTTGACAGAATTTTTAAAAAGTAATACTTTGGAGTGTTGGAGAGAGTATAAAGTTTCCTCTCGCCTCCCCCCGTTTTTCTTTCTTGAGACAAAATATTTTTTAACTTTTCTCCCCATCTTGAAAGAAAAGTGCTCCTCACTCACTAAGGGGGAGTACTGCTGGGAACTTCGCATATCGTTGTTAGCTACACGGCTTAGTGGATAAAAAGAGAACAATCTACTGCATGTTAACAAACTTGGCTAAGAGCTTTTATCTGTTCATCCACCTTTCGGTTCGTGTCTATGCAGTGCTTCATTTCCCTATCACCTGAGTGACCTTATCGGCCAATCAGCTGATCCCAGGTCACTCGAATTTTCACAACAGAATAAAGAGCTAATATCTGTGAAAGTGACCCAAAGACAGACACGTGACTTAGGTGGAGGGATCCAGGATTCAGTTTAGATGAGCCAGTTATCTGTGAAGCCATTGTCCCGTTGGAGTTTGATGTGACAGGATCACCCAGGTCTAGGGGGAAGTGGGTTTAGACGTCTTTCAGGGACCGTTTAGCATCTGACTTGGTGACGATCGTATAGCTCTGTACTGACTCAAACATTGACTGATTCTGTAAAGAGACCATTCTGAGTGAAAGACAGATTGAACTCCGACTGAAAGCGTATTATATAAACCTGTCGACAGAAAGTGTGCATCAGTTTCTTTGGCTTGTTTTCACACGCATGATGCCTTTTCACCGGATTGTTTTCCATTTGCTTTCAAGAAATTACAAATGTTGCATGGGTACCTCAAGAACGACTTTGAATGCTGGATATGGAACTTAGTTTAAAATTTTGATAATGAATATAGAAGTAGTTTCTTTATACTTTTTTGCAATTAAAAGCATTTTAAAGGTTTATTTCTTTCTCTTTTCCCAAACTTATGAATATTTTTTTATGATATTTTATAATTTTGTTAGAAACATTATTCGATTTAGAGCTTGCTATGTTTATTTTAGTAGTGGAAATAGTTTTTTTCCCTTCCACAGTTGAAATAATGCTTGGGGGGAGTCTTAGGCAGTTTTCTACTACAAAACTAAAGCTATTACCTTATATAGGGGGGAAATAGTGTATATTGATACTGAAAGGTCTGGAATTTTAATTCCCTAGGTCTAAACATTAAATTCCCGTAGAGAAAGACAAAGACTAACTGGTAACACAAAATTAGTTCAAGGTAAACTTTTATGTCTTGTTTTACATTAGTGTTGCTTACTGTCAGAAACGATCCATATCTCTAGTTATTTAAAATTCATATATCTCGTTATTAAAATTCATATATCTAGTTCTTTAAAAAATACATGATTAAGATCTTTATTAATTTTAAAATTGTTATGCGTTAATAGTATTTTTAATTAAATAATATATTGATTTAGGTACAAGTTGTTACCATACAAATATTTCTGTTTAGAAAATACGTTAAAAAACATATAATAACATTAACAATCAAATTTAAGCCAGTGTATATCTACCAATGGTAAATTTGGAGCATGAAATTCAAGATTAGAAGAAAGGATATAATGTATCACATATATTTAGCAATAAAATTATCTAAAACTGGTACATTATAGATTCATAGAAAGCTGAGGAATTTATATTTAGAATTGTAGTTGGCTTAGAAAACAAAATAAAACGTGAAACATTTTAGTAAAACATTTAAAAATATTGTAGTAGCTTTTCGATCATCAAAATGATAAATTTAAGTGTTAAATTCAATATATTTTTAAAGAAAAACAAGAAATAGAAATAATGCGTTTTCCTTTACTTAAGAGGATGCTTCAAGAGAGAGAAAGCATGTACATTGACAAACTCAATATTTCTATATTACCTTCTTCAACTATTTTGCGAGTACTGAAGAATATTACAAAATCACAATATCTTACGGTACGGCTATTGAGAAAAAGATAGAGACTATAATAGTACATTTTAAACGTTGTGTGTGACAAGAATATCCCACTCAAGAGAATGTAAAACTCAAAAAACATTCATTACACATAATTTGCGTGTTTCGTTATTAAAGTAACTAGTTTTAGTTCAGCTCTAAAAACCAACATATAGTCATAATAACTAGAACAGAGGTTTCCATCTTGTATGGGCTCGAAAGCCAGATTAAAGAATTTATGTATGATTGTGGGTCACATTTCATAATTAGCAGAATTTCGCAAAATTCTGACAGAGGGCAGGGGTGGTATGGAATAATAATCCACAGCTTATTTAAAACAACGGTATAGTAGTATTAATTTCGTAAAACAGTTGGAAAGCCATGTGTTTGAAAATGCACAAAATAAATATAAACAAAAACCTCTTAAACCCTAAACAATTGTTTTTTGAAGACATGTACTCAATATCGTCAGTTTTATTTTAATAAATATTCAGAGATTGAAGGAAAAAGAAAAACTACCTATAAAATAACAAAAATTAATAATGTAAGTAAAACAAAATATTAAAAAGGATAATTTAATGAGAGTATTGTGGATGGTCACCTACATCAACCTATGAACGGATGTTCACCATCAATTATGTTAAACCTAATCACAGAAGTTAAGCATGGGTGAACAAGCAAGTCAAATTCTCTGGGGACTTTTAATGAATTTTGTATTTAAAAAAAGACTACGAAGCTGTGATTTTTTTCCTGGCGGGAAACATGCGGCCCGTGAGACGCCAGTTGGAAACCCTTAAATTAAAAATGTTTTTGTCCTTAATAGTTGTTTAAACATAGAAATATTTCAGAAAATGTTAGACAATAATTTTATGAATTCATAACCTACAAAGACAAGTTGAATAATTTTTAAGAATTATTTCTATATTAAATCTTTTATACTATTCGATGAATCCTTATAATGTAATATTCGAAGAAAATCATTGAATCTGTTAGTTCAATAACAAAGAAATTATCACTCGGGATAACTTTAGAAATATACGTATGTCGGCTAATAAATAGCGAAAATTATTTAAAGAAAATGGTTCATTTTATGCTAGTAGTCAAGTATTGAAAAGAATCTTGCTAATACTAAAGCAGCAGAATAAAAGTTACAAAAAAAAAAAAAAAAGAAGAATCAAAGAGTTCCGAGAAGAATAAAATAATTAAAATGGAATAATTAAAAAATTAATTACTTTTTATAGATCTAAATAAAATATAGTTTTAATTACTCTTTAAACTAGTAGAAAGTGTTTTCAAATCACTGTCGAAAGTAATATTCTAATGCGCTTTATATTAATTTATCATCGATTCTAATCTTTTTAAATGCGAATCCTTACGTTACCTGAATAACAAAGAACTCTACAGTTCTTGCCGTTATTTTTCCTACCTGTTTTGGCATCAGTTCATGGGTAGAAGCCACCGAGTGTGACAGTCTAGGCAGGTTCTCAGATTGCAGAAGCAATTGGAATCTTGTCGCCAAGACGGTTATCGGTGCTTTTTTCCCCATCCTGCAGGGTGGGCCCCTGTGCATGTCAACTCTTGACACCTTGAATCTAATGGTTGACGAGGGGTTGTAGTGTTGATAACTGGTTGAATAGAGCAGACAATTTTTCTTTTCGTTAAAAAAAATCGCTATGCTGATAAAAAACAAAACAAAGCGTCATTGACGAAATGGTTTTCAATTAGCAATTTTTTCCCCATCGGATTGCATAAAAGGTTGTTTAGACGAACAATGCTTCCGGCTAACATTATTTAGTAATGGAAGTGTATTATTTTCATTGTGTTTTTTTTTTAACTAAATGGTAACTTAAATGCATTTAAACTATTTTTTTAATTTAAAGTAAAGCTATTACGTAATAAGCAGGAGTATATATTTCAAATATATTTTTTAAATTCCAAAGAGGGCGAATATGCCTTTTAGAAAAACATAAAATACTTTTCAAGAATCTTTTATTCACTCAAGAAACAGCTCGGTGTACTCTGCAAGACTAAAAAAAAGGGGGGGGGATGGGATAAAACCTATCAACAATAGCTGATTTTTTAAACTTGATTGAAATTGAATTTTCCTTGCACCTCATATGAAGAACTTGTCACACTTTACATTAAGGTTTAATTATTTACATTAAGGCTTTACATTAAGGCACTTTACATTAAGGCTTTCATTAAGGCTTTGATGGGTTAACAGTAACGGTATAACCCCACACCACATATGTAAGAGAAACAATGCAAATGCTCAGTATACTCTGTAAGCTCAAAAAAAGGTACGCGATAAAACGTATCAACAACAGCTGATTTGTTAAACTTGGTTGAAATTGAATTTTGCTTGCACCTCATATGAAGAACTTGCTACACTTTACATTAAGGCTTTCATTAAGGCTTTGATGGGTTAACAGTAACGGTATAACCCCACACCACATATGTAAGAGAAACAATGCAAATGCTCAGTATACTCTGTAAGCTCAAAAAAAGGTACGCGATAAAACGTATCAACAACAGCTGATTTGTTAAACTTGGTTGAAATTGAATTTTGCTTGCACCTCATATGAAGAACTTGCTACACTTTACATGAAGGCTTAAAGCTTTGATGGGTTAACAGTAACGACATAAATCCACACTACATATGTAAGTCTCACAGAAAAAAATGGATCAAGCTCGATATAGAACCTGCCATCCATGCTGCATTATCCTGGATTTCTAATTACGAAGCAAATAACTATTGAGGTTCGTTCACTTTTCAGTACCCCATATCTCAGTGGTGGAAAAAAAAAAATGCCTATTTCCGGTTGACGCCAGTGCAACGACGCTACTTTTTCCTTTCCTTTTTTTTCTCTTCTTAAGAAACGAACCGCATCAAGGATAAGAATAGAACTCACCCGTATTGGAAAGTCCCTAGTAATAGTCAACTGATTCTTCATAGCAATTGTATAAAACATGGATCTCTAAAACTTTTAGCTTAAGGGCCACACTGACTCCTCCACTAAATACCAAGGGCTAACTAACTTATCATACCAACATACTGCAATAAATTTTGAATCACACATCTGCAAACAATTATCGGTGGAATGTTACAGCTACATAAGTTTTATTAATCATATTTATAGTCTAATTTCATTATGTGAAGTGCCAATGAGTTTTTAAGGACGAACCTCAAATTAATTTTACAGTCAAAATGTTCAATTTCGTTATTTATGTCAGAATTGCTTTTATTAATATTTTTTGTATAATTTCCTTACATTATAAATTTTGCAATGCACTCATACTGTACCTGGCCATAGTTTGGAGACCAGTGGTATACAGTAATAAATCTATATTTAAAAAATTCGATTTGACTCCTACAAGTTTATGTAATCATTTCATGCACTTCTTTTTTACATGCCCATTTTACCTCTGAGGATTAAAGGATTTGTTATTGCTAGCTTATACGGGAGAGATTTTATCTTCATTTTTATTTATTTATTTATTTATTATTAAGTTTCGAGCGGTACAGTCTACTGTATTGCTGGACCAGGCCTAATAAGACCGGGACCTACTACGTAACACTTTTTAGACGGGTGCATCACATATGCAGCGCCATTTAAATTGCGTCAGAGAACAGTTATAATGTGTATTATATTTTATGTAGATTATTTAATTAGTAATTCTTATTACCAATAGATATGGTCTTATGTCTGCTATAATAGAATTTGTCAATAGGTAATCAACTGAGAAAATTTAAAAGGTTTTGCATTTATGACAGCCTAATTTTAAAAAAGTTAAAAGTTATTCCGAAAAGTTATAAACAACCATGCCAGCAGTGGGATTCGAACTCACGATCAAGCAGCGCCTTACCCATTCTGTCGTCGTACAGCATATATCTCCAAGAACTCACTCGTATGCGGCAAATCTATTTCCTATTCCCCTCATATCCGTATTCTAGGTAAAAGATGTTTGAGGAACATATTTACCTGTAAAAGATAATATACAGTGAACTCTATTATTTTGAACTTGGAGGGACTAAAGATTTTGTTCGTTATATCCCGTGATTCACTATATAAGACCATTTAGAAAATTGGTAAATATAGCAAAATGTGCTAATAATTACTAAGAGTATTCAATAGTATTGTAGTTGATAAAAATAAATTATTTTTAATGAAATAAATTGACTAAAATAGATTAAATTTAAATTTAAATTCGGTCAGTTAAATTTTATTAATCAATAGCTGATTAACACGTTGAATGAAAAAGCAATTATCAGAAATATGGCCTAAAATGAAAATATGATTTAATCACATTATATTCTAAAAACTCTAATTTGTGGACAGAAATTCAACAAAGTCCTGAATTATTTATTTTCCAAGAGCACTGATTTTTTGTTCTTTTCCCAGAAGCCATTTATTAATATTAGAACTGATATACTACGAATTTATTCGTAGCTGCACAAAAATGGCAAGTAAACAAAGTACGAGATAACTCGTAGTTGGCGTCCTAGAATAGAACGCAATCTACGAGTTATCTCGTAGTTGGCAGTCAACGTGCTAAACTTTAAAATCGATTAAATGTGAGTCACTTTAAGAGAAATTTGAACTAATTGCCTATTAAATTCATACAAGAATTAAATTGTCTATAAATATTAACAAATAAAATAAATAAGTAATTTTATTTTTAATTGTTACTGATATGATTTAAAACTAATTTTAAAAAAAATTTAATAAATTCTTTGTCAAATTCAAAATAAGGTTTAAATACTTTTTTTTGTTTGCATGAATAAAAATTTATGGATTGTTATAAAAATAGAAACAAAATAATATATTTACAAAGATAAAAAATCTGTCGACGTTGGAAAAAGTTTATTTTATCCGCTATCTAAAATTTTGGAAGTTTATTACAAAAGGATAAATTAGCTTTAAAACCATTGAAAAACGACCTGACCAAAATTTTTGCTTATTATATTTGGGGTTTTTAAATGCAACGTTTCAGTTTCGCTATAACAGTTTTGGTTGTCTCAAGTGGACATATTTCCTTCAGATACTTAAAATCTTCATTATAACAGCCTTTCTTGATTCAGCATAAAATAAATTATTCTACTCCTTTTTGGATGAATTTTTTTATATGTACTTTAATAGCAGTCTGAATTTAAAAAATTATTTAAGATATTTCAATTTAAAAAAATTACGCACCTTAATAACGTACACCAAATAAACAAAATTCAATTTCCCACAAGATAGCTTTTTAAATATGTTTTTAAAAAGCTAACTTTTTAAATCTCTATTAATTTTTTATAGAAGTAGATCTCTTATTTCTGATGATGACAAGATTAAAAGAAAATAGTAGAATCGTAAAATTGGTTTAATAAAAGAGAATTAACAAATCGAGGTAGTAAAAAGTATTAATATGCTGAAAGAAATGCAAATTACTTATAGTGTTTTATGAACTGGTCACTCACAATTTTTATTTATTAATTTTGATCACTAGTGTCATTACATGGAATATTTTGGTAAATTATTAAATGCGATTGGAGAAGTAAATATCGAAGATGGTTAATGAATGCGAGGAAAAGGATATTTCAAACCGTAAATTAATTTTAAAATTTCATAAAAGTGGAAAATCTGACCATAAAATTTTAACTGTAATAGATAAAGCAAGTTTGATTGTACATTCTATCATATAAAAGTCTATTATAGTGTAAAACAGCGCTCAGTCTGAACCACTATCTGTACTGACATCCTTTGACAAACTAATTTTTAAACAATGTTTAAAATATATCCAAAATTAAGCTTAGCTTTCAGTAGGAATAAGATCCACGGGAATATCAGTATCCATAGGTTTTGCGTGAAATAAATAGAGTAAACAATTTTAGGGAAATAGTCAGAAGAATGAAATTATAACTAATTACTCATTAAAAATAACATAGACATTAGATTGTCTAATTGATATAACTCTCGCTATGAATGGCCGAACGCTAGCCGATTGGTTAGGGCGTTGATCTTTGGTACCGGAGTTCGTGGATTCGAATCCCACTATGGCATGGATGTTCGTAGCCGTACGGAATCGGCTTTAAGGAGTAGGTCCCGGTCTCATTAGCCCTTGTGTGCAAAACAGTAGACCGCTCCAAACTAAATAAAACTTTCTATGAATGATACTGATCTCCGGTAGCTCAGTCGGCAAAGGCAACGGTCTCTTAACAGGAAGGTTGCATGTTCGAGCCAGTCTAAGATCCGCCATGTTCTTTAATGGTGACAGGGGCATGTAATATATGTTCATAGCCACAATGTCCTCCAAGTTCTCAAATAATATCTCTGGGGGTGGCAGTCCAAGTCAGGGGGTCTTCTCTTTCGGGGCTCAAGTGCTTGGTTCACCAAAGTGTCATTGGCTACAGCAACACAGATGATAACAATAAATACCTTCACATAAAATATTAGGACATATCTATTCAGTAGAAGTTTTTTTCTTCATTTTGACGTACCACAATTTTAAATTCTTTTCTCTCAATTATTCTATATGTTTAATGTTAACTTTTAGCTACGGTAGCTCAGTCGGCAAAGGCAACGCTCTCGTAACTGGAGGGTTGCGGATTCGGAGCCCGAGCCTGCCTAAGATCCGCCGTGTTCGTTAAAGGTAACTGGGGAACATAAAATATGTTCGTGATCACAATAGCCCCGATAAAATATTATATTTAAAAGCTACCGATCTACAAAACAAACAGTTTAAACATAAAATAATTTACAAGACAAACTAATGACGACATCTCTGAAAGCTGGAGTTTGGCTGATTGTTTTTGTCTTTATCCGCTTGAGGGCTATCCTTTATTTGTTAAGATAATAGTTAAAACTTGCTCAGTCAGCAAATGCAACTTTGTTGTCAGTGAAATGTTCGGAGCCCAAGCCGACCTAAGATCCTCCGTATTCGTTAAAAGTGACTGGGACATGTAAAATATGTTCGTGGTCAGAATGTCCTAGAAATTTTCAAGCAATGCCTCTGGGGATGGCAGGCCAATCCTATGGGTCTTCTGCTTCATCCCTGCTTCAAAATTACGAAGACCCACTTGCGAAAACAGTCTTACTTTAACCCTTGAGGTGTTTGTTAAAATGAGAGGTGCACCCCTTTGCCTTAATATAAGTAGCGTATGGCTCAATCGTGCTTGGTTTGACCAAATGGCATCAGAATCAACAACAACACTGTTAACTTTTAAGAATGATGATTTCATAATTTTATAAAAGTTAAAACTGGCTTTAAATATCTCACGAATTTTTGTACAGTTTTATTGGGTGCTCAAAAACTTATCAAACAGACATACTTTTAGCATACGCCATGACTCTTTTAGAAGGTAATGAATCCCTTTAAAAATAAAATCACTTGCAGCTGAGATTATAAATTTTATCTTCTGTTAAACATTCGACAAAATTAAAAGAATTTTATTTACTATAGAAAGTCCCTGATTAAGAAAACTGTATGTTTTCCCAAACTAACTGTTATCCACACATTTGAGCCCAAACAGAAAGCCGGAAATGACTTGAATAAAACTATTTCAACTAAACCGTTCTTATATTTACAAGCCTCTGCGACAATTTTCTGAATAAATGCAAGGGTACCATTTAGGACGTTTCATTAATCATTTCTGAACAGTCACTTTGAAAAGGAACTGTAAAGAGCAAAAAATGACCGTAGACATGATCTCATCTCATTCTGTTTCTTTGAAAAAGTGACATTTGTTGGAAGAAAGCCCGTCATGTTTGGACGATATCCATTTTTGAATTCTTCGGGTTCTTTAAACGCCTTTTAACCTCCTACCTAAGGATTATAAATATTTTGTCATTCAAATAACCTAATTGTATACATTTTTTAAACCATTGATTTCGAGAAAACATCAAGAATTTATTTTTGTTTAGGGGACATACGAAGCAACGAAAAGCAAAGTGATATAAGGTGGATAAATTAAAACAATCTTGTTCACTACAAAATCTTTTTCCAAGAAAACTTTTTTTTTTCAAAGAAAAACTATATCTTTTTTAATACTAAATGTTATATAATTTGAACCCAAAAAGAAGACTGAAAAATCTTGAACAAAATTATTTCATCTAAACTTTCCATATTTACAGACCTTTTCTGCAATTTTTTAAATAAATGCAAGGGTATCATTTAGGAAGTTTCATTAATCATTTCTGAACAGTCATTTTGAAAAAGAACTGTAAAGAGCAAAAAAATGACTGTAGACATAATCTCATCTTATTCAGTTTCTTTGAAAAAGTGACATTTGTTGGAAGAAAGCCCGTCATGTTTGGACAATATCCATTTTCGAGTTCTTAGAATTGTTTACACGTCTTTTAATCTGCTATATTTAAGCTATAAAAATGAATTCTTTCAAATATTGTAATTATATATATATATATATATATATATATATATATATATATATATATATATACATATACACATATATACATACACACGTGTGTGTGTGTGTGGGGGGTAATATATCAAAATTATTTCACTTAAATATTTCCTTAAAAACCTTCTCTCTCCCATTCTAATTCCTTAAAATCTATTCTTCTAGTCTCAAAATTTCTTAATTAAAGGAGTGTCCCCGATTTAAATTTTTTCCAATACATTTCCCAAAGCTTTCCGTCTACTCAACACGTTTTCCAGCTGTCGCCGGGAAATGGTTCAGCTTTCCTCCTGCCCTAAATATTAAATTCCCTGACTAAGTTTTTTGTCCCTTGGGAAAATTCTATCTGTCTTCGCTCTTGGGTACACCTCTGTTCGTGCAAAGTGTTTTTCGTGTGATTCTCTTGTCTGCCGTTGAGTGGTAAAGATCTCTGTTTTAGCAGGTAATGCATAAAGTTTAAGCTACGCTACGAACTGTGCCTGCTCTTTTTACCAAAATGGCTCGACTGCAATCTACTTATATAATCTAGTTGCTGAGGCTTCCTCTTTGCCCAGTAGCCCGGGCAAGTAAAAAGAATAGCACCGGTGATTGTCGACATACACGAAATACCTCGGTGAAAGACGAAATATTTGATTATATTCTTACACATTCGGACTATCACCGGTGTATGTCGACAATCCGTATGCACTGATGGTGAATGTTGAAAAATAATTTTTTTTTTACGTTTTTAAATCATACTTTATTATTAAAACATATATATGTTAAAATAGCAATTACCATGAAGGAATGCTCCACAGTTTCTGCATCCATTCCAAAGGAAAATACAGAAGAGCTTCAACCTATTACACTTTCTATCAAGCCATGACTAAACAGCAGAAGTTTATTTCTATTAAAAAAGCGGCCGCAAAAGATAATCTAATGCATGCAACTAAAATGTTACAGACATCAAAAAGAAAATTTCGTCCTGCTCAAATGGATGACACTGTGTGAATAGAAGTCCCTGATGTCGACCGTGGTCATACAGATGCTCGAAATGTATTGGCGGTTGTTGTTGGAATAGAAGACTCCGACTTTTATAAATAAGTAAACAAAAATGGTTCGCTCAAGCAGCTTTATACCAATAACCAGTTTATATTTTTGCAAAGAAAAGTTACTCTCCATAGATGAGATTTCTTCTCAAGAAATATTGCACTGAGAGCAGCCGCTGAAGCTAATTTGGGACGTGGAGGGCATGGCTATAAACGCTGTCATTGCAAAAAGAAATGTTTAGTTACTAAATGCCATTAATAAATGTAAGGGACTCTTGTGCAATTCAAATTGCTATAGTAGTATAAATTGTTGCAACAAATAAGATAATATAACGTCAATCACATAATTAAGTTAATTATTGGTATTATTTTCTGTTCTAAGAGTGTTCGGTTTGTTTTATGTTCAACAGTTACATGTGCTATTACTATAAATTTGACTGTATTATGAAGAAGAAAATATAAATATCCGACATGTTCGACATTCACCATTAGTGCATGGTGAATGTCGACATTTACCAGTGTAAGTCAGAAATAAGGGTATTTAGCAAATATTTCGGACATACACCAAACGACTACGTGAATGTTGACATTCACCGGTGAAAGTCGACATTCTCCAGATTTCGGTCTTTCACAGTAACATATATATATGTATATATTTATATATGTGTATATATATATACATATATATATATATATATATATATATATATATATATGTGTGTGTGTGTGTGTGTGTGTGTGTGTGTGTGTGTGTGTGTGTGTGTGTGTGTGTGTGTATGTGTGTGTGTGTGTATGTGTGTGTGTGTGTATGTATTAAAGCTATTGACTTCGGGGCAGCATAAAGATTTTAACAAGTTAAGGTAACATAGGAAGCAGTGCAAAGCAAAGCAGTGTAAGCGGATGTAGGTACTATATCCTCTTAAACGAGTTCGTGTTTCATTTTTGAACCCTTTATATCAACAGCCTTAAACTGTAAAACAATTCTTTAAGTATTAGATACATCATTTATAACAGGTAAAAATAATTAAAAATTTTTAATACATGAAAATGGGCAAAATAGTATTTCTGCAAATATGAAAATGCATTCTCTATAAATATTGTAAATAACTTCGAAAAAAAAATTATCTTTACATAAAGAATTTGAAAGTACCTCCGTGAGTAATTACTTTTAATGTCTCCAATTGTATTTGAAATTTAATACATCCAAAATTTGTTTCAGCAACAATTATGCGCATCTGATCGAATGATAAATGCAACTATGATATAAAATGTAATCTTTGAGTTCCTATCAAAAGGCCAAACTAGAATGATTATTTACAGTGTTACAGTATAGCAACGATTGATAAAATCGTCTTATAATCTGACTTTATAAATGGCGTCAATTTTGTGGTAATTTTCAGATATACAAGACAGTGATACAAAGGAATAATCCTCTTTTCTTATTGTGTATATCTCCATAAATATACCTCCTAAATATACCTCCATAAATTGTATATAGTAAGGTATAAGACAAATAAACGATTATTCTCTAAAAATATTTCATTTATGAACCGAAAAACTTGCTCTTTTAACATTAATAATAGTCATTTTTTATATTTCTTCTAAGATCCAAGAGGGCAGGATTGAAGTAGGAGTCAATTTCTCTTAAGAATGTAAATGGCAGAAATTCGGTAGGGAAAGAGATGAAGCATTTTCACTCTTTCAAAGAGTAGGCATGGAAGATTAAATGGTATTTCACTCATTCGAGAGAAGTGGGTGTTCTTCCCGCTTAGTGACCAGTTTAGTCAGCTTCAGAACTTCTTCCTCTTTTTCTGAGCTGTGCTATTTTCTCCTTACTGATTTTACCGTCTCCTTACAAAAACTGTTTTATAATTTAAAAGGAATTTTCCATAAGAGCAGTTATAGGCTGAGTGCCTACTTCAAAAGGAATATTTAACACACTGACCATCGAATGAATCAGATACGATTCACACTATATTTATTCAAAACACTGTGAATTATACAGAACACACTAAATAATTATATTAATCTATAAATAAGTCTTAATAATATAATTATGTAATTTAGAACAAAATTCAACACAAGATAAAGCTTGTTTGAGAAACCTCTTTTTGTTTTCATTATGGCAGTCAACGTATTAGAGTAAATTCAAGTGTAATAATTATTAGTGTAGCAATAACGTGCTGAATTTCCAGACTTATTGCAAGAGGCAGAATACCTCTTAATATTATATTTTCAGGGTATCGAATAAAATCAAAGAAAAAAGTTTTAATTTTATAATATGCGAATAATTAAGTACGTGAATCCTTCTAAACCCCGTTTTATTCCAAGTGATGTCAAGAACTGGGGGAGTCTGAGCTGTGGTATAGACTAGTTTGGAAAAGTCCTCAACATCTGAGGTAGAAAGTGTGTAATGCTGTATTTTTAACAGTAAGAAAACTTCTAAAATTATTAAAAGCCTTTCCTTTATCTACTGCTGCGAATGAGACAACATCAAGTAAGTTCACTTGTTATGTTATGCATACATTGGGATATTTCTGTTGATGCCGAAGATATTTTGACTCCGCTTAGCAAGATGAAAGACGCTTGGCAATTTGCTTGTAGCTTTATTAAAGTCTTTTGTTTTAAAATGTGATTTTTAGTTACATTATCTTCTGTAAAAATACAACTTTAATACACCCCTTTCTGAAAAAAAATAGTATTCGAAATCCTGTACCTCACATAGATATTACTTTTTTTTCTCGAAAATAAACAATGAAATATGAAATTGATTTTGAGGCATGAGTTGAAGGGGCAGAACATCCCATGAAAAATTTCTTGCTACACCCCTGGGCATCTATAATAGTTCCTATGCAAGTGTACTAAAACTTCGCACTGATCTCCCGGAAGGTACTTAAAGTGAGCCTTTGCATGATCCCGAAATCTTCGACTATACCCTTCGATTTTCTTGGGATTCCCTCATAAGGCAACAACTCCAGGTTGCTTAATCCAGATGTTAGCTACCTGACCTGTCATCCATGTCTTATTGTACAATGGACTCATCCCTTTTAATACCAATGTCCATTGTTCATTCTCTTCCCAGTACTTTGCGGGATTTATGCTAGTCACTGTGCTTTTACTGCACATATGAGCTTACGCTGTTTTCCCTTTGATTTGGCTTTTATCAGATTCATCCCAGCATCTCGTATTTCTCTTTTACGTACTTTCTTCCTTTCTCCACTGATTTTTTGATCACCAGTATATGGCTGACAATTATTTTGTTTATGTCATTATACAACTTCTGACGATGACATGGCGAAGGCAAGATAGGTAAGCTGTAAAATCCCATAAGTACTGTTGTATGTATATATTATAAGGATTATTATACTAAATTTGAGGGACGAATTGACATGAAAGAAATCCTTCCATGGAAAATTTCTCGCTACGCTCTTGACTTAAAAAAAATTGAAAATTCATTTTCTAAAGTTATACAAATAATTTTTTTAACTTAATGATATGGCACTCGACATGGTGGTTTATAACTATTTTTCCTTAGAAGAAGGAGAAATTTTAGATACTCTTCTAAGATTTGTTATTTGGCAGTTCATTTTGCTATTTGTCACTAATAAGAAATGATCTTTAACAGCTTTAATTTTTATTTAATTTAAAATATATGACATCAGTTGAAATACTGTGAGAAAAACTGTGAGAATTTTAATCCACTATTTGCATCGAAAAGTATGGAAGTTTTCTAGAAATTCAGTCAACTGTAAAAATATTTTCTTAATCTTATAATAAAGTGTTTTCAAATTGAAATATAATGATAGAGATGCTAGATTTGCTTTATTTATAATAGAATGGCTTTATTTCTCTACAGAAAACTATTCCAATAAACACTTCTATTACTCTTCAGCCTTCGTCACATGGAAACTTGTACGAGGTGAAAAAGCAGCAGATTCAGTTTAGGAATCCTTTTCAAGTTGAATAATACGCGGATTTCTAGTGTGATAGCGAAATATTTTCAATCGATTAAAGGCCTTATCACAAATTAACCTGAACTAAAATAAATCGGTTGAAAATATATCGCTGTAATACACAAAATTGGCAAATCCTTTACCAGTAGAAGAGATCATAAACGAACATGTTGACATGTGATACGGCCTTAAGGAATTTAAAATACGCTAAAACTTATATGTAATGATCAGAATTCCATAATCTGTTGATGTATCAGATTCTGAAAGACCTAAAAGACAACAAAATATTGAAAACTTAAAAATATCTGTATCTAATATGATATCAAAAATCATATGCTTTCTCGTTCCAACTTCCTTGACCTATAAGGATCTTACTTATTGAATATTCAGCGTATGTATTGTACAACTACGAAAAAGCAATAGAATCCCTTGAAATAAGAGTTATTTATATTAATAGAACTTGGTTCCCCATGAGCATTATAGACAGAAACAAGCCGACATGGAATAGATATAGCCCCACATAGGATAGCCTTTCTTCCTGTAAAATATCTGTCAAATCTGATAGAGATGCAGCTAAAGTAAATTGCCCCTCCTCCCTTTGTTACTCAAGTTGTTAATGTTGTTCCCCCATACTGTTAATGTCTATTGATTGAGGGCACCAATATTAATTTTATCCTCATTTTCTTTAACAAAAAATGCGATTCAGTTTGTATGGATTTGGTTTGATTTGGAGCTCTACGGTCTAGTGCTTTGCAACACGAGGGCTAATGACCTACTGCTTAAAACCCATTCCAAACGGCTACGAACACACATGCCTCAGTGGGATTCGAACCCACGAAAACTCATGTATCGAAGATCAGTGTTCTAAACATTCATGCTGTATAGAAGATGAAATTTTCTGCCTGAAACAATGGACAATATCCAGGGAAGATTGCCTGCATTATTGAATGAACGTGATCATAGAGAATGTGGTAAAGTATATGATCATTTCCGACCCATTGGAATGAACCGTTGGATTGACTCTAAAAAAGACCAAGAAATATTATCCCACGCCTCTAAAGATCCACCTCCGTGCTTTGCAATTGGAACCAAACAGTCATGATAGAAAACTTTTGCCGGCATATCCAAACAAACTCTCGTTGTCTCGGAAAACAAAGGGAAACACGATTCGCCATACAAAATTACATCTTTGCAGTCATGAAAGTTTTTGTTTTGATGCTCTCTGCACCTCGGTATGCGTCTTTCAGTATTGATGTCAGTAATGAGGGGTTTGTGCTTTACGCAACGACCGTAATCTGTGAAGCTCTCAGCGAACTGTACTGTTTGAAATGGGTTCACCTCGACCGATGTTTAAATACGCTGTGTTATTTGTTTCCCTGTACATTTATGCTTTTGGATAAACGCAATCATTGCCCGTTGATCCGTCTGACATCTCCCTTTTCTGCCCACATTCCTGTTTCCTTGTTTAGAAGTAATATATTGTTCTTTTTTTTTTCACTTAGACATACTTTTACGCACAATTCTTTTTACCACATTTATAACTTTGGATAATTTTGACTCTGAAGTCAATACTAGATGAACCCTAATAATCATTCTTTTCTTCAAATTTCTAAGATTTTATATTTTAAAATGAGATTACGCAACGGATGTATTATCTGTAACTGTATCACTTACAGTAAATAATTGACGTTCTATCATATTCATACAAAAATCGCTCAGAAGTACAATTTTTGATGCTTTCATATTTTAGTAAATTTAAATGGAATAAGTAACGCTCATTTTAGATATTAAATAGTTTACTCATTACAAGAATGATTTATATTGTTTAACAATAATGAACTTTATTATAGCAAAAATTTAAAAAATTAATACATGAATAATATTAATTTAATCAATTTTAGTCTCTGGATTGATCCGCGTTGGCTACAGAGCGACTCATCTATAACAAGTAGCACACCTATTTTAATCTTACTAAAAATATTCATAAGACCTTCATTTACGCTTCTTTTTCAGTGGGTGTTCTATTATTTTGTTGACAATATGTGTACATTCGTAAATGGCCTTAGTAATCAGAAATTTCATCCATCTAACCTCTTTTCAAAACAGATGTGTCTTACACTCATTTACTCTTCATCCTTCTTTACCATTGTGTTTTGAAATATTGTATTAATACATGCCCAGACATCTCAAAAATACTTTACTGACTACTGAGAAGGAAAGGATCTAAACGTTTAATATTTATTTTGATACAAACCTTTGAAAAACATTTTTTTAATCACAATACTTGATTATTCACACACAAGAAAGTAAAAACTTAATTTACCAACCTTGGTAACATATAAGAAATCGCACGATACCCAAACTTAATAATTTCGCAATAATTTAAACATTTCTTGTTTACTTTCATAAAATTTAAAGAAATATAATTTCATCTATAATGAAGAAAATGTAAGAAATTCTCACTTAGTTTTATCTTTATAATTATATCTACAGTTAGATTATTTAAAAATTCACATATAAAAATTAGTTTTTTTTTTAATTTTGTAAAAAGAAGTCTATATTAAGGTTGTCCAAATCGCTCGTGTGACTTATCCCACTTGGTTGACAGCAACATCCAATCAAGCCCATGAGTTTTCAGAATCCGAAAAACTGCACCTGGATTGGAGCAAAGTTGACTCTTATCACATCGAATGTACCTCAAAATATGTAAAGAAGTAGTCTCTGTTGTGCAGCATATTGTATAAAGGGGATACATTTTTAGCCCGACACATGACGTTGGGCACGGAGGTGGCCGGAACGTAGCCTAGCAATAGTTGTCTGCTCGGATCTACTTTCTGCCTCATGCAAGGCCATGCCAGGGCATATACAAGCATACCAGTCATGTAAAGGGGACATTTACCAGGAGGAGTTACATGGCAGTTTTTCCTAAATCCTACAAAACACGAATCATGGTAAAGGGTACAGTATAGTGCAGCATATTTGAGTCAATGGCCAAACGGCGCAGAGACATATAGCACCCAAAGGGAGAAGTCTGGCTATACCCTTGGGCACTGGATACTCATTTTAGTAGTTTTTTACGACATGCATGAGCTACAGTGGGACTATTCTAACACGATCCCACACGAGTTGTTGGCTAAATCATGGCTTATTCTATTAAATTTTGCGACCCACGACAGATTTCGCTTTACACTTATTATTGAAATAAATATAGCACTGATTATAATAAGAGTAATATTATTCGGATGTTTTATTCGTTATTATTGTAATGGTTATTTATGTGTAGTTATAAATGTACTATTGTTACTTTGTGAATAATGGTTATAAAAACTATAATCACTATTTTAAATTTCCACATAAAAATTAATGTTATACACCACCCACATATAAACACTAGTGTAACTAGAAAAGTTGGACACTGAATAATAGAAAGATTATTTCAGATGTATTTTAAAATTTCTTATCCATTTTGATCATTCATCAAACACAGAAAGAAACTCAAGTACAATAGTAAATCACTTTTATTATCCGGACAAGAAAATACAGCCATTTTAATTTTACCAGACGCACAATGCACGTCATGCGAAACGCAGCCCATATCCAAGTAAAAATGAAAGGGGGTTTTACTGCCTTAAGGTCCCTAATATATAATTCCTAAAAAAAAAAATGGGATTATCTGATATAAAAATCCCTAGGCTATACGTGCACGATCTCTGAAGCTGAGTCTGGGTTTTTCTGGGCGGTAAGTACATTTCCTATTGGAATGATTGCTTTGGTTTGGTTTGGTTTGGATCGCTACGGTCTACTGTTTTGCTCACGATAACTAATGAGACTGGGACCTACTGCTTAAAGCCGATTCCAAACGGCTGTGAACGAACAACCATGCCAGCAACAGGATTCGAAGCCGGTACCGAGGAGCAGAGCTCTAACATTCGCCCATCGTTAAGCTTCGAACTGGGAGGAAAAATTAAATTAAAATTGCAAATTAGAGTTTAATAATTTATCGTGATCTTTTTTATTATTATACATACATATATATGTATGTATATATATATATATATATATATATATATATATATATATATATATATATATATATATAATTTTTTATTGGTTATATATGTGCGTGCGTGTGTGTGTGTGTGTGTGTGTGTACAAGAGCTATCCCTTCGAAGGGGCAAGCCTCCTGCACCTTCAGATCTTTTTTACTAAAATCTGTCTAGAAAATAAGGTTTTTAATCGACTCTGTCATTTGAAACAAATGTAATAGTAAAAAGGTAATGTTAAAATTTTGTTACACTTTTTCGTTACACAATTTTTCTGATAGAGGCAAGAATAAAATGATATTATGATCATTAATATATAAGAGGCAGCACGCAAAGTCTTTTGAAATGGACAGTTCTAGCCTAAATATTTCATAAAATTAAGTTACAGAACATTTAACCGAAAATGTATCATCTCTTTTAACCAATTACAACTCAAAATATGTAATATGCAATTTGAAACTAATGAAGTGATATATTTATTTCTGGATAGTTAATTAGTCGAAATTCGAAGGATGACTTATTTTTAAAATATATATATATATATTTAAGGTGTCTGACTTTTACCAAATAAAATACAGTACTTTACTGTAGCGTGAATTCATCACCAATCATTAATGAATAAAGAAAATTGGAACAAGAAAAATAACAAAGATCGATAAAATATCCCCAACATCAAAGCCGTTAATTGGTCTATCAGTGTTATGCTACCCTGAACATTGATAAATGTGGGAAGCATGTGGGAAGAGTGTTGTTCTTTTGTAACTTTATATTCTTTTATTTTGCCTGCTCCTCAATATCGACTATACATTAATACCACTACATGTACTCTTTTCATGCGAGATATTCAAGAACCCGGTAATTGAAAGATATCCCAGCATTCAATGTCGGATAGTCTGTTAATGACACGCTAGTGGGACATAAGGCTTCTAATTTCTAGTCAAATTTAACAGGGTTATGTCATATGGATCCTGAATGGTTTCCTTAAAAAAATTAGTTAATTTTTCTTGAGTTAGTAATATTTTTTTTAAATATTTCTAATGATTTATTTTTCGCATTACTTATTACAAGATTATTTATTAATCTTTTGCAAGCTGTAATATAACTACTGTTTCAGATATCCATTATTTTTCACAGAACTTAAGGAAGTGATTTTTCTTTTTGCTGACCAGTAGTCAAGGCCGTAGGCAGGGGGAGGTATTTGGGGGACTGTTCCCCCCCCGAAATTTTGAAAGACCATTTTGTAGATAGACAATGTCCCACGTTTGTGTATGTGTGTGCTATCGGCCTAGATGTTCATGAACTAAACAGTTATACTCTTAAATAAGAGATTTGAAAAAAAATTTTCAATTTTATAACTCCTCTTCAACCTCCACTCAAAATACAGTTTCTTTTAAGTCAAAGAGTTTTTTGCTGGATGAGAACCAAGCCTACCCTCAAAATTAGATTTATATAAAAATATACCATTTAAATTAATTTTACAATTTACACTAAATCACAAATTTGTGATGAAAATCACACTCAGTTTATTTAATTTGTGATTAAGTGAATGTTTCAGTCTATTTAGTATGAATGTTATGTGTTTCCTTTGTGTTTTCTTTGTTAATTCAATTAGATTTTAAATATTCAATTTTTATAAAATTTTTCCTCAAAATGTTGTTTTTGTTTATGTATCAATTTGTTGAGTTACGATCCCCTCGCCAGATTTCAAACGCCACGCTGCAAGCACGCCACGCACGCAAGCTGCAAGCACGCCAATTTCGCCAAATGTGGTTGAAGCACCAACAAGATCCATGATTAGAAACAGGAGAGTGGGCTAAGAAGAGGAGTTGAAAAAAAAAACCGCTCAGACCATAAAAGTCTTCCCGGGCCGCTAGCCGGAAATCTTTCTCTTTCATCAATTGAAGTATCATTCACAAATAAAGATGTCTTTCTCCCTTGGTCCCCCTAAGAAAATAATTTCTGGCTACGGCCCTGCCAGTAGTACTTCTGTTTCCGGATAAACAGTACTGAAGAAATGGTTAAAATATTCTGAATTAGCCAAGGGGATTTCTACCTGGATACCTGGGGGTGTATTTCCTCAGAGGGGGTACGGGATACCTAAAAATAATTTTTGTGGGTGTACGCGCAACGCTTTGGGATCCACGAAATCTAAATAAATTTACGAATTTAAATCTAAAGTAAAATCATTCTGACCCATTTTCATTTTTATGAAAGTTAAAATAAACAGCAACAAATAAATTGGTAGACATTTTTCAGGACCTTAACTAGACCCTCTAGCGCCAGTGGAAAAAAAACTGGTCTGCGTCCTTTCCACCAAATCACCAAATATAGTGAGAAAATACATAAACATATTATAAATATATGTATGCATACATATATCATATATTCAGAATGAACTCATAAAATCTTTTGTTAATTCTTAAAATGCTCCTACCATATTAATTTAATTTTTTTCTATTTTTCTTTATTAATACTTAAAAATATTTTTGAATAGTTTGGGGATATTATTTTGCGGATAAACTGAATAGTTTATTTGAGGAGGTTATTTTTTATTTAGACGCTGAATTTTCATAAAAAATTGGCAAATTTCTAAATATAATATTAGTTTTAATAACTTTATTGAATTCAAAATTTAAAACGAACACCCGGAATTATATTAAGGCATATTAGGAGTGTTTGGTAAATATCTTGTAAGAATCTATAACAGGTTTAGTCTCTAAAAGCATTTTTAAAAAATAAGAAAATTCATAAGAAATAATTTTTAAACACATTGTATTTTATAATAAAAAAGGTCTTTTTTTTAACTTTTCCTTATTTCTACTTGGGGCGAATCGTCCTATTTCGGACCTCATTTTCTTCACGGTACGGCGCCGCTAAGACTGATGCGCCTGTGGCAGGTGCCACTTTTTCCAATCCCTAGTTACGGCTCTGCCATTTTTTGGATGTTCGCCTAAAACGAGATAAATATTTGCCGGTTTATTGTCAACACTGATATCAGACAAATATTGAAAGACACTCTTCCCTTGATTATCCTAACTCGGTGTCGAACCCTGTTGCAAGTAAATCAACAAACGCACATGAATCCACTCTAATTGCAACGAGGAGCAACTTATTGAGTTATTTACAAATGAAAAGTTGTTTTGAACAAGGATATAACAAATCATGGTTACAAAAACAAATACCAATTTTATATAATGCGTTATGGGTAACTGTACAGAAGTTGACAATTGTCGTCCTATTTAACCCTCCGAGTGGAACACATCGAGGAAAAAAAGCCTCTAAAAATACGTTAAAGGTTTACTGTCTTAGTGGCCAAAGCGTTCTATGATTTTTTTTCTTCCCCTTTTGTCGACTGGAATGGAATATGTTATATCCACTCTCGTCATTGTCCCTTTACTTCCGGTTATAAATAGATATGTAAATAGATATTATAGATTGTTAATTTTTAATACACATAAAGCTCGGCAAGTCTCGAAGATCATCCCATAAGAAACAATGGATTCTAAAAGTACAAATAAAATATTCTTTGAGATACCTATTTATATTTTTTTACGAAAGTCATCCAAGATATTTAAGGGGTGTATTTAAAGATACATCTGTTACCTCAGACGAAATACTTCGAATTAGATATTTACTAAGCCATGAAAAGCTATCAACGTCTTTGTGACTGAGGGGTGCATCCCTCAATAAATGTCAGTCAAAGAGGGGTGCAGTTCCTAAACAATCGACCTGACCCTCCTACTGCAAAACTCCATGAGGGAAAGCACTGGCAGAAATGTACATTACATCTATTTTCGGAGCGTTTTTTGAGGTCGAAAACTGTACGTTTTGAAGACATCTTCGGTTTGGCGGAATTGTACGTGCGAACCGCTTAGAGGGTTAATAGAACGTCGATATAGGGCAGTTATTTTGACTCACCACGAAATAAATAATTGTCTGGTAACTGGAGACTTGCGAATGCGACTCACAAACATAGAGCTGGACATTAATTTATATTAACCCGCCAGACTCACTGATCTCCTTAAGTATTGAAAAATAATATTTCTATAATTTAAAACTGAAGGTAATAATTTCAATAAATTTTATTTTAAACAGCGAATGATATATTTATATTCTATTTTTACTATTAAAATGCTTAAATTAAAATCGCAATTTTGTTATTATGGAATTGTATAGTTACTACCATACAACCCGTCATATAACAGCATCAGTAAAATTTTTAATTTTCCTGAATTGTAAAGAACCCTATGAGGCAGGTAAGAAAAAAATGGTTTGTTTTTGGCTGAGAATTATCTAGCACACGTATAATAATTTGTTTATCTTCATACTCCTCTAAAATCTCCCGATACTGTAAATGCAGTTTAGAACACCTTGAATTCATTTAGAAATATAATTCAAAGTTTTCTTAGCTACGTCTAAATTATAGTTAAGTTCTTCCCTCAAAAACACCCGGGATGTAGACAGAATTTGTTGTTAATACCGGTGATAAAATTTTCATTGCAACAAAAAGTAATCGGGGATTAAATTTAAAATTATCACATATGTAACTAATCTATTATTACAGTGTCATAATCTATTAATGTTACAGTGTCAATAGTGTTTAGTTGTCATTTTAAACATCATAAAATGTCTGGTATTTAAAAATAAATAAATAAATATGATAAGAGTTTATTTGGGATCACATGTAAGCTTTATAACATAGCAAGCTATAAAGCTATTTGTCATGATTTCGATAAATGTGCCTATAGAAAAAGTAAATTTAACTGCAGCGATCGAAAAGTTGTAAAATGTCTATCGAAATGATAAAATTATAAACGTTAACATATGTTCGAAAATTTGGTAGATTGTTCATAGGTTATCTTACCTGCGCAAAGAAGAAAAACTCGTTCCGAGAAAATATAAGAATTTTACAAATTATTTTTTTAGTACTAGCTTAAAATGGACGTTAGGCCTTAATAAATTAATGCTCATGCTTTGGTACAAATTTTTATCAACGTTAGACCTAATGGAAAATATGGCTTCCATAATATTTTGTTAATGGTATGAAGCAATATACTAACTACACTCATGTCCATAAATTAAGGATAATGAAGTTCAGGCAATGAAAGAGACAAAAGCAAAACAAATTTGACTTATTAAATATATAAGTCTATTTATTAAACAAAAGGTAAAGAGCAAAAAATATGCTATATGTTTGACATAATTAATAAAAATTGCGATTTTTACTCCCTGGAGCAAATTTCAAAAAAGGACCTATTTACAGAAAACAGTATAACATGGTTAGTATGATGGTTAATACAGAGTATGTCTCCCGGATGATGCAATACAAGCGTTACAACGCCTACGCATGCTGAGTATCATATTATCAATCTGATCTTGGAGAAAATTACACCACTCATCAAGCAATGCCCTCCGAAGTTCCGATAGACAGTTGGGAGGGGGTTGACGGGCTGCAATTCGTCGGCCAAGCATGTCCCACACATGCTCTATTGGATTCAAGTCAGGTGAGTATGCTGGCCAATCCATACGGGTGATATCCTCCGATTGAAGGCATTCGTCTACAATGTTTGCACGGTGAGGTCGGGCGTTGTCATCCCTATACAGAAATTCAGGACCCATGGCGCCCCGAAACAAACGTACATGTTGTTCCAGAATGACATCCCGATAGATGTGGCCTGTCATCGTTACACTCTGAACATGCAGGTCAGTTCTGGAACCAAGAATAATTCCTCCCCAAACGAGCCATCCTGCACCACCGTAACGGTGTCGTTCAATGGTGTTCTCTTGGTGGTAACGGGTACCTGGCGCTCTCCATATGAAAGTCCGGCGAGAATCAGAATGTAAACTGAACCTGGACTCGTCGGAAAACATCACACAAGACCACTGTTGCGGTGTCCACAATGCATGCTCTCTAGCCCAGCATAATCGCAGGTGACAGTGAGTTGCGGTAAGGGGAACACATCTGACAGGCCTACGAGCATATAGACCAATGTTCCCTAAGCGTCTGTACACGGTCTGCCTTGAAACTGTCGTACCGGTAGCTGAAAAGAGCTGACGAGACAGGTCTGATGCTGTGCTCCGTCTGTTTCTTTTGGCAGTAACTGCCAAATACCGATCATCATTCGGCGTAGTAACTCGGGGGCGACCTGTGCTGTAACATCTACTCACATTACCATCATGTTTGAATCGTTGCCAAAGCCTGGAGATGACACTCTGGGCGATTCCAAGTTCCTCGGATACTTCCAGCTGGGTACGTCCACATTCCAGTCGTCCGATAATTCTACCACGTAAAAAATCATCCAAATGCTTCCTTTGTGCCATAACTATGCGGTTATTGCACTGAAAGGCTTTTAAAGCGCTTGTGAACAATTTTACTTCTTTGCTACCATTCCTTATATACCCCTTTCATACACGCTCGTCATTGGGACGTACTATCCGCGCCATCTGGTGGTTTCCTGCAATTTGCATATTCTTCTTCAAGATGTGTCTGATAATTCTACAGGGGAAATTTTTATTTTAGAGCTCAATTTCTGTGTGATTCTGAAATATCCTTAATTTATGAACATGAGTGTATTAATATATAATAACTGCCTGTCTCACCTACCCAGAATGCTTGTAAATAATAAACTAAACAGAAACTTACGTGCTTTAGCTTTAGCAAATTTATTAATTAAAGATTCATAATCTAATAACCGCTTGGCTTGGCACTAAACAAATATAGATAGAAAATTCCGTTGTCATTTTAACATAGAGAATAATATTGAAGTATTATTATTATTAGAAAAATAACTAATGATAATCAAATAATAAAATGAAGCAATTTTTCTTTTGTAACCGGAAATTGGGGGCCCCTCGATTTAGGAGACCTACGCTTCGTGAGGAAATTCACTTCTTGGCTTTAATCACGTATTACAGTATAAACGAAGCTTTCCAATTTAATATTGCAGAGCATTGTTCTCAAGAAAAAAAGTCACACGATAACAAAGATGAACTAATCTAGTATCTCCCATAAAATTCAGTTATAATATTATTTGTACAAGTTGAATTGGGATTCATATTACAGGTTGAACGATAAATTAAACATTCTGAAGTTTCTCATCATCATCAGTGATGCAATAACTCAGAATGGGTCAAGGTTTTCTCTATCATTTGCCCCCGGTAATACTATTTCCGGCAACAGTTCTCTATGTTTTTACTATTAGAATAGTTCTAGTCGGCTGTTGTTATATTATCTAAACCTGATTCCGCTGTCGATCTAGTATTGAATACATTTAAAAGTCTTAAACAATGGAATGCTTATTCGTTTGCATAGCCTTTTAAATTCTCCTTCTTCTATTACAATAATCAGAATTATTCTTATTCATTTAAAAACTAACTATTTAGATTAGGATTTCTTATAATTTCTTTTATGGATTATAATTTCTTTTTATGGACGCATTAAAAAATTAATATTTCATATTATAAATTCTATATATTATCTTTTTATTGACAGTAATAAAATATAATCACTATTATAATTAATATATTTAAGCCTAATCTATCTTTCTTATATATCATAAATAGGAATATATGATCTATATGTAAAAAGAAAATTTATAAATTCAGTTACTGGTTTTTCATTTAACGCCTAGCAAGTAGCATATATACTCAGAGATCAATCTAACGAAATGTAGTTATTTGGTTTTATTAAAAGGTAAGGAAAAAACCCTATTCTTCCATATATAAAAACGAAAATATTTTGATTGGTGGAATGCATATTGAAGGTTTAAAACAGGTGTGGCCTCACACGAGGTCAATGAGAGCCACATTCCAATTTTTCATGATGTAACCACATTATAGTTACACGTGATTCCTTCTTTCTGGTATCTCAACCACATAACCCAGAAAATGTATGAAAACGGAAGTTTTGTGTGAAATACGTCATTCTTTAGTATAACAAAGGTTTTCCTTTGGAATAAGATGCAATATTCTCTCCAATTCAAAGCTACTCTGCATAAATTCGTGCATAAATTCTAAAATGAACATTTATCATACAGAATCTACTAACAAATTTAACTTTTAAAGGTTCGCTTTGCATAACTGTTGGATAGAGCTAGAAAAAAATTATACGTTTTATGGTTTTTTGTATAATGTTGTTTCCTACAGAGCATAGAATGAAATAAAATAAATACACTAAGACATTGATTAGTGTTGTTTTATCCTATTTCTCAAACATATATTTCATTTACATAAGAACCGCATACGGCTCGTAAGCTGCGCGATGTCGGCACTTGATCTATAGTAGTGGTGGGCAAGCATGAAGTCAAAGAGAGTCAAATGCAGGTTTTATATACCTTATCAAGAGCCACTACTCCATTTACATAGTATTAAATACATAAACTCATTTTAACTGAATTAAACACAGAAAACTATACAAAAATTAAAAGTAAGAATTTTACAGAATAATTGATTGAAAAATGTATTGATAAAGTTAAAATATAATAAAAAATGTAAAGTATTTATCTTGGAATTTTTGGTCAAACGTTTTGATATTTGGCGTAAAATTTTTAAACCTGTCTGTAGATTTTCCGTAAAATAATAATAGTCAACTGTGAAAGATATCCCAATTTTAAGAAATTTACAGTGGGGTAAAGAGATTAGCACCAAAATTTTAAATTAGACTACAATAATATGGATATTTTGATTTTGGTAAGAGTTTCCAAAGCTGTTTTCAAATATTTTAGATCTGTAACGCATTAACAATTCCTCTTTAGTTTCAGCTCTCCAGTCGCTTTTTCAAGAAAGTGTTATTTCATAAATTGATGATTCATCTAGAGTAATATATAAATATAAAAATGAAAAAAAATTATTTTTTGCTTATTTAAAGAATTCAATAACGTTTACCTGCGATGCCATTTCTGGAATGATTCCTACTGCGTATATGTAGACAGTATTAACGTATATCAAAAATATGAAATGTAATAAATATCCCTAAATATATGACACGAAGAAAATTACATCTAAAATTGTCGAATAAATAAAATCATCACAACGACCAAGAATTATTTAAACTGCCATATTTCCCTTCAGTTAACTTTGGGTTAACTTATATGTTTCCCTAGACATCATTTATCTCCAAATATATGATCACTGACTCAACTTTGGGTATATTAGTATATAAAGAACATGTTAAGAAAAACGTTTTTCAAAATTCAATTACATTAAATTGGTCCATAAGAAATTAAAAATAAATAACTCATTTGTCAGTCATTAATAAATCATTTTCAATTTTGTTTTTCAAATATTCAGCTGCCCAAAGTTTTCGAGCATTTTCAGTTGAATGAAGTGGGAAAAAACTTTCGCACGCAATATTGTAATTAGGACGAGATTCAAAGAAAATATTTCGATGTTTAGAGGATAGTAAGTTTCCTTTTAACACAAAAGAGGATTGTTATGAACCTGTAACACGGCTTAAGGAATATTTGCTTTTCTCGTTGCTGTAAGTCACGATTATAATAGAAAAATTTTGCTTTGAGAAACAGGAAATTAGAAAAATTTATCCCTTATTAAATAAACTTTATTATCTCTTCTTGTATGTAAAGAACTTTCGAGATTTTAAAGAAACAGACATGTCATTTATCTATAGCATATTTTCAAAACTGCTATTCTCTATTTTTGTAAGTTTAAATTATGTTAACGATTCATAACTTATATTTTACATAAATTGAGGGGATAGAGGGGGTAAAATCTAAAAAAAAGTTTCTCAACCCTTTATATTTCAACATTTTAGAATTAAAAATAATTCTTCAAATGTAAAATGAAGTATTTAAAAATATAATACAGTAAAAAATAATTTAAAGATATTAAACTATAAAAATGAAATTTTAATTACTACAAACAAAAAATACACATTTCTTAAAAATAGCCTGAATTATTTTGCCAAAATTTATCTTTATATAAAAAGTTTTAAACAGTTTTTATGAGAAATCTACTTCTATTGTCTCTACATTTTTTTTTAAATTTAACAAATCTAAAGGTTATTTCAGTAATAATCATGATAAAACGATGTATGAAATTTTGATACAAAAATGAAATTTAGCATTTGCATTTGGAACAGATTCTACGGTCAAATTTTGTTAATTGCAGTGTTGCAGGATAAAAATTATCAAAAAATCTGTCTTTTAAAGTCCATTGTGTAAATTATATGAATTTTGCATTTCATTACTAAATCCTTTTCAATATTGTTTTCCATATATTCAGCTGCCAAAGTTTTCTAGAATTTTCAAAAGCATTGTGAAGTTATATGTTGCAGATTTGCAACAAGGTGATACAAAGGGTTAAATATAGTTTTCTTAAAGAATCAACCAGTGATCTGCTACAGCTTTCTTCTCTTTTAAAGAAAAGAGCGAGATTTTAAAATGTAGAATGTTTGGTCAATAAAACATCCATGATCACATCAACAAATCTTTGAATTACTCGCCAACTATACATTCTTTTGAGAAATCGAAATTTGTAGATACTCAAGCAACTCTTTAAAATTCGACTTATAGAAAGGATGAAGTGCACATTACCAGTCAATAATTAACTTAAATTTTCCTGTTCTTCCTGCTTAAAGCCACTATCTTAGAATTCATCCAAGATCTGACAGCTGCGAAATGTAAAGAAGTCAGTAGACTGTCAATAAAATACAATGAAAATTCCTCATGCGTCAAAAGGACAAGGGTTTACCAGATTGTGGCTCAGCTCTCACTACAGTAAGTTCGGATTAGATATAAATCAGTAAACGAAAAAAAAATTTTTTTTCTCAAATAATTCCCTAGTCTTCGGTAGGTAGCTGCACGACCGGCAAGAAGAAAGGAATAAAGCTTAAGAACCCAGATGGAACTCAACGACACAAGGCGATGCTTTGTGTCTATCTCCCTGCGATAGGCAAACAAGACATTTGTCACTGTCAGTATAGAGCGAGAGCGTCTTGATTGAACTTTCCCCTCGGCTCCGAATGAATAATTACCCAGTTGTGTGGCTTTTATGACTGCGGTTAATTCGTAATTATGATAATTACTGCTCAAGGAGTAAATTTTTGTTGAAAAGAAAGACATCCTCTCCTGGAACTTTCTATTGGTTTTAAACTCTATGTCAAGGGATTCTTTGGAAATTGTTCGTCGATCTGTTGTTTACGGGTTATCTTTTTCCTCGAACGCCATTAAAAAAAAATTCTTTACTCAGAGAGCTATGCCATTTCTGTCCTCATTAGTCATTCATTATGAGACAGTTGCGAGCTCTTTCAAAAGACAAAACAGTGGTAGGGAATCGATGAAGAACCCGCTCAGATGCTCATTTGAAACTAATTACTCATAAGTATGAACAGGAATTAAATTATCTGACATAAGAGCTTTCGCACTCTTTGGGAAGGAAAAATTTGGGAAAATTAAAGCAAAGACTAAATCTTGTGCTCCAAGTAGCAAATATTACAGTAGAAGGAACGATTGGCATATAAAAACAGTTTGATTACGATACTTCAGTCTACATGAAATGTCTTTATATTTCGAGCATTGTCGCCTTTAGTGATGATGTGTAACCTGGCATATAATCTACAGATGGTTCATATAATGTTAAATAGTGGTCATTTTTTATAGTAAAATGCGTAATATTTCAAAAATATTTCAATAATCTCTAAAATTTTTAATAAGACGCTTTTAGAAAAGATAATTTCGGAGTAAGACCGCATTAAGATATATTAGCCTTTCAAATATGGCTGTGTTGAATTACACAACCGATTTAGAAAAATATAAATTATTAAGTAAAATCTCTTAAGCTAGTTTGAAAACTGCGACACTGTTCAAAATAATCAAAAGGATATTTTCGTATCAAAACAATACAAGGCTATAGAGAAAACACATGATTCTAGTATAGAAGTTAACTACAGTAGAAAAGATCGTAAAAAATGCAAACGGTGATTAAAATTGTTCGACTCTTTGGACTTTAAGAGGTTTAAAACTACGAATGGAAACTTTAGAAATACTTATTCTTTATATTTATTTTTGTATAAATAAAATAGAAAATAAGTTCATTTTTATTCATTTTTTTTTTGTAATATTGAATGCTATTTATAAAAAAAATTAGCATCTTGCTATTTTTATGTTTAGGATATAAACTGCACCTTATCTTAAGTGTTATGGTTAGTATATATTTAGATTTTCGTTGTTACTTTTATGAATAAATATTTAAACATTCCCAACTCTAAAGGTTTATTCTATTTGGTCAAAGCTAAATTACCCATATTAATTAGTATTAGGGAGATATTTATTTATTTTACAAATATCGAACAATTAGCTCCTAAGCCATTAGTTCACTGGTTCTCCGATACGTATTGGGGTAATATTAATACATTCAAGTGAAAGGTATTCACAATCCATGAAAAAGTGACTCTTGCGTTCTAAAGGCTACATTAAGAGAAACGACTTTATGCACTTGTTAAACATTTCCACACATTTTGATATCATTATTTTAGCCATATCTTAACTGAAATAACAATTAAAGAGACTTAAATTATGTACATCATGTGTCCCGTTTGTACGTAATTTAAACTTGAAAAGGCTTTTTCTCAGATTTCGTATCTTTTAACTTGTGATCATGATATCTTACAAATTATTACTAATAATTTCAAGAAATTTTGCATACTGATGTAAGCATATATAATATATTATATATATATATATATATATATTATATATATATATTTATATATATAATATTTATATATTTATAAATATAAATATATATATATATATTTATATAATATATATATATATATATATATATATATATATATGTATATGTATATATATTTTTATGTATATATATATATATATATATATGTTTATATTATATTTATACATATATATATATATATATGTATATGTATATATATATATATATATATATTATATATATATATTACTATTTATACATCAAACAATTAATTATATTACCATGATTTTAAATTTGGAATTTTTAATACAAAACTTTAGATCATTTTTGTGTAGCTTTAAAAAAATTAAAATGATTTACATATAAATAATTTTGCTTAGATTTTAAATGGTGTATGCTGGAAAAATATAGTGCTCTTTATTATATCTGAAAATAGTTTGTATTATGAATGTAAAATATTTTCTGATATTGTGCGCACAAGAATGTCCCAATTTCGCCTTCTGACACAGAAGGTAAATAAAAAGAATCATTATAAAACTACTTTTACAAACAAATAATTTCATGTACTATAATGATAACTAAGTTGAAAATGAGTAAATAGTTGTAGAAAAATTGACGAAAAAGCTAATTTTTGCTTATATGTCAGCGGGGACCACATGAAATCCTCCGCTTTGTAAATTAATAACTTAAAGTATTGAAACTTGATATGTAAGCATACATATCAAAGTTGAAATAAATCAATCACATTAAAAGTATTTTTTTAATTGAATAACTTTTTTAATTCAATTCACTGAAATTTTTTTAGTTTTTAAAATACTTCCTTGCATTTAAATTTTTTCTCCTAATTTTTTCTTATTATTTAAAAAATATTTTTGATATATTTAGGTATTATTTTGCTGATTTATACATTGAAGAGGAAGTTTATAGGAAATATTTTTATAAAATATTACCTAACCTTAAATTTTCCCTAAATTTCAGATATAACCTTTCTATTTTTCCACTGAGTTTTAGTAGTCTAAGTGAACTCAAAATTTAAAATAAATCCTCACATTTATTTGAATATTTATTAGGAGCTGATTTATACATTGAAGAGGAAGTTTATAGGAAATATTTTTTATAAAATATTACCTTACCTTAAATTTTCCTAAATTTCAGATATAACCTTTCTATTTTTCCACTGAGTTTCAGTAGTCTATGTGAACTCAAAACTTAAAATAAATCTCACATTTATTTGAATATTTTTTAGGAGCTGATTTATACATTGAAGAGGAAGTTTATAGGAAATATTTTTATAAAATATTACCTAACCTTAAATTTTCCCTAAATTTCAGATATAACCTTTCTATTTTTCCACTGAGTTTTAGTAGTCTAAGTGAACTCAAAATTTAAAATAAATCCTCACATTTATTTGAATATTTATTAGGAGTATTTAGTTAAAAACATTTTGTAAGAATTTGAAAATAAAATGAAATCGCTAGAAGAATTTAAACTTTTTTTACTGGAAAATTTTAAAAAAATATCAAATTTTTAAAATAAGATTTTAAGGTAATTCATTTAGCTATATTTTAATGTATGTGTGTTCAAAGTTTCATAATTCTAAAATGATAATTTACAAAAACAAGGTTTATAGGAAATATTTTTATAAAATATTACCTTACCTTAAATTTTCACAAAATTTCAAATATAACCTTTCTATCTTTGCTTTGAGTTTTAGTAGTCTAAATGAACTCAAAACTTAAAATAGATCCTCAGATTTATTTGAATGTTTATTAGGAGCATTTGATTAAAAACATTTTGTAAGAATTTGAAAATAAAATGAAATCGCTAGAAGAATTTAAACTTTTTTTTTACTGGAAATTTTTAAAAAATATTAAAATTTTTAAAATAAGATTTTAAGGTAATCAAACGATTTAGCTATACTTTCATGTATGTGTGTTCAAAGTTTCATGATTCTAAAATGATAATTTACAAAAACAAGGTTTATAGGAAATATTTTTATAAAATATTACCTTACCTTAAATTTTCACAAAATTTCAAATATAACCTTTCTATCTTTGCTTTGAGTTTTAGTAGTCTAAATGAACTCAAAACTTAAAATAGATCCTCAGATTTATTTGAATGTTTATTAGGAGTATTTGATTTAAAACATTTTGTAAGAATTTGAAAATAAAATAAAATTGCTAGAATAATTTAAACTTTCTTTACTGGAAAATTTTTTAAATTATCAAATTTTTAAAATAAGATTTTAAGGTAATTCATTTAGCTATACTTTAATGTATGTGGGTGCAAAGTTTCATAATAGAGCAATTTGTCGCAACCTCACGAACTACTATAATGCCCTTACCATTCATTTTTAGGTTTACAACAGCCAATAGGCAAACAATAAACTGCCTTTCTGTTTGAAACTAGAGCCAGAATTGTCATAAATTGAGATTTACCCTACTGCGTGAAATCGCCTTATCCTAAAATGATAATCTACAAAAACACTCTGTAAAGCCTTTCATCCCCCAAGATAGAAGAAAAATAAAGTTATTTTCAAACCCCAATTCGGGATAAAGACGATGTACGAATGTTCATCTGCCATCTGCAGCGTACGTATCCCTCGAAATACCTGAACTCTCGTCTAGCAAGCGAGACATAAATAGGTCCCAAAATGTACCAAGAAAACATCCGATGCCAGTCGTGAATTCGGTCCCCTGTCATCACGGATGAAAGATTGGTATTTGTGCAAGAAAGGAAAAGGAAGGTTGCAGGGGAACGGATGATTGAAATGTCCGTCTGGTCAGCTAGTGTCCACCTTATACCATCGTCGCCAGTTTGGAAGACTATTCCCCCTTGCATTCATTCCGATAATCTACACATTTGCTTCTAAACCCCGTAACACGGACAGAAAGTGGAAAAGAGACGATACTGTGCTAAACTAGTTTATTCTCAATCCTGAATAAAGACACGATATTTTTTCAGATAGAGTGGTGAAGAAAGATGTTTCTTAAATTGAATTTTTAATAGACTTTAAAATTGAGGACTTTTCCCGGATTCTAAAAAATATGCAATTTATATTGGTACAGCAATGACTCTATCCATAAAATGGTAGTATGACTTTACGAATTGACATTTTTTTCAAATCTTTTGTTACACTTTTGTGAATATTATTATGACTTTTCACCCCCGTAGCATTCCTAGAAAATCGGAATTTACTTGGGTAAAAAATCGTGTAGCAAAGCAATAGAGCGTAGCTCCTCAAACCAAATGAAACCTACAAAATCGGAAAAAGATGACTTGATTCGGAATCTACTAAACTGCTTTGTTGAATTTTTCTTAAATAACAAATTTTCGAGAAACGCAGAGATATATTTTAATTGAATTTTTAGCCTTTTGTATAACTATACAGCAGATCTACAACATACTATCCATGTCAATTACAGTAGAGAGATTTAAAAGATGATTTTTCATGAACAAAATTATGCAAGAACGTGACAGCAATAATGCAAGTAATTTCAGTCGCTGTAACTTCGTTCCATTTGACAAATAACAAAGTTAAGGCTTTCAAAATATGCAGAACTGCTTGCAGTTTAATTTATAAAAAATGTGGAAGATTTAATTATCCTGAAAGCCTTTAACCCGTTGTGTCACCACCTTGCAACATACCTAAAAATAGATTACATTTCTTCAGTAAGCTTTAAAAGATGGTTATATTGATTGTTGGTATTTTGCAACACTGCAATTAACACAGTTTCTCGTAGAATTCAGGTCCGTAACTAGGTACTTTGGTGCCCGTGACAAAAAATTGGCCTGCGCCCCTAACGCCAAATATAGTGTTTCCCACTATATTTGGCGTTAGGGCGTTATATATAAGCATGCTTTTTTTTCTCTATCATATATTCAGAATGTACTCAAAATATTTAGTTAATTCTTAAAATGTTCCTAGTATATTAATTTTTAATTTTTCTTCTATTTTTACCTGATTAATATTTTAGAACACTCTGGGGATATTATTTTGCTGATAAATGAACTAATTTATGTGAGGGGAATATGTTTTATTTGTACGTTAAATTTTCTTAAAATATTGACGAATTTCTAAATTTAAATTTAGTTTTAATAACTTTAATAAATTCAAAATTTAAAACTAATACCCTGATTTATATTAAGGCATTTTAGGAGTCTTTGGGAAACATTTTATGTCTCTTGAAGCATTTTAAAAAAATAAAAAAAGTTTATAAAAATTAATTTCTAAATACTTTATATTTTATAAATAAAATCGGATTTTATATTAAAAAAATATTTTTCATCTTCTTATTTCTACTCGGATCGAATCATCCTCTTTCGGATCCCATTTTCATCACAGAGCGGCGCCCTTATGACTGATGCGCCCATGGTAAATGCCACTTTTGCTACGCCCAAGTTGCGGCCCTGGTAGAATCAGTGCCAAATGACGATGCAAAGTTTAATTGTTCTATCAAAGTTCATTTATGATTTTATTATAAACGAAACATTGTTTCAACTACGAAAGAATAGTCAGTACATGATGATTATTATTCAAATAAATTTTGGACTAATAAAATATTTTAAAAATATGGAGATGTCAAAAGTATATTCCTTACAAAACTAATATCAAATTCCGTTTATAAGATTTTAATTTTTCTTCTATTTTCACTTGATTAATATTTTAAATATTTTTTAATACTCTGGGAGGGTATTATTTTGCTGATAAATGAACTAATTTATGTGAGGGGAATATGTTTTATTTGTACGTTAAATTTTCATAAAATATTGACGAATTTCTAAATTTAAATTTAGTTTTAATAACTTTAATAAATTTAAAATTTAAAACTAATACCCTGATTTATATTAAGGCATTTTAGGAGTCTTTGGGAAACATTTTATGTCTATTGAAACATTTTAAAAAATTTAAAAAAATTATAAAAAAAATGTCTAAATACTTTGGATCTTATAAATAAAATCGGATATTATAATAAAAAATATTTTTCATCATCTTATTTCTACTCGGATCGAATCGTCCTCTTTCGGATCCCATTTCGTCACATAGTGGCACCCCTATGACTGATGCGCCCGTGGCAAATGCCACCTTTGCCATGCCCTAGTTAAGGCCCTGGTAGAATCAGTGCCAAATGGTGATGCAAATTTTAATTATTCTATCAAAGTTTCATTTATGATTTTATTATAAATGAAACATTGTTTCAACTATGAAAAAAATAGTCAGTACATAATGATTATTATTCAAATAAATTTTGGCCTTATAAAATATTTTTAAAATGCCATGCCCTAGTTAAGACCCTCGTAGAATCAGTGCCAAATGGTGATGCAAATTTTAATTATTCTATCAAAGTTTCATTTATGATTTTATTATAAATGAAACATTGTTTCAACTATGAAAAAAAATAGTCAGTACATAATGATTATTATTCAAATAAATTTTGGCCTTATAAAATATTTTTAAAATGCCATGCCCTAGTTAAGACCCTCGTAGAATCAGTGCCAAATGGTGATGCAAATTTTAATTATTCTATCAAAGTTTCATTTATGATTTTATTATAAATGAAACATTGTTTCAACTATGAAAAAAATAGTCAGTACATAATAATTATTATTCAAATAAATTTTGGCCTTATAAAATATTTTTAAAATGCCATGCCCTAGTTAAGGCCCTGGTAGAATCAGTGCCAAATGGTGATGCAAATTTTAATTATTCTATCAAAGTTTCATTTATGATTTTATTATAAATGAAACATTGTTTCAACTATGAAAAAAATAGTCAGTACATAATGATTATTATTCAAATAAATTTTGGCCTTATAAAATATTTTTAAAATGCCATGCCCTAGTTAAGACCCTCGTAGAATCAGTGCCAAATGGTGATGCAAATTTTAATTATTCTATCAAAGTTTCATTTATGATTTTATTATAAATGAAACATTGTTTCAACTATGAAAAAAATAGTCAGTACATAATGATTATTATTCAAATAAATTTTGGCCTTATAAAATATTTTTAAAATGCCATGCCCTAGTTAAGACCCTCGTAGAATCAGTGCCAAATGGTGATGCGAAGTTTAATTGCTCTATCAAAGTTTCATTTATGATTTTATTATAAATGAAACATTGTTTCAACTATGAAAAAATAGTCAGTACATGATGATTATTATTCAAATGAATTTTGGACTTATAAAATATTTTTAAAATGTGGAGATGTCAATAGTATATTCCTTACAAAACTAATTTTAAATTCCGTCTATAAGATCATTTTGACACAAAGTTATTTACGATATTATGGCTTACATAAACCGTAGGCTCAATTCATACTATTTCATTTTCCTAAAGTGCCTCTGTCCTCTTAAGGCTCGGAATTATGAATTCGAAATTATGAACAAAATACAAAACTATAAACAAAATATAAAATTATAAAATGCACTGAGATTCCCCAGATAAAAATTTCATAGCAATTTTTTAAATATAAATTTTTAAGTCATGACTATAAAATGTGCCTTTTCTGGTGTTTGGAAAGCTTAAAATATTTAAGATAGACCATTAAAATTTGCTAAAATTACTTGTTTCCATAATGATATCTACTATGAATGCTCTCGGTGAAAATTAGTAAGTAAAATTTAAATTAACAAGAAAAAGGTATTTACAAGACTTCTGATTTTTAAAGTTTTCTACTAAAAATGTTTCATTATTTTCTGTACAAAAGGTAAAATAATTTTTTTCTGATATTTTGCCCATATTTTCTAACTTGTGTAACCATATTTTATAACTTGTGAATAGCATTGAAGCCCTTTAATATAAATTGTATGAATATACAATTAGAATAAACATTTAACTTCCTCCTTCATAATTAAATGAACTTAAATAAAAGGATTGCCACAGAAACAATATCTGTTTTTAATAACGCTGGTGTTCACTACATTTAAAATGCCTCCCAGAATAACACGCGGCACTATTTATATAATATTCCCACTTCTCAAACACAAGGGAGAAAACAAAACATAATTATGAGTCAGAAAGTAGACACTTTATTGATATAATGATTATGCAGACAAAATGTAATACTGATTGAAGTTTTAAAATTAAAGCCAAAACACTTCACTTTCGTGGTCATAAACCTACCTAATATTCTGTTTGGATAAGTACAGTCTATGACTGTTTAAAAACGTATTCCATAGACTTTTTATTGATTTCTTATGGAACATTTGATTATGCAAATTAGTGAGCAAAAGTAGCCCTATTTTATAGTGTTAGGAAAAATGTATAGTCAAGAGTGGAGATATGAACCAATTTACTTTTAAAGCAAAAGGAATAAAAATTTCTTCGCAGATTAGAAAATTTCTTTCATACATAATATATAAAAAAAATGTATCTTTACGAAAAATAGAATTTTATGTATATTTATATAGTTATTTTGGGATTTATAAAAATAATATTTTGCCTATTTTATCCAGTACATAAAAAAGGGAAACTCAAATAAGCATAATTAAATTTAGTGATTAACTGTAAAACAATGAACTGCTTTTAAAGTAGCAGATATAGAGATCATTTTCAGCAATTTACTCCTCAAACTGTATTGTAACTCAACATTATGCCGATATGTGCTACATTGTAGAAAGATTTTTTTTTTAATCTGGTGTTTCAAACTTTTACATCTTAGATAAATTGCTTCTTTTGAATCAGTATTATATTTTTTATGCATATATATCTTCCAGGCGTATGTTACAAAGTGGCCGTTATTCTTAATAAACAAATAATTACTCGCGAGGACAAAATCTGTCATAACTATCATGATAAAAAGAAGACTCTCTGCTCTTTTATCACTTCGAAACTTTCTCGTAAGGATTGCTGTAAATGATAAGCCCTGAAGATGTCTTCTGCACCACTTCATTCGTGAAACAAGATAAAAAGGGTCATCAATCAGCTCATTCAATTCTCATAATCCTGTTGACAGTAATTAATCTGTTTTAACTAATGTAGTGCAATCTCGAATCTTTAGTTGCACAATAAATATACACCATAAAAATAAGAAATGAAAAGATCCAACCACAGATATGACACATGATTGACAACATTTACGATGTGACACAATTTGATAAAATAAAATAGAAAAAAAATCTCTAAGAATTACTAATAGTAGCTCTTGCTGAAGATGACATGTACAACTCAGTTCATGGAGTCCCCTAAAGGAGACAAGGAGCCCTTTGATGTCCCGTTTAAATTGTGTCTCCAGTCATCAATCAGCTCATTCAAAGCAAACAATCGCCGTAGGGTACCTGTTTGAAGTTTGTGGCTCTGTATGCCCAGTTGGGGCACCGCATCAATCAAGATTGATTACGCGGTATCAGAAAATTTTTTAGTCTCTCTACAATGCTCTACACACAGGAGACCTCGAAAAAAATCTTTTTTTCCTCTTTTCAAGTCGCGTTCGGGGCATTAAAATACAGATTATTACTGCTTCAATTGATTCATTCGTATTAAAAAAATTAAGCTTTTTTTGAAAGTGACAGTTGTATAAATGGTTTAATTCTGCACATTATGCTTATATGATTATTATTTTCCAGATTACATTACATTTACATTTAACACCTTACTGTCAATCATGCAAATAACACGCTGTCTGTCAAGTAGATATTTACCAGCTACTGAGATTATCCTGTCATTCGTATGTGGCACATTGTGTTTAATAACACAACCATTACCATAAATAAAGTACTTCAAAGGAATGCAAGCTATGTGATCTTCCCTGATCTATTATCTTCAGATAAAAAGACCACTTTAACTCGCGATAGTATGGTTTTAATCATAATCACTCATTTGCTTCTCTGTTAGAACGATTTTGCTAATGAAATAACAAGTATGAAATACATTCAAATTCGAGTTAAAAATTTTACATTTCTAATGACTAATGACTTGTACATATATGGGAATACTAATACATTTTATACGTAAATGAGTATTTGGACTTGGTTTGGCTGTGAATACTTATAGTATTTTTACGAGTCAATGGCTTCTGACTTTAGATAAGATAAATATTTTGTATTAAATATACGAAATACTTGATTACTTATTAAATACTGTGCCCAATGACAACAAATTTCAATTTTGTTTATAATGAATTTGAACTTTAAAAAAAATAATAAAAAGGAATTGTAATACATAACAGTCACATTTTTTTTTTCAATATTCACTTCAAAAAAAGAAGTCAGTTTATAGACAATCTGGTAACCTGAAATTTATTTTCCATGTGAATTTTTATTTTTTTAAATCACTTTACATATTTTATACAACTATCATAATCACTGCATTGCTTCTATGTTAGAACGATTTTACTAATGGGATAACAAGTATTCAAAACATTCAAATTTGAGTTAAAAATTTTACATTTCTAATGGTTCATGACTTGTACATATGTGGGATTGAATACAATTACGTTTTATATGTTAG
Source organism: Pardosa pseudoannulata (assembly GCA_032207245.1). NCBI lineage: Eukaryota > Metazoa > Arthropoda > Arachnida > Araneae > Lycosidae > Pardosa > Pardosa pseudoannulata. Next base: position 87,635,615 of record CM063503.1, on the reverse strand, counting down.
TGAGTATTTTGGCTTGGTTTGGCCGGTAGCACTACAGACAGTTTTTTTTTTTTTATTACAAGAAAAGTTAATGAGCACTTGACGACTTTAGATAAGATAAAGATTTTGTATTAAATAATCAAAACATTCATTAGCCAGGTAATTTAAATACTGTACTGAATAACAACAAACTTCAATTTTGTTTTTAAGGAATTTGAGCTTAAAAGAAAAATAACAAAAAAGGAGTTATAATACACACCAAAGTCACCTTTCTTCAATATTAACATTCGCTTCTAGATTAAAAAAAAAAATAATAATAATAAAAAGTAAGTTTAGAGTTTATCTGGTTTCCTCTAACTATTTTCCATACGGATTTTTTTTTTATATAATTTTACACATTTTCATTCATAAATGTCATAGATCTGTTATAAACACAAAAACTGAAAAAAATTATTAACGATTTTAAGATAATTCATATTATGACAATTAAAAGTTATAAAAATTTTCCTGTTTCATATGTAACACATTTTTCCGGAATATTTGTAATTTTTCTATTTTAAAACTCTTAAAACATTTTTCTAATATTTGGAAGCAGATCAGAATTTTAACTACAGATAAAACTTCAGCTAAAACACTTGAATAGTTCTTGCCAAAAAATAAATAAATAAATAAATAAAAATTTTAAAATGTTCTTGCAGCCGTCCATATGATTGTTAGAACAAATCATAAGAAAGAACAATCAAAGAAAATAAGATATATTTGTATGTTACAAATTTCACATGAATCGATTGGTATTTCAACTAAATTTAATAAAAATTAATAATATAAAATTATTATGTTGCAGGCTATTAAGTTATACAGAATTTTATTTTGTAAAATATTTTTTATACAATTTTTCCCAATAATAAAAAGAGGTATTCTACAAATTCGAGCTAAAATATCATTCCGGGCAGGGTCCCGGTTTAGTCCGGCATAGAGTCTCAAATCACTCAGCTATTTTCCAGATTACATTACATTTACATTTAACACCTTACTGTCAATCATGCAAATAACACGCTGTCTGTCAAGTAGATATTTACTTCCTACTCAGATTGTCTTGTAATTCTTATGTGGCACATTGTGTTTAATAACACAACCATTACCATAAATAAGGTACTTTAAAGAAATGCAAGCTACGTGATCTTCCCTGATCTATTAAATCTTCAGATAAAACTTCAAGTAAAACACTTGAATAGTTCTTGTCAAAAAAGAAAGAAAGAAAGAAAGAAAGAAAATTTTTAAAATATTCTCGCAGCGGTCCATATGATTGTTAGAACAAATCATAAGAAAGAACAATCAAAGAAAATAAGATATATTTGTATGTTACAAATTTCACATGAATCGATTGGTATTTCAACTAAATTTAATAAAAATTAATAATATAAAATTATTATGTTGCAGGCTATTAAGTTATACAGAATTTTATTTTGTAAAATATTTTTTATACAATTTTTCCCAATAATAAAAAGAGGTATTCTACAAATTCGAGCTAAAATATCCGGTTTGTCCGGCTTAGGTTCTGAAATCACTCAGCCGACCATTCGTGTTTGTACTTAAGTATGCTAAAAATCCCACGAGAGCAACTGCGTAGTAAAGCAAACTGGATGTGGTTGTTTCAATATAGTTGCACATACGTTACATAAGATTGCAGATGGTTGATAAGGTTGCAGGTACGTTACATAAGATTAGATTTCAGAATATGATCAAATAATTTTCAATTAAAAAATCGAAAACAATTTTTCAAGTGGAAATAAAGTGGAAATATTATAAAAATATTTATTTTCTATCATATTATATGTTGTGTTTAATCTTGATAAATCCTCTTTTTTATTATTACTAATATTTATATCTGAATCACACAAATTAGAAACTGATTTATATCCCTATAACATAAATCATGATATAAATCTTGATATGAACCACTTGACTTTTAAATCTTTAATTTAAATCAAGAATACTTATTTTAGTGAATTTATTGAGCATGACATTTTTATTGCATGAATATAAGCTTCCCCAGCAACTCATACACATTCGCAAAGAAAGAAAATAAAGTTTAAATCTCCTTCCTTTAACAATGAAATTTCTGGTCAAATTTCTGGTCAATGAAAATACTTTTCAGGATTTTCTCTTAATCTGACATTAAATCTATAATATTTTCATATATGTTTTTGCGTTTATTGTAATACTAGTGCTTTAAAAACTGATTTCATAAGTAAATATTTTTATGTTTATAAACAGTGAAAATGTAAACAGTTTGAAAGAGTTTGTTGAGGAGGAAATAAAAAAAAATCAAATTTCATTTAAAAACGCATTTAATACATAACTATCATGTGTAAGTAATATTACACGCATTAAGATATTTAGCATGATAGTGAAAATTTAATCATTTATCGTAGTAAATATGATTCTGTCTTAAATAACGTTATTTCTAATGTTTGATTTGCAATAAAATTCTAAAAGTAAAATAAAAGATTTAAATTAAAAAATTTGATTTAAATAAAACTAAATACAATCAAATAATCAATTCACCTTTATTATATACAATTGAATAAATACTGGCGTCATTTATTTCTCAACATAAAAGATAAATATTGATTCTTCACTATACAACACTTAGTGTATTACAAAATGTTAAAAGAGGGGAATTCCCAGCTTAAATTACCTCTCTTCCCCTTGCGGTTTGATCTGTGAAAAAACGTCAAATCACTGTTTGAGCGCACGCTCTTGTGTATGGTTGTAGGTTTAATCATATCAATCCTATTAACACGATTAAAGAGAATCAAGATTTTCTCCAACACTGCATATGGCACCAAAATCTTAAGTGCTGTGGGACTATAAGGGTATTAATTTAACCCCGCCAAAAGTAGTTTATTTTATAGTATAAGTGAAAATTATACCACTAATATTCATAAGATCTATCCCAGAAAGGCTCTTCTCCCATACACAAGCGCGGGCGCTCAAATAGTGATATAACTCTTTATCATAGAGCAAATCGAGAGGGGAAGAGAAGTAATTCAAGAAAGAGATTCCCTTCTTTTAACATTTTGTAATATTCTAAGAACTGTATAGTAAAGCATCAATATTTATCTTTTATACTGAAAAAAAAAACCTAATACTTATTCAACTGTATATAATGATGGCAAATTTACTAACAGAAAACAGAACAAGCGTTTATTGACATAATTACTTCAATGCAAAATGTTCTTTCTTGATCAAACGACTGTAGAAGTTGAAATAAAATTTTCTAAAAATATTAGGAATATAACAGGGATAAAACAGTGATATAACGCTTTATCATAAAACAAACCGCTAGGGGAAGAGAGGTAATTCAAGCTAGAGATTCCTCTCTTTTAACATTTTGTAATATACTAAGAATTGTATAGTAAAGCATCAATATTTATCTTTTATGCTGAAAAAAAAGAGCACCCTAGTACCTTATTCAACTGTATATAATGATGGTAAATTTACTAACAGAAAATAGAACAAACGTTTATTGATATAATTACTTCAATGCAAAATGTTCTTTCTTGACCAAACGACTGTAGAAGTTGAAATAAGATTTTCTAAAAATCTTAGTGATATAACATTGATAAAACAGTGATATAACGCTTTATCATAAAACAAACCGCTAGGGGAAGAGAGGTAATTCAAGCTAGAGATTCCTCTCTTTTAACCTTTTGTAATATACTAAGAATTGTATAGTAAAGCCTCAATATTTATCTTTTATGCTGAAAAAAAAGAGCACCCTAGTACCTTATTCAACTGTATATAATGATGGTAAATTTACTAACAGAAAATAGAACAAACGTTTATTGATATAATTACTTCAATGCAAAATGTTCTTTCTTGATCAAACGACTGTAGAAGTTGAAATAAAATTTTCTAAAAATATTAGGAATATAACAGGGATAAAACAGTGATATAACGCTTTATCATAAAACAAACCGCTAGGGGAAGAGAGGTAATTCAAGCTAGAGATTCCTCTCTTTTAACATTTTGTAATATACTAAGAATTGTATAGTAAAGCATCAATATTTATCTTTTATGCTGAAAAAAAAGAGCACCCTAGTACCTTATTCAACTGTATATAATGATGGTAAATTTACTAACAGAAAATAGAACAAGCGTTTATTGATATAATTACTTCAATGCAAAATGTTCTTTCTTGATCAAACGACTGTAGAAGTTGAAATAAAATTTTCTAAAAATCTTAGTGATATAACATTGATAAAACAGTGATATAACGCTTTATCATAAAACAAACCGCTAGGGGAAGAGAGGTAATTCAAGCTAGAGATTCCTCTCTTTTAACATTTTGTAATATACTAAGAATTGTATAGTAAAGCATCAATATTTATCTTTTATGCTGAAAAAAAAGAGCACCCTAGTACCTTATTCAACTGTATATAATGATGGTAAATTTACTAACAGAAAATAGAACAAACGTTTATTGATATAATTACTTCAATGCAAAATGTTCTTTCTTGACCAAACGACTGTAGAAGTTGAAATAAGATTTTCTAAAAATCTTAGTGATATAACATTGATAAAACAGTGATATAACGCTTTATCATAAAACAAACCGCTAGGGGAAGAGAGGTAATTCAAGCTAGAGATTCCTCTCTTTTAACCTTTTGTAATATACTAAGAATTGTATAGTAAAGCCTCAATATTTATCTTTTATGCTGAACAAAAAAAGAGCACCCTAGTACCTTATTCAACTGTATATAATGATAGTAAATTTACTAACAGAAAATAGAACAAACGTTTATTGATATAATTACTTCAATGCAAAATGTTCTTTCTTGATCAAACGACTGTAGAAGTTGAAATAAAATTTTCTAAAAATCTTAGTGATATAACAGGGATAAAACAGTGATATAACGCTTTATCATAAAACAAACCGCTAGGGGAAGAGAGGTAATTCAAGCTAGAGATTCCTCTCTTTTAACATTTTGTAATATACTAAGAATTGTATAGTAAAGCCTCAATATTTATCTTTTATGCTGAAAAAAAAGAGCACCCTAGTACCTTATTCAACTGTATAATATGATGGTAAATTTACTAACAGAAAGCAGAACATTTATTGACATAATTATTTCAATGTAAAATGCTCTTTCTTGATCAAACAACTGTAGAAGTTGAAACAAAATTTTCTAAAAACCTTTAAAAAGTGCTTGTTAGGATAAAAAGGAATAAATAATGCGAAGTAAAATGGGGAGATTTAGAAGTAATTCGTACTCCTTTAAAAATAAAAATTCTGATGAATAAAAACACTTGTGCAGGTTTTCGATCACTGATATAATGCTTTATCATAAAGTAAAACACGAAGGGTCGAGAAGAATTTATGGTAGAGATTCCCCTATTTCAATCTTTTAAAACGAACTAAGGATTATATGATAAAACATTAACAACAATGTCTTTACGTTATTGCTATAAGCACCTGTAAAAAAATAAAATAAAAGCGCCAGTACTATATTTAACTTTTTTATAATACGGATAAATCTATTAATAGAAAAGTTCATTGTCACATTATTACTTGAATGTCAAATGTTTTTCTAAGATCTTTTGAACACCGAAAAAAAAAAAAATTCCTAAAATGCTTAAAAAATAATTTTTAAAAATCTTGTAGCAATATCAGAAATAAATAACATACTGTAATAAAAGGGTGGGGTATTTGAAATAATTAATTCTTTTTTCCTTTCCAATAAAATTTCTTAGGAAGAAAAACGCATGCGCTGGCGCTCAAGCTCTGTTTAAACTTTATAACATTGAGCAAATCGTGTGAGGATGGTGAATAATTCATACAGGAAATTCCCCTCCTTTTATTATTTTTAATTTTTGTTACTACACTTTTATTTTTATTTATTATTTTGCTGCTGTTAAATGATATTTAGAATAATGTTTTATGATATTTATGTTCATGTTATTTTGTTTCATGATATTTAGAATTATGACGCATATCTAATACTGCGTACTGGAAATGAGGAGCTCTAACGCTCTAAATTGCTCATTTCTTTGTCTAATATTATCCCCCCCTCTCAACCTTTTATAATACACTAAGAATTATTGCAAGAATATTTCCATATAAGCATCCATTTTAAAATAAACAAATAAATAAACATCAAGCACCTTATTCAACTGCATAAAATACAGGTGATTTATTAACTGAAAACAAAACACAAGCTTATTACCATTGTTACTTATTACCATTAAGCTTATTACCATTGTTACCCATGCAAAATAATCTTTCTTGGTAAAACATCTTTAAAACAGTGAAATAAAATTTTCTAAAAATAGTTTATATTTATATATATAAATAAATAAATAAAACTAGTCCCAGAAAAATATCAAAAATAAATAATAATCCATGAAAAAATTAAAGACAAACCGATTTTGCTCTTTATTAAAATAATTCATGAAGAGGAAAAACTAAGTATTGAAGAAGCCAAAAGTTTTGTCAACTATTACTCCCATTCGAGACCAACGACTTCAAATATTTACCGGACATTTTGTTGCTTTTTAATTTAACAAATAAAAGCTTTCCTCACAAAATGTATCATTCTGGAGATTACTAAAGAATAATCTCCAGAGTTGTCGAAATAAAAACAGCGAAAGGAATTTAAATGACAAGACCGATTACTTACAAGCGTGTAAAGCGATAGAAAAATTTCCCTTCCTGTAACTTTATTCCGTTTTATATAGGACATCAACTAACATTCATTGTCTTATTTATTCTGAAATATCTAAGTAATGTCCTATCTAATACAAACCAACGCATCATAAAGAAAAATAATGGATCTACTGTAAAACAAATTGCAAACGCAACCCTGTTTTTGACGACTATTTGTTTTCTTGTAGCAAATGAATATGAAGTACTTTGCTAATCGTATGTGAAGTCCCTCCCAGGCACACACAATATTCCTTTTTTGATTGGTTTAAAGTGAAACACCAAGAGCCAATTGGATATTGTCGGTGCTTTCCGAAAGTAAAAGACGTTTTCTCCCTCTCTCCATGCAAATTCAAGAAAGTTATGCGGATGCAGCGGCCTCTAGTGGTGAATAATGCACAATAAAAATATAGAGTTCTTAGTTTTAGACAATAATGGAGAAAAAAATTACGAGAACGGAAAAATTCACTCATTTTGTAAATATATAAGAAATTTAAATTTTGAATTCACCAATATAAGTAATTCAAAATAAAAATATATAATTCTTAATTTTTGACAAAAATGGAAAAAAAAAAAATGTGAAAAAAGTAAAAATTCATGCATTTTACTTGTATATGAGGGATTCCGGTTTTATTATTAATAAATTTACAGTACTTAGTTTCAAATGAAAATTGAGAAAAAATTTGAGATAAGAATAAATTATTTTTTTTTAAAGGAGCTTCAAAAATTTACAGTCAAAATATCTAATTCTCAATTTTAGAGGAAAATGGAGGTAAAATAAATGAAATTGTAAAAATGCATCCATTTTGGGGATATATAGGAAATTTAATTTTTAAATTGAGCAAAATTAATAATTCACAATAAAAATGCACAGTAATTAATTCATTTTGCGGAATTCTTTTATAGAGAAACTGCTATTATAATTGCATAATAAAAAAATGCCCATTTCCCAATTTTAGACGAAAATAAGAATGCATTTAATGAGAGAAATGTAAAAATTTTTTCATTGTGCGGATGCATGGGAAACTTAATTTCTAAAGAGAGGGACATGTAGGTAGACACAATACAAATTTATTTCTTAATTGTAGACGAAAACAGAAAATAAGAAAAAAGAAAAAGCGAAAAAATCAATTTAGTTTTCGACTATATTGGAAAATCAAGTTCTAAAGAGAGGATTATTTCAATTTATTAAAAAAAGGGATTATTATTTTTTTATAAAAAATACATTAAACAAATGCAGTATCGGTATATGTGCATTTAAGCATATCCATACATATTTCATGTCTGTATACACAGGTTATTGTTATGTACATGCACTCATTAAAATATGACAAATATTTGAATTTAATTGATACTAAGCTGTACTTAAAATTATTTTACTCATAAACGTATACTCGTACACAGACCTCTTTAGAAAAAGTGCAACTCCTCCAATACTGGGGAACAGTTTTGGTACAATGGCGAATAAAATTAAGGAGAGAAACGTTAAAACTCCTTTATTGTACGAATTCTTGAGAAAATTAATTTTTAAAGAGAGTGACACTTAATAATGAACATTAATAATTTAGTTCTGTTTTCGTCTATATTTAGTAAACTAAAATAGAAAATAAGCAAAGAAAAGACCTGAAAATCAATTCAATTTGCGACTATATTGGAAAATCAAGTTCTAAAGAGAGGATTATTTCAATGGAATAAAATAAGGATCACTTAAAAAATACATTAAAAAAATGTAGTCTCGATATGTGTGCATTTAAGCATATCCGTACATATTTCATATCTGTATACATAGGTTATTGTTATGTACATACACTCATTTGGACAAAAATTTGATTTTTAATTAATACTAAGCTGTACTTAAAATTATATTACACATTAACGTATACTCGTACACAGACTTCTTTAGAAAAAGTGCAACTCCTCCAATACTGGGGAACAGTTTTGATACAATGGAAAATAAAATTAAGGAGAGAAAAGTTAAAACTCATTTATTGTACGAATTTGTTAGAAATTTAATTTTTAAAGAGAGTGACATTTAATAATGAACATTAAAAATTTAGTTCTGTTTTCGTCTAGTAACCTAAAATAGAGAATAAGAAACCAAAAGATAGAAAAAAATTAATTCAATTTGCTACTATATTGGAAAATCAAGTTCTAAAGAGAGGATTATTTCAATGGAATAAAATAAGGATCACTTAAAAAAATACATTAAACAAATGTAGTCTCGGTATATGTGCATTTAAGCATATCCGTACATATTTCATGTCTGTATACACAGGTTATTGTTATGTACATACACGCATTAAAATATGACAAATATTTGATTTTTAATTGATACTAAGCTGTACTTAAAGTTATATTACACATAAACGTATACTCGTACACAGACTTTTTTAGAAAAAGTGCAACTCCTCCGATACTGGGGAACAGTTTTGGTACAATGGCGAATAAAATTAAGGAGAGAAACGTTAAAACTCCTTTATTGTACGAATTCTTGAGAAAATTAATTTTTAAAGAGAGTGACACTTAATAATGAACATTAATAATTTAGTTCTGTTTTCGTCTATATTTAGTAAACTAAAATAGAAAATAAGGAAAGAAAAGAGCGGAAAAATCTATTCAATTTGCGACTATATTGGAAAATCAAGTTCTAAAGAGAGGATTATTTCAATGGAATAAAATAAGGATTACTTAAAAAAATACATTAAACAAATGTAGTCTCAGTATATGTGCATTTAAGCATATCTGTACATATTTCATGGCTGTATACACAGGTTATTGTTATGTACATACACTCATTAAAATATGACAAATATTTGAATTTTAATTGATACTAAGCTGTACTTAAAATTATTTTACACATAAACGTATACTCGTACACAGACTTCTTTAGAAAAAGTGCAACTCCTCCAATACTGGGAAACAGTTTTGATACAATGGAGAATAAAATTAAAGAAAGAAACGTTAAAACTCCTTTATTGTACGAATTTGTTAGAAATTTAATTTTTAAAGAGAGTGACATTTAATAATGAACATTAAAAATTTAGTTCTGTTTTCGTCTAATAACCTAAAATAGAGAATAAGAAACCAAAAGAGAGAAAAAAATTAATTCAATTTGCTACTATATTGGAAAATCAAGTTCTAAAGAGAGGATTATTTCAATGAAATAAAATAGAAATTATTTACAAAAAAAAAAAAAAAAAAAAATAATATATCCATGAAACAAATGCAGTATTGATATATATGCATTTAAGCATATCCATACATATTTCATGTCTGTATATATGGGTTATTTATATGTATATATACTCATTAAAATATGACAACAAATATTTGATTTTTAATTGATACTAAGATGTATTTAATATTATATTACACATAAACGTGTACTTGTACACAGACTTCTTTTGAAATATTGCAACTCCTCCAATACTGGGGAACAGTTTTGATACAATGGATCAATAAAATTAATGAGAGAAACGTAAAAATTCATTCACTGTGAGAATTCGTGAGAAATTTAGTTTTTGCAGAAAGCGGCACTTAATAATGACCTACACAAATTCAGCTTTTAAATGCTGAGGAAAAAAGTGAATAAGAAAAGAAAAAAAGCGGAAATATTAATTCAATTTGTGACTATATAGGAAAATCACTTTCTAAAGAGAGGATTATTTCAGTGGAATAAAACAGGGATTACTAAAAAAATTATATTAAACAAATGCAGTCTCTGCATATGTACATTTAAGCATATCCAAACATATTTCACGTCTGTTCACATGGGATATTTTTATGCACATATACTCATTAGAATTAGGAAAAATTAGAAATAAAAATAAGAAAATATAGAAAATATAAGAAAATATTTTATTTTTAGTTGATACTAAGCTGTATTTAAAATTATATCACACATAAATGAATACTCATGAATATATAGACTTCTTTTGAAAAGCTGAAACTCTTCCGATACTGGGGAAGAGTTTTGATACAATGGGGAATAAAATTAATGAGATAAACGTAAAAATTCCTTTATTGTACGAATTCGAGAGAAATTTAATTTTTAAAGAGAGCGACACCCAATAATGCACAATAAAATTTATTTTTTAAATGTAAGCGAAAAGAAAATAAGAGGAAAAATTCATTCAATTAGAGGCTATAATAGAAAATTATGTTCTAAAGAGAGAATTATTTCAATGGAATAAAATAGGATTTACTTAAATAATACATCAAACAAATTCAGTCTCGGTATATGTACATTTAAGTATATACATACATTGCATGGGTTATTTTTTATGTACATATTCACATTAAAATATGACAAATATTTGATTTTTAATTGATACAAAACCATATTTATATTGTATAACACATAAACATATATTTGTAAATAGATTTTTGAAAATTATAACTCATCCGATACCGAGGAACAGTTTTGATATATGGCCGTAATTTAATTAGTCAGCAGAGCAAGCTATAGGGGCAGAAACCTGGATATTTTTCCGGGGTACGAAAATTCAGGGGCAACATTTTGGCTGTGTGAGAAAAATATCGATATGTTAAATACTGATTTAATCGAAACAAAAACATATCAAATTTTTCTTTTGCTTAGAATTTACAGTTCGTAAATATACTTTACGCGCTAAAGCTTTACAATCCTTAATCCAAAAGAAAATAATCATAAAAAGAAAAATGTCTAATTAAATAACCAATCATTCTATTCATATCTATGTATTACATACGATTCGGGGACAACGGAAAATTTCGACATAAATTTTGTGAAGTTTATCTTAAAATTTAAAGATTCTATGAATATAAAAAAAACTAGAGGGTGTTTTTTTTTTAAGTTTATTTTGTCTTTCAGTTTATTTTATGATTTTTAATAAGTATGATTTTTTTTTGTCATGTTGTTTTTTTGTGTGAAAAAATTATTTAAGCTTCATGGTTTGTATTTATCAACAATTTATCTCTTTTAATATCAATTTTTGTCCTAGGGAAGGTAAGGAGTTGCGTTTTACATTTAAGTCCGTATCAGCAAAACCTGTAGAGCCAATCTTTCAATTTACAGTTGCTTTGATAAGGCAACAGTCGTTTTTAATCAACCTGATTGAAAACTTCAGATATATCGATAACAGAACGTGTGGTATGATGACTGGGAAATTTTCTTTACGTGAAACCTTATTTGTTATATTTGCTTTTTAAGTCGCTTGCAAAAGAAAACTTTACTATGCAAACAATTATCGTAATTTGCTCGTGTGCACAACTTACATTTTTCTCCAAAAATTACAGTAAAAAGTCAAGGTGGACGTTATACAGAGGATAATTATAACTCCTAAGTGCAATAACACGATATTAGTTCCACTGAAAGTGCTGAAAGATAATTTTTAACCACAAAAATAAATAAATAAATAAAATCAACTGGTAAACAAGCTGACAAATTGAGCATTACTTTGGTGCATATAGGCATTACTATAAATGCAGATGGAGATTTGAACAATTTGATCCTAAAACTTTGAAGAATTAATTTACTACTATAAATTGATAGTTTAAAAATTGCTGATTATGCCATGCTATTTTTCCAAATTTTGTAAGAGATATGTCATTTTCCAAAAGAAAAATAAAAGGATATGCCTTAATTCGTTTCTCAATAATTTTTTCTAGTTATTCATAAAATTATTTTAGTCTGGTAAATACTGGAGCATAAATTAAATATGCTCTAGTATTTGCCAGGTAAATTTATGTCTGACAAAAGTTTAGAGCGTAAAATAAAAGGCACAATGGGTGCAAATATGTTTTTCAAGATACAATGAAATTAAGGTCAGCGTTGCTGATCTGTTTTATAACTTATTTAGATATACAGGCAAAACTGTGCATATATATATAAAATTTATATATGTAGGTATGCACTTTGTGTGTGTAATGGATATTTTTTATGAGATTGGAAGTTCACTGTACTTTAGATTAAGACTTTGGACCCTTCCCGAAAAATATTCTTGCTACGTCTCTGCACATGATCATCAGTGGATGGCTGCCACGATTCGATACTCCGGCCAAAAATATCAACAGGTCTATCTGGTACAAGAAGTAAAAGCCATTAAAATGAGTTGGCGCTTACTTAAATAGTAGTTAAATAAAAAATAATAATTACGTAATTGCGTAGTTAAATAAAAAATTTTACTAGTTTGATTCTATTAAATATCAATATTTTTCTTGAAATGTAATTTTTTAATAACCACATAAATCAAAAATAATAGGATGATGTAAAAATTGACCTAAAGGTGTTCGAGTTCTAAAGAAAACATTAAACATGTCAAAACACTGTTACAGAATTTTAGATCTTTTTCTACTTTCGTTTCAGATTACCAAGATTCAAAGTTAATTTACGAGGTAGATTTTGATCAAAAGGTTAGAGTGCGTCATACCGCTGTTATCTTCAAATATAATTTATGTTCTAAGCAGCCTCTAACATAATTAAGGTCAAATAATTACTTTGAGCAAAGATGGTTTTTAAAAAGTGCAATTTTTTTATAAACCGATTCTCACCGACTTGATGATTGATTGATTCTTGAGGCTATACTATTTTTCTCCTCCTTTGAAAACAAGTATCTTATCTGAAGATTAACGTAAAACATGCAGAAACGGATTATAGTTTTTCCTTCTTCCCTCCCGCTTTACTTATGAAATGTTTCTGAAATGTTTTAACCACTTTCATAATTCTCCCAAATTATTTTGGAAAACGAAATCAAAGAACCTTTTTAAACCTTTCGGGCATAATAACATGAAAAACAGTTTTACACTTTATAAACAGATTAAATGTTAATGCTATAAATTTTCGTTTTAATTTAAAATGGTCACTTATACAAAAATGAGGCATAAATACCAGATTTTATTCTCCCTTTATCTGAAGATTTGAAAAAAGGATTCAAGAGCATTTTTATGAATATCTAGGATCATCCGCTATGTTGTATGTATACAAAAAGCTAATACTGGTCTGGTAGTTCCAGCAGCAGAACTCCAGCTAGATGATAGTGAGAGCAAAAGCTTGTACCCTATTTGTTTACTTCATGTTCACGAATAGGTTTTTTCAATTACATAAATTCTCTACGACAATTAGGTTTGGAGTTTGGACGGAATCTCTATCTGCTGCCTACACTAATACAACGAATGACTATTTTCGCATGTTTCGCGTCACTGTCTTGGTGGAACATGAGATTTATTCATTATCTCACTTTATATTCAACTTTTTGTGTGAGAAAAGGGGAGAAGTTTTTCTTTATGAAGTCAAGATACACCATTATATATCACCAATGAAGAAAAGTTATACCTCTCTTGCCATATTTTCCCAAATGAGGATGAATCCACTTCCAGGGTGAACAGTTTATAGTATTATTAGAATCAAGTCTTTTTTCCAACTTTGCTCTTCAATTTTTAAATTACCCATTTTTCGGTACAGATTGAATTTACTCACATCGGAGAACAGAACAATGTTCCAAAATTATTTAGGCATTGTAAACACAATTTCTTTCTTTTTTTTAAGATGGAATTTTTTTTCTTCTGTTGGCCTAACTAGTAAGTGGTTTCTGTATTAAAGCAAAACCATGGCATTATACATGATTAAGAACACGCCTAGCACTTTAACAGTCGATACCTTTGTTATCACTTCTGAGAACATCAATAATGCAAGTTTGGGGTTATTTAATATTTTACAATTTTTCTGTTTGTAGTAGCACTTAAAATTTATTTACGCTCTCTTACTGGAATATTGCCACAGATCTAGTTCTCCAATATTTATGCAATAATTTGGATATAGCAATGATTTTTTACAAACAATTAAGCAATTTCTGAAATAGGTTGGCAATGTTTTGACCATTACAAACAATGTATATTCTCAAAAGTTTCTCTCTTAATTCTCATTTCAAAAATTTTGCCTTTGTCCAAATTAATTTACATAGTGCTGTACTTGTTCCTAACAATTAATTAACAAACCTATTTTCATTGAAAATAAACGCTAACTGTAACAGCAGTAATGATGCATTTCTTTTAAAAGCAAAAGTTTCTTCACTTTTTGATGGTCCAGGAATCCGACTGATTGCTAGGGTTAATGCACAGATGAATGGATTACTGTCTGCAGTTGACTGTAAGGTTGATAAAAACTGGATGATAACAGTTGGATTGGGTGAATTCCAGACTGCTCAGAGATAATCGATGCAGATTATTTCTATATTTACTTTAAATGGAATGTTTTGTATCTGTATATTCACCAGATTTATTATGGTTGTTATTACCTTGAACGGCACGATTCGCGTTTGCCTAAAAGGCAGTAAAAATATTTTAGTCAATATGCATTCTCAAACACCATTGTAGATTTGCTTAATAAATGCTTTACATGAGCTTATCTTCTTGTATAAAATGAATATCGATGGTTAATACTTACATGTTCTGCTGCCAAAGAACAGTTCCAAATTTATTTCCCACTGTTAATCATTCCCGAGAACACCTCTCTTTGGTTTTGGGGATTTTTCTTTATTCAGAATATACTTGTTGTTTGGCATACGTACTTTAATTTACAAAAAGATAAGGTATAATTGACATTTTACAATTTGAATAGTCATTCCAAATAAATCTTCGTATTATTTAGGTGCCCTACCTCTTGCTGCACTAAAACGTCTGTTACAATGGTTATGTTTTAATTTTCATTACATCATTTGGTAATAATTTTAGTTCAATGTGAGGTGTTAACTCTATAGAGCGAAATTACTATACATGGAAGAGAGATTGAGCCAAATTATATTCATATACCAATGCTGCCTATTACAGATAAATATACAAACATACGTCGGAAATGGCCTAAAAACAAATATATTCCTCGACTCCTACAAGGATAATTCTTTCATAAATTCTGTATTATGCACTAAAAATTTTTAATATACAGACATAAACCACTTTATTTGTATTGCCTGGAAATCTCTGCTAAGTGAGTGATCAATTTAAAAGTATAAAAGGATAGTGAATTGACATAGAGAAGAAGAATCAAAAATTTGTGAGCTTACCTTTTTTTTTCACTTTGAGAAGTAGTTATAATATCTACACAGGAAAAGTTAATTAGGAGAGCAATTATAGCCTACTGGACATCCCGGCGATATTCCCAATTTCCATTCGGGGTTCATATGACATTTTGAATGTCAACCAAATGTTCAATAGATTGTGTGTGCTATTAGAAAATACAAGTCATTTTCACTGAAACCGATATCAGGATGGATCGAGATGCTATGATCCACTGTGATCCATTGTTTGCTACCAGAGAGCTTATTGGAATGAAAGAAACTGCTTCAAGAGGATTACTTATAAATGCTTTCATTTATGCCGGTTGCGGGATTAAAACTAACATATTCTAGTTCTTAACTTCTGCACCGCAGCTAATTTGACATTGTCTCCCTATACAGTGATCTTAGGAAGAATTGAATATAAAGTCATTGTGACCTATCCAAAGTCCTAGACCAGGGATGGGCAAACTACGGCCAGAGGGCCAACTACGGCTAGCTGGAAGGTTTTGTCCGGCTCACGGATAGAATTTATGTTGCTGGTCCGAGGAAAATTAAAAGAAATATATATGTACACATTATATATCAATCTCCTTTTTTACTTTGCTTAAATATTATATCCCAAATTTATTATCTTCCTCCCAGAAGATCAGTGGTATATTTGCTTCTTATATGTGAACAAGTGTTTTCAACTTTGAACCTTGGAAAGAATAATTTCAAAAGTAGACTGACAGATGAGCATTTAGCATCGTTCCTTAAAATCAGTGCATCTCACTTCGAACCTCAGTATAAGGAACTTTTAAAAATGAAATCACACTTTCATTCATCTCATTAACGTATTTAAACCGTTAGGTACTTGTATATTGTTTTTAAAATTTTAGAAAAATTTATCTTGGCTCACCAAACTTATTTTCTTTCGATTTTTGGCCCACGGCCGAAAAAGTTTGTCCATCCCTGTCCTAGACTAAAGAGAGCAATCGTAATAAAAAGAACTGAAACAATTTAGGTCCAGACCAACTCTTAGTGCAAATAATTTTAAAATCAATTACACATACACACACCAAAATAAATGTATACAATTATTAAACAGAGCAAATTACTATCTTTTTTTAGTATTTAAAGAAACTCTTTACAATATAAAAGAAATAATAAAAGAAGCGAAAATGAAATCACATTTTCATACGTGTTTGAACAATTATAAGCATTTCGTGAACATGTCGCGTGCAAACCTTTTCAGTTGTCAAGTTTAGGTCTCCCTCTTTCTTTCACATTCACGCAGGTGTAATAATTCATTAAAATTACATCGATAAAATAAATTATCTTTCCTTTTGATAAACATGTTTAAATGGTACTTGCCTAAAAAGAGTGAAAAGCTTTTAAACTTTTTATTAGAATATTTTTTTAATATTGTTAGAATCAAAAGAATAATTCCTTGTCAATTATTATTTTTATCTCAAATGAGTACTCCATCCGGTATGATGATTTGTTTCGGATTAGAGCACTACAGTCAATTTTTTTTTTTATCAAAACGATGGCTTAATTAGACTTTGACACCTTCTGCTTGCAGCCAATTTCAAAGGGTATGAACATCCATTCTGACAGAGGGATTGGAACCCAAGAACTACGGGATCAAAAGGCAGCTATCTACAGTTCGGGCTTCGATCAATGCATCGATACATTAAACTACATTTAAATATTTTAATAGACTTTTATGAACATAAAAATATATTTAGACATACTGATGATTTCCAAATAGGATGAGTCTTGGGCAAAACCGTAGCGCTCCAAACCAAGCAGGATGATAACACTCGGGGTATGGGATGAGAAACTGGTGGTACGATCAGGTTCAATCGTTTCCGTTCAGTTAACCGTTTTTAAGGCTGTGATAAGTATATTTACCAAAAAATTGATCAATTTATCAAATGTCCATGGTAACATATTTTACCATTTTTCGTTTGTGCTGTTATCTATTAATAACGCTAGAAAATTAGTAATGATAATGATGGTAATAATAATAATAATAATAATAATAATAATAAATCCCTTCAACACATAATGAGGTTTTACACTTGGATAAAAAATATTTTAATACGCCATTATTAGAAATAAATGATCAATTAAAGGTTTCAGACTATCTTGATAACATTGATGCTTGGATGATAAAAAGTAAGGGGACTATGGAAGCTTTATTGTTAGTCAATCCATCTCCCCTGCCACAATTTTTTGTTTAAGTGACCAAAGTACCTTTCGAATTGAAAAGTCTTAACCCCTTCGCGACCATCGTCTCGTATACGCGACGCAGTGATTTCACTCTTATCAGTCCAGCGTTGCCTCCATGCGAATATCTCCTGTTGATAATATTGAGACCAGAGTCGCTTACACATAATAGGAGATCTGAACTTTTTATTTTAATTTTTAAATGCTGGATTTTATTACTAGATGGCGTAAATGGCAACGGTTTTCATAACAGTCGACTCGTATAGCATTTACGTGCCTGTCCTCAAGGGTTTAATTAAAACGGCCCATTTTTGATTAAATATAAAATAAAAAGTTCTGCTTTGTTTAGGAAAAAATTTCTTCCCTAAGATCTTTAATAATCTCATTATTCTGATAATCATCTCATCAATCAAATAATCTGATCATTACTTTCTCTAGATCTCAACCTATGCTAGTGTAGTATCAATATCATCGTGCGCATACCTAAAGGATTTTAACTTTCACAAATCTTCGAAAACTTCAGAAAAAAATCGGTACTATATGAATTGAATGAATGAACGAATGATGCGGGAGGGATAGATCGAGATTTCCTTGTATATTCATGAAAATGAATATACTATGTTAGAAACTGTAATAAATTTTCATAAATATTTCATTAAAGCCCCTCCATTCAGCTCATCGGGATAGTGAATAAAGCTGATATCAAACGGGGTCATTTCAGCCTGAAGATTAGTGCCGCCCAGTGGCGAATCGTTATTTGAAACTACGAAAGCGAAGCTTCCCTAACAATCTAACAAATTGTAAACATTTTACTTGCTGATCTTATTTAGTTATTTTTTGTACTCCCTATCTCCCCTCAGTGCCTTCAACACCAACTCACCATTGACATGCTGCTAGCATGGCCGCACATGCGTGTTACCACCTGGAAGCGCTAAATCCGAGAGCTTTTTCGGGCAGCTAAAATATAAAAGTGTTCCTATTCTACGGGAATTCCATTTGTTTCTTCCATTTAGTGAAACGCTGCGTCGAATGCTGTAGAAATGACTTAGTATTACATTTTTGTGACTCTACAGTGAAAAAAGGATTGAATTCTACAAGTTGTGAAGATATATTTATTGCAATATCAGTGATTCTCACGGAATCCGTCAAAGCGCAGTTCGTGGGAGCTTCCATCCCTTCTTTGCGCTAGGGAGAAAACCACTATAAAGGAATAAAGGGATGAAAAACTTGTTAATGGGTGGTTGCGACTCATTTAAAGTGCTCATTAAACTTATCTTCATGTGCTAAAAAAGCATAATCAATAAAAGTCTATTTTTATTCATGAATGAGCACTCAATTTAATATGTCAATCAAAAGGTGTTCATTATACAGTTAGACCGAATAAAGCAGTATCCTAAAAGTTTGTGAATAAACCCAAGGAACGTTTTAATAATTTTTGTTCCTTAAATAAAATATAATTTCAATTAGTTTCTATTTTTAGTCCTGCAAAAACATTACAC